>JABBOT010000012.1:4127178-4817421 GCA_016165875.1 Acanthopleura granulata | reverse complement strand
GGCGTTCCAAGTCGACAATCGTAAGACGTTTTAAGGCGTTTGTTGGAGTCTTGACTCACAGATTTTTCAATCTGCACCTGATAACGTATTTTGAAATCACCACATCGTACACAAGATCTAACAGATGCTGAAATGTGAGATAGGTACAGCTAAAAATTCTCTTAAAAAAAGGAAAAGAAAAAAATGAAAAGTCTAGCCGCGTTGGAGCCAACTTGAACTGGACTCGAACTCGCTACTTCACTAATCAGTAAAGAACGATGGTGACTGTAAAAACTAAAATTGAAACGAACGGAAACAGCGTGGGATTTAGTAGGACAATAAATTCCTCAAATCCTTAGTGTTAATAGGCCACTATTAGGTCATATAGTTGCCCAAAAATGTTATAAAAATCAGCACATACTTATTTATTTATCGTGTTTTCTTGTTTTATTTAAGTGGTGATACAAGGACGATGGGTTACACCGAAAACCTGTAAACACGATAAGCAAAGAGGCCCCTACTTGGACAGTGTAGTCTTGGAGTCAGCAGGTGAGGGTAATAGGAAACAAAAAATTTCCTTTCTCATTCAACAAAACAAAAACATAACAATTCCTTAATATGCGAGTGACAGAGGTAGGCAGCGTGTTAGTGCAACGTAATGAGACTCTGACCATGCAATGCGGTCGCTGGGAGTTCAAGTCCCGCTCATGCTGGCTTCCTCTCCGACCGTAAGTGGGAAGATCAACCAGCAACCAACAGATGGCCGTGGGTTTTACTCCCACCATAATGCTGACCGCCGTCGTATAAGTAAAACAATTTTGAGTACACCAATCAAATAAATAAATAAATAAATAATAGACGAGTGCCAGTTAACTGTCTCTGGTTACCTGTGGGAGACATCTGAACGTCATTATGGTCATCCCACTATACATGACGGCCAAAAATGACTTAATCCAAGTTTTTAGACGCTAATTTCCAGAGTATCCATGTTTATGGATAGGTAAAGCCATTTCGTAATCGTGCTGAGAGTAACGGGTGACATAACCGTTATTTATGCAAATAAGACACACATAGTTTATGTGCTCTTTACAACGTTTTGATAAAGTTAACCATCGGTGTTCAAGGCCAACTTGCTGCATGTATCAGCCAAGTATGACGTAACTGGACAAATAACAATCACGTCAGTCGTTGGGCATAGGAAGAATACTAGTTGCTTGACCTCTTTCTTTCTTGGACGCAAACGGCAGTCGCGCACAAAGCATCAGGTAATTTAATGACGATATATGATAACCATCTTGTCTGATGTTTCCCAAAACAGTAGTTCACCTCTCATGGTCCATGGTAACTGAATTATCAATATTTGTAATGAGAAAGGTATGTCTATATCGGAGATTAGTCAATGTGGTACATGCATACAGATGGAAGAAGTAAAATCAATAAGAGGAGTTCAATGGTCGTAGGCGATCTTTATTTTTAAACACTGTAAAAGTATATATGTATATATATCAAAGCAGCTGTGAATTCAGATAAAACCGGAGCAACAGCTTTGGATTGATTTCAGTAATCCGCTGAATATGTTGATAGAGAAAGTAAACCAAACAAAGAACATGATTACACAACCTTCACTTGCATGTATCAACACCGCTAGTATCGAATAAGCAGTATAACCTTGATACAGAACAACTTTTGAGTTTATATAAATGGGCGAATATTGTGATGATGAAGCTAGAGCGACAAAAGGTCAAAGGGAGATTTCTAAAGTCACATCTGACCGGCGTCATTGACGGCTTAGTAGTTCCATTTGTATTTCTCGGCGTCGCTTTCACAGTCCTTAAAGTCCTTGTACTTCTTGATCATTTGCATATTCATGGCAGAAACGCCGAATTTCTGGCCACCTTTCTCTACTTTTGTGATGTAAGAAGCTGCTTCAAAGATGTAGTCAGCCTGTTGGGTCACCAGGTTCTGTTCTATGAAGGCCATCAGCTGCAAAAACGTAAAAGAAATCATTGCTTTTACAATTAAATATATAAAATACAAAGGATTGCCCTTCCACCTTTCCGACAGACTGCCTCAAAAGTTTAACTGTTTTTGACACATTTTATTGTCCTTATTTTCCAATTTATTGATGACAATCTACAACCATAAAGCCAGGCAAACATTGTACAAACGTTGCATATACGTTTCGAAACTTGTCTACTTCTATTCCCTCACACTCAAAACCATATCACTTCGCTTTGCAAGTGTCCAAAAAAAACTTACATAGATTGTTATTAATTTATTTGAGTGGTTTTTAGCGCTTATTTATCGTTTCATCTTGCGACGCTCAGAATTATGGTTGGATAAAAACGCGCAGATTTACGCCCAAACTTCTGCACATCGCAAGATGCTTGTTAATCCTTCTGATTTAAAGTAACACCTGAACCACGAATATTTTCAGTCGAATCTGCGACATCAAATAACCATGACCTGTTAGGCTGGTGAGAGAAGTTCAGTGGTCTAGCGAGTCAATCCAGTAAATTACAATAAAATATAAGTATAACCGAATTATATTCATAACAGTGTACTCCAGGTCACAATAAAATACATATACTGTATTTGCCAAGAGCATGGGGGAAAAATACACGTTTAATCATATTTCATATGTCAACAGTTTGTTTTGGGGAGTTACCTCCTACAAAAATGCTGCCGGTCGTCAGATAAATGAAACATTCGTGAGTATGGCGTAAAACACCGATCAGATAAAAACATAAATAAATTAATAAACGGTTGCTAAGATTTAATATTGTCACCATGTGCCAGATGAGCATTTCGTTGAGACAAATCTACCAGAATCCCCGTAACCGAATTATTTCTTCAAAAAAATCAAATGGATTTTAAACTTTTGGCTTCACCCAAATTTGTTATGTGGCTTTGGTCCCCAAACTTACGTGGACGTCAGCGTGCTCCATGGCGTGTTTGCTCAGGTCCTTGATTTTAGTCATCATCTCCTTCTCAATGTTCAGTGTTGTCTTGAGAGGCTGGTCAGGACTGGTCCACATCGTCTCGGTGGGTTTCTGAAAAACATTTTCATTGGATAAATATGTTTGAATGGCTTTTCATTGGTCTAACTTTAAAGACTTTTGTAAATGTTAACGTGTGATTTTGGAGAGGCTCTTTCATCTACGAACTACTTCAAAACTAAAGATGAATGACTTTCTCGGACCAGCATAAGGCATCACCCAGAGATTCTGATAGTGAAATCACAACCAATGACAGCTAAGTATACTGCTACGTATAACTTTATTTACCATGACGTCGTTGAATTCAATGGTAGCTCCACGTTTGACCAAGTACATCATCATCATTTTGGCCAAGTTCAGCTTCATTCTGGCCCAGGAGCTGTACATCAGGGACATACCTATAAGGTCAACGTCGTGACGTCTGAAGTACGCGGCCTGAGGGAGAAATAATGAAATATGATAAATGAGTTGATCTGAAGGAATCTTACTCTGCTTTCAGCCTTATTTCACCTATTCCACGGCGTGGAATACCCCATGACACCATTGGTCATTTGTTCCCTGTCACAGCTAAGTAGACGTAATTGGTTACCCCGTGAAAATAGGAGTTCCATTCAAGAAAAAATATGCTCAGTTGTCAAATTAAACTTCGTTGCATACATAGTAACACGCAGTAAAAAATATTGACTGATAAAATGGTTGTCTTCAAAGAAAATCTGAATTATATGCACCATCATAAAAATAAAATAAATCAAGCAGTTTGAACGAGAAAAGTTTAAAATATTGCTCTTAGAGTAGGTATAGAATTATTTTCTGCTGCCATATTTGAAAAATTCACTCTTGACTTAAGCGACGCTGATAAAAAAAATATTGTTGTTGTGGGTCAACCTTGGATCTTACCATAGCAATGTACTGGAAGACCGACTCGATGTTCTTGTGAATCATATTATTCATCATCGTCACACAGGTTTCATCAAAGTTCATGAGAATCATGTTAGTGCCCTGATCTGGAAGTAAAGATGATATATTGTACATATTATCCGATATATGATTAACTTAACGGTGACTGAACAGAAGTACAGTGGCTATCATTTCAGCCTTTCAACCTCAACATCACTCAAGTTTGGGCGTCTACATTTTGAGCGTTTAGATTTCGGAATTGTAATAACAAAAAGGGGCATGATAGAATCTACATTCAAATATGCAAAAGTCTTTTAACTTCAACAGTTTAGGCCTCCAAACAGATATCTGTGTATATCTACCAGGTGTCAACTAAAATGGATGTGCCGGATCAACAACTGCTAATATTCGAACAAAAAAAAAACAACAAAAAGAAGTATATAAAGTTTGGATAACTCGTGAGCCAAAATAGTAAACTTGAAATCTACACCCTATAACTAAAGGATAGCGTATACACTTACCGTCACCCATCATAACTTCGCCATCTTCCATATAACCTCTTCCAAATACACAAGCAAACAGACAGACGGTCACTAGAACGACAGTCTTCATCTTGACAAAGTTTCGGAACTAAGTATTGGACGATCTTGAAGCTGGTGAAGTTTCTGGAAATGAGATTTTCTGGAGCCGTATTTATACTACGAGTTTATCTGTTGTTGACAAAAATAAGGGAATGCCGCGGATAATGTTGTTGTTTTAGTGATTTAACATTTGGCTCTAGTGGCAGGCAAGCTGAACTTTGTCAGTAAGATTTGCATAATAGGCTTATAGATAACAAATTAACATATTGACGTAACATACGGATTTAGGGAAGCCTACCAGTCTAACAAACATCCTGCATTAGCTTCTACATGATTCTATCCACGATTGTCTGATATAAAACTTGATTTGTTTTAAGAAAACGAAACATAGAAACGATCCTCAAGTACAGTTTTATATATTTTCATTCGTAGTTAAATTTTGCAGTTTATTTTTCTTTTTAATACTGGATACAAATGTGGTCTTTGACCTTACGCCACGGCAGGTCACATTTGGAAATCGGCTGTACTAGAAGATGGGAATGAATGTACTGGCATCTCGTGAAAAAATAGATTCAAGAGGGAAAGAGTTTGAAGTATTGGATGTTGATAAAATAATACATGATATATTAAGGCCCAACTTATAAGGCGTAAAACCATTGCATTTCATATGCATAACTGTAGAGAGAAATTCTTCATTCCGAAAACGGAATTCAAGCATGAATCTCGCTGTGCTTGTGATAATCGCCACTGTCTAGTCAAATATGATTTGTTTTTGATTGTGCATTATTCGTGACGAATGTAATGACACTTTTACAACTGATCCTGATTTTGGCTTGACCTATCTGAATTACTATCTGAAGACCTATATATAGGTATATGTATGTATATACATCCTTTTGGGAAGTATATGTATGTATTATCCTAAAGGTCTTTTCACGTTGAATTAAAACACTGGTCCTCTATGCTTTTAACACTGTTTTTTTGTTGTTTTTTTTTAAGATAAAGATTGGGTGTTTGGTGGAACATTGCCCCGTTATTAAAGAGATTCTATTTAAATGTTGATTAGAGTGTTTGATGGTGCCATTTATGTATGTAAGGAAGAGCTGTAGGGGGGCTGGAACATTAGGAAAGTTCCGGTATTAGATATGTCCTATATATTGTGACATTAGGGGGCGCTGGAACATTAGGAAAGTGTACACAGGGCACACTGACGCACATCAGCTGTGCTGCGGCTGAGTTAAATCTCTGTGTCTGTTATACCTGGCTATAAGTACGTATCAGGCCTACAGATAACACTACAGACTACAATCGTGTCGCGCTTCAAAGACATTCCAGTTGGACAGTGTGACTGATAAGTCTGGATAAGTTTAGGCAACGATCATTTTCCGCTTCATGTATATTAAGCGTGAAGATTTACGTAACGCTTCATACACTGGACTGCATCATCTGGATACCTGAACACGTTCACGAATCGACCCGTTTGGTATCCTAAATAGTTCAAGTGGCTAGTTAGGCTACATCGGTATTCAGAGTGACAACGTGCACGTGGGTGTCATTTGGCTCAGTGTACGTGCGCTGGTTTGTCAGTAATACACTTTAGTTACTTGTAGTTTGTTGCTGAAACCATGTCAAGTGTTTTTGCATATAATGCGTCTGAAATTCCCTTGTACAACGTAACATAGCAACATAGTCCTTCCTCTTCACTTGTATTTGACAACAAAAACTGCCCCATGCACTGGTATGGAAGTTAGTTCCGATTTAACACCAGGCTAACACACGGCGGAGAGTGATTATCGTATATTTGTCATATCTCCGCCATCATCTTGGATCCAAGCAATAACAGAAGATTGTCCAGCCAAGGTACAATGTACAGAACAAATTTTACAGGTTCAGCATAATTTAGGCCTACGAGTTACAAAGCATTATTTCCATTGCTTTTCCGTAGTGAATGAATGAATGATTATGGCTAAACACCACGTCCGTTGTATCTCAGTCGTATCGTGGCGACCTTTCCTTGATGAAACCTGTGTGACGATGATGAACAATATAATCAACAAGAACATCGAGTCGGTCTTCCAGTACATTGCTATGGTAAGATCCAACGCTGACAGCGAAAACAATAAACCGCTCCGTGTTAATTGCTATGTTAATGTTAATTGTCCGAATTACATTTTGCTGATCTAAATTTGTCCTGAAAAGCGACACTGCTAGTATACACCTATAGAACAACCATGTGAATTTTCATGTGCAAAGAATAAACATATGAAAGTACGAATACTTTAATTTGCAGTTATATATTTTATTTTAAAATAGCTACAATGGGTATTCATAGTATTATTTTAAAAACGAATCATCTGCTCATTAAGGTACTAATTCAGTTTGTGCTATATTTTGGAGCTGGCAGTGGACGAATGATTGAGGTGGTTGCCTTTCAGTCGTGGATCAATCCCATTTTCGATCGGATAGGGAACTCTCTCGATCCCGCTGCTTTAGTTTAAATATTAAACATATATTTTTTTTGATCAAAAGTTTCTGTGTTTTCTCGAGGCCATGTTATACGTTTAATGATCTGCTCTCTCCTGGTTACCCAACAAACTGACTACATCTTTGAAGGTACTTCTTACATCACGAAAGTAGAGAAGGGTGTCCAGAAATTCGGCGTTTCTGCCATCAATACGCAAATGATCAAGAAGTACAAGGATTTTAAGGATTGTGAAAGCGACGCCGAGAAATACAAATGGAACTATTGAGCAGTCAATGTTGCCAATCAGATCTGACTTTTGAAATCTTCCGGAAACCATTTGTTGTTAGCCTCATCAAGTGGACAAGAAAACATTAAATCGTTTAATTTGAACTCAAATGTACAGGTTGTTCTGTATCAATGATATACTATTGATTCCAAACCTTATTGTTGGTACTTGGTCTATTAACATATTCAACAGATCGATGAAATCAATCCAAAATTTAGACCCCAACCACTACCAAAGTATTGTTATTAGTAACAACATAATTTCATGTTATGTGGACAATAAGCAATACTCATCAGTTCTGTGTGAACTCAAAGTCACTTCGCTGTCAGAAATGTTGGCAAATAAAGATATCGTAAGTAGATTTAAATTCTTTCTTTCTTTCTTTTTCCATCTATACATACTACCGGTTTCCAAAATTATTTTTGCCCACGACTATTGGTATTTCCATTGTCATATGTTAGGTATCAACTAAGGCTGATTGCGTCACCGAAGTAATTTGTTGCCGTCATCAGACGGACACGAAACACGAGTCTAGTCCTCCAGTTTATGTGACCTCACGACCTGTTCTAAATCAAGGTTATACTGTCTGTGTCTTATTACTAGGGTCAGGTTAGTACATGTACCTGTTCCCATTGCTTTTACATGTCCACACATTCCATGCACTGAAGAAATCAAATCCAAAGTGTCTGTTTCATGGGTAAAGGAAAATGGAGTGTTCAGGTAAATCACCAACGTTACTAACAGACTTTCCCATGCACGTCAACAAACGACAGACTGTGCAAACGGCTGCGCAAGTGTAATCAACTTGTTACAGCACGTGTACCGCTCTGTGCACTCGCTTTAGGCTTATTGTCATGGCACCTCTAGCAGATTTTGGACAGAACGCACGGTGACTCGGGTTACGGTGATGACACAGGAAGGTATGCCTTACAGAATCCAAATATGGATGGCTCAGTTGCAGTTTGATTGCAATTGTCCCATAAAAGAATCCTACTGATATAAGAAACACGAGTTTTTGTACTGCTCCTAGGCTCAGGTTCAGTGGGACATTTATGTACATCTATGGCCTAGATCGCCCAAGATCTCAACGCTCTCTTAAAATATTTAATTGTCAACATGTGTGTTATAATCTCTGTAAATCTGGGTGATTCTATGCATCATGTCCGATGTTTGTATACCATTCGTAAACCATTACTGGGCGTTCCAAGTCGACAATCGTAAGACGTTTGAAGGCGTTTGTTGGAGTCTTGACTCACAGATTTTTCAATCCGCACCTGATAACGTATTTTGAAATCACCACATCGTACACAAGATCTAACAGATGCTGAAATGTGAAATAGGTACAGCTAAAAATTCTCTTCAAAAAGGAAAAGAAAAAAAAGAGACGTCTAGCGGCGTTGGAGCCAACTTGAACTGGACTCGAACTCGTTACTTCACTAATCAGTAAAGAACGATGGTGACTGTAAAAACTAAAATTGAAACGAACGGAAACAGCGTGGGATTTAGTAGGACAATAAATTCCTCAAATCCTTAGGGTTAATAGGCCACTATTAGGTCATATAGTTGCCCAAAAGTGTTATAAAAATCAGAACATACTTATTTATTTATCGTGTTTTCTTGTTTTATTTAAGTGGTGATAAAAGGACGATGGGTTACACCGAAAACCTGTAAACACGATAAGCAAAGAGACCCCTACTAGGACAGTGTAGTCTTGGAGTCAGCAGGTGAGGGTAATAGGAAACAAAAAATTTCCTTTCTCATTCAACAAAACAAAAACATAACAATTCCTTAATGTGCGAGTGACAGAGGTAGGCAGCGTGTTAGTGCAACGTAATGAGACTCTGACCATGCAATGCGGTCGCTGGGAAGTCCCGCTCATGCTGGCTTCCTCTCCGACCGTAAGTGGGAAGGTCAACCAGCAACCAACAGATGGCCGTGGGTTTTCTCCCACCATAATGCTGACCGCCATCGTATAAGTAAAACAATTTTGAGTACACCAATCAAATACATAAATAAATAATAGACGAGTGCCAATTTACTGTCTCTGGTTACCTGTGGGAGACATCTGAACGTCATTACGGTCATCCCACTATACAAGAAGGCCAAAAATGACTTACTCCAAGTTTTTAGACGCTAATTTCCAGAGTATCCATGTTTATGGATAGGTAAAGCCATTTCGTAATCGTGCTGAGAGTAACGGGTGACATAACCACACATAGTTTATGTGCTCTTTACAACGTTTTGATAAAGTTAACCGTCGGTGTTCAAGGCCAACTTGCTATATGCATCAGCCAAGTATGACGTAACTGGACAAATAACATTCACGTCAGTCTTTGGGCATAGCAAGAATACTAGTTGCTTGACCTCTTTCTTCCTTGGACGCAAACGGCAGTCGCGCACAAAGCATCAGGTAATTTCATGGCGATATATGATAACCATCTTGTCTGATGTTTCCCAAATCATTAGTTCACCTCTCATGGTCCATGGTAACTGAATTATCAATATTTGTAATGAGAAAGGTATGTCTATATCGGGGACTAGTCAATGTGGTACATGCATACCGATGGAAGAAGTAAAATCAATAAGAGGAGTTCAATGGTCGTAGGCGATTTTTATTTTTAAACACTGTAAAAGTATATATATCCATATATATATATATATATATATCAAAGCAGCTGTGAATTCAGATAAAACCGGAGCAACAGCTTTGGATTGATTTCAGTAATCCGCTGAATATGTTGATAGAGAAAGTAAACCAAACAAAGAACATGATTACACAACCTTCACTTGCATGTATCATCACCGCTAGTATCGAATAAGCAGTATAACCTTGATACAACTTTCGAGTTTATATAAATGGGCGAATATTGTGATGATGAAGCTAGGGCGACAAAAGGTCAAAGAGAGATTTCTAAGGTCACATCTGACCGGCAGCATCGACTGCTTAATAGTTCCATTTGTATTTCTCGGCGTCGCTTTCACAGTCCTTAAAGTCCTTGTACTTCTTGATCATTTGCATATTCATGGCAGAAACGCCGAATTTCTGGCCACCTTTCTCTACTTTTGTGATGTAAGAAGCTGCTTCAAAGATGTAGTCAGCCTGTTGGGTCACCAGGTTCTGTTCTATGAAGGCCATCAGCTGCAAAAACGTAAAAGAAATCATTGTTTTTACAATTAAATATATAAAATACAAAGGATTGCCCTTCCACCCATCCGATAGACTGCCTGAAAACAGTCTATGCATTTTGACACATTTTATCGTCCTTATTTTCCAATTTATTGATGAGAATCTACAACCATAAAGCCAGGCAAACATTGTACAAACGTTGCATATACGTTTCGAAACTTGTCTACTTCTATTCCCTCACACTCAAAACCATATCACTTCCAACTACATTTAGCACGTTGCCTAAAGGGACAATTCAGAACAAAGCACGGTTTTGCAAGTGTCCAAAAAAAACTTACATAGATTGTTATTAATTTATTTGAGTGTTTTTTAGCGCTTATTTATCGTTTCATCTTGCGACGTACAGAATTATGGTTGGATAAAAACGCGCAGATTTACGCCCAAACTTCTGCACATCGCAAGATGCTTGTTAATCCTTCTGATTTAAAGTAACACCTGAACCACGAATATTTTCACTCGAATCTGCGACATCAAATAACCATGACCTGTTAGGCTGGTGAGAGAAGTTCAGTGGTCTAGCGAGTCAATCCAGTAAATTACAATAAAATATAAGTATAACCGAATTATATTCATAACAGTGTACTCCAGGTCACAATAAAATACATATACTGTATTTGCCAAGAGCATGGGGGAAAAATACACGTTTAATCATATTTCATATGTCAACAGTTTGTTTTGGGGAGTTACCTCCTACAAAAATGCTGCCGGTCGTCAGATAAATGAAACATTCGTGAGTATGGCGTAAAACACCGATCAGATAAAAACATAAATAAATTAATAAACGGTTGCTAAGATTTAATATTGTCACCATGTGCCAGATGAGCATTTCGTTGAGACAAATCTACCAGAATCCCCGTAACCGAATTATTTCTTCAAAAAAATCAAATGGATTTTAAACTTTTGGCTTCACCCAAATTTGTTATGTGGCTTTGGTCCCCAAACTTACGTGGACGTCAGCGTGCTCCATGGCGTGTTTGCTCAGGTCCTTGATTTTAGTCATCATCTCCTTCTCAATGTTCAGTGTTGTCTTGAGAGGCTGGTCAGGACTGGTCCACATCGTCTCGGTGGGTTTCTGAAAAACATTTTCATTGGATAAATATGTTTGAATGGCTTTTCATTGGTCTAACTTTAAAGACCTTTGTAAATGTTAACGTGTGATTTTGGAGAGGCTCTTTCATCTACGAACTACTTCAAAACTAAAGATGAATGACTTTCTCGGACCAGCATAAGGCATCACCCAAAGATTCTGATAGTGAAATCACAGCCAATGACAGCTAAGTATACTGCTACGTATAACTTTATTTACCATGACGTCGTTGAATTCAATGGTAGCTCCACGTTTGACCAAGTACATCATCATCATTTTGGCCAAGTTCAGCTTCATTCTGGCCCAGGAGCTGTACATCAGGGACATGCCTATGAGGTCAACGTCGTGACGTCTGAAGTACGCGGCCTGAGGGAGAAATAGTGAAATATGATAAATGAGTTGATCTGAAGGAATCTTACTCTGCTTTCAGCCTTATTTCACCTATTCCACGGCGTGGAATACCCCATGACACCATTGGTCATTTGTTCCCTGTCACAGCTAAGTAGACGTAATTGGTTACCCCGTGAAAATAGGAGTTCCATTCAAGAAAAAATATGCTCAGTTGTCAAATTAAACTTCGTTGCATACATAGTAACACGCAGTAAAAAATATTGACTGATAAAATGGTTGTCTTCAAAGAAAATCTGAATTATATGCACCATCATAAAAATAAAATAAATCAAGCAGTTTGAACGAGAAAAGTTTAAAATATTGCTCTTAGAGTAGGTATAGAATTATTTTCTGCTGCCATATTTGAAAAATTCACTCTTGACTTAAGCGACGCTGATAAAAAAAATATTGTTGTTGTGGGTCAACCTTGGATCTTACCATAGCAATGTACTGGAAGACCGACTCGATGTTCTTGTGAATCATATTATTCATCATCGTCACACAGGTTTCATCAAAGTTCATGAGAATCATGTTAGTGCCCTGATCTGGAAGTAAAGATGATATATTGTACATATTATTCGATATATGATTAACTTAACGGTGACTGAACAGAAGTACAGTGGCTATCATTTCAGCCTTTCAACCTCAACATCACTCAAGTTTGGGCGTCTACATTTTGAGCGTTTAGATTTCGGAATTGTAATAACAAAAAGGGGCATGATAAAACTGAGAACTATATAAAGTACTTCATGGAGCCCGCCATCAGTTTGGATAATTTGTGAGAATGCAGTGAAAGTATTAAACTTTAAATCTACACCATATAACTAGGATAGCCTATACACTTACCATCACCCATCATAACTTCGCCATCTTCCATATAACCTCTTCCAAATACACAAGCAAACAGACAGACGGTCAGTAGAACGACAGCCTTCATCTTGACAAAGTTTCGGAACTAGGTGTAGGACGATCTTGAAGCTGGTGAAGTTTCTGGAAATGAGATTTTCCGGGGCCGTATTTATACTACGCGTTTATCTGTTGTTGACAAAAATAAGGGAATGCCGCGGATAATGTTGTTGTTTTAGTGATTTAACATTTGGCTCTAGTGGCAGGCAAGCTGAACTTTGTCAGTAAGATTTGCATAATAGGCTTATAGATAACAAATTAACATATTGACGTAACATACGGATTTAGGGAAGCCTACCAGTCTAACAAACATCCTCCATTAGCTTCTACATGATTCTATCCACGATTGTCTGATATAAAACTTGATTTGTTTTAAGAAAACGAAACATAGAAACGATCCTCAAGTACAGTTTTATATATTTTCATTCGTAGTTAAATTTTGCAGTTTATTTTTCTTTTTAATACTGGATACAAATGTGGTCTTTGACCTTACGCCACGGCAGGTCACACTTGGAAATCGGCTGTACTAGAGGATGGGAATGAATGTACTGGCATCTCGTGAAAAAATAGATTCAAGAGGGAAAGAGTTTGAAGTATTAGCTGTTGATAAAATAATACATGATATATTAAGGCCCAACTTATAAGGAATAAAACCATTGCATTTCATATGCATAACTGTAGAGAGAAATTCTTCATTCCGAAAACGGAATTCAAGCATGAATCTCGCTGTGCTTGTGATAATCGCCACTGTCTAGTCAAATATGATCTGTTTTTGATTGTGCATTATTCGTGACGAATGTAATGACGCTTTTACAACTGATCCTGATTTGGGCTTGACCTATCTGAATTACTATCTGAAGACCTATATATATATATATTTATATATATACATCCTTTTGGGAAGTATATGTATATATAGGTCTTTTCACGTTGAATTAAAACACTGGTCCTCTATGCTTTTAACACTGTTTTTTTTTTAAGATAAAGATTGGGTGTTTGGTGGAACATTGCCCCGTTATTAAAGAGATTCTATTTAAATGTTGATTACTGAAAAAGTAGGAGATTAGACTGTTTGATGGTGCCATTTATGTATGTAAGGAAGAGCTGTAGGGGGCGCTGGAACATTAGGAAAGTTCCGGTATTAGATATGTCCTATATATTGTGACATTAGGGGCCACTGGAACATTAGGAAAGTGTACACAGGGCACACTGACTCACATCAGCTGTGCTGCGCCTGAGTGAAATCTCTGTGTCTATTATACCTGGCTATAAGTACGTATCAGGCCTACAGATAACACTACAGACTACAATCGTGTCGAGCTTCAAAGATATTCCAGCTGGATAGTGTGACTGATAAGTCTAGATAAGTTTAGACAACGATCATTTTCCGCTTCATGTATATTAAGCGTGAAGATTTACGTAGGGCTTCATACACTGGGCTGCATCATCTGGATACCTGAACACGTTCAAGACTCGACCCGTTTGGTATCCTAAATAGTTCAAGTGGCTAATTAGGCTACATCGGTATTCAGAGTGACAACGTGCACGTGGGTGTCATTTGGCTCAGTGTACGTGCGCTGGTTTGTCAGTAGTACACTTCAGTTACTTGTGGTTTGTTGCTGAAACCATGTCAAGTGTTTTTGCACATAATGCGTCTGAAATTCCCTTGTACAACGTAACATAGCAACATAGTCCTTCCTCTTCACTTGTATTTGACAATAAAGCTGCCCCATGCACTGGTATGGAAGTTAGTTCCGATTTAACACCAGACTAACACACGGCGGAGAGTGATTATCGTATATTTGTCATATCTCCGCCATCATCTTGGATCCAAGCAATAACAGAAGATTGTCCAGCCAAGGTACAAAGTACAGAACAAATTTTAAAGGTTCAGCATAATTTGACCCTACAGGTTATAACGCATTATTTCCATTGCCTTTCTTAAGTGAATGAATGAATGATTATGGCTTAACACCACGTCGGTTGTATCTCAGTCGTATCGTGGCGACCTTTCTTTGATGAAACCTGTGTGACGATGATGAACAATATAATCAACAAGAACATCGAGTCGGTCTTCCAGTACATTGCTATGGTAAGATCCAACGCTGACAGCGAAAACAATGTGTTAATTGCTATGTTAATGTTAATTGTCCGAATTACATTTTGCTGATCCAAATTTGTCCTGAAAAGCGACACTGCTAGTATACACCTATAGAATCACCATGTGAATATTCATGTGCAAAGAATAAACATATGAAAGTAAGAATACTTTAATTTGCAGTTATATATTTTATTTTAAAGTAGCTACAATGGGTATTCATAGTATTATTTTAAAAACGAATCATCTGCTCATTAAGGTACTAATTCAGTTTGTGCTATATTTTGGAGCTGGCAGTGGATGAATGATTCAGGTGGTTGCCTTTCAGTCGTGGGATCAATCCCATTTTCGATCGGACAGGGAACTCTCTCGATCCCGCTGCTTTAGTTTAAATATTAAACATATATTTTTTTTATCAAAAGTTTCTGTGTTTTCTCGAGGCCATGTTATACGTTTAATGATCTGCTCTCTCCTGGTTACCCAACAAACTGACTACATCTTTGAAGGTACTTCTTACATCACGAAAGTGGAGAAGGGTGGCCAGAAATTCGGCGTTTCTGCCATGAATACGCATATGATCAAGAAGTACAAGGACTTTAAGGATTGTGAAAGCGACGCCGAGATATACAAGTGAAACTATTGAGCAGTCGATGCTGCCGGTCAGATGTGACTTTTGAAATCTCCCGGAAACCATTTGTTGTTAGTCTCATCAAGTGGACAAGAAAACACTAAATCGTTTTATGTGAACTCAAATGCACAGGTTGTTCTGTACCAATGATATACTATTGACTCCAAACCTTATTGTTGGTACTTGTTCTATTAACATATTCAACAGATCGATGAAATCAATCCAAAATTTAGACCCCAACCACTACCAAAGTATTGTTATTAGTAACAACATAATGTCATGTTATGTGGACAATAAGCAATACTCATCAGTTCTGTGTGAACTCCAAGTCACTGCCCTGTCAGAAATGTTGGTAAATAAAGATATCGTAAGTACATTTAAATTCTTTCTTTTTCCATCTATGCATACTACCGGTTTCCAAAATTATTTTTGCCCTCGACTATTGGTATTTCCATTGTCATAGGTTAGGTATCAACTAAGGCTGATTGCGTCACCGAAGTAATTTGTTGCCGTCATCAGACGGACACGAAACACGAGTCTAGTCCTCCAGTTTATGTGACCTCACGATCTGTTCTAAATCAAGGTTATACTGTCTGTGCCTTATTACTATGGTCAGGTTAGTACATGTACCTTGTCCCCATCAAATCCAAAGTGTCTGTTTCGTGGGTGAAGGAAAATGGAGTGTTCGGGTAAATCACCAACGTTACTAACAGACTTTCCCATGCACGTCAACAAACGACAGACTGTGCAAACGGCTGCGCAAGCGTAATCAACGTCTTACAGCACATGTACCGCTCTGTGCACTCGCTTTAGGCTTATTGTCATGGCACCTCTAGCAGATTTTGGACAGAACGCACGGTGACTTGGGTTGCGGTGATGACACAGGAAGGTATGTCTTACAGAATCCAAATATCGAAATCATGTCGGTAGTAATGTACAAGCAGCAAGTGCTGTAAGGAATATGGATCAGATGTGCACTCCATACAATATTGGAGGAAGACAAGTGGTCTTCAAAGAATGTTAGATTGCTCAAGCTGTCATCCCAGCATGTCAATCATTTACTGTGACAAAGTAATTAGAATTTCTAAGTCAAATATCAACATAGATGGCTCAGTTGCAGTTTGATTGCAATTGTCCCATGAAAGAATCCTACTGATATAAGAAACATGAGTTTTTGTACTGCCCCTAGGCCCAGGTTCAGTGGGAAATTTATGTACATCTATGGCCTAGATCGCCCAAGATCTGAACGCTCTCTTAAAATATTTATTCCTCAACAGGTGTGTTATAATCTCTGTAAAACTGGGTGATTCTATGCATCATGTCCGATGTTTGTATACCATTCGTAAACCATTACTGGGCGTTCCAAGTCGACAATCGTAAGACGTTTGAAGGCGTTTGTTGGAGTCTTGACTCACAGATTTTTCAATCCGCACCTGATAACGTATTTTGAAATCACCACATCGTACACAAGATCTAACAGATGCTGAAATGTGAGATAGGTACAGCTAAAATTCTCTTAAAAAAGGAAAAGAAAAAAATGAAAAGTCTAGCCGGGTTGGAGCCAACTTGAACTGGACTCGAACTCGTTACTTCACTAATCAGTAAAGAACGATGGTGACTGTAAAAACTAAAATTGAAACGAACGGAAACAGCGTGGGATTTAGTAGGACAATAAATTCCTCAAATCCTTAGGGTTAATAGGCCACTATTAGGTCATATAGTTGCCCAAAAGTGTTATAAAAATCAGAACATACTTATTTATTTATCGTGTTTTCTTGTTTTATTTAAGTGGTGATAAAAGGACGATGGGTTACACCGAAAAACTGTAAACACGATAAGCAAAGAGGCCCCTACTTGGACAGTGTAGTATTGGAGTCAGCAGGTGAGGGTAATAGGAAACAAAAAATTTCCTTTCTCATTCAACAAAACAAAAACATAACAATTCCTTAATATGCGAGTGACAGAGGTAGGTAGCGTGTTAGTGCAATGTAATGAGACTCTGACCATGCAATGCGGTCGCTGGGAAGTCCCGCTCATGCTGGCTTCCTCTCCGACCGTAAGTGGGAAGGTCAACCAGCAACCAACAGATGGCCGTGGGTTTTCTCCCACCATAATGCTGACCGCCATCGTATAAGTAAAACAATTTTGAGTACACCAATCAAATAAATAAATAAATAATAGACGAGTGCCAATTTACTGTCTCTGGTTACCTGTGGGAGACATCTGAACGTCATTACGGTCATCCCACTATACATGAAGGCCAAAAATGACTTACTCCAAGTTTTTAGACGCTAATTTCCAGAGTATCCATGTTTATGGATAGGTAAAGCCATTTCGTAATCGTGCTGAGAGTAACGGGTGACATAACCGTTATTTATGCAAATAAGACACACACAGTTTATGTGCTCTTTACAACGTTTTGATAAAGTTAACCGTCGGTGTTCAAGGCCAACTTGCTATATGCATCAGCCAAGTATGACGTAACTGGACAAATAACAATCACGTCAATCTTGGGCATAGCAAGAATACTAGTTGCTTGACCTCCATCTTTCTTGGACGCAAACGGCAGTCGCGCACAAAACATCAGGTAATTTAATGGCGATATATGATAACCATTTTGTCTGATGTTTCCCAAAACAGTAGTTCACCTCTCTTGGTCCATGGTAACTGAATTATCAATATTTGCAATGAGAAAGGTATGTCTATATCGGAGATTAGTCAATGTGGTACCGATGGAAGAAGTAAAATCAATAAGAGGAGTTCAATGGTCGTAGGCGATCTTTATTTTTAAACACTGTAAAAGTATATATATCCATATATATATATATATATCAAAGCAGCTGTGAATTCAGATAAAACCGGAGCAACAGCTTTGGATTGATTTCAGTAATCCGCTGAATATGTTGATAGAGAAAGTAAACCAAACAAAGAACATGATTACACAACCTTCACTTGCATGTATCAACACCGCTAGTATCGAATAAGCAGTATAACCTTGATACAAATTTCGAGTTTATATAAATGGGTGAATATTGTGATGATGAAGCTAGAGCGACAAAAGGTCAAAGAGAGATTTCTAAGGTCACATCTGACCGGCAGCATTGACTGCTTAATAGTTCCATTTGTATTTCTCGGCGTCGCTTTCACAGTCCTTAAAGTCCTTGTACTTCTTGATCATTTGCATATTCATGGCAGAAACGCCGAATTTCTGGCCACCTTTCTCTACTTTTGTGATGTAAGAAGCTGCTTCAAAGATGTAGTCAGCCTGTTGGGTCACCAGGTTCTGTTCTATGAAGGCCATCAGCTGCAAAAACGTAAAAGAAATCATTGTTTTTACAATTAAATATATAAAATACAAAGGATTGCCCTTCCACCCATCCGATAGACTGCCTGAAAACAGTCTATGCATTTTGACACATTTTATCGTCCTTATTTTCCAATTTATTGATGAGAATCTACAACCATAAAGCCAGGCAAACATTGTACAAACGTTGCATATACGTTTCGAAACTTGTCTACTTCTATTCCCTCACACTCAAAACCATATCACTTCCAACTACATTTAGCACGTTGCCTAAAGGGACAATTCAGAAAAAAGCACGGTTTTGCAAGTGTCCAAAAAAAACTTACATAGATTGTTATTAATTTATTTGAGTGGTTTTTAGCGCTTATTTATCGTTTCATCTTGCGACGCTCAGAATTATGGTTGGATAAAAACGCGCAGATTTACGCCCAAACTTCTGCACATCGCAAGATGCTTGTTAATCCTTCTGATATAAAGTAACACCTGAACCACGAATATTTTCAGTCGAATCTGCGACATCAAATAACCATGACCTGTTAGGCTGGTGAGAGAAGTTCAGTGGTCTAGCGAGTCAATCCAGTAAATTACAATAAAATATAAGTATAACCGAATTATATTCATAACAGTGTACTCCAGGTCACAATAAAATACATATACTGTATTTGCCAAGAGCATGGGGGAAAAATACACGTTTAATCATATTTCATATGTCAACAGTTTGTTTTGGGGAGTTACCTCCTACAAAAATGCTGCCGGTCGTCAGATAAATGAAACATTCGTGAGTATGGCGTAAAACACCGATCAGATAAAAACATAAATAAATTAATAAACGGTTGCTAAGATTTAATATTGTCACCATGTGCCAGATGAGCATTTCGTTGAGACAAATCTACCAGAATCCCCGTAACCGAATTATTTCTTCAAAAAAATCAAATGGATTTTAAACTTTTGGCTTCACCCAAATTTGTTATGTGGCTTTGGTCCCCAAACTTACGTGGACGTCAGCGTGCTCCATGGCGTGTTTGCTCAGGTCCTTGATTTTAGTCATCATCTCCTTCTCAATGTTCAGTGTTGTCTTGAGAGGCTGGTCAGGACTGGTCCACATCGTCTCGGTGGGTTTCTGAAAAACATTTTCATTGGATAAATATGTTTGAATGGATTTTCATTGGTCTAACTTTAAAGACCTTTGTAAATGTTAACGTGTGATTTTGGAGAGGCTCTTTCATCTACGAACTACTTCAAAACTAAAGATGAATGACTTTCTCGGACCAGCATAAGGCATCACCCAAAGATTCTGATAGTGAAATCACAGCCAATGACAGCTAAGTATACTGCTACGTATAACTTTATTTACCATGACGTCGTTGAATTCAATGGTAGCTCCACGTTTGACCAAGTACATCATCATCATTTTGGCCAAGTTCAGCTTCATTCTGGCCCAGGAGCTGTACATCAGGGACATGCCTATAAGGTCAACGTCGTGACGTCTGAAGTACGCGGCCTGAGGGAGAAATAGTGAAATACATTAACTGCGTTATTTAGTAGTTTGGTTATTTCGGTTGTTCCACGGTACCGATCAATCCATGACCTTATTTATCGAACGCGCTCTGGAGCAGATCATTAAGGAAGAAAAGTGAAATATGATAAATGCGTTGATCTGAAGGAATCTTACTCTGCTTTCAGCCTTATTTCACCTATTCCACGGCGTGGAATACCCCATGACACCATTGGTCATTTGTGCCCTGTCACAGCTAAGTAGACGTAATTGGTTACCCCGTGAAAACAGGAGTTCCATTCAAGACAAAATATGCTCAGTTGTCAAATTAAACTCCGTTGCATACATTGTAACACGCAGTAAAAAATATTGACTGATAAAATGGTTGTCTTCAAAGAAAATCTGAATTATATCCACCATCATAAAAATAAAATAAATCAAGCAGTTTGAAAAGTTTAAAATATTGCTCTTAGAGTAGGTATAGAATTATTTTTTGCTGCCATATTTGAAAAATTCACTCTTGACATAAGCGACGCTGATAAAAAAAATATTGTTGGGTCAACGTTGGATCTTACCATAGCAATGTACTGGAAGACCGACTCGATGTTCTTGTGGATCATATTATTCATCATCGTCACACAGGTTTCATCAAAGTTCATGAGAATCATGTTAGTGCCGTGATCTGGAAGTAAAGATGATATATTGTACATATTATTCGATATATGATTAACTTAACGGTGACTGAACAGAAGTACAGCGGCTATCATTTCAGCCTTTCAACCTCAACTTCACTCAAGTTTGGGCGTCTACATTTTGAGCGTTTAGATTTCGGAATTGTAATAACAAAAAGGGGCATGATAAAACTGAGAACTGTATAAAGTACTTCATGGAGCCCGCCATCACTTTGGATAATTTGTGAGAATGCAGTGAAAGTATTAAACTTTAAATCTATACCCTATAACTAAAGGATAGCGTATACACTTACCGTCACCCATCATAACTTTGCTATCTTCCATATAACCTCTTCCAAATACACAAGCAAACAGACAGACGGTCACTAGAACGACAGTCTTCATCTTGACAAAGTTTCGGAACTAGGTGTAGGACGATCTTGAAGCTGGTGAAGTTTCTGGAAATGAGATTTTTTCGGGGCCGTATTTATACTACGAGTTTATCTGTTGTTGACAAAAATAAGGGAATGCCGCGGATAATGTTGTTGTTTTAGTGACTTAACATTTGGCTCTAGTGGCAGGCAAGCTGAACTTTGTCAGTAAGATTTGCATAATAGGCTTATAGATAACAAATTAACATATTGACGTAACATACGGATTTAGGGAAGCCTACCAGTCTAACAAACATCCTCCATTAGCTTCTACATGATTGTATCCACGTGTGTCTGATATAAAACTTGATTTGTTTTAAGAAAACGAAACATACAAACGATCCTCAAGTACAGTTTTATATATTTTCATTCATAGTTAAATTTTACAGTTTATTTTTTTCTAATACTGGATACTAATGTGGTCTTTGATACTACGCCGTGGCAGGTCACATTTGGAAATCGGCCGTACTAGAAGATGGGAATGAATGTACTGGAATCTAGTGCAAAAACAGATTCAAGAGGGAAAGATTTTGAGTTACAGCCGATGACAAAATAATACATGATATATTAAGACCCAACCTATTAGGCCCGCAGCCATCGCATTTCATATGCATAATTGTAGAGAGAAATTCTGCTTTCGGAATTCAAGCATGAATCTCGCTGTGCTTATGATAATCGCCACTGTCTGGTCAAATATGATCTGTTTTTGATTGTGCATTATTCGTGACGAATGTAATGACACTTTTACAATTGATCCTGATTTTGGCTTGTCATACAGACCTATCTGAATTACTGTACCTTAGGTAGCAAAATACGTAATATATATATATATATATATATATATATATATATATATATATATATATATATATATACTTTAAAGTTCAATGCAGCGTTAACCTATTTGGATTTTATAACTATGTCGCCCAGCTCATAATGATGGAATTGATTCAACGATCTGATCCCTCGTTTTGAATTTCCTTTCCTCAGGTATGATGGCTTTTTAACCGGGTCAGCCGAAATCTCTTCACTGTCTGTGTCTTTAGCGACTCAGTGGAACCAAAATAGGCCTACAAGAACTGTGCATGTTAACGCTCCTAATATCTCATGTATCCACAATGATGAATTAAACAATTCGCGATCATCATAAAATGACACAGAGCTGCCCTTACTTGAAATATTAAAGTGCGAAATACACTATTTCATGCCGCAGATTAGAATTACATAATGTATCAAGGAATATTAAAGAGATTATATTTGAATGTTGATTACTGAAAAAATAGGAGATTAGAGTATTTGATGGTGCCATTTATGTATGTAAGAAAGAGCTAATAACCCAACCTGTAGGGCTTGTACGTCTGTGCGTAGGAGTGGATATTTAATTAT
This sequence comes from Acanthopleura granulata, assembly GCA_016165875.1. NCBI lineage: Eukaryota > Metazoa > Mollusca > Polyplacophora > Chitonida > Chitonidae > Acanthopleura > Acanthopleura granulata. The sequence continues at coordinate 4,794,632 of JABBOT010000012.1, read as the reverse complement.
TAATTAGGCCTACTCCACTTTGTCAACGTTACTTTAAAAGACCATCCTTTTGGAAAGTACATGTATATATTATCCGAAAGATCTTTTCACGTTGAATTAAAACATTGGTCCTATATGCTTTTAACTCTGTTTTTTTTAAGGTAAAGACTGGGTGTTCGGTGTAAAACTGATTTATGAAAATAACATCTATACACGAGGAGATAAGCATCATAATGCGGTATCTGAATGCTGGTATGGCCTCCTCTTTACTCACATTAAGCAAAACAAATGCAGCACTAAAATGTACTTCCGTCTTCTCCCACGCTATCTCAGTAATCCACTTTATTAGATGTTGTCCTATATATTGTAACATTAGGGTGCGCTGGAACATTAGGAAAGTGTACACAGGGCACGCTGACTCACATCAGCTGTGCCACGCATTGTTAAATCTCTTTCTCAGGTATACCTGGCTATAAGTACGTATCAGGCCTACAGATAACACTACAGACTACAATCGTGTCGCGCTTCAAAGACATTCCAGCTGGACAGTGTGACTGATAAGTCTGGATAAGTTTAGGCAACGATCATTTTCCGCTTCATGTATATTAAGCGTGAAGATTTACGTAACGCTTCATACACTGGACTGCATCATCTGGATACCTGAACTCATTCAAGACTCGACCCGTTTGGTACCCTATTTAGGCTATTTAGGCTATTTAGGCCACACCGGTATCCAGAGTGACAACGTGCACGTGGGTGTCATTTGGCTCAGTGTACGTGCGCTGGTTTGTCAGTAATACACTTCAGTTACTTGTAGTTTGTTGCTGAAACCATGTCAAGTGTTTTTGCACATAATGTGTCTGAAATTCCCTTCACTTCCTCTTCACTTATACTTGACAACAAAAGCTGCCCCATGCACTGGTATGGAAGTTAGTTCCGATTTAACACCAGGCTAACACACGGCGGAGAGTCATTATCGTATATTTGTCATATCTCCGCCATCATCTTGGATCCAAGCAATAACAGAAGATTGTCCAACCAAGGTACAAAGTACAGAACAAATTTTAAAGATTCAGCATAATATAGGGCTACGAGTTACAATGCATTATTTCCATTGCCTTTCTTAAGTGAATGGATGAATGATTATGGCTTAACACCACGTCGGTTGTATCTCAGTCGTATCGTGGCGACCTCTCTTTAGTGACATTTTGACAATAAAAAGAAAATATTTCATTAACACAAGGCGACAAAAAGGGACAATCCTTAGAGTCGACCTTAAGACCCCGATGCCTTTCAAAATACGGATAAAGAGAGCGGGAAAAGGGGAGAATTTAGGGCCCATGGACAAGCTTGCACTGCTCACTCCAGCTATGTCTTCCAACGTCAGCTGAAATGAGTAATTTTCAAATAAATTATTTTCTCTATAGCATTTCTCAGTAACAATTTCCATAGCATCAAAAGGCAAATGCCATTTGTGTATCGGTGCATTTAACATGTTGACACTGTATATATGGTTATTTATTCAAAGTAAATCTCTTGGATAGCAACAAAAATCAAAGTCCAGCAAAATACGAGATGTGTTTGTGGATGATATGAAGGTAAGTGCTATGAGTCATTCCCGGAGCTAACGAGTGGTCTGCAGCTACGTGTGGACTTTATACCCACACCTGATGCCGGATCAGCCAAACAAGCCCAGCTATGCTCAGCTATCCAGCTCTGTTTACCTGGCCACATCAATCATGGCCTGTTGAAAGATTTTTCTGGATTTCCATGCGTTCTTCTTGGGTGTAATTTAACGGAAACAAATCATTGTTAAGAACACCACAAATTCAATATAGATAGATATATAACTTGTGCGAATTATTTAAGAAAAATACGATTTCTTGCAGCGACAAAAACTGAAAATTGAGAATACATCACTTCCCAGACGCTTGGGCTCGGTCTTTGAAAGTCGAGAGAACATGATAAATTGATGGCGTTATTTCTCTAATTAACATCAGGTGCACGCCGAAATGTCGGCGGTTGTAGTGTCATTTAATGTTCCAGTTTTTGTTTGTAATTGCATGCTTGAGCTCTGATGTCGTTATCTGTGAAGCACCGAGAGCACTTCAAATGTGATGTTGATTTATTACGTAAGCTATAGCGATACGGAAATGTCACAACCATGAATTAAATGTGACAGTCATACATGACATAGGTTTGCCAAGCCTATATCTAATCATCGGGGGCGGGTAGCCCAATGTCCCAGGAGACTCTCACCGATGCCGTTGCTGTGAGTTTTAACTCCACCACATACTGGATTCACCTCCGGCCATAAGTGGAAAGGCTTACATGCAACGTGAAGATGGTCGTGGAATTCCCCTGGCTCTGCCTCTTTCTTCCCACCACGATACTGACCGCCATCGTACATGTGAAATATTCTTCAGTACAGCTCAAAATACTGACCAAATTTTTAAATGAATAAACAAATAAAGCAGACAATTTAGTCACCATTCCTTGCGCGAGTGGGAAAGTCCAAATTATACCTTTAATCCGTGTCACTATACATATTGGCCTACATTTTAGCGCGCCTGTGAGTTGTGCCTGGCTTCTGACGCCAGGATAAGTGTCATGTCACTCACGCACGTGCAAAACGCAAAAGTAGGCCACATGACCGAAGTATGCGTCTGTCTGGGAAAGCGATCTTTGATCCTGTTGTTAGATTTCCATTCGGGCTCAATGAACGTACTGGAAGGGGGTGAGGGCAGTCGGGTCTGATTCACGAGATTAAAGCTTGATAAAAACAAGGACAATAGGACAGTCTCGGACTTTAAAACCTTAGTTCGACAGAGCAAGCACATAATTTAAAAATGTGATGTAATGAGTTTGTAGAGAATTTTTTGAGGAAAGTGACGGAAACGGACACTTACTAAGCTTTTCAAAGTGCCAGCTTTTCAGTATATTATTTATTTATTTATTTGGTTGGCGTTTTACGCTGTACTCAAGAATATTTCACTTGTACGACGGCGGCCAGCATTGTGGTGGGAGGAAACCCACGATCATCCGCAGGTTGCGGACAGATCTTCCCACCTACGCCTGGAGAGTAAGCTAGCTGAACTTGAACGCATTGGTGACAGATGCCTGGGTCAAGCTTTTCAGTAGTATAGTTCTCTGTTTTATAACTGTAAATAACTAAATCGAGCATTGAACTTGTTAATGTTTACTATAACTATGGCACTCAACAATGTCTCGGTTGTAGACCCTACACTATGGCCCAACTGGAAAACAGAATCTTTGACAAGTGAAGCAAGTTAATTAAAGCAAGGCTACTTTTTGAGCATCAGAACATTTTACTCGCCGTTTGTCCCAGACTGACGCTTCCTCTCTGAACTTCTGCAGAAAGCAGCTGGATTGATATGTTGAAGAGCTGTTATCGGTTATGAGAAATTAACAAGACAAGCAAAATTTCAATTACAAGAAGACAACACAAAACATGTCTTTTTTATTATTCTTTTATTATTTTACTTCCCAGTCTTTCGGACATGTATACAATATTTACATAATTCTTGTTCCTTGATAGAACACGATGCGAGAATGGGAGATAACTCTCACAAAGGGAGATAACTTTGTCAGATGATGTTCTGACAATCACAGTGTCAAGTATACATTTATGAGTATACAAAGATAATATTGTTTTCCACGTAATTAATAGAGATGTTTTAATAAAGCGATGTTCATACTTGTGTCATTACAAGAAAGTTGCACGAGGTACCAGTGAATTACGAGTATGAAACGCCTCAAGTTTAACGTCACTTTGGTGAATAGAAACATTACATGGGTTTCCTCAAGTTTAACGTGACTTTGGTGAATAGAAACATTACATGACTACAAGACCAACTGCCTTGTGGAGCTGGTCAGATAGACTATCACCAGAGTATTGAACAATACGGAATTTCGCCGCATGTATAGTTCTTTCTGCGTTTCAATAAGCCACTTCACAATGTCAACCAGGTCTCCAATGCACATGCACCACTACCTAGCCTCATTTTTGAAAGGCACATCAGTAAATAAGCCCTGTCTATCTTTTAACATTGAGTACATCTTCAATGGCTTTTCGCTGTTTTGGCGTTATTTACTTTAGTTTGTAGTTTCTTCACCAGACATGTATGTGGAAAAGCAGACGTTTAGGGAAAAGCACATGTTATCGTGTAAATAACTTGAAGACAGCAAGAAATCGGATGCAGTGTTTTCAATCTAATGTTAAGAGATACGCTGAGCCTGTTAGTTTACATGCCTCTTGGCAACGACGCTTTGCGTATTTGGGCAGTTGGGCATATACCTGACAACCCTGTTCCAGTTCGTGACAGGTCTTATTGTCTGATATTGGATGTGGATTCAACAGCAACTAAGGGACTTAATTCATATAAATTATTTTCATTTCACTGTTGTAAACAAATTTTCTTGATCACTAACATCAAGTGAACTGATTACCCCCAGCCACTGGCTTCATTGATTCCGTCCTTACATATAGCCAGATCATGTCTGCCATGATAAAGATGTACAAGTGTTCTACTTCCATTCCGTGCAGCAACTGCAAAAGGGCTAACAGAGGCTAGTTCAACATGGGACATTAATAATGGGGAGTGGGGAGATCAGCTTCTCTGAATTTTCTCTGTTTGCAGAATAACTGTTCTTATTTATTGACTGCAATGATCATCAATGATTGTTGCTGGTAACGAATGGAAACATCTTCCCGTGGAACTTAGTTTCTTTCAAGATGTTTTCTATCAGGCTATGTTTATACCTGTTTATAGCTCTTTGCACTTCTGAAATATACAGCAATGAACGTGCTTGTAGCGTCAACTTCAACCATCCATTGACTTCTTTCACTGATTTACTCTCACCATTTACTTAATTCAGAAATCTGTGGATTCATTTGGGGAAATCCACCCACTACCTTGAAATGACCATCCAGACACACAACACGTCCACAAAACATCACTTCCACACTTTTTTAGTCCTCCAGTCTAGGAACTCCTCAAACTCCTGGTCTCCAACATCCTCATCGGACTCCTCTCCTGAGCCTTTATCAGCCACATCTGCCTCTGTCTTCTTCGTCATAAGCTCTTCCTTTTTCACCTGCAAATCATTCACTTCTTTCCACTTTTGTCTGAAAAACACCGAATTTTGTGTAGGTTAATAACAGTATAAAACCAAAAAATATAATATAGGTAACAAGCAGAGTAGATAGTAGGTCACTTGCCAAGAAGTATATTTGCGGTACATAATTTATATGTTGGAATTATACAATTTTATGCAAAGTCTCAGTCATTCACATATACACAGCAATATGACGGAAAAGAAATTTCTTCTAGAAAATGCCCGTTACAAACTACTCCAACTACAAATGCCCCTGATTTTTTTTCCATGTTTTTCAAGGCCTGGAAAAGTTACTTTCAAATTCCATGGTTTTCACATACACATTATTACAGTATTATTACAGGACATTAAAGCTTCTTCCTGGAAAAATGTCTCACTTCTACATCCACATAAACAATCTGATTTGCTTTACTCTGAGAGATCTTTAATCTTGTTCTCAGAGTATATGACTGGGCAATCGGGTAAACAAGAACAACAAAAAGCAACTAGCAAATCCCTCATGTAATCGGTGCACCTTGCGAGGCAGAGACGAGTGGGCAGTGATTCAGCTACAGAATCTATCATACAACGATTAACATCAGCGTAGAAAAGATGAATGGGGCAGGTCCTTTATAAAGCCAATCAACAAAGTATATATAAACAGTCTGTTTTTTAACGGTTAAAAACTCACATTTGTTCATCGATCTCATCGATGTTCCTGTCCACTGTGGCTTGTTCATCTTCCTCCTCTACTATAGCCTCTGACACCTGACACAAACATAAAACCATTGCATGTGTTCAGTGCAAATCAGAATCATCGAAAAATGTCCAGACTTAACAACACCTTCCTTAGTTTCTTTCATGGCAAGGATATTTCAAGGTGCAAGTAAGAATGCAATGTATAATTACAGATTTAACCACTGTTGACTCTTTCTCCATTACCAAGCTCCATATTGCTACACAGATGTAACCTGAGATCATTCCAGATTGCTATACATATGTTACCTTGAAAGCATTCCAGATTGATACACAGATGTAACCTGAAAGCATTCCAAGTTGCTAGACAGATGTAACCTGAAAGCATTCCACACTGGTACATGGACATACATGTACATGGTCAAGAGTTCAGACTGGTCAAGTTAAGAAACAAAGACAGATTCCTCCCACATCTCTGGGAAATGTAAACAATTCAGTTGCGTGTACAATGGTTTCCGAATCATGATGTCAGTACTCACAGTATTTTCTTCCTTCATTGCCTTCTGAAATTTTTCCCACTCGTCCTCCATCTTATCGCGGTATTCCACCTGTCTGACCTAATGAGAAGAAATCAGGTAAAAACTCACACCCTTCATATTGACAAACAACTGTAAAACAGGTAATCACAATCCATTTCGTTAACCCTGTATGTCACATAGATACCCTAGGAAACATACAAGGGGTAAAGGTAAAAGATATCTGCTAAACACTCAAACCCAACTTTAACTACAACCAACTGTACAACAGCTATAAAACAGCTACTCCAATCCATTTCATCAGTGTGTATGTTATACCCTACCTTAGAAAATGTGTACCCCAGAAAAGAGGTAAAGGCACAGGGAATGACACAATCCTTCATTGTGACAAACTATAAAACAGGTGACACTTCATTAGATATTGCAACAGCTGTAAAGCAGGTTAGACTTTTAAATTCCCTTTGTTATAAACCACCATAAAACACATAAAACTTCATTACTTGTGAAAATTTGCTTTCAAAGCAAGCTAAGATCAAACCTTTGCGTCCATTTTGGGGTCATCAAAAAATCCCTCTGGTAAGCTTTCCGCCATGGCCTTAGGAACAGCCCTCTCTGCTTCTTTACCAGAACTGGTTTCGGCCTTATCAAAAAAATCTGTGGAGTAAACAGACCAAAAACTTTTCATCCAAACCACATTTTACTTTAAGGGCACTACAAGTTTAAATCCAGCATATACAACATCATGCACAAGATCCATTGTTTATTTATTCCACTAATACATTTTATCATCTCAAACATATTTCACTTACATAATGATGTATATGGCGGCTACATTCAATGTTTCACTTATATGATGACGGCCAGCATTACAGTGGGAGAAAAAGGCCTTTGATCAGCGACGGTCAGCCGTTGCTCAATTTTCAAACAACGGCCCGACATCAGTTCTCTGGCAAATATATCAGGTTACCAGTGGCTACAATCCCAGATTTTGCTGACCGAGGGCCAAAATTGGCCCGCTGTGTGATCTTTCTCACGCAATAAGTAAAAGACATGACGTCAACCTGACGATGACCCTGTGCTGTGCTGTGCTGTGCTGTGTAATCAGCATACCAGATAGAACTGTAGTGCTGGGAATCTTTAAACTGAGTACAGTGTTTACTACTGCGTCATCCAACAGACAGAAAGATATGGCCAACGGAGGGCAGCATGGGCTAAATACAAATGACGTCACAAAGTTTTTCAATTATCGTATTAAAATTTAAAATTAATTGCAATGTTAAAAAAACAGCAATCTTTTAAAGATAAAATTTATGTACAATATCTTCACATGTGGAACTCATATATTTTAATAAATACCAATAAAACGTCAGTAACTACTATGTGCTGAGTTGCACAGCCTCCCTCCTCTTGAAAATGATCCCACGAGAAGGTTTAATTTTGAACCGTGTATTCAGTAGACAACATCCACAGCAATTTGGAATTATGTGAGAAAGCAAGTAAGAAAATACTTTCCAAATATGCTAACACAGAGTTTCGTCTATGTTTCAACCCTGCTTTCAGTAGCATTTGAAGAATATTTCCTGCCTTTTTCCACTGCTTTAATTTATAAAACATAAATCGCTAACTTCCACCATAACCTATATAGGCCACCACTTGAGTATAAGCATCTATATGCATATTTTCTTTCACCATATTGTTAATCACTAAAGATGAAATTATTTGTTTTGTTTTCGCACCATGTGTACTATATATATATAGGCTTAGTATATTTTGTCAGTACAATAATTGTCCTTGCTCACTGGCGGCCCAACGTCAGTCCGACAAGCAAATTACTTTAAACATCTAAATATTTCTGTCATCTGATATGACATAGGGTATTATTTGTCTTTTAGGGAAGGGGGAAAGAAATGATTGCAATTTTAATCTTGGTACATTTTCATATATTTTAGGGGCAGCCAGGAGACATCCTGAAACAGAGGGAACTTGTAATTCAGAAACAGAAAGAGTTTTACAAAAAGCTGTGGGCATATAAAATGTATACTCTGCATATGCATGTATTTCAATTGGTTACAAGATCTTCTTCAACCTCTATCTTAAATACTAAATAATATGCCTAACCTATAATTATTCAAACGCCAAATGATTAACTGGTTTCTACTCCTAATGTAACAGTCTTTCGTTAAACTATGCATTCTTTAACAGACAATGCATAAAAACCTATGCTAACTGTAGGCATATAAACAGACCTGTTGTTATGTAGCGCATAACATATATCACAGCTTTTCAGTGATATTTGTCATCTGTTAATGCAAATTGTGTTACACGCAATTGTAGGTTTATTTATTTATTTGATTGGTGTTTTACTGTAGGTTTTGGTCTGCCTTCAACATGTTAAAATAATCTGATGTGCTTGCTCTAATTTAGACGTCGTATTTTGATTGGTCGTTAGTACGTGGCCTCCACAGGTTAGCCGTAAGACAGCAACACTGGTTCGACCTCTATCCGATGAGCAAATCTGATATCAGGCCGACGTATTTTGCTGACATTGGGCCGATATAAAAACTTGAGCACTGACTGATGTCATATTTTAATCAGTTTTCCGGCCTCTGTAGGCTCGCAAATGTATGCCAACAACGGCCCGACCTCGATCCGATGAGCAAACCTTACACAGGACCGATGTATTTTGCCGACCTCAGACCCATAAAAAGTACTACCTAAAGTTGGCCCATCGTATTGTGCTGGGTGGGTCATATACAAAATACATCATATGTAAATGTAGTATTTGTGTGATCATACTGTATATTATAAGCCTTGGAAGCCTTGATCCCTGCTTAAACATAAGACGACAGCAAGGACATTAGCACTGAGTGGCTAAGTAACCATGTGCAATATTATCTACATTCTTCACATCATCATGGAGGATGTTATACTGAACAACACCACCAACATTTTCTTCTTGTTTTAAATCAGTATGAACCCAATAGGTTACAAGAAATACAGTTTCAACTAAACTTTACAAGATGTAGGTCTGCTTTCTGTCTCTATTTGACATAAAAATAAAAGTTTTGAGTTATGGGCCAGATCTTACAAGGTAAATTATGCACCTACCTGCAGGTAGGTCAGAGTTATTCCCCTTTTCCCCTGACTCTTCCTCTTCCCCTGAACTCTCATCGGAAGATGAATATGCTGCCAATCCTAACACTGGTTTTTGGTCTGATTTTTCGGAGGAGGAATCAAAAAAATCTGAGGGTATGCTGTGGAACAAAAACATAGCATTGGAGATTAAAGAAATATACTGTCTGGTCATGAAATAAAGCCTTCAGCATTTCTGAAAACACCACTCAGGCACATATATTTAGATGAGACATAAATACCATTCTATAGTTACATCTATATTACAGGTGATCAGTTATTAATTGTAATATATCTAACAGCTCTCTATTTGCCATAACTGTGCTGTCATTCACAGCAAGATTGTATTAAGCTTTTAAAAGATATATGCATGTAAAGGTAATGAAAACACAAATGCATATTGTCCATCTTTAATAATCATCTAAAGGTTTCTTTACACATATTTTGAATGAATCAAACATAACTTTAATTCAGACACGTATGATCTACAAGAAACACAAGGCTTACCTGCTATTATGCTTCCCTGAATTCCCTGCAATGAAATAAATATACTTCATGCACATGAAATCTGCATCATGCATTGTTTTAAAACTATACTGATCTAGTTTTTCTACATTTTTTTGGACAAAATTTTAGGTCATTTACAGTATACCTTGTAAACTCCCTTTGTAAGGCAACATGTATATCTATTCAATAGTAAAATTTCATATAACTCTTTCAAAACCGATTACATCAGCAGGATGGTTAGTATTACCACATGATTTGGAAACCAACATTGTGTTTATTCTGATGTTAAGCTTATTAAATATTAAAAACAAATACCTTTTAACTTCTTATTTACAATGTCACTTGCACGATCTCCTATTTTCCGTTTCAGTGGTTTCTCCTCTGGTCTCTGTGGACCCATGGCTCTTGACTTGAGGGCAGAAACTCTCTTCAACAGATAACAATCCATATGCATGTATATTTAAATAGTTGTACTTATCACTCACAATTCAAGCTGTATGTAGCACAAACAAAATTAATGCAGTGCCAGCTGAAATCAATTTGTAACTGCTACTCATTGTTGTAACTGGATTGGTATGCCTCTACCTTATATCAGATTCATCCATCTTACGAAATTAAGCAAGTAAATGCAAAAGATATGTGACGGGATTGCGATCTAATCAGCATACGCAATATGCAATGTCTCCAATGCTTGACACTGTATTTCCTTGGGTCCTGCACTTACAAAGTCTATAAGGTGAACAGTTGTGTGTGGGGGGGGGAGGGGATGCAGGGGAGGGACAAGGAGAGGTATACATATACAGACTCCCTCCTTAATAGTCAAGTAACTCATGCCTGTTCACATAATGCACTTTCAGAGAACACTCCAACTTTGATAACACCTCTTCCTTATAAAAAACATGGGTCACGGTTACTGTTAAGGAAGGTGTAATGATGACTTTCACACTAAGTATATCACCTGAACTGAGGTTTTCATAGTAAAACTCTTTATACTTACCTCTTTATGTTGTTTGCTCTGAAGATGGGTATTCCAAAGTAATTCATTCTTGACAACACAATTACAGAGGGAACAGACAAGCTGACCCACACTGTTGTAGCTGGATCAAAATTAAGGGAACACACCTGATAACTCCTTAGATTATCTGATCCACATTAGAGCTCCTAAGAGCGGGAAAATAAAGCCGATTAGAAACAACACCAAGAAATTCACAGGTAAGCCAAAGTGACCATAATTTTGTTAGCTAAATGATGTTCTTCCTTTTTTAACATATGACACCTACCCTGACGATCCACATTCAACAACACTCTGATCTATTTACTGATGCTGGCATGAGGACTTGAGAAGTTGGAACATCAAAACCTCAGACATAGCTGGGAAGCTGCCTTATATTTATTTCTGTGTAGCCAGGCAGACAAAGCATCGATTATTAAACATATGTTTCATTGTTCAAACAGATTTTGATGGTTGTTTTCATAATGGGCTGGAGCAGTGTCTCAACAACTGTGCAATTACAAATAGCAAGGTACATTTTAGTGTGAAAGTTTGTTTTAGTCAGTCTTGCTATTTCTCATTTTATATTATATTTTAAAACCAAAGTTTTCTTTAAAATTAGCCTGTTTCATATTTAAAATGTGGATATTCATCAATTATCAAATTAATCAAATAAAAATATTATAACCAATTATTTGATCAGTAAAAGCATTAATTAAGAACTAAAGATGGTTCTGGATCCAGGACTATTAAACATCTAACCGGTCCATGAATGTCAGAATACTGAACAGCATGACGTCACAGTAAGCAGACCACATACTTTATCAATGGAACTGCACAACGACCTATAAAGTGGAATTCCTAATTTGCCTCAGCACAACCTGTTGTAACCAGAGCTTGAATCATTGCTTGTAACAAAAGCCAACTATCACTTTGTATAAAGCATTATCTCTGAAACTTACGGCCACAAAGAATTGATAGGCATCTTCCTTCAAACACCATGACTGTTCAGCTGAATTAAAACTATCTCAGCTGACCTTTTACCATGAAAATTTGCTGTCTTCAGTCGTACAGCATCAGCTCTACCTTAGATATTTCTTCAATACTTGACACTATTTCCTTGGGTACTGTACTTATGAAGTTGATAAGATGAACAGTTGTAAGGGGACAACAAGGGCAGGTAAACATATACAGATTCCCTCCTTAATAGTCAGGTAACTCACGCCTGTTCAGAGAACACTCCAGCCTTGATAACAGTAGTAGTAAAAGTCTTTATACTTACCTCTTTATGCTGTTTGCTTTGAAGTTGGGTATTCCAAAGTAATTCATTCTTGGCAACACAATTACAGAGAGAACAGACAAGCAGAAAGAGTGGTGGTGTGAGCAAAGTGGAAATCCTCCGCATCTCCTCTATTTTTTTTTCTCCATATATATCACGAATAAATCCTGTACCAAAGCATATGACTCATTTGAAGTAGACTGTTCATTACAAACCGTGGTTCGAGCGCCTAAGGTTAGCTCCAGGTAGCTGTGAAGCTCTTGCACTCGAGCTACACGGAGATACAGAAGTTGGCATTGCAAATTCATGTAGCAAGTCTATAGTCCTTGTGCGCTGCACATAGTGGGTATGTAATGACACTTCAGACCCACAACAATGCAGTGGTTTTACCTTCGTCCTTTACCAAGCCTCCGACTCAGAGCGCCATGTTAACTATACCAGTCCATTCAATGGCCCTTACACTCTTCACGACTCGGTTATGTTCAGATGTGCAAAAGCAAAACAACTATGACAAAACCGATCACTGTCTCACCACAAATGCACATCATAACTGAGTCGTGGAGAGTATAACGGCCAGCGTATGGACTGGCATTGTTAACATGGGGCTTTGTACTTTAAGGCTGGCTGCAGGGTAAAGGACGAAGGTAAAACCACCACGTTCGCAGTTTTCTAGTTATTGTAAGCCTGAACTGTTGCTACTAGTCCAACACAATCTGTGTCTGTATGCCAATTTAATATACTGAAAGGTATTGCATATAGATGTCAGACTGATTTGGCCCGTAGAAGTGGTAAAGGGATTTGTGGCTGTCTTAGAGTATAAACGCTTGACCATCTACGCATATATCATGCACCAGCATAACAGCAAATTATCAAGGAACACAGCCATACAAGTGTTCTGTGAAAAGTATCTGCGCTTTTGCAAATTTAGGCGATAGAAGTGGCCTCCACCGAACTACAAGTGATATAGCCTACTTTAGCACAGTGGGTTTCTTTTGTATAATTGAGTAAAAGTCTTATTTGATGTGAATGTTTGAGAGTTTGGGCGGTGGAGAAGAGAGAGAAGTAGACTAGAGTGTTATGTTGTTGTTGTTGCAACATTTTCTGGATCGCAACTCTAGTTTAGAAACACTACAACAACCACTAAATATAAAAAGGATACGTTGCTAAAGGGTGATCAACTTTTTTGCGTGTTGTACTCTTAACTTCAGCCTCTTTTTTCTTCATCAACTTTCTTAATTCATCTTTTGAAATAACTTTCTTCGACTTACTCCGCGATGCCATCGTTTAAGTTGTTGGTCGGAATACAGCTGACAGAATTTTTTCGTATTTTGTTGGTGTCACTGTATTACTTAAACATCTTCTCCAACATCAAAAAATGTGTCGCAAAGACACTCTATACATTAGTTCAGCATCGAGATGCTATCAAGAGACAAAACTTTTCTGATACAACACCACTTTATATACCAAACAGTGGCTGTGAGAGAAATGAACACAAGTCAAATGTCAAAATAGAGCGGGAAGAGGGAGTTGTGATTGGGAAAACAAGTCAGTAATTACTGTGACATCTAAATATCTCGTCTATTGTAAGTTCATTTTACACTTATCCATTAAATCTCATTTGTATTTTAAGGTGTACTTGTCAGAATTGTTTTCGGGATGAAAATCTGAAAGTAAAGAATTGAGGTGACGGAAACTGGACCTCGTTGGATGAAAATAGGCAGGTCTACCGGTACATGGTAAATTTGTAGTTGGCCCTCGCGACTTGGTGTTAGAGTGGCGTAGAGGGAGGTTATATTTGGTCGGGGGAGGGGCAGGACCATGCTTAGAAAAAAATTGCAGGTTCTGACCCCAAACTTCTTAAGTCACAGCTTGACTTTGCGTTAACAAATTTTATAACATGCAACTCTCACTGTTGCTTTGTGAGGACGTTCAAGTATGGGAATGACAGGTATTTGTATGATAACTTACGTTCTTATTAGTATACCATCGTATTTGTGTTCAATTTACGTGTTAGTTTTAAAACGGCCTGAATAGTTTGGGCGCCTAACAGGGTGGGGTCCCAAACGTTTTCGGTGATGAAAATGATTCTAGATATGTTCCTGAGGGGGGATGATCGGAGGGGGAATTCGGGATCTATATCATGGGGTCTGGACCGGTATGTGTGGCCTCAAACCAACATCAGAATGTGATCCATTTAAAAATGTGATGCCATTACTTGCCCTTGTCAGACAGTATCATTTATGTCTGGCAGTGCGGTGGCAGTACAGCGAGTGGCGTGAAGCATATAATTTACCTGGTAACCATAGAATCCAGGGGCTCAAGTGGCCTTGAAAATAATTATTCGACATTGTGTTTGTGGTAAGTCAACATGAGAAAATGTAATGATCATGTATCACTGCAAACTTATTGCTGTGGAGACATGTTTGAGGGGTAATTTTCATCTGGTCTTGACACACTGCTGAGGCAAGTGGAACAGATTTTAAAATGCAGTGCACCATTAGTTTTGAGTCAATTTTTGGCTAAAATCTAACGTAAGAGCAGTTATTCCTATCAGCTACGGAATAGATCAAGTAGTCGTGCAAGGCGCTTTCAGTTATAAAGATTCATTGCCCTAGAACTGGCCAAAACATGTCCATGTAAGACATGAGTGTAGGCTTCCACAGCTCAACGCTAAGCTGGCCTCTCTGTATGTAGAACTCAACTCTAGTCTTATTGAACTGCACGAAGAAGATTCCACTATTCCACTTGAACCCATCCTTATATTTGGTATGCACTGATTCCCTAAGTTATCTAAGGTGAAGGTATGTGAAAGCTTACATTGGTAAACTATCTCGTAACAGTAATCTAGCCATTTGTCCTTTTGAACCGAACAAGTCATACCAATGTTTTCCATGTTTTAAGTTCTGGCAAGTTCTGACAGACTGTGAGCTGCCCTGTTTGAAAGGTAGGTTGGTGACCCTGATTTGACAGAAATCAAATGGCCAGACAGGCCTTACATTTGAAGGCAAAGAAAAATTCTCGATGAAAATACCTATGGAAGAAAGTTTCAGACTGCCAGCAGGTACACTGCTAGATCTCCCAGGTGAATTGGTTCGACTGGTTCAATTAAAAGGTTTAAATGGCGGTATTGCTGTTAAGACACAGTTTACTGATGCAGGCTTTGACATGACCACATCTCAGATGGCTTAGGGAATTAGTGTACATATCAAATATAAGGACAGCTTTGAGTTGGAAACGTCAGGGAAATTTTCCTTGTGGAGGTTGAAGGCATCATTTGCTGAACTATATGTAAAAGAGGTCAGCTCAGCTTTAAGTTAACGTTTGCTATGATAGTTCGTACCAGGGCTAGGTCAAACTCTGCTGATGTCTTCCCCTGGCACAGGGCAAAAACTTACTAAAGAGCACCATTTTCTTTGCAACATAGTTTGTAGTAAATAATTGGAATGAAATTATCTATTGAAATATATTGAAAACATTGTGTACATTACATTTAGTGTGATAAAGATACGTTGGTTAATAGTATCAAATTTATGCCTAGTTGTTTCTCCTATTAACAGCCCTTACTAAGAACTGGAAAATCTGGTTGCTTTGTTCCAGTGAATAATGATGAAAAGAGAGGTTCTTTGGCTGACTTCACAGCTGCTGACGGGTGGAGAATTTGGCAGTGTAAGGTTATTCATCCGACTTAAATGGAATCCGGCATACCGTAAAAATTATGAGGCCTTGAAAAGATGGAAAGAAGAGAACACCAGATTGTTTGGACCTATTTTGAAGAGCAAAACAATTAAACCTTTGGGTAAAAAATCCAAGAGGAAACGTGTAAAATTTGAAGTCGGAGAAGACTTGGACGCATGGTTTAATGAGCGGTACAGTTTGGTAAGTAAACCACCCCAAGCAGGTGAAGTTGATGCAAGTACCAGCCACGAGATACAGATAGATAATGAGAAAAAGGAGACTATGCGAGGGAGACTGAGTGACCCAACGGACACTCACACTAAAGACAGCACTTATGCAGACTCTACTCTCCAGTCAACAAATAGCATATCAAAAGCAGACAGTGAGGTACTTAAAGACATTCTGAGGTCTAAGCTTTCTGCTGACGATGGACCTAATTTAGAAGAACTGAAGTTGTGTATTCAACAGAAAAAGCTGCGTACCTTGCCAACTGTTACTAGCATTTTGGCTAAAACTCGCTCACAGGAGAGTCAGTTTTTCCTTGACCGCTGGAAGGCTCAAATGATAGCTGAACTCGGTGAAGAAGGCTTTCAGAGACTCCAGCAAGGTGAGATATAAAATCTAAGCCTTTTCATTTGCTGTCATAAACTCAGAATAAAGATTTATTCTGGATTTCTTAGATTTAGCAAATTCCGTATCAAGTAGGCATATAATTGTATGTATTAAACGAGGAAGATTTCAGTTTTATTGATAGAATCACGTCAGATTAGTAAATTTCATTTAGAAAGTGGATTGTAAGTAACAGTATTATTGTTGTTGATTACACTCTCTGGATATAGCACAGATTCTAGTGCCAAAAAGTTTCGAACTAACGACTTCAGAGCCAGGCACCAAATCATCAAAAATACATGTCAATGTAATGTAACTTGGGCAAGTCAGGGTGTCATGTCTGGTGTCTTTGGTATGGTGTTCAAGTGATACAACACTGTAAACATGTCAGCTTTGGGTTTGGGTTGCTCCAAGGGGACATTGAAACAGAAGCATATTTGAAGAGAAGCTTTTATCACCTTTGTTAACAAATGTATTTATTTATTTGATTGGTGGTTTACCCCATACTTAAGAATATTTCACTTACACAATGGCAGCTAGTGTTATGGTGGAAGGAAATCAGGCAGACCCAAGGAGAAACTCACGACCATCCACAGGTTGCTGGAGAATCTTCCCATGTATGGCCGGAGAGGAAGCCAACATGAGCTGGACGAACTCACAGTGACCGCATTTGTGAGAGGCTCCTGGGTCATTGCGCTGGGCCAGTAAGCTGACCAGTTGAGCCACAGAGGCCCCCAGCAAATGTATGTATTGCAAAAATTAACATAAACGCAGTACTTGATCCCCTTGAAGATAGTATAAGCTGGCATGTCTGTATCTGTTTATCATTTATTTATCTTTTTGAAACACCAAAGATTAGTAGAAGCCATGTATGTCTTTGTCCTTGTCAGTTTTTAGAGACACTGTCAACCAAGTCTGTTCCTCGTATTTAACTTCTGATTGTAGAGACACTAAGGAAGGGTGTGAACCTACATATCTGTATCCAGCAGTCACTGACTGGCATCACTCCTGTACAAGTTGAGCCTTGGAATCAGGGCTTTTGGGGCAGCATCCAGCAGGAGCTTGCCAGGGTGTCAGAGGTGCAGGCACTGGAGACCAGAGTTATCCATCCTTACCTGCAGTACTCAGGCACATTTGACTGTGTCGCCACATACAAGTAAGTCCTACAGGAATGTCCTTGGTGTTGTCATTTTATATTCTTACGAGAATTTCTGTCGCTTTTTTTCAGTTATTATGGAACATGGACTGACCAAGCCTGAGCTTTGAGAGAGCTCATAGTGTAAAATTGGCTGAGCTACTTTGAAGATTTTATTGGTCTGGGAAATAGGTTACTTAGAAGATTTTTATAGGTATAGGAAATACGAAAAAGAATTTCAATGGGTACCTTAGCTATTCGGTCTTTCAAAGCTATAATTGTAATTTAACAGTGTGTCTTGATAGAACCCTTAAACTAGTAATCAATGTGAATAAATTACTGTACGCCACATAAAGTTGTAAACGTGCTGTAGTCAGATATTTACAGAAGGTAAACATGTTCAAAGAATGCCCGTAGCAGAGTGGTGGGCTACCCACCTTGCGACAGTGAGATCCCGGTTTCTGGTTTGAGTCCAGTCATTCAAATAACTTCATAATTGGTCAGTCTTTATACTCCTTTCAGTGCCATATTGAAGTACTCTTGAGGCAGGGTGTGAAGTAATAGTCGATCTGGTGAGAGTGTCACATGTGGACCGTGTCTTTGCCATAACTGTCCACTGTAACATGACTTTGGTAGCAGGACACTGCAGCGTGAGGAAAAACTGTGATAAAATGTTCAAAATACATGCGCCATGATTCTTCAACCTTATCAACAACTGCTGAAAGCAGTATTTCAGTATTTTGTTTCAGAACTGAACTGTCTAGAGAAATAATTCTTATAGTTTTATGATGCTTATACCTATGGTGACACAAACAAATCATTTTTGGCTTTATTTTTACAATGACTATATGCATAAATTATCCTTTATAAACAGCTGTAATGATTGAAAAGGTTGAAGATTTACAGCACATGTAACATAACTTAGCACCCTCCTGGCTGATAATGGCAAATATAGGTTATCGCTGGAAAAAACAGCAAAGTAATCTGAAATGTGATAATTTTGTTCCACAATTTTAGGAAAATCTTTGGTAGTGTCTATTGAAGCAGTGTAGTCCTTTTATGTGGTTTTCAACTGTGTAATTTGACAGCATTTTTCTGTAGGTTTCAGTTTCCTTTAGATCGCCCACGTAATCAAAATGTACATGTATCTGTCAAGGGGAGATAAATACAGATACACTCCAATTTTATAGCAAAGTTATTCCCCTTCACATATTAAGTATCGAAATTATCTTGTGTTGTCTTCAGCCATGGATGTAAACTATGAATAAAACATCACATGTATAAAAATATGTAGTTGAAGACAACTTTCAGCATCCTTGCCAGTATGTCATGTCTGTTCTGCTCAAGATGCACAAATACAATGTACTTATTTTCATGTAATTTTTGAAAATAGCTGAATATTTAAGTGAACAATTTTTGGTGTATCTGTTTGTTTTCTATAGTGAAGATGTGTCTTGCAGTTTTGCTTTTTTTTTCATGTTTTCATTGTGTGGTTTTTGCTGTATTTATTTATTCATTTGATTGGTGTTTTACACCGTACTCAAGAATATCTCACTTATACAACAGCGGCCAGTATTATGGTGGGAGGAAACTGGGCAGAGCTCGCAACCATTTGCAGGTTGCTGGCAGACCTTTCCACGTACAGCCAGAGAGGAAGCCAGCTTGAGCTGGGCTTGATTTCACAGCGACTGAATTGGTGGGAGATATGGCTGTAAGTTCATGAATTACCTGTACATATGTGTATATTGTCCTTTGTTTTTTCAGGGATACTATTTGCCTGATTGACTGGAAAACATCAAAGAAGCCCAAACCTCACCTGTCTAGAACCTTTGATTACCCTCTGCAGGTGTCTGCTTACATTGGGGCTTGCAACGCTGATCCTGTTAACTCAATGAAGGTTAGTAGGGTCACTATGCTGAAGTGTGTTTAATTGAAACCATGAGGCTAGCCAGAAGGATTGACCTGCCCGAGTAGACAGGCGTAATAGAAAATCAGTGATATCTGGACTCCTGATTTACTATATTTTTAACGTGGAAGAGAATGGAATAAACAAAATCTGGACCCAGTTTCATGAAGCGCACTTAGCTAAATGTTCCCTGAACTGCCATGACAAAGTATGTTGTAAAGATGGGAAGGGCACTAAGCTCTAAATACTCCTCCTGAATCCAGGACCAGGATGCCATACTCAGACAAAATGGACTGAAAAGTGATTGTTTGGATACCCTTTTTGATATTTCTTTCTCTCTATATGACCTCCAAATTTTTATATTCAGCTGCCCAAATGCTGCAAGTGTTAGTACCAATGCATCGTATAATGCTATTATCCAATTCTTTATAGTATTGGATAAGATAAAGTGAAAGGCATCTTAAGACTGTGGCACTGTTCATTAAAAAGATTGTAAATATTCTCTTGAATTCAAAAAACTGTTTGAATTTATATTAATTTATCTTGGTTTGAAGTGAGGTGTATTTTACTGCTGACTGGTGATCTGATTGCCAATACTTTTAAACTCATGAGATATTGACCAATCAGAGAGCTAGGAAATATAAGCAGTGACGCAAATCTTCTGAGTTAACTGTCAATATAACATGTAATAACATAGGGACAGGACACTTTTTTAATGTTATATGTTTTAATTATAACCATTACAGTTGTGAATAACACTGCAGAGTATTTCCAGACCATTGTATTGTTTCTAGATCTTTTTATGTTATAAATTTATAGATATACTTAAGTTTCAAATATCACCCCAGCAGCTTACTACAGTCTCAGGCGACAATAGTGTTCCTCGCTTCGAAGAATTACAACCCAGACAGAATGGTTATGTTTCATGCTAGACGAGGAAATATCGTCAAATGTCAGTTTCCACTGTCGTAGTAGCTTTTAGAAAAAATGCTTTACCGAAATAAACATAATATTGTCCAGCCTTTGTGGCAGAATCAACTTTGAACATGCACTGTCTTTCACTTTAAATTTGTGTCTACAAATATAGGTTGTGGTCTTCGCCAACACTGTTTTAATGAGACATGTGCCTTTAAACAACCTGGAAACATGGGGTGTTGTTAGAATTCCATTTCCAAAAAGGGGCTTTTAGAGACCCCGCTGTCAATGCCTTCATTGACCCCATTGGTGGCTATAATGGTTGTCATTGAGTGGAAGACTGATAAGGAGATCATAAGAGATATTCACGTTGCTGCAATCAAATCCACTTGGGTCCAGCTTCATTAATCAAATGAAAATACCACATTGTTTCATACATGTTGCAGAATTTGACATGGTTTCACATGGGCTCTGCCTGGTTTCCTCCACCAGTAAACCTGAGTGCGTTCAAGTAGGTGAAATATTTTCCAGCACATGTGAAGATACCTGCGAAATGAAATAGAGCCAAGCTATGCACGTAGTTGTGTATGCAATGTTTTCTTTTTGAACACTTTGTATATCTCTCTTTTCTTGTGGTTTTGTACCTTTGTGGTTTTATTTTTTCTCAGGCTGCCAAATAAACCGCCAAACATTCCAGTATATGTATCTTGTCTGATCTTCACCACTTCAGGCTCATTTGTGCAAACTAGTAGTTGCAGCCTCTATTTTATCTTTTACTCACTTTCCTTCATGCCTCAAGCAGATTTGTGACTAGCTGTGTGCACTCTGCCTGTCTTATCCTAAATGTTTTGTTATATGCGAGCACGTGTTTACGTTACAACTGATTAATATATATCTTTTGTGAAAATCAGTCTGTCTGAACTGAAACTGTTTGGTAAGCTTAAAGTGGTACAGAGTCACTACAGATATTGGCTGAAAGCACAGAGCTGTGCTCCCACTATGCTTTAAATTTCACCATGATTATATAACAGCTTGTACTTCAGGTTTGTGCATTGGAAAGACACAATTTTTTCTAATGTTGGTGTATATATTTCATTAATAACCCCTGACTGAGGTAGTCCAACTTTTGCATTTAGTTGAATTTGGGTGAAACAACACTCCAGTTATGTACTTTTTAGTTATCAATTCAACTGGTGAGGCAAGAAAACTTTCAACAAAGATAGTGTCGTAGCAAAAATTTTATTTGCACTTCTTTATCCTTGTGCTCAGTTGCCTGTCACAAGATACACAGTGGCAGTTGAGCAGCTAGAGTAGGGTGTTCCATGACAAGATTGGCCATGTGTCAGATTGTCACTGTGTATCAGCACCTGGTCTTGTATTACTCTTGATTAATGTATATACTACAGTGGATTACCGAGGAATTCATTCTACTTGATAACTGGGCTCTTGCAAGACTACCCCAAAATTCCATCAGCTCTGTCTGCTTTCTCTCTATCAAGGCCTTGTCTTCACAACCCCTGATAATCTCGCTGATAAGGAAATATTGGTGACCCATGGGTAGGAGAATTGATAGATCTGACTGTCTGTTGGTAGTCTTAACTCTAGGATTTCTGAAGGTTAGGAGAGGGATGATTAATCCATATGTTCATTCTTATCATGTTGCTCTAATATGCCAGGGGTCAGTAATTGCGGAGGAGTGAGAAAAAATACCTTATCAAGAATTTGCTTGGGTTGAGGACACCCAGCTGTGATTACCATGACAACTCTTGTGCTGGTCTTGTCATGTAATCTGATGTACATGTTAAAGACCAGGTTTAATATTTAAAACTATTTTTGACAAATTGTTTACCAGCGTACAGAAATATTTCCCTGTTATAATATATGGATGTCTGATAAATGTCTGAATAATTTGATGCCACAGTTTAATTTTTTCTCAGCTGAAACTTTGAAAATTTGAAAATACTTACTTCAAAGTGTGGGTTGTACACTAGTAGGTAGTTACATGAAGTGTCCTGATGTTGTTAAGAAGACAATTATGTGTGGTATACATGTACCACCAGGGGCAATACAGTGTATGTTTTGCTACTGGGAGCATACAATACCTTGGATATCAAGTAGGCAATAAGGATATTGAAGATACATATTGGTCTTGGGTTAAAAGTATAAACAAAATGTTTTCTTTTTCTATCTGCACAAAATTTGACCTAAGGGAATGTTTGTGGCACCTGTCTGTCTCTGCCTCTACACTGGTTCCAGCGGGCTGACCCATAAATTATGATCTATAGAGGCTAAGCCCTAGATCCTTCCTACTGCTTGCAGCCGTATTTTACCAACACACCGTGTTCTATTTTTTAAATGCTTTAGAAATTGTTATGAAAATGGCTCTTTGGCTTTTAGAACATATGACTTTTAAAAAGTGTGTCTTTACCAATTTGCCTGATGGACATTTTGATGATTTCCAATGATATTTTTACATTCTGCTGGATACATATACTTCAGATCTATGCATGTGTAGCTGTTTGGCTTATGGGTCTGAAATTGAAATCCTGAATGATTTTTTTAATCACTGAATCCTGATTATTTACGCTAGTTGCTTCTTACAGGCACATTTATTTATGGGTTTCGCCTGTGTTTGTGGTATATAATTGGACCAGTTCATTGAGTAGAGGGTGTAATCTTGGAATTTTATCTACCAGTGAAAAACTCAGGAGGCTGTATTTCCTAGTTCATCCCTTGGTTTAGCCCTTTCACTAGGGTGAACTAATTTTGCAGAAGTCATGAAACTGTTCGGAAGGAATGTTTTTTCAGAAAACATTTTTTAGAAACTGCTCAGTGAGAGTATATGCAAAGGGATGATGTGACCCGCTTAAGTCAGGAGCTGAAAGACAACTTTACAAGCTGAAGAAATTAGTCAGAAAATGTTCCAAATATAACCGCTTAATTGTGCATGCCTGGCATAGCCGTGACCTGGTCTAAAATAAAACACCAGATGTCTACTTCATAATACTTATCCCTGCCCTGAGGAAAGTTTCTCAGCCAACATGAGCTCTAGTGTAGAAGTAGTGTCTTAATTGTGATAGGGACCTGTCAGTGATTGGTTGACATGCTGATCACCTGTGTACACAGGCGTTGAATTAAACGTGTTAGACACTAGAATGTCGAATGTGGTTTTTTATTTTTTGCCAATGTTTTTAGCCCACTTGTACTATAGTATCTGTAGGTGCCTTAATTGTGACCAGAACTTAATTAATCAACCAAAATGTGTGTGTTCTGATTGGTTAATATGCCTGATTATCAGCTCTCTCTCATCAAGACCTGAAACTAACAGGTGTGAAACACTGGCATGTCAGGCTCCTTTTTTGTATTTGTGCTGACTTTCACAACCAACCTGTTGTTATAGTACCTGTTCGTGTTTTACTTGTGATCAGGACTTTTCTGTGATTGGGTGACATACCTGATCAGCTGAACTCTTTCATCAAAGTAAAGACCTAAAATTGACAGGTGTTAAAACACTGGCATGGTAAATGTTTGGTTTGTTTTTGGCTGAAGGGAAAAAGGGTAACAGTACATATCTTTGTGCAGTTGCACCTGGCCTTCGGTATCTTGGTTGGAACAGTCAATGTAATCTTCACTCAAAGTTTTGTTTACCAGGAAGCCAGTTCCTTTAACAGTAAGGTTTTCTTTACCCCACTCTGTTTGATAGCTGACAAACATTGTGGGTGGAGTAATCAGTCAGTGTTACCATCAGTCAGAAACCAGACATATCACAATTAATAGCATACAGACCACCAGCTAAATCTCAACGCACGCTGAGGACTTGGTAACTCAAAACTTTTGACGATGATACATTTAGTGGCAATAAACATTTCACTGAACCAGTTCTTAATTTCCATTGAGCACAGATTTTACCAAGCAAATTTGGTAAAACTCCACTCCATTTGTTAATGGGTTGATTTGAAAATTCCAGATAATTTCACATTGTATAATTTTACAGTTGCGACCACTTGTTGGCACCAGCGTAGGAGGTATTGGTTAAACTGAAGGTGACCAGTATGACATGCCATGACCGATCTGTTTGTATGATTGATTATATCTCTTGCTTGAACTTGACTTTATGTCAGGTACTTGGACAAGGCCAGTGAAGTTTGAATATTGTTGTCATATAAATGAAAAATAATTATACATTTTTGGATGCAGTGTAAAACCACCGAAATAAATTAGCAAAGTCTGTTAGTGGAATACTTTTGCAGGGATGTTTAAGCAAACAGTCCTGTCTCTGGTCATGCCAGTTAACAACCTGTGCTAATGGCATTCTCATCTCTTATATTTCCTGTGATAAACGGTGATTTATACCAGTTATTAACAAAATAGGGTTTGGTATTTTCTCCAGTTGAGGTTTACCTGATGGATTCTTCCTTTTTTCTCTTCTGGAAGGGAATGGGGATGGGGCTGGGTTGCAGGGGTACTTGTACTTTTGTCTGTCATGCTTTGGCTTCTAGCACGGTGATAGTAGGTTAGGTATGGCATCCAATATAATCAGTGCTCCTTCAGGTTAAACACCTGTGTAAGTTGTACTCTCAGCTGCTGTGATGTTGTCAGCAGTCTCTCTGTCTGTCTGGCTGAGCTATGAGGTCACGACCTGAGATGTCCAGCACAACTGGCAGGTTGAAATTAGACGGCTGTGTGTCTAAATTCAGCTCCCCCAACCCTGATATAGCAGCTTGGTATGGGAGATGAGTTTCGTATTACCACACTTGTCACTCAGCTTCCCAAACCAAATTGCCTGTGTCAGGTTTCTGTAGTTCTCCCACCCCCCTCCCACCTCCTAACGACAGGGGAGTCAGCCATGTTCAGCTAGGGTTCAGCCTGATTTATTGACTTACCCAGCCTCTGCTAATAACCCCATAATTCAGTTTCTGTCTAACATTGTGTAATGTATACACACAGGTGTCAGTGTCACTTCACTGTCTGTGGGTTTTTTTTTTATAAAACCCATTCAAACCTAACAGGATAATTATCGTTATACATCAGGGAAGGGCATCTGTTTCTCAGGTGGCCGTTTGTCTTACAGCAAAGCTTGTTTTTGTATACAGCTACATGTCTCTTTTTATAGATGTATCGCACAGAGATGCTCTTATATGTAGGTGAAACAACATGAAGTAGAATTTTTTTCTCGATTATTCTAGCAAGGAATCTAGTTTGTTGATATTGAGGATCTTCAATCTTTATAATTTATTCACAACAGCTGAATATGGGAGAAAGACTGTAAAATCTCTATTGTCAATTCGAAATAGCATGAACTTTTTGTTTTCTGAGATTTAAGTTCTGATCCACGTGTATGGTTTTATTTCTTACAGTAGTGCTTGTTTCAAATAACAGTTTCTTTCCATGATTTTCCTATAAATTTGGTCAATAAAAGCTTGCATGGATGAAGAACATGTTCGGTGAATGTGAAGTTGACCCTTTGCCCAACATTGCAGGTCTGCTTTTCCTGCTCACTGTATTACTTTGTCTGTGGCAAATATAGTTACCAGTGAATTCATATCCATTACACCAAAGAAAAGTTACACAGTCATAATTGTTTTGTTTTCATTTTATCATCACAAGGTTAATACAAATGCTGAAATCTGTTTTAATATCTTTCAGATCCAAAATGGCTTAGTTGTTGTGGCGTATGATGATGGAAGTCCTGCCCATGCCCACCTGATGACACCTGATCAGTGTGACTATTACTGGAGACAATGGTTAGTTAGACTACATCAGTACTGGAGTTCTGTTTTGCATCGTCAACCTGTCCTCAGTACAGAAAACCAGTCCTCTCTCACCTGATGACACCTGATCAGTGTGACTATTACTGGAGACAATGGTTAGTTAGCCTACATCAGTACTGGAGTTCTGTTTTGCATCCTCAACCTGTCCTCAGTACAGAAAACCAGTCCTCTCTCCTCTGATGACACTTGGTCAGTAGGACTATTACTAGAGACTGTGGTTAGCTAGACTACATCAACCTGTCCACAGTACAGAAAACCAGTCCTCTCTCCTCTGATGACACTTGGTCAGTAGGACTATTACTATAGACTGTGGTTAGCTAGACTACATCAGTACTGGAGCTCTTTTCTGTGTCCTCAACCTGTCCTCAGTACAGAAAGCCAGTTCTCTCTCACCTGATGACACCTGATCAGCGTAACTATTACTTGAGACAGTGGTTAGCTAGACTACGTCAGTACTGGATCTCTGTTCTGTATCCTCAACCTGTCCTCAGTACAGAAAACCAGTTCTCTTGTACCTGTTGACACCTAGTTAGTGTGACTATTACTGCAGACTGTGGCCAGGTAGACCTGGTTAGTGTGATAATCACTGGAGCTCAGTCAACACTGAACACTGTTCTTGATGAGTATTCATGGAACAATAATGTGTACATTTGTTTGTCTACTAACGGTTTACTTTTGTTTTCAATATTATTTCAGTCATATTGCAATGTTGTCCATTTGTTGCAAACCTCACCCTTCTGCTGACATAATTATTGTGCTGCCAAACTGAAACACTATGCTGGAAACACCCTACAGGACACCTACACACCCACAGCTTACTGACACCAGGCAGGTCTGTATGACCCAACTCCAGATTAGAACCTTAGGCCTTCCACTTGCCAGATGGACCATATGTCTCCTGGCTACCAAAATTCTGTCCATCGTGTAATGTTGGGTATAAATGAAAGAACGAATGATAATGGCTTAATAGTAAGCAATATTTAAGTGACATCGTGGCAAGAACATGTTGAATTCAGGAAGCAGCCAAACAAATAGACGAACAGTTACAAAAGTTGTTCAGTGTTGGGTATATTACATGTACTAAAATTCTGAATGTCCATTGATTTAATCATTCAATGCAGCTGTTTTCATAACAGTGGTGCTGAGAAATTATACTTAATGCGAAACGCGTAAAACTCCTTCCCGCCCTTAAGAAAGGGCCCAAAGCGTGTGCCCGTTTGTTCTGTCTTGGATTACGTTGCACCTCTAGGTGCATGTCTGCTCCAGAAGCACTTAGGTAGCACACACAAAATGATGTGTTTCTCTGCTATTTGGACCCTTCTGTGTACCCAGAGAGAGTGTCCCATTGTTTAGCTGGTACTTGCAGTGTATGTCACCAGTGATGCAATACATATTACTTCATTAAACTGAATACTTTAAGGATATCAGATGGTTCTGGTCTTTTTACATATAAATGGGCTTATACAGGTTGTTTGGTTTATAGATTAATACAAAGTAAACCTATCCGTATATTTTTCATTGAGCTCTGCATTGTCCAAAATCGTTAATCATTGTAAAGTTCTTTCTTTGAGAAAATCCATTCTTTACCGAGGCTCAGCTGAAGTTAGCTGTGATTTTTACGTGCATTTATATGTTAAATTAAAATGTCCCAGGAATATCACGGTCATGGCAATCGTACCATTCTATAGCTGCCCGTGTATTCGAGAGGCCAACAACTAGGGCGAGCACTTTCACTTAGGCAATGAAGACCCGATACTATGACAAGCCACTACATTTGTGTAAAACTGAAACCATTCCTGAAGCTACAAAACATCATTGCTCTGAGTGGAAATATTGAATACCAGTGCACACATTAGTAGGGTTACTGAATTTAGCGACAAACAAAAAAAAAAAAAAAAATAGAACGTAGAGTCGATTTTATTGCTCTTGGTGCTAAATTGAAAGTGTTTTCCTGAAGACCAGCCTCCCGAATTGCCAATACATAACATACGAGTAAATTCAAAAGGAATTTGCTTTGTGGTCGAAGTACAGCACTCTATTAGATTGACTCCCATACACTGGTGCTCTTACGATTGTACTTCTGGCGGCAAGCTGGTTGGCTTCCTGTTAGTTGGATGCGAGTTTCTATTCATGGACGCCAACAACGATTAACCTTGTCTGTGAACACTTACGCTTATTACGAATAATATTCAGAATTACACAATAGCTTTCATGTTTCAGTTCTATAACTGAAAATGTCAACCAAAATGTGTGTTCGGGATCATCACCAATCAAATCAGTATAAAAAGAACTGACATTTTTGTGTCTAAACTATAATACATGTATTTGCAGTGTGGGTAAATCCACCGCGATGCATCCGTGGGTACCGAAAAAGCGATTAAGAGGCTGCATAAATCTGCCTGTTTTGCTTTATGGACATGTCTAGTTTGAACGCTATGGTAATGTGACCCACAAGTGATTCCTAGGATAATTAAACTAAATTTCGATACCTGTACTATTTTTTACCCATTCTGTAGTTTGGATAGAAAGTCGTATTATGTATAGAAGTGATACTATTTGGAAAAGACTCCCATTTTTGTACTCTGTTGTTAAATTTTTCACAAATGTGGAAGCCCTAAATGGTTTTTAACAGGAGCTCGCAAATCAAATTGCTGCTTCGGGTAGGCATAAATACAATTAACAATGCTTGTTTATACCTTTCGCGATTTGTCCTATAACGACATGAGGTATGACACTATAGTCTCCTAAAACTTATACATGCTCGATTCCATTCACATGTGGGATTTGATTGTGTGCTGCAAATTGGTACCTCTGCAGCTATATAGAAGCTTTTGGGGGTATGTAACTGAAATGGTTAATCACTTTGAATTCAAAAGGCATACCAAAGGCCTTACGCGAATAAGGGACATATTGTAAGCATTTTGTCCTTTGAAAGCTTGTCCCGGTTCTATATTATATGATGCAGCCATTCCTGCACGGTTATCGCAACTCTTCACTGTTGAAGTCTTGTAGACCGCAGACATTTGACACCAAACAATATTGGCATGATAAGAAAAGGTGTCAGCCAAATGGACAGTTGCCAGTCTGTAAGTATACCTACGCTTAAAGTGTCACGAAACCAATACCATTCTAATTGACTGAAGGTGGTGATTTTGGACGGCGAGTATTTCGGCAGGAGAAAATTGTAAAACATGGCAGACATTCTAATCGAATACATAGACTTTTTAATCAAATTGACTCTAATCAGTTACAGACTTTTTGATTAGATTAAATATGTTATACCAAGCATCTTAATGTTGGCACGCAAAGATTTCTTGGATTTTTAATGTTTCTGTACGACTGCGCATCTGTGCATTTTCGACAAGTACGCAAAGTATATATATAATCCGAAAGTTATGCCTTCATGGCTAAAAGGCGTTTATTAATGTATATTTGCTGTCTCCAAGGTCATGTAGAGGGCAGCCATGTGATGAAAGCACTCAGCTGTATTAAACATCGACTTGCGTCGACTTTTTCCATGTCACGGAGGTCGTATCTATCTAATAAAGATGGTGGATGGATGATAACAGTATATCTCAACGATGCAAGTCATATCCGCCTATATCGCTGAGATAACTACCCTAATGAATTCTGGCATCCCCCAGCGGTTATTCTAAAACACCCCACCTACCTTTGACTTGACATGAGCCCAATGCTTGTGCGTCAAAAATAAACCTGTTGAGGGTTTCGGTTTTTATTTTATTCACATTGAAGGCTGTTGGCACCGTAAATTCATCTTAGAAGCCCACATTACGTATCTTACCTTATTCCTGGAATGCTGTAACATCGTTTGGCGCGAATTGGGGAGGATTCGGTGCATTGTATAGAAATTGAGCCAGTTCTGCTGGGACATCTATAAGCATCCGTGCGGGGAAAGATGATAAAACTAGCAGAGACATGAGATGATTCTGCCCAGAAGGAAACCTCATTATCCATCCAAGCTAGCTGGTCCAAACTAAAGCACTTTGATTACGACACCCCCACTACCCTTCCCCTCCCCCCCCCAAAAATCAGTAGTTTTTGCAGACGTGCGCTATCAGCCGGTGGATGCGGATCTGGCTTCAATATGAATCAGTTTCCCCGCTTTAACTCGAGCGTTAACAAACGTAAATATTTAGCTTGTTCCGGATGATTAAGGGAAAAGCACCAGTTGCCGCCGGAGTTAATTTATGATCTTCAACGGAACATACAACCTAAAATTGACTAAATTGATTCTTCAGACGTTTTCTTGGCAGATTTATTGGAAGAGAACTTTCTATGGTGCCAGTGTCAGTTCATAAGATTTATTTATTTATTTATTCCATTGATGTTTTACGCTGTACTCAAGAATATTTCACTTATACGACGGCGCCCAGCATTATGGTGGGAAGAGCCCGGTACAAACCCACTACCATCCTCAGGTTACTAGCCGACCTTCCCGGAGAGGAAGCCAGCATGAGCTGGACTTGAACTCACTCTCTTGGTGGGAGGCTTCTAAGCAATTACTTCACGCTAATGCGCTAATCAACTGACTCACGGAGGGTCCCAGTTCATAAGAGTATACCTTGATATATTTGCTCCGCGAACTGTGAAGCAAAGGTCCTTCAAGGAACTCTGTCTTGTACTTCACAGACAGATGGCAAAAGAGATGTACACGAAATTGAAATTCAGATCTGACCATCACACATATTTAACACCTAGTATGTTTGTTTTTGTATGCTTTTACTACATTTTGGTTTCAATATACTTATTAAGTCTACTTGTAGGATTTCTGACACGAAGTTTGTTTTTCAGTTGCTTTTTATCACATTTTGGTGTAAAATTTATTTATTAATCTAGGCCCCCTACATCATATGTAATCTTCAGTATTTTGTTAATTCTGTTTGTGTCGCATTTTGGTCTAAAATCGATCTGTTACGAATCGAACTTGCGTTGAGTGGTAAAATCTTGCCGTTAAATTTCTGCGCCAACTTCAGAGTGTAAAATACTGATATTTGTATGTCAGCTGTTTCCGTCCATTGTTGTCACCTTCATATGTGACTAGAGCCGAGAATATTTAGGGGGTACAGTCACATTTAATCTTCCGTCTCAGCGTATAACAGGCCAAAGCGACACGTTAAAAGAAAAGACAATATTAGGTCAAATGTATATATGTATCGATAAAGGATCCTATTCATCGTTCAAAAAAGGTCACTTTTTATTTTTGTGATGTGTGATGACTGAGATATCTCTAATCAAAGTAAGAGAAAACGCTCACGTGGGGAAAATCGAACACGCCGCCACGGTCTCCAATCAAGGGCGAGATATTTCTACCACCCGAGAAGATATCACAAGTCCACCACTTTGCCATAAAGAATAGTGTTAAATCAGCTGTTTTCCGTGTGATTACGAGGCGAATCTGATATATTTTAAGTCCATTTTCAATGGGAAAGTGGCAGTGGAACATGTCTGGGGCTGTTCCCCAAGGTGTCAACCAGGATGGCACAGTGCGTAGTAATAATAAAGAGGGCCATGCTCCGCAAACAAACTGACTAAGGAGTGTCTCGCCCCTGACACTGAAGAGCGTAGAGTACGGATGACCCGACAGCGTGTTTCTGGTTTCTCTGAAATGGCTCATCCTATGGCCTCGTAAGAATTCAAGATTAAAAGGTGATTTATAGAGTTACCAAGCACGCCATAAAAAATGCCTATGCAGGTTTAGGCGTGTAAGGACCCCTCTTAGGAAATAACTTTGGTTAGATTTTTTGTTGTCTTTTCTTTTCACCTTAAAGGTCTATAAAAAGACACACATAAACATGCCTGAGTTTGTTGCATTTGTTTCTCTCAGCATCCTTAGAAATGTTCAGATATCGAGAAGAGTCAGCCGTATGTAGATTATTATACGTATAAACAGTAATTCTATTGAATATATGGCGGTTACAAGTGGGTTAAATATAAATATCCAATATCCAAAATGGCACACGTCATCGTCAAAGCCTTTGCAAGGAATTAGGCCTGGATTTGCACTGTGAGTATCTGTTAGGTATCCAACTCCACGCGGGGTTTATGTTGTGGTGGATTTGTCTCAGTGCTTCGTGACTGTTTGAAAACCAAATTTTAACGTCTTGTGTACAAATACACTGTATTTGATCTGAGTTTGGTCTTAAACGGAAAAGACTTTAATCCAGACGTCACAAGGAACGTGATACTTTTGCCTCCATTCCTTACAATCAAACCTTTGTCGGGATAAAGAGGGATTGCGAGGAATTGATTTTTTAACTTGAGCATACACCAAGGTAGGGCCTATAGAACGGAAGAGGAAATCCTCCTGGTCTAAAGGAGGCTTTGGATTTTTCGATTTATACTACATGAATGGTGTGACATAAAGAATGCACGATTTCAGCCAAATAAGATCAGTGGCTTTCAAATGCGTAACGTCAGTGCAGTGAGTTCGCCCTGGACCGAGGTCCTGCAGAGATCGACATTAACCCTGAAGAGTATTGGCTATTGCTCAAAGCCAAAGTAACAATAACTGATTTATCCAACAAGCAGACACTTTTCCGAGTTGTGTTACACCTCTAGAAAGTGCGCGTTGTCGTTTCTTTCAGCTTCGCAAAGGGTCAATTTCTACATCCGAAATTTTCTACAGAGGCAAGTAGTATATTTGTTAATCGAATAGATTTGATTTTCTACACACATATATCGAGACCAGCGAAAATACTGGCTCGAGTGAGACTCGAACTCACGACAGGGTGTCTATCGTTGTCGTTTCTTTCGGCGAGCCCTTCCCATCTGGCTTAGCAATTCACTTGCGGTGGGATTAGGCACAATAAGTCGTGAGTTCGAGTCTCAATCGAGCCAGTATTTTGGCTGGTTTCGATATATCAGTGTAGGAAATCATATCTGTTGGATGTATTCCCAGACGATGAATGCTAATATTTGTTAATGACATGTAAACTGTAAGCATGCGCTATAGCTATCCGATTCTCCCTTTTCCAGGTATTTGTTCCAATCCCCCCTTTTCCGGCAATCGTTTGCTGTACTAAAGTTTTATCCACATTAGTATAACTCCAGGGTAATAAGATGCGCGCAAATACTTTGGCAATATACAGGTAGCCCATGTAACGTAAGTCTCAGAGATTGCTGGAATCCATCACATCCAACTCAGAAAACCTTTTTTCTAAACAGACATGTATGTACACCGTAACTACACAGGCAGAATAAAACTTGCCCATCATTCCAAAGACCCGCCAACACGCATGTTTTTTTTAATGCTGTGCATTAAACATACATCCAACTGCAAATGGGTTCTTTGTTGTTCTATATAACGCTTTCTTATGACGCCACGCGTTTTTATCGGGGGTAAACCGGCTGAATGTTCTGTGGTACTTGCCAGCAGTGTGTTTTACAACTGAATTAGATCTAAATGGTATCGTATATATAAACATTAATATTTGTTATAGCTCCTTTCGGGGACAATACTTTCAGCAATGCCAAAAAGCAATGAGTATATCATCATAAAATGCATGTATCTGAAATGATTTCCCCTAAAATTGTTTTATCTCTGAGGCAAACCTCTCAAAGTCTCCATCACCACAATGACTTACCCTGTTTAACCCGCACGTTTGTATCACGATGATATCATGTCGGAATAACGTCCGGCGTGTTGAGAGACGAAAACCTCCTCACCAGCACACTCCAGCAATAAACACTTACATGCATACTATCACACACACATCACACTTACAGTCTCAAGTATTACACCAGTCCCGTTCTCTGTCAGTGTTCGGGCTTTTGCGTGGTTCTGTTGAAGCTAACAAGAGGAGACACATTTGTTCTGTCTGGATTCCACAAAAGAGAACAATGGTCTTGGCAACAGGTTCGTGAACTTATTAAGTAAGTGGTGTTTAGTAGGTATGTGGCACAATAGTTCTTTGTACATGATACAACACATTTGTCATACACACTTGATATAGATATAGGCCTAATATTAAAAGCTTAACTGCAAATATTTGTACATATTCAGGTGTCAAAGGGAACCCGCTTAATGGTGAGGTTTCGTCCACACTGGCCAGACAAAGGCCTTACACAGCTCAAGAGGGGTATGCTCAACCTGATACACGGATGTACCGGTATATTATGGCATGTCCCTGCCGGCCTTGCTGAGGGCTGACGGATTTGATGTAACATCCCTGCCCTCAAGCTGTACTCGCGAATTTTTTTACGTCTTTGACGGCGAACGGGTTTATGGGTGGAGGAAACTTGATTACCCGCAGTAAACCGCTGATCTTCGCCAGTCATAGGTATCTAACAAATGGTTTGATTTAAAGCTGCAGCTGAATCAGCGAGAGCCAGATTCGAACCCACGGCCCCATGGTTCAAGGGCCTGATATTCGCAACTTCATATATTTTAAAGGTTGAATTACAGAATGGCAAACATAATTCCTAGTTGCTCTATGTTACAAGCCCTGGGTTGGCATCTTATTCATGACTCAGATTTAAATCAATTCCTTTGAGGAGCTTATTGCATTGGTATAGCTTTACCTCTGGATGCTCTGAATAGTGGTTTTTTTTCCAGTGTTATTGGTTTCCATGATTGATGTTTATTATCAGTTGAAAGACTGACAAGTGTCTTGTCAGTGTCTTACAGTGTCTCCAGTATCGTACTAACGCGCTCTACCATCATGTTGACATAGGGCACGAAACCTTAAATACCCATACGATCACGTTTCCCTATCACAGGGGCTGATCAAGACTGCAAATTAAAGATAATGAGTAAGACAAGACGATGCAGTGAAGTAACGAAAGCAATGCATGGTCCTGAATGAGCAAACTCAGCTAAGAATCCCCCAGGAACGCTAATGCGCCATAACCCCAGTCACTCAGTCATGGCAGGACCCGGGAGAGGAAGAAAGAGTTTGTGTTGGCCGAAGTGAAGTAAGGTCGCCACATTCTAGAAAGTTCCGTCGAATATCTCATCAATACGAATACCAGAATTCATACAGGCGAGAGATCTTTAATAACAAGATTGCCAATTAAGGATAAAAAAGCAGTGCCCTTAGTAAAACACCTACTTTTGGCAAATAGCTGACGAACTTTCCATCATACATGGCCCAGATTTTCACCTGCTGAGAGAAATCAATGGGTATGTCATATTCGTGAAAGGACTTATCTTCAACGAGATGCTTGTAAGACCATCTAAACGTCATATCCGGGAGCTGTCTACCTTCGATTGCTAGCAAAGCTTCAAGAACAGTGATGGCTGTGATATTGCCGATGTGGCGTTAAGCCATAATCATTCATTCATTCCGTTTCATTTCTTGACTAAGGCTGGAACTGGACCAAAGGCCTCGTGCGTCGAAGGACGCACAGGAATCTTAACACGTACACCCACGACCCGTCCACTAATAATTTTTTTTAGATAAACAGGGTATATAATGATCCTGTTTCCTAACAGAGGATGCTACCAAGCATTTTTGTTTTGTTTGTTTTATGAACGTTTAGCTCTTCAGTATTATTTATCCACAGTTTCGTGTAATACAACTACAAATGCTGTACTTGACAATAATGTTGCTGATAAAAAATAGACCTACGCACATGGAACATGACTGAACTGTTATGAGGAAATATTTCAGACGACCAATACAAACGCAAATGTAGACAGTCACTTAATATACACTTGGGTATATATTGTTTATAAAATGTTATTTGTGCAACAAATTCATCAAGTATATATTATTTAAAACCTTATTATGACGTCGACAAATGTAACCATGTAGGTCCGATAACATTATATCGAAAAAACAAATCAGTCAGGAAATGTGTCAAATCCACTGACGCCAAATGCTGTTTTCCAATAACTTAGTTCACTGAACGATGTGGAGAAAAAGATACTGTTATTTGGTATTTCGTTCAAAGCTTATTTGATTCCTTTAGGGACCCTTTTCATCATACAAATAACACAACAAAACACGCAAAGTTTCAAACTTCAAACATAACTTCTGAAATCTGAGTTGTCCACAAACAAGTTTTTGATCACAACGAAACATTCATTTTCCTGAAGAAATGAGATTCTTTAGAGACCATAATAAGACTACCGGACGTCATAGTATAGTCTCAAAAACATCGCTCAAGATATCCTTCGGTAATATCTTTTGTCCATATCCAAAATACAACCTCTCGTGTAATATCAAAGGCTCAATGAAAACACAGACCACATTTGCTTTAAGATGAAGTTTATTGTGCTGCTATGATCTTTAATACATAGACTTGTTTAAAGCACAAAAATGTAATGTAAACATAAGAAGACCACTTGTTAAACAAGGCGAGACAGTGAAATAACGAAAGCAACACATGGTCCTGGAAGCGCAAAATCAACCAAGAGTCCTCCTGGAGTGCTAGAGCGCCTTAAGCCCAACCACTCAGTCGATGGCGATATCCCGAAGGGAAAGAAACACCTTGTGTTGGCATAGGTACAGTAAGATCGGCACATTTTAGTAGGTTTTCTTCAAATATCCTATAGAAACACCAGAATGACGCGCGATCTTGAATAACCTTTGCTTGGCAAAAGTAACTTGCCTTTGAACGAGTAAAAATAATAATAAAGAATTGTTTGCATGTAACATACAGCCCAGACAACGAACAAATTTATACACCATTCGCGATGAAGTTGTTCACATAATAAGTACTTAGACGGCTTACAAATTATCAATTACAAAGAACCGAATTTGGTTTGAGTCGGATACAAGTAAACCAAAGTGTAAAACCTATATACAAAATTCGCCAAATAAATGTGCAAGAAGGAACAAGGGGGGATTTACCATCGTGGCTTTGTTCAAATGGCCCCACTCTATATAGACTCAAATCATAGTTAAGCTATTACACTAAAAAAAAGGGAGAAGAAAAACTGCAAAGCGAATGAAATCAAATTTATCAAGTGTTAAGTAGTTCATGAGATTACGGGTAATTCAAACTTTCCAATTTGATAGATTCACATCTCAGGTAAACATCTTGTAGCAGACGTTTAAAAAAAAAAAACAACACTTCAATGCAAACTGAAACAAAAAATATCTTGATTAGAAGAGGTGCAGAAGTCAGCACTTGAATATCTTCTGATAATTCTTCAATACAAATTTTCTAAAAGATATGAAATCTTTGGTCAATATTAACGGAAATAGCAGAAAACCAGAGCCTGTCCCGATCACAAATTCAAAGAAATTAATGAAACTTTTTCGATAAGCTTATAATGGGGCCACCCAGTTATAGAAATGTTACAAAAGACAATTTTCAAATGCAATATGGACAGAAACTTAACAAACGTTCTCTTCCAAGACACATCCTTAAAAACACATTCAAGTATCCATTATAGCTATAACTGTATGATTTATTCTATATATAGTTAATCTCGAAAACAAACATTATCTAAAAATCTAACTTCAAATGATCCAAATCCAATTTTTGTCCTAAAAATAAATGCTACAAATATGCAAAAATACACCTGTACCTGCTCTAAGGGGTTGTCCCAAGCGGACAGCAATTTATACTTCAGTTTTTTCGCTGTGAATTTTGGCCCGGATATTTAAGACAATACCTGGTGACAGAGTATCAACAAAATAACAACCTACATTTGTGGGTAAAGATGTCACTATTGGTTATCAACTAATCATGAATCATCACTGTTGTTTTTTCCCAACAGGGGACAAAAATTCTGTTAATAAATTCTAGGTTCAGGTTTTTCTATTCCAGAGATTTTCACAGGGAATGAAGATTACAACAACAACAACAAACCAGATTCAACAGTAATAAACACTTTTTCTAGGTATTCGCATAAACCATGTACCAAAATATACATTTGTTACTGTTTTCATGGAGTAAAAATTACGTCAACCTTGTGCGGCCAGGACACAAAACATAACAACAATCAACCCTGTCAAGTTGGGTAAACAACCATTTCTCTTT
Organism: Acanthopleura granulata; assembly: GCA_016165875.1. Taxonomy (NCBI): domain Eukaryota; kingdom Metazoa; phylum Mollusca; class Polyplacophora; order Chitonida; family Chitonidae; genus Acanthopleura; species Acanthopleura granulata. The sequence goes on along the minus strand of JABBOT010000012.1, from coordinate 4,756,428 downwards.
GATTTCCATTTACACAACAAACAATGCATAAATCCCATCAACTTAGCACTTCCAATACATCATCAACAATAAAGGTTTTAAAGACGGTGTTAAATAAAAAAGTAAAAAGAAACTATGTTTCCTATTTAAACACAGGAATTATTCAACAGACATCCCTTTTTTCGTAAAATAACCCACAGGTAATAACCAATGAAAACTCTCAACAGTTGGAAATTTGGACATTTGAAATGTCCAGAAAGTTTTTTTGGTGATAAGAATTGTTGACAGACCAGACACTTAACAATTGTTGATCTATGCAAGGGAAATACAAATATATGGGGCACAGATACATGTATTTCGCTCAATGCCTAGAAGTCCAGGGGTAAACAAAGAGTCTTCAAATCATTCTTTCTTCAAAGACATGTACCAAAAATCCATCAACATCGTTTGGAGTATTACCCAACCTATAGCATCATCTGCAGAAATATACATACTGCATTTTGGAACTTTTAAGTGGTTTTGTTCATGATAAACTTTCGGTTCTTCCACATGATTGCATTACGACACAACAATTCCTTCTGTCAGAGTCCGTATAGCTGAATCTAAACCTTTTTTCCTGACGCTTGAACGTGTGTACATCCATCTGTCTTCAAGCCAGGCCCCGGTTTCATGAAGCGTACTTAATACTTAGTACTCGTTAACTAAGTGCACTTCCCATCTCTACAACACACCTGGTCAAGGTAGTTAATGGAATACTTAGCTTAGTGTGTTTCATGAAACCAGGGTATACAGTATACAATTAACACAAACCTCTGCTGCACAACACGTTTTCAGCTGATGGCCAGACAGATGGAATGGTCTTCTGTACAATTATTTAAGCACTTGATTAGCCTTTTTGTGACTATCAACCTACATTCTAATCATTAAATAATAAGTTACTCACTAGCTCAGCACGTAATCTGCTTACAATTCATCTGCATTATCCTGAAGGAGCAAAAACAGTGATGTATTCTCAAGCACTAGACTTCCCAAAAAATACTAAATTGTTGTGTCATGGGTTGAACATACTTTCGGATCTCTGGTTTGTAAAATTTCAATTCCTCAAACCTCTGCGTCGTTTCAATCATAAGACAGATCTGATATGCACACATATGCGAGTCTAGTATGTACAGGACAGCCTGAAGACTACTGCCACACCTCCACATGCAGCTAGACATAACCTTTCACAGGTCACAGCTTGGTGATACATGTATATACTTACATTTATATATTTATGTATACTTATATATATTTCCATAAAACACTTAATACAACAAGACTCGCTAACCAATCAATTTCAGTTTGTTACACAAACCCTCCCTGAATCATCAATTAGTTTGGAAATGAATCAATTTCAAAAAAAAAAAAAAAAAAAAAAACCCCATCTCATCGACATCAAACCATGCTAGGGCCTACACCACACTTCACCTGGTGGCCACGAAATATAGGAAGATACATATGTGTACATAAATTCATCTAACCAACATCCACAATACAATTCACAAGCATGCCAACAAGCAATGTAAAAAAACAATACACTTAATATCGCTAAAGGAAACTTATTCAATTTTAGCACTGCCACCTTTAATATATTAAAGAAATGGTAAGTAAAAAGTATTATACACAGTTATATTATACTATGTGTGTAGGACATACTAATGACAAAAAATTGTCCAAAAACACAGATTGACAAGCTTAGCAATACGGGCTGAAGCCACAGTCCGGCCCACCTATACACAGAAATGGAATGACCTGTTCCCACGACAACTATAGAGACAGTGGCTGTGGCCCCTATTTCCAAGCTCAGGCTATGCTGGCTATCACCTACACAGAGATTGCTTCTACTCCATAATTCCACCAGTCTTTTTCACCACATAAACAGCAAGTCTATCAACAGTAGCCTGTTTTTCAAATGTTGTCACTTTAAAATCTTGCCGGGCAACAGGCATACATCAGATGTAAGCCATTGTCCAGCAGACTGTCTTGACAAAGAACCACGCACAGAAACCCATCTGTTTAGGAGTCCACAACTGCCAGATACTTTTAGATGCTCAGCTAGATAACTTGGCAATTTTTGCAAAAATATACTATTCATTGCTACCAGTGACATACAAGAACGGTATTGGTATAGGCCGTTAGAAATGCTTCTTGTGTCAAAAGTACCAACTACTGGAAGACCATCAAGTTCCACAAAGCATGTCAACACTATGTAGCCTTCATGTCCTTCCACACTAAGGCTTGGGAAGCACCTGCAGCTTTCTAATTCACAACACTGGACGTTTACATAAGACATGAATCAATATGACGAGAATGTTCTGAGAATGAACTGTTCTTCAACCAGGCTGTCTAGTCTATCACTCTCAGTTCCATGTCACAGTGACTGGGGTCAAATCCTGAAACCACCTGTCTCTGCACATCGCTGTCACTTGATTGGACCACACAACAGCGGCCAATGACAGCAGTTCCACTCGGAACGCGTTACACATTTTTGTAGGTTTCGTACAGCAGTTTGTTGGGTATCTCAGGCACTGTTCCACACACCAGTTTGCTCCATATCACATCATCTTCCTCCGTGGGCAACAAGGATTTCTCCTGCTCCTCGCCTGGCTTTCCCAACATGTCCTTGTGAGAGGTCAAAGGAGTGACCTCTGACGGCATTTTCCCGCAGTTCAAAGATTTAGAATGTAAGGAGGGCTCATAGAGGAAGGGCATGGCCCCTTGAAGGTCAAGGTTAGTGGATTTGGGGCGGATCTTGATGTCAGTCAGCATGTTGTGATCCATCTTTGTCTTGAAAGTGCCAGTGCGTCGTTGTCGCATGACGACATACACTAAGATGACTATAAGGGAGAGGAAGACGAAGACAATGATAGCGAGGGCGGCTGTAGCCACTAGGTAGTTCTTCTTCTCTGGGTTTTTCTCTACTGGCCCTGAAAAACAAAAAGGTTGGTTCAGTTTCTCCTGGTGTAACTAGATGGCTCTCCACGGAAATATTACCAAACTGGCATTAAACCATAATTATACATTCATTCAGTAATTTATTCTATACACTAGTCCTTCAGACTGCGGTGACACTAACTCCTTTACATGGGACGTTGCAGCTACTGTAAATTTACATTTGTTTCCAGACGTGGAACTGTGTATTTCTTCCTCACGCTACACTTAAATACACCATTCACTTTATGACCAGTCTTCTTTGGTCTAAAAGCTTTGACAACAAATGTATTTCAACAGACATATATCATCAGCCACTGAAGTTCTCAAAAGCCCAGAAAATAACAAGTCACCTAATTGCAACAGAATGATACCATTGGGTAACAGCTTCAATGCAAGCATTATTACAGATCCTAGGGTAAAAGAAAAACTATATCCATTGTCCCAGAGTTTGGCAATGTCATGCCAGTCCTTCAAATAAACTTACAAGAACTTTGATTGGCAGGCGGAAAAACTCTACAACCCTACAAAAAGCATTTCTGCTTCAGTTCCTTTTTTTACCAAATTTAGCTCAGAAGACCACAATGCAAAACATGTCATTGACAAATAAACTGAATTCAGGTCACAAAAACATAACAGGGTCTTGTGCAGCTAAAACAACAGAAAGTATCACATTGAACCATGTGTACTAACAATTTGGGTGACCCCAGCATCAGACTCTGTGACCCCAGGCCTGTTTACACAAGTGGGGGTGATCCAACATTCCACCATGGAGGGGGAGTGAGGGTCTGGCCTTAGGCAACTGGGATCTTACTTCACAGACAATCTGACACTACTTACTCATCTCGGACACAGATACACCAAGACCTGGTACACACAGCAAAAAGGGTTCATTCCTTTCCAAGAATTCTTCACTATAGAAGAATGTTGGTTTGATATTTCAGGTGCATTTTGGTCCAACAAAAGAAACAAATTAAGCTTCGACTTCATGTTAAAACGAAAGGCTAAACTTTACTTTTGACTCAAAAGTAATTTCTAAAATAAAATCACCGAAAGTAGGTTACACCGCAATTACACTCTCAAATGTTACGTTTTCTCATGTCTCTTTATTGCAGAATAAACTTTCTTAACAAAGCTGTGGATACAACAACCACTTGAAATTATGTGGGAAGCTTGTCTAAATACCCACTCTTTGAGACGAGCCATACATGAACCAGTGCTGCTGATTTATGGAAAACGTTTATCCTATTAAAGCATCGTTAAAATATCATCATCACAAACCCAGGTATGTGGAAAATATTGGAAAACACTTGAGTTAAGTTTACCACCTGTAAGAAGTTGAGCAACAGGAGAGTATTTTTTACTTATTTTCTATACTGGAAACCTCATTTATACCTACATGTACTTATAACCCAGCTAGAGCTTCTTTAAAATCAAGGGAGAGACATGCACATCTGGACATTTTCCAGTTTGCTTTTTTTTTCCCCTCGCTCACAAACATATACTGTATTTAGTCCATCATGTCCATATTGTAATGAGTAACATAGTTAACTTCTTGCAAAGACTGGGTATTACCCCCAAAACTGCAACGACCACATGACACATTTCTGTGAAAAGGTGAATTATTCTCTTCAATAATATAATCCCTATTATTAGCATTTTCTTTAATATTCCAGAGTTGGTATATCTTACGTGCACCAAGGCAAATACCACCTGTTCACTCTTCAACTGATGGATGAAGATTGTCTATGTGCTATTAGAGATTCACAGAGAAGTAATTATCAATGGGGACGCTTAACTTCTATACACTTTCTTGAATTACACCTAGACTTGCAATTTTCTTCATGATGATAATCAGTAAAAAAAATATCTTCAGATATGGGTGACTCAACAGCATGGTATTTCTGTCTGTGCTGTGCCAAGAAACCTGAGGCATTAATCACAGTGGCTGTAAAAAAAAAAAAAAAAAAATTTCTGCTTCTTCATAAGCTTTACCTCAACCTACATCTTTGCCCTAAATCTGTTTTTTCTCTCAGCTCTGCTGGCAAGGATACATGTAACCTGGTTAACTTCCTGCTAACTTCTTAACGTCGTTTACAGACAGTTGCTTAAATACGTAAACCAAGCAGAAAAAATTAATTAAGGGAAAACATCTTAATAATCTTGACAGAGAATAGTACTGGCAACAATGAGTCTAACCAGGTAATTGTCTTACAGCTACTGAACATGGAAAAAAATACACACTTCAACTGAAGATACACATTATTCAACTTTTTTACATAATTTCAGATATAATTCAAGTATTCTTTCGCTTTCAGTTTACTTATAAATTGCTTACTTTTTGAAACTGCCTGAAGTTACCTGAACCAGCAAATATTCAAATTACAACCATTTATTTGGTCATTTGGTCATAAACACATAGACAATCAACATTCACAGACAACACTGCCTAAGAGTTGTTTGAACTGCTCAGACACATACTGTCCTTGTATCAATACATATATGTACATAGCTATCAGGCCAAAAAATATTCTGCTAAACTGTCTGAACTAAAAACTCCACAATTTTTCTTTTAAATGAACATTCTCAAAATTTTCTTCCCAAATTATATTCCCAAACAAAAATTACTTCTATACACTTAAAGTTATTAACCATTAACTGTAGTGTATATTAAGATCATCAAATTAGATCTGAAGATACAAATGTTGTTGTAAACAGGCAGTAGAACAGGATTAAACAACTAATAAAACAGGACTATACAAGCAAACCTGCAATAAGCCACAAGCCTGCCAGTAGTTTGCCTCTAGTGTAAATGTAGCGTGATTCTGGAACACTGAAACATCACTCTTGACTACTGCAACAATCCACATATAAGGAGGCTTGACACGTGCTAAACGAATGATTGTGAAACACTTCACCACTTGACAACAGGTTAGTTGGCTATATACCACTGAAAACAGCCTAGCTGGTAAACTTCATCTATAATCACCTGAAGTACCAAACATAATGTTAGAAGTAACTATTTAATACGCACAGACAACAAATGTCTAGTCCCTATGGTACATCTTGAAGTGCACATACCTTCCTCTTTGTCCGGATCCAGCTGATCTGGTGGATGATTGGCCTGTGGAGGAAGAAGACCATCGTCTCTGGCTGGGAACGTATATGTAGTGTTATCTGAAAGCACAGATGTCACAGAGAGGGTAAGAAAACAATCAAGGTGGCTTAGTGGACGAAGTCAGAAAATGACAGCATCGATAAACCAAAGTTCCATAAAAACCTCCACAATAAAAAAACATCTACTCACATGTATTTAATTTGAGGTTTATGCAGTATTTAAGAATACTTAACTTACGTAATGAATTACATGTTACAGATGTAAGTGCCAGGCACTGCATCCTTACCTTGGCTTCACTGACAGTATTGGGAATTTTATCAACACTGAGGCAGTTGGGGAGGGTGTTAGAACACGGGTACTTACTGAGGCAGACAGGGCAGCATTCTGTGGGTTGCTTGACACGGACAGTGCAGTGAAGTACAGGACAGATGGTGCTCTGACATGACACTTCACCGCCCTTACACTGACAGACGGTGCAGTTGTCCTCCTGCCACTGCTCACCAGCACTGAACTGGACACCATGGTGCATGCATAGAGCATTTACTTTACCTTCTGAAATCAAGACACCATAAAATTCAACACTCAAGGATTTAATTTTAATTAATTTATTTATTTGATTGGTGTTATACGCCGTACTCAAGAATATTTCAATTATACGACAGCCCCCAGCATTATGGCGGGAGGAAACTGGGCAGAGCCCAGGAGAAACTCACGACCATCCGCTGGTTGCTAGCGAACATTTCCGTGTACAGTCGGAGAGGAAGCCAGCATATGCTGGATTTGAACTCACAGCGACCGCATTGTTGAGAGGCACAGGGTCATAATGCCCAGTAGCGTGCTAATCTCATCTGCCACAGAGACCTCTCATGTAGGGCCTACATGTATCTGCATATATAGGAAAACCACCACTGCACGTATCAGTTTTGAGCCATTTCAAGATGTTCCATTACAGTGTATGTATGCTTTACTTGATCGAAACGGTTAGTACCTGTATATAAATTACATGTGCGGCATGGTTTCTAGAAAATCAGAACGACCAAACAGTAACTTATACATCCTTGTATACTTTCACACGCACTATATGGACATTATACAAATGGTATATGAATATTCTGGATTTAAAAAAAGTACTGGGCTACTCAATCATTTAAAATTACAACTGAACAGGTTTCACTAGAGTGAATCTGATAATATGTGATCATACAGTTTGCTAAAATTTTTAGTCACAAATATATCCATTTTATGCCGAAAGTTGTGTTCAGCATTGTCCAAGATTGTTTCACTTGAGATTTATCAACTAGACTTTTCAGGTAAGACAGAGGGTGAAACCACAAAAGAACCGTGAAGTTCATGCTGAATTTTCCCTGCCAAAGAGATTCACTTCAATTATACTTATTGATAGATTCGAAGCTGGCAGAGCACTTTTTCAGTTGTCTGACACCACAGCTAAACCAGTGCAATACGCATTCCAGCCAGTGACCGCCTTGGTCAGGGGCAAACCCATTACACCGAGACCAAGATTTCGCCTCACTAAACCAACAAATGAATCATTATAACTTAACACCACGATGACAATATTTCAGCCATGTGAGCCAATGTTAGACCCAGCAAAGGGTCTCACTTAAGGTATGAACGTAACAGTAACTACCCTAAATGACCTAAAATTTCGTACATGACTGCATTGGTTATTTTGCCTAATTTTGAGAGTTCTATTGATTGCAGAAAGGTGTTCATTTCAAGGTTCAGTAGGAAGGTAGTAAAAATGAAAGCTTCAGCACCAGAAGTAATATTTCAGGCATTTAGTTCCCTCTGAAACTGCACCACTGTGTGTGAAATTTTAGGTAATTTACAGTATATTTGAAAATCCTTACCGAGACAGTTTGGGCAGCACTGTCCCTTCTTCAGGATAGGTTTATCACAGGTGGCTGGGGGACAGGTCTGGGAGAAACAGTGGACCTGACCCCTCTTACAGATACAGCCCTGACACAGAGTCGGCTGCCACACGTCCCCGTGGCTGTACACTGTCCCGGCTGCCGAGGTGCAGGTCCCTAGGCCAGGGGTCAGCTCTGTTGGAATGTTTATTCCACCTGGAACATTGTTTTGAGAGTTTTGTTACATGTATACAAGCACATGTAAGAAATTCTGCAACAATTTGGATTTGAAAATTACAACATGACAGGTGCATAAATCTTTATCATTTGAGTGTTCTTTTACACTGTATTCAATAATATATAACTTATACAAGAGCAGGCAGGATTACGCTGGGAGATAACTGAGCCGAGCCTAATGGCAACACAATATAAAGCTGGTAGAACCTTCTCACGTACGACCCATCGACATTACATGTATGTATGTATGCTTGTCGTACTCAACAATTTTTCAGTCATGTTACGATGAGGAATCTTTAGAATGTATATATACTGTGTCTTCTTGTAGACGAGTGGGTCCATGCTGCCACAAATTAAGTGCTGTCGCCACGGGAGCATCATGCCGAAGACACCAGACATGACACCCAACCCTATCACATTATACTGACACCAGGCCAACCAGTCCTGTTTCCTTGTTCTAACCTCTCAGTACTGAGCACTAAGCAAGGCAGCAAAAAGTACCATTTTAATATCAACATTATAAGTATCACTCAGCACAAGATAATTTGTACACCTCATGTTAAATGTACAACAACATCAGCTGGTTATCTCTAAACGCCACCACAACTGAAGATAACAGGAACAAACTTTTCCAGCCTTACCTGGGCAGACTGGGCAACACCTGTCCTTGAGTTTGACAGGGAACCTGCAGAGTAAGGGGGGACAAGTCTGGGTCTCGCACATGACTCCTCCGTCGTGACAAATACACTGAGTACACTCATCTAACTGCCAGGTCTCGCCCTCTGCATAGTGGTTACCACTCACAGCGACACAACGCTCCTGTTCTCCTGTCCCTGGCATGGCTGGTGAGCTGATGTCTGTTAGGACAAGATACAGATCTTTGATGAAATTACCAACAACATTTAATATCATTTAATAGTACTAATGGGGGAAAGGGGGAGAGGATTACAGATCATTGGAGCCATTCAGAGCCCACAATGGAAACCAACGTACGTCAAAAGGCACTCAACAAGGCTATCCTTAAAAATATGTTCTTTGGATGTAACCAATTAACCTTTCAAAACAGAGCTACTCAAAAATTTTTATTGGTAGTTGATAATTTTTTTTTTTTCACTCCATGAAATCTCTATCTTTTTCAAGAGCCAGAATAAAAAAAACTTCTCTACCAACTGACCCTTTTTTTTCTCATAAGGTCGGGTTACGCCCAGCAAACAATTTTTAAGGAAGGCCAAAGCCAGCTGGTTTACAAACGCAGGAAAGCTGAAGCACATGTCGATGGTGATGGGCTTCCAGCTTTACAGCAATTAACCAAATAAATGTTCATATTAGTGATACTATATACTTATCAAGAATTATCTGACTTTAAAAATTTTCCACAATTACAACAGAACAGAGCAACATGAATACATTTATGAATCATTATACCTTGTCCAACTGAAAGAAAAATTTGCCACTTACCTGGACAAGTAGGGCAGCAGTCACCCACCCTAAACACAGGGCTGGTACATCTCGGGGAAGGGCAGGTAATCAGAGAACACATCTCCTTTCCGTTGTGACAGTAGCACCGACGGCACCCATCGTGCCACGATTCCCCGTCGTCATGTCTCCTTCCCGTGGAAGACAGGCAGGTTCGGCCCTCCTCAGTGACATGGGAAGAGGGTGTGGTGAGTTCTAGGGGAGGGGTCACACGATTATCCTGGCGGTTTCCCACCAACCATGGGGCTTCTGTCAAACAAGAGGAAAATGAATTTACCTTGATTCATGATTCATTTATACAAAATTACGCACAATGAATTTGTCAACAAGAATGATCAGCAAATTTATCCTCAGCTCTGAGGTGAGGGAGAAATATGCTGTAGCTATCGAAAAAAAAATATATAATACTTTTTCTCTGCATCAGGAAGGAAAAAGGTATTAGAGTTAGGATGAAATGACAACTGGATGAAGAGAATTACATGGAGATGTTTGCATGTGCTCCCATGATCCTGTGTGTAAACTGGAAATACTACGTATGATGTTAGAATTTCAATCCATGTGAACGTTTACAGAAGAAGAAGGTAATAAATGAATAAAAACGATAATATTTTTAGATGGTTAAATAAGAAAACAAGTGCTGCCAAACTATGTAGAAAAAGGGCAACTGCGACAATCAGGTCTCCATGGCAACATCTGAATTTGACAAGTGTAGGCATTAAAGCACCATCTTAAAAATATGTTGAAATAGTAATTAGTCATACCTCCCAAAACACGTGTAAGATATATATATCTGGGTATCAATTTCATATCTCAATTTAAGATGCTCATATAGCAAATGTGTGGCTAATCAAATTAGTTTTTTACTAGACACCATTCATTATGACAAAAAAAAAGTCCTGAATTGCCACTTAAGAAAGTCCACTGATTATTTTTTGATAAGCAGTCTAGTTAAGACTGTATGTCAGAGTGCTGAAGGTGTTACAAGGCAGACTTGAGTACACAGACAGTGAGGTATTCGGTCAGCCTCCCACGCACAAAACACTCCACTGACTGGACCAGAATTAAGATGTTTATTTAGCTCTTCACTGGTCCGCAGGTCTGCACTCCCGGAATGGGAACATGGCCTGCGGAACGAGAGGGACGGGTGCAATACTGCGAAGAAAAACACCGCCTCAAGTCCTATCACTTAACGCAGCAGTAGTAGAAAAAAAAAAACTAATGGTTTTTATCTAGCAGTATCTCTAAAGATTGCCTAGCTGAAATGCCAAAACCTCCCGAAAACAAACTCTGCCAGATGGTAAAACATACCAATTTTACCTATCAGAGAATCATCAGGCAGAAGTCAGTGCTAACAGAACAGAGCCCCTTCCAGCCCCACCCACTGGGGAGATTGTGTTTTTTACCCAACAGGTGTCCCTCGGGTAGCATCTTTACAACCATGTGTATAGGAGACACTACAAATTGTATCTCATTACACCCCAACAGCTAGATGTTTGGATTGAATTTCCCATACAAACATAATCCTGCTGAGCTTTCCCAGGCAGAAACCAACACAAGCCCTCGTTGATCTTCCCTCCATAATAGCACCTAATCAAGAGGGTAAACAGGGATCAGAGTACAAGTCCTCAACAACTGCTTCCTGAATGCTCTCCCCTATTGAAACTCTCTAGTGGCTGGAGAAGATAAAGTCATGCTCCCCAACTTTCCAATCTGAGCTCCAAACAAACACTCAAAGGAGATTACTTTTCAGAGAAGAATAGTGTTTCAGGATTAGTGGAGAGATACTCTGTGTTAGGCCCACAGATACTTAACATTCCTGTCCAGGGTTTTAACTGTGATTCTCTGATTCTATCAACTATCATTGTACACATTCTGTCTGGCACTAACTCCTGTATACATGTGACAGACACTTTAAGTGCTGAAAACGATAGCCCTCTTAAAAAAAAAAAAGCAAGCAGCCAGCATACCATATCCCTGCCATTCACCACATATGCTGACCAGGAACCCAGAGTATTTCTACTAGCATACGCCAATTCAAATTACCACAGACGGAAGCAGACACTTCTGTATTTCAGGAAAAAGCTTTTGAAATATGATTCAGACAATTTAATAGAAGGCGACCTTGATTTAACCTTGTCTATCACATAATCTGAACCTCAACAGGCAACTGGAGGAAAGTTTTAGGTACCATTCAAGTTTGTGTCATATTCAAATACATTGTACACAGGTATTTAATTGAATACATTTAGCAATCAAATACTTTTTTTCAAGTTAACATTTTAGTTTTGTTCATCTTATATTTCAGACCATGAACAAACCACATAAAAACCTCTATCTGACACTGAATGTTGCCCTATATCTGAATGTTGCCCTCAAACTAAAGTTGACATGCACACATCTAGATTTCAAGAGTTCATTGTGAGGTTAAGGCTCTGAGGTAACAATATAAATCTTTGTCCAAACATGTACATGTATAAAGCCTCCATAAATTACACTAGTACGAAAACGAAAAGCAAATGGACCTTCATAAATATTTTGCAGATAGTTTGGAAAAATACCCGAAACATCTGATCAAAATCTGACATAACCTTCCCGCTGAAGAAACTCAACATATCCTATAACAGATAACGCCATAAGTGAAACCTTACCCTTATCAGGGATCCGTATCATAACGCAAAACATACATGTACAGTGCTTGAAGTATTTTACCTAAACTGTATACAGTTGAAGTATTCCTAAGATTCCAAAGTCCCAGGTATTGGGGTAATGATTTCATTTTGACTGATATTAATTATGTTCTTGCCAATAGCCTTTTGGGATAGCCTATTTCTACATAATACTGATGGCTTACCTTTACACTTGCATATTGTGCAGCCTTGGTCGTTGGTCAGGTAACCATGGAGACATCGCTTGGTGCAGTTGAAGGGAGGGCACTTGTTACAACGACAACGTAGGCAGCCTGAGCGAGCTTTCTTGAACCCGTAGACACAGTATTTCTTGCAGGAGTCCAGACGGGAGCAGTGATGAGGGGGTTTTGTACACTCACACACTTCCTCCCCTGTGTCCTCCACGACATAGCCATACTTACACTCCAGGTCACAGTTCTCTGCAACAACAACGAGGACACACTGGTAATAATGACATGTTATTTCTGTAAACTTGCATTAGGATAAAGTGCTGTGGTAAAAAATGGACATGTGATGTTCAGTTCTTTTTTAACACAAAAAAAAGACTTGTGATGTATCACAGTTACTAATGTTTTAAAACATAACATTTACTAAGGGGAATAACTCTTTAAAAACAAATTTTAAAGTCAAGCCCTAAGCTACATGTACATATATCAGCATGTTGTGGCCAATTTCTTTTGACGAGTTAATATTTGGAATAATTCAGTTACAAAGCAAGGCCTATTTTGTGTGTATGTCAGTAAACGAGAATTAGCTTTTCTAGTACTGTCTGTTCAATATACATGTATGGTCCCACGGTAGAGTTTTGAATAATTGTTTACACACAAAAACATTTCATGGGGCCATAACTCAAAATAAAAACTATCAACAGTTGGTAGGATGGTGCCTATTTTCAACTGCCAAGGTGACTAAGCAATATAATTTAACCTATATTACAGAACTGTTGAAGTTTTGACAGTCTTCTAAATCTAAAGTGTGTCTACACATATACAGGCACAAGAGGGTTAAAGTTGATACTGCTGAAACAAATAGAATGCTTTGCAAATTTTCTCAAGACAAACCGTGGACTAAGAATTAAGCTGACAAATCTTGTCTAAAGGCTAAAATTTTAATGTACAAGCAAATCATGTAAAAATAATGATCTATAAATTAGTACATATAAAAGCAAAAACTGATATAATTATCTATCCACTACAAGCATAGCTACACGCGCAAACATTTATATGCAGATAAAAACTTGAAAAAAGTCTGAAAATTCATCCATTAAGCAAATAAACTCGACACCCATTTAATAGCACGTACATTTAAATGTTCCTGACAAACTTTCGGTGATCTAAGGTAGAACTTGTGTGGTTTGAGAGGTGTTTGACCACCCACTGAGAACCAGAACCTGGTGTGAACAATATCTAGAGTTTTACCATATTTTGCTTAGAAGCTCTCTCCCTACCCCCAATTATCAATTTCAAAATTCTCAGGATCCTTTGGCATCCCACAAACGAAACCAATTTGTACAGTGAATCTTCCACTTGAAACTCTGAGAATTCAGCCATGGTTCTTATCCCCAGGATATGACACTGTTCAACCATGACAGGTGGAGACAGTAATGTCAAAAGTAATTTCAGTATTTCAAAAGGTTATCCCAGACAGCAGAAGAAAAAAGGCGCAAATAAAATGGCCAATTAGATCTCAGCTCCTTGTAAACTTCAGGCATGATGTTGGCCTGGCTGAACAAATTTTCCACCCTGTTATTAAACTACCTCTTAAGTGTTTCAAGATGGAAGAAAATTACATGCTGCCATAAAAAAACGAGATGTCACACAAGGGTATGGAGAGTGAGCAGAGCTATAATTTACTCCACCCTTATCCTCCCTATTGATAAGCTCACAGTAGCTCGCTGTTTTCTTTATGAAAAGCACTGCTTATATTTGTCAGTCTCAGTGGGGACAACAGCATCTGGCATTTCAAATCAATCGGTCTTCAGGGCTGGGCCGACAACCTATGGTTTGGCACCCTTCCATCCCAATCATCTCTGTAATTCATCCCAGTGGATGACAGATATCCCAGTGTTTGGATACACATGAATGGCTTTCTGCTTCCTCTAAGACTATGCTGACCACACAAACTCTGCGGGCCTTCCCTTACAACTCCCAACAATCCTTTATTCATTTATTACATGTACTTCATTTGACTGCTCATCTATTCTCTCAGAAATGACAAATACTCCTGACGTATGTAGGTAGGCAGTATATATAAGTATGGTCAGCATAATGAGGGAGTCTGGAACAGCACACTATTGTAGTCTTTACAGACGAAAGTCTGATCTGAGTCAGAAGTTAAATATATCTGTGCATCAAGATTAAATCTCATTTCCTGATTTCTTTTTATCTTGACTGTGGATGTTCACATTGTTAGCTATTTTTTTAAACCGGTTAAGTAAGCACGGTATTCCAAAGCTGCAGTTACAAACCCCATCCTTAAATCTGATCACACTAAACAAGACATTAACATGCAGCAACAGTTAAACTTTTAATATAAAATGAGAAAATGCATCTTAGGTTGTTCTTCTGCTTGGGGTTTAAATGTCTCTTTCAACATTATTTCCATCACATGACAATGCTGTCTCCTTAGCATACATGTATAGGTCACAGTAGTGTCAAAACAATAGTGCTGTTTCATTTAACTGCAATGCCAAAGACACTAATCATGACAGTCTTGTCAACCAGTCAGGTAAAGGCATCATGCAAACCAGATTGTCAAGTTTAGTAGATGTGATCTAGTTCGTGTATGTGATAGCTCAGTGTTGACACCAGATCAAATTATACTCAGATATGTTGCACCGCAAGCACAATTTAAAACTATGAAATATATTTTTGCAATAAAATTATCTTTGCATTCTTGTTCAAACTGTGTATATAAATCCTTCACAAATCTGTCGAGTAAAAGAATATATTTAGATGCAATTTGACAACAATTCATTACACTCTAAAAACAAAACAATTTTGTCCAGGTAGGGGCCTATTTGAACTTCACAGAAACTGTAAAAATAACCTATGCCAATCAGGTATTTTTCCTCTTGCATGCCAAATCATGTATTACATCATGTACATGGTAGAATTTAAAGAAGAAAGACAGAGAAAAGTTAATTTCTTTATAGAGAAGTCGGTGGGCAATCATCTTCAACCTTCTGGTTAGGGTAATGGTCATGTGGTCAGTGTACATGGACATCTTTGTGGTGTGAGAGGAGTGGCTATGTGAGAGATTTACCACTACAATAGCATCTAGTCCGACAGAATACCTTCAAATCCTGTTGACAAAGCGCCGAGTTCGCGCTGACAATGTGACACTTGTTTGCGGCACAATGCTAAGAGGACCAGCGCAGAGACACGGACATATTTACTGTGCATGACTTAACAGTATTTACCGGCACTAATTGATCTGGGTACAGCCAAGGACTGTGTCCAGACTCCTTAACACCAGCTGCTTATTCAGTTCCATTTGGTAATTTGCTATGAGGGAGCCAGAACAAATACCCAGTGGCCCCGGGAGTCTGCTCTTTGACCACAAAGAAATGTCAGAGAAAAGCTGGCGAGTTGTCAGAAGGCCCGCGCTGGGTCAGGGGTCACGGCGAGAGACAGGGGCTTGGTACACTGGCCCAGACCTACCCTGACCTGCACATCTATCACAAATGCAAGTTACATTAGTGAAAACTTGGCCTTTTGTCTGCACTCTCTGATAAATGTTTATATAACCCTATAAGAATGGCACAAGTTCAACTTAATATCTGCAGAGAAAAGACAGCCTTGCCCTTGTTAGGTGTGTCGAGGCCTGCTCCACTCACATTGTCATTTGTTTTTCCTTCCTCTCCCCTCCTGTACTCAAGCCTACACATTTGGCGAAAATATCACCAACTCATTTTCCAATTGTTAAAACACAGCCACATGGGTGGAATACTGTGACAAGAGAGTCGCAAATGGCCAGGAATGTGTAATAAATACTAGCCCATTCCATCATTAGACTGAGCTCAATAACTCTGGTCTGAATGATTCTCCAGTGTTTGTCATTTCAGGTGGGCTCAAGCAGGTGACAGCATATCCAAAATCACCACTGATATATCCACACACACTACGCATACTACTACAATACTTCCAGCTTCTGTACATAAAGACACTGTAGGTTAATGCCTCCTACACGTACAAATGTGACCAAATAAGATAAAGATAAATATATCTCAACCTTTGTTTAAGAATCTCGCATGTAACAAAGGTTTAAGGATGATTCCAGATATAACTAGCCTCCAGATATGGTTTTATCGAAACAATGAAAATTTTTCCAAAATCTTTACTGAGTGCTTCTGGTGCAATTTTCAACCAAGTTTTCTTTCTTGGTCCTCAGAGACTCCAATGAGATCAATTATCACATTTCTTTTCCAATGAGAACCAGTCACAATCCACTTTCTGCCACAGTGACAACCAGCTTACAAAGTGAGGCAGTTTGTCAGTTATTGTCAAGGCACAGTAGAGTTCTTCCTGACACAAAACCTGGCCACCGTCAATCAAGCCAGCCATTTTTCAGTCTGTTCCATTTATAGTGTAAGATTTTTCACTTCCTCTCATAAGTTGATTAAAAGTCTGTGGCAAGCGATTTTGTGGCATTTTTATTATCAATCTCTCATATAACGTCCAGTCACACTTGGCCAATTACACATTGGGATTACCACTACAGCCGTTCTCCTCAAGACTTAGCTGGCTTTTTCTGTTCCCAGTCACTGATAGCTAGTACATTGTCAACTCAATAGAAAGCCCTTGTGAACCAGGGAACAATATCCAGTATTCATTAAGGGCCATCTGAGACCTTAGACAAATAGTGTCAATGAAATGAAGGCACGTGAGTATTGAACACACACAGAAATGAGGCCACTCTTGGCTAGACCTGTCACACTTGCCGCTTAAATATTTGGCAAGCAAAAACACGACACACACATCTCCTGACACACCGGACAGAGTCTCTAGTGTTTCAATGACTATTCACAACTTCATTCACAAAAAAAGAACTTTATTACTTCTCCAGGGGTCAGCTTACAGTTGAGCCCCTGACACTATTTCACCTGTTTTTAACCACGTTATGGCTAAAGGTAAATTATACATGGGAGGGGTAATTTATAGCTGTTTCCCAGATGATCTATTTGTCACCGTGGGACAGATTGACGTATATTCAATGCTTGCAGAGCAAATTCTTCCACACTGCACCATAAAATTTGCTATCTTTCAGAAAAGTTAATTAAGCCCTTAAAGAGTTTGAACATGGTTATTGTTGGGTACATTTACCAGTGAGGCAGGAATACAATGAAGTGCCATGAAAGTCTATACATGCCAGACACTGGATATCAAAATTGCCAATATGTATTTTTTTTTTTCTGCCAGAGTGTGTAGCATTCTTGTTTCCTATCTAAAACTCTTACTACACTTTCCAAAGTTCTGCCTTTGAATTTAACAAAACTTTAAATACGTTTAACTTCCAAGGTTCTTCTTGAATTTCTTAACTTGTTATCCATTTAGTTCAACATGGTATTAGATAAGAACGTGAATTATATAATGCAAGAAATGTATTATAAAATACCAGATTCATTTCACCCCTCAAGTCATTCATTTCCATGAGTGTCATCATTGTAATAAATTTGCCTCTGGTAAAAAGAACAGTAAACTGTTCATGGCAATACAACAAAATAGATTTATGTCTTGTTCAATCAGAGGAAAAGATTTACTGTCAAATTTGCAGGCAGAGACACTCTTTTACATATTTCAAACTACATCATGTTAAACCTATGTATGATGAGAATGTGTTGATATGTGATCTTATCTTCATTTATAAATGGTAACACGGTGAATTTACAACGAAAATTTCTTACCCAATACCTTCACACGCAAAACAGTATATAGTGAATGAATTGCCTGTACTTCAGGATTGTATCAAAATACAGTCTTCCTATCTATTTCAACAGCAGGCAAAACAGTGTTGCTGGAAAAAGGCACCATGGTACCATTTGTACACACATATAACAAGCACAAACCAAGTCAGTGTTTATGAAGAATACTAAAAATGAAATGCTAAAAGGAGTCATTAAAATTGTGATGACTCAGAACACAGATGATTTCACTCGCCTGGTTTACATTTGCAGATGTAACAGCCCGTGGCGTTCCTTTGAAGTCCACCTGGACACACTGCACTACAGTTACTCATGTCTGGGCAGTGGGCAGGTTGGGTGATCACAGAGGCCTCTGAAATGACAATTAAAGGTACTTTGATATATGGTCAAAATGTCAAAACAGCTTTACAAAACAATGAAACGCTGAATAATAGCAGGAAAGATACACAAAGCTTGGTCTCACCATATCCTGTTCCTGAAAGCAATTCAGAAAATTTCTGCTTAAAAATGCACAAAAATGGCAGCTTTTGAGAAAAATCTGATGTCAAATCCTTTTAATAATATGGCCTCTCACACAATCCCCATAAAATATATATTTCAATGTCTAAAAGTAGCATTTCATTGTCTCTTTTCTGTTGCCTTGCCAATGTACTCTAAGGCTGGCAATAAAAGATTTATGTCATGCTCTGTAATTTTAAATCAGAAGGCTACTGATTATTAAGCATAAATGATATCCATCCTTATGGATGATGGTGTATGGAATACATATTTTAACAATCCATGACAACCCATGAAAATAAACTTCAACCGGAGGTGAAATGCTTAAATAACGAAACGTAAGCCCCTCATTAAAGAAAGGATTTATAAACCATTAAACACCAACTCGGGAATCTCAAGGATCTTCTGACAGCCGTGTGTAAAAATGTTGCTAACTGTCCTAAACCTTCACAAAACTGAGAACTATTCAACTATTCAGTGAAACAATTTTGGTTATCGCATGAAATGTTTCCACAAATAATACCATGGTTAATGCCACAATTCATGCGAGTAAAATGACACACTTTGAACATTTCCGAGAAGTTCCTGGCAAACTTCTAGTGCATGGTGAAACAAAGGAAGCGTAACTGTGTCCTAGGAGGGGGCACCCAGCAGAACAATTCTAAGTGGTGTATAACGTTTGCTTGCCACATTCACTTAGCTGCCAATATTCTTTATTTATTGACACTGAGACTAGGCTTGTGGGGAACTGAAATATTTGACAACACCATGCCAATCACGGTGTTAATATTTGCCCACCACCTGGAAGCTAAGACTGGGCTAGCTGTCAGACTGGTGTTTGCACCCGCCACTTGATTCTTCATGGTATTGCAGGTAACAATCTGCTCTATGCAAAAAAACACACACATATCACTATCTTGATAGACACCCCCAGGTAAATCACATTTTCCTGAAATCATACCCCAGGGGTTTCTGATGCTCACTTTGAGTAGTGCTGTGGAGTGTGGGGATTGAGGGGGTGGGTGGTTGGGGGAGACACTCACAAAAACCACTTCAAGATTCGAGCCAAAATTCTGACAGCTCTTCACATTTTTGGAGGCTTTGGTTTCCACTTGGCCAAACACTGTAATTAAGCTAACCTATTCTTCGCCAAATCTTAAGGGTAATGCATGCTTTATACAGCGCGCTGCTCTTCAAAGTGAGATAATCATGTTCGTGAAGTGGCCAATTTTACTTCAATCTGACAAGAGCACATGGGACGGTTTTGGCATGACAACAATATAAAATCTGCTGGTACAAAAAAGGAGCAGTCAACAAAAAAAAAAAAAAAGAACATCTGAAACCTACAAGACACCATTCCTGCAAGAAATGACTGAATGTGGAGTATCTCCAAAATCTAGAGCTTAACCATGCGAAAGCCCACGAAAGATTACCTGTGAATTAAAGTAAATAATAGCTCACTCAGAGAACCATGTAACTGAGAAGCATCTTTGATACATACACGATACACCAGTACAAGTATCTAGCTATGTCAGGAATGGTGTTTGGATGACACTCTCCATTTCACCGATAAAACACAGCCATTTAACGTCCTATACACAGAATAGAGGAGTCAAGAGCTGTCATCCAATCCCTGCAACAAAAACCACAATGACGCGTCCAAGGAATTTCTAGCCCCACATTTTCTTCTTGCACAATACGGTGACTTATGCTTTGGTGAAAGATGACAGGAAGTCTTGCGACTTTGCGTCCATTGAACAGGTGCAATTTTCTGGTGATTTAGGCAATCCTAAAGGGATCGCATTGTCACATTAAGAACCAGCAACAATGAGATTGCTGGAGATTTATTGAAGCTGTGTCTAATGACATCAGTTTGACAACAGCCCTCCCTGGTGGGTCCCGGCTGATATAGATGGCATCAAAACTTAGCTCCTTACACAGGTGTACTATTGACAAACAGGTGTGACTGTAGACTTCAATATCTCACCTGTCAATCACAACACAGACTGATCAACTGATGTCTGTGTCTTCCCTAAGGCATTTAGAAATTTTAATTCTCTATAGATATTGTAAATTTTCAACAACAACAAAAAATGAACTATACAAACTGTCAAATCTTGGCAGTACAAAAGATGACAAAACCGAAAAGACGTGAATTAAACCATCATTCAGGATCACTTTCATGAAATAATTTATTAAACTATCACTCTTCAAGAGACAAAGTTTATAGGTATTAGTGTATCTATATAAGCGTCATGTAATATCAATCATGTTTTTGCTAAGCATTTAGGGTATCAGTTTTTTAATTTTTTTACAATATGTTGAACTGCTGCTGTACATATATCAGTTACAAATTAAAAAGTGCAATCTTAAAAGTAAGCTACCACTTACTTTCAAAAACTTACAATGAAAGAACCGAGATGTGTATTACATACATTCTGTTAGGATACAGAATAGGTGCTCATTCTATTAGGATACAGAATAGGTGCTCATTCTATTAGGATACAGAATAGGTGCTCATTTGTTTGTAACGTGTTAGGTGATAAACTACTTATATCAGAAATCAAGAGCCAGAACATGTAGTCTTAGATTTATTCTTACCCACATACCCAAAATGCAGAAAGTTCAGATGAATTCCTTCCTGGCTGTAGATCAGCGTCAGCTGACATAAAATTTTCAACTTAAGAGCCTTGGCTTGGGACAGTAATATATACTGTACTGTATACTGTATAGATTCTAAGAGGGACAAGCAATCTGTAGACATTACTCTTGTTGTTATGATTATTATTATACTGACATTTTGAGGTAAAATTCATGCAATGAGAAACCCGCATCTGAATGTGAATTTTCTACAAAATATAAGGGTGGACAAGTGAGCACCAGTCTATCTCATAACCTGCAAATCTCACTCTAAAGTCTGATTTCACCTTACATGGGTTTTGGGTCGACAATTTGGTCAGCCACTTGAGAGTAGGAGACAATAACGAGAGACAACATTCATGTGTGGCATTCCCAGTAGCTGACCACTGGTAAAACAACAGCCTCTCTGCTGGGATCTATCCATGGTCGCAAATACGGTGAATCTCTTTCAAACAATTCCGTTTTACTAACCAATTCGAAAAAAGAGTTCCTGTTTCTTCATGCTTTAGCAGAGTACATTCGAAAATAATTTTTTTCCTGAACAGAAAAAATTTTGAATATTTACGGCCAGCCTATCTCAACAATTTCCTGAGATATGTCAGATGTGTCAACCTTGATCTCTTGGCTAACTGACATTCACAAATAGTTGTCAATCACTGTTTGCAATAAAAGTCTGTAACCTACATAAGATGCACTGGTATGTAACACATGTGGTCCAGCTCCTGTCCTCTATGAATACCTCGTTACAGTGAGGAATGTACAGATGCACATTCATGTACATATATACATACAGTATTTCACACTACCACAACAACTTGAGTAAAAAGTATTACTCAACACAACATTTCAACACAAACAACTTAAGTAAAAAGTATTACTCAACACAACATTTCAACACAAGCTTTGAGGACAACCATGTATTATCTGTACATATTCTTTTTGCTCATATTTTTTTTACGTCATACATCCACAGACTGGATTCCATTAAAAACAATATCCATTAAAGTGGTATCTAATTTCTACCTTTACATAATAAGAGCTTTATAACCTTTAGATAATAAATTTGTGCATAACCTTTCACTTAATAAATATGAACTGCAGAGTTCACAGAACTCCTATTAAACCTTCAGCCTTACATAAAACAAAAAAAAATGAAATTTGACCTGTACATAAAAAACCTGACAGATTAGTACATTTATCAGTCCAAATGTGTGTCATTTGCTTTCTTCCTTTGTACATCTGTTTATCATCATCTACACATTAAATACATTAAATGTACATTAAATACTACATATGTAACATTGCATAACTAATTAATCAATTCCATTGAAATAACTGAACTAAAGCCCTTCAACATCAAGTGTAAGGAAACAGAAAGTCTACATATTAGGTACAGGCTTCTTTCATCTCCAGACAGGTATGTAATCTTCAGTGCTTAAGTCCCAATGCTGGGATGTTGTGGCCAGTGACATGTTTACCTGTATATAACTACCTAGCTCTCAAGTGGTGTGGTGTGTTCAGGTGAGAAGAAGGCCAAGCTCCTGGCCAGGTGTGATCACTTGAGGTCCACTCTGCCTCGCTTACTTGTGTACCTGTCACTTCATCAGACATGCCACAGTTAACCCTGCTAACTCTGTTAACAGGACCAGATGACAGCTGGGCACTTTATAGGGGCAATTACACCAGTATTATATTAAACTGAAGTCCCAGTATCTTATAAAACAGAGCTATTTTTAATATATAAATTCACCAGAACTGAGTGGTTGATTGCATAAGTGATTTGCTGTAGACAATATTCAACTGAGGTACATACATGTGCAACTGTAATAATGTATCCAGAACACACATAAGAGTCCCTTGTATTGCTGTAAATTGTTCAGCCTTAAAGATGCAACAAAACTAAACACTGAATTCGAACTGGCTAAAAGATTCAAGATTAGAACCAAGTCAGCGCATAAGCCTCAATTTAGTAAAGAGACAGAAAGGCTTTCTAACAAGATGGTCACAATAAAGTCAGACATAAAATAAAATCAATCTGTGATAAATTGAAACCTGACTATGCCATAAAGAGTTATTTGCCTGGAAAAAAAGTGTCAAAGGTGAGTACTTGAGGGGTTAAGGTATGTGATAGCCACAAAACAAAAGAATCAAGGCCTCTTCAGGCAAAAACTTCGTGCTTTCTTAACTTGCCACTGTGTAATGTGATGATTTCAATGCCCCAACAGCCCCTCACAGAGCCCCCAAACAGCCCTTCACAGAGTCCTCAAAAATCCCTTCATAGTCCCCAAACAGACCCTCACAGAGCCCCCAAACAGCTCAGCAGATGACCTGAAAGCTTTATCCTCACTTAATGCCTGTGACCCACCAAATTGCCACTTAACCATATTTTAATGGTTTATCTGGGTATTGAAATATCTTGAGCTGTGTTTGTTGTGGTCTCTAGCTCAGGCTAATCCTCAAGTATTACCTGTAAAGGTTTTATCTCACCTGGGGGGTGGGGGTGGTGAATGGGGCGGGGGACATATACCTGTGGTCAGTCACTTCTGGTGATCACAAATGGTCAAGTGGTCACTCTTGACAACTCTACTGACATTTACATGTAGGGATTAACAGGTGACCACAAGCTTCTGACATGTGCCCATGGCATTTAGGAAAGACCAACTCCAAATAAATGCAAATCTGATGTACAAGTGCATGGGTTTTAATCTCTCATCAAACTGACCATGCACATCCACAAGGTGCAAGAATAAAGCATACATACTGGGAAAATAAAACACTGTTAAGGTGTGCTAAATCATTACTGAATTTTCTATGAATACTCTTTTCATAAAACCCTTCATTCTATTCTTATAAGCAGCCATGATTTACATGCAGCCACCTGAACCAAACAGTAATCAACACACACATGAACAAGAATGTCTGACACCTGTATGGGTTAATTCTGCTGACCACTCCCTTGACACTGAATCAACCTTTGTAGTACCATTGGTCAATACAACACAGATGACATGTAGCAAATATTATTAAAGGTGTGTGTATATATTTGTCGGCCACAGAAAAGACTAAAAGCAAAGAAGCTCTGAAACTGAGAATTGGTCATTTCTTTATTAATTTTACACAACTATATAGACCAAAATCCTGCATGATACTTTAAAATACCTTTGGTAAACAACACTTTTTTTCAGTAATTTTGGCAAAAAAATAATGCCTGTTTATGTATATACTTTTGTAACCTGTATAAACTGCTTCAGAACATGTCATGCTATACAATAAATATCACGGCTATACTATGCTAATGTGCAACGAATAAATGTAGTTCAGATCAGTGAGCAGTTGGGTAAACTTGGAGCCTAATTTTCTACTCTTAAAATTTGTGACCTAAATTTCTTGTAACCTTATCAAACAGCCTTTCTATCAAAATTTTCTTGCGTGCACATAACTGGTGCTAACACATTGAATTTGTAAATAATTAACATCAAGTACATGTATTGAGTGTATTTATTTCACTCCTGTGTTGTTGTGCACACTCACCTCCATCACAGATGGGACAGCACTGCCCTGGGATGTAGCGCGGTTTCTGGCAGCGACGAGCGCACAGTTCCGCCTGACAGAGCGGTTTCCCCGCGTCGCAGCGACACGTGACACAGTCCCCCTGCTTCCACACCTCAGAGTTGTTGTACAGTAACCCAGTGTCAGACACACAACCTGTCAAAATAATACAATAATAAATACATGTACACAGGTGAAGTGGGTCTCAATAAAATAATACAATATAGCATGGCCAATTTGAAACAAGAAAGTTTCATACCTTCAAAATGAACTACACTTATTCCATGACTGAGATATTCCAGTGTTATCACTACGAAGTTAAGATGACTTCAAGCTTTACATCCGCACTGCCAGAGAACTTTCATTTTTATGTTTATTAATAAACGTTAAATGCTTTTATTCGTGTGAACAGACAGTATCAACCAGGCCAGGGTACAGTATAGTTCCTTCAAAAAAATAATTGTAAACTGCCTTTAACACTCTTCCTCTGCAAATCTTCTTGAAATAGCTATGTAACTTTCCACAGTATTATCTCATCATTCAACCCTATTTTTAATAAAATTACAACAAGTATAAGCTCTTGATTAGTTATCAGGACAAGGGTTTATATTTTAGTTATACAAAAAATGTTGAAAGAAGCCCTGGGGAAGTTTTAAACAGCAACACTAAGTTTATGGACATTGAAAGCTACAGTGAAGTAGACTACATGTACCTTCAAATATCTTCATGTGGAAAACTTTATAACTAATTCTCTAAAATATTAAATACCTTCTTGAACTTAATAGGCGAGGAAGTAGAAAATTACCAAGTCAACTAGCAGACGCTAATGAAAACACACCCTGCCATAGAAATACACGTATAGTCACATAACAGTTTCATAATCGTAACAGGAGTAAGCTGACAGGATAACAAGACAGATCTCCACATCTCGGTAGTATATCATACACTTCAATACAGCTTGCACAATTATTTCAGTACTGAATCAAAGAATTCATCTCCAGGGACAAGCCCTAATTTTGCCATATGTCGTATGTAGACAGAGATGTACATTAAAAAGTAGTATTTTTTAAGATAACACCAACCATATATTCCATGTCAATAAACTCTGAGCTCGCTACCAATTCTTCTCCACTTTATTTGGCCATGATAAAAAAGGTCACCGTTGGGTTTTGCCGAGGGTCAGTGTCTGAGCCCCCCAACAAAAGATAACTAATCTTTCCATTGACAATAGAAAGCAAATAGCTCAGCAAACAGGTGCCTTTGGTGTGCAAGAAAGCCCTCTTACAACAGGTAACTTAGTATGACAGCCATGTTTGTCTTCACACCGAAAAGCACTGAGCCAGCTGTCAATACCCTCATCAGTTTCCCTGATAGATCCCAGGTTTGTTGGCCCAGCGGCTTATTTCCGGGGCATAAAGAAACCTGGGCAAACTGAGGTGAAAGGCCGGGTCAGGGCTAATCACACCAGATCCGAGTGGTCACAGGGGTATAGCCCCTCATATGGGAGTGATCTCCACTGCGCCCCCTCATACCAGGGCTCAATGATCTCTGGGGACAGGCAGTGTCCAGGTTTGATCTCTGACCTTGCTAACTAATACAGACACAGCCATTATCCATGTACACTGGACATCAATGGGTCGTGGAGACATGTCCAGCATTGTTCAAGTATACACAGGTTTAGCACCTACTCCTGTATTGCTTCTCCCTGGACATCTCAACAAAACTCTCAAAGGAATTTTTAATCTCTCACTATTGTTCATTCCTCTATCTACAGGATTCCTTACTTCTGAATTCCGGAATTTCACATCCTTTTTTTCTCTCTCTCATTTGATAATTCTACGTAAGCAAATGAATATATGAAACTTTTTTATATTTTTATTTACATATACTCATAGTCCACTTCAATACCTTACAGCCAAAAAGCAGAACTGCATCAGTTTGTGGTCTTTATTTTTGAACTTGAATAACATCTTACTTTCCTATGATGGGAAAATTAAATGGTCAATTTTTACACCCACTTCTATATCGTATACCCCAATAACATGAGAAGTAGTTAGACTTAGTGGGTATCTTTCCTTTTCAGAGTACATTTCCTAAGAGGACCCTTTTCTGCTCCCAAATCCTAAACATAAAACTTCATGTAGCATATCATGAAGTACTATTACGATTATTTACAATAATAGTACATCTATAGCTTTTTAGAGCTGCAAGGACTGAAAATTTGACACAATGTGCACACATTTCTCTGTAAGTGCCCAACTCCCTTTTAGATCTAATTTCTAGACTTGTAAATGGACTGGTGATTATCCTTAAGCCACCTGAAGTTAACCCAGAAAAAAACAGATGCATGGCAAAAAAGTCCTCAGTAATGGTACTATTATACTCTCTCTTATTCTGAAGAATGCAAGGGCAGGCCAAGAAAAAAAAACCTGAAAGCATTCGGGCAAAACCTGTTGTTAAAACAGACAATGTGGATAAAACATCATGAGTTACAGAAACCCGATCCCTGTCGGGTAATGGCAGAAAATAGCCGTGTCACAGCCACAGAAAGTTTATTAAAAGTTCTAATTCACCAACCACCTTTTACACTGAGCGAGTGTGAAACTTACTCCTCAGAAATCACGACAATTCAAAAATCTCTCCGTCAACGAAACTCTCCTATGAACTTTGTCAATGTGGACAATTGTCTAGGAGAAAACCATAACCTACTGTTCCCTGAACTTCATTCGCCATCTGTGAGCTCACACTTGACAACACAATGAGCAGGCATTGTAACTGGGATTTGGCATCATTCTTAGACAACAATGAAGCCTTTTTTCTCCATGGTCTCACAATCATTTATGACACTAAATATATCAATCATTGGCATGACAGCCTTGGCTGCAAGTATACTGTGGGGGTACTTGTGAGTAGAACCCCAACCATCCAATTCAGCAAATCTAACAGACCACCCCTCTACATAACCCACAAGGAACCAGGGTACAGAAAACAGGGTGTACAAGGACGTCCATCTGTTCTGTCCTGGTTCTTTCTGGTAAAAGATTACATGGTTGGGATAATTTAACAAACGGGCAAGGCACCCACTTTTCTCTACTTAATTGATGTGATGTGAGGTTACAATAGCTGATAACAAAGCCATCTGAACCATGGAACCTCCCTTCTGCTGCCTTGGTGGCAGCCGGATCATTCAACTCTTCCTCACGACCACCCTCATACTAGCACACATGTTAGTCACCAATACCACTTAAATCCTGACAGCAACTAATCTGAACAAAATGCTCTTTGTCTCCAGTACAATCTTTATGATATGTAATAAATTGTAAAATGGACTTGTGTGTCACGTACTTTAGAAATACACAAGAAAGCCATGTTCTAAAAAGGATAAACTATATGTATGTAAATCACAAAAGACAATAATTTTCTTAGTCAATCTGTTAGGATAATTTCATTGGTTGACAGGTGAATTTCGTGACTTTATGCTGAAAAGAATTTTTACAGTGTTCTACCAACAAGACTTCATAAATGTATCATTCCTTACGGCATCTTTAATAACAGTTGACATCTGATCCCTTTCTAATTCTGTCCCAGTCTCATGATTGATTAATGCCGGGAATATTGTCACTACACATGTATTGAAGCAAAAAACACAAAAACTAAGGCTTCAGAGACAATATATACCTTAGCTGTTTTTGTTTAAAAGCAGATTTAAAAAAGGTTATCACATAGCAGATAACATAATGACAATGAATAAAAGAAAAATCTCCTTCAACAAGAAAGAGTTTTTATCACACAGGTTCTACCAAAAAGAAACAAATACGGAATTCAGTTGAAGAAAATTCCTTTGGATCTGTTCAGAGAAGTGTCAGCCATCTTTGTGGCGCAGATATAACGCAGAGCACACTGTCAGGTGTCAAAGTTTGATTGCACTTTCACCTGGGGCACTAAACTAGATTCCAGCTAGGACATAAATCAACCCGGCCTAAAAGGGCAATGTCTGAAATGGCAGCTGGCAGTAACAATTCTGACATGGTATAGTGATACTATACGGTCCACACCTTGATGAATGGGTAGTCCACGTAATGGACCAGGGATGGACCATTCTATATGTCGTCAATTAAGGTATCACTGACCGCGAACATCACATAACACTGCTGCAGTAAAACATGTTCATGTTTATGACTGTCCATGACTAATGTGTTGGCCACTTTTATTGAGATTGTTGTCCATCAGTGTGACTGTAGAATTGGGCCATCAGGTGAATGCATTGTTGACTTCCACACAACTATAAACACCAACAGGGAAAGGTTGCCCAACGAGTTTCTCTCAACAATTTGTCTCTCACGGGTCATTCATCTTGTCTGATGCCTTAATTCATCCAATTACCTGTGCACAGGTGTTGAAAAATCTAGGCTACATGCGAAACATCAGGGTAATGAATAGGGTAACACAAGGTTCTTGGCAGCATGAAACACATCAGCAAAAGTGTTTGGAAAGTTCCAGAAGTCAGAAAATTGTGTCATTCACCTTATTTTAACACTTTCTGAACACTCCCCTGGCCTAGCTTCATGGTCAAGAACACGTAACTCTAACCCTTAACCCTCTAGCAGCCGTAAACACCAGACCCATCAATAAACACCGATAATGAACTAAACCATGCAAAATATATGTCTATCATGAGAATGAAGCATATTAAAGAAAGGCATCAGTAAGGTCAAGACATGTATATTTTGATACAATATTTCAACTATCTAACAGCACTTACATGTAAGTGTATGGCCAAGAGAAATCTGGGCAGGCCCACGGGAAACTGCTAATCTTACCCGCGAACTTCATAAACCTAAGGGTTTATAAAAGCTGCAGACAAATCTGTGAGAGTTGGATTTGTACCAGTTACCTTCAACTGGTCAAGGATTGGTGTATTTAGCCAGAAGCTATACTGCTTGGTGAGCAAAGAAAATTTGAAATCCCCGAGTTTTGTGGCTACAGACTTTTGATAAGTCCAATAAGCGAACAAAGGACATTTAATTGCTTAACAGCTTTGTTCGCTTTGAAGCAAGGTACCTGTGTGTACTGTACTTAATCTAAAATTTCGTCCATGGCCAAGTTGCTAATTTTGACCCTTGGAGTTCTGCCGATATTTACTGAAAGCTGTTTTCATGTTAGTTTGCCATGGTAGGAAAATGCCCTTCCAAATAAAGAAAGCTTCAGCACCAGAAGTTATTACTTTATGAAATTTATTTGCCACTAAAAATGCTCTGTTCATGGCGAAGTTTTAAGTCATACACAGTACTATTCACTATTTCATCTCTGCTCACCTTTACAGACTGGACAGCACTGTCCTTCAGGGACCAGGTTATAGACACACAGGGAGGTGTTGCAGGTCTCTGCCCTGCAGAACGTCAACCCATTACGACACATGCACGTGGTACACTTGTCCAATCTCCATTCCTCACCGTTAGCATACTCGTGATTCTTGTACTCACAAGACTGCAGAGATTCTGAAGTAAAACCAACAAGAACACTTGAGACTTTGGTTCTAGCATTACTGCAAGTAATGACAGCAGTATTACTGCATCACAATAACAAAACCATAGCTTTCCTGATATTTTTAATATATGTCAAGTACAGGTGACAATTACATCAATATGATCTGGGAATTTTATATATTAGGATCTGAATTGGCTGCAGACATGAAACAGGAAGCCAAATAACTGTCACCTTTTTGCCTCTCTCACAACACAAATCTTACAGTTTTCTCCAGAGCACTTCTCTTTACTTAAGAAGTGATTCTTATAATTTTTTTAATTCTGGAGTTTTTGAATTGTCAAGGAATGAGTTAGGGAGGGATTGTCATTCAAAGATACATTATGAATTAGACAGTATGTGTTTAAGCATTTGTTAAAAAAGCAACAACAACAAAAAAAAAAACAACAAACAGGTATAATTGATGGCTTCACAGTTGTTTCAACGAGTGACTACTATGACTGCTTAAATATTCAAATGGTCAAGCAAAGTTTTCTGAAAGGCATAATGCACTAATACAAAAAACAAAAACAAAAACAAAAACAATAACATCAGTTTTGCTTTAGAAAAGTCTTTGGAGAATAAGATGTTTAATGATCTTCTTTCTTTGAGCTTTGAAGAAACCAACATACATAATGGTGATTTCAGACAGATAGCCAAAACATTAACCTGTTAATAATATATGCATGGTAAAACTATGGTGTTAACATTAAGAACTCTTCTATACGCATGTATAAACCATCTAGCTGAAGAGCAAGACTTGGATAACGTTTTATGCAGATGTAAACTTCTTTTTGCATGCACATACAAGTGTTCAAGCAAACACTACTTGTATCTTATTAAAAAAATCTATATGCACATGTTAGCAAAAACTAACCTTTAGAAGAACACTTTTGGCAAGTATTAACACATGTTTCAATTTAGCAAAACTATCAGGTTGAAGAAGAACATAGGCAAGTATAAAACATCTTAATGAAGAACTCGGCAACCAAATAACCTTCTTCTACTTAACAGTCGCCACAATATGGCTGAAATATAGCCAGTGTGGCATTACACCATTATCATTCATTCATTCATTCTACTGAAGAGACACTGTATCAGAGAGTGGATGAGGGTGATCCACACACTGCTTGGGTAACAAAGTCTGAGGGGGTAGTCTATTACTTGCTCTGACTCTCCCCTGCCCCTTCTCTCAGCAGCAAACCCATACCACTCGCCCCTGGCCACCAGGTCTCATCTATCCACATCAACAGTAGCCCTTATTTGTTTACACATACTTAAAGCATTGATGGAGGTATCAAGGTGGCTGGGGGAGGGCCAACAGCCTAGGAACCTCCACACACAGGTCTTTATGACTGACAACATTCCAACCTATAACACTCCCACTGTATTCCACACTATCCGCCACCCTCGCAGCTCTCTGGGCTAAAAAACAAGCTACCTTCACACCTCACGTTTTGTTTTTACCAAACAGTGGGCATTCAAATCCAGCAACTGCCTGGCAGGGAACATATTACAGCTTCTCCCCTTCCAAAGTGCCATGTAGTTTAAGCCATCTCCTGTTGAGTCCTGGCATGGACTCG
Organism: Acanthopleura granulata; assembly: GCA_016165875.1. Classification (NCBI taxonomy): domain Eukaryota; kingdom Metazoa; phylum Mollusca; class Polyplacophora; order Chitonida; family Chitonidae; genus Acanthopleura; species Acanthopleura granulata. The sequence goes on along the minus strand of JABBOT010000012.1, from coordinate 4,724,374 downwards.
TTTACAAAAACAATACAATTAACTGACATGAAACGTGTGCCGTCACAATCCTTCCAAGATACACTTCCCCAGCAAAGCAGAGACATTCCTCCATGTGCAGGTGGACTGTGAATTGTAACTGGTTGTTAACTTCCTGTTGGAGTAAATCCACCAGTCTGCAGTTATTTGTCCAGGTGTACTAGCAGTTTCTGTTCCAGAAAACACCCATTTTTTTTTTCCTCTGCACTACACATGGTCTATTACATAAGCTGTGAGACTGCGAGTGAAGTCATTGGGTATGCAGCTGGAGTTTTGATATACATGTACATGCATACAAACACAAATCTGCAAAAACTGCAAAAACATCCCATCAAATGTCAGTGCAATCTTGCAACCATGTTAAGAGAATCCATAGCCGTTGTTCAAAGGTAGGATGTTTAACTGACTCAGGGACCAACCATCCAAATGCCAATAACTGACGGACTGACACACAAACAGAGACACACATTAAAGGCTGTCTGTCGAAGGTAATAATCGTGAATAATTTAGCAACCCACCTATGCTTACATGTATGTCCAACTTTTCAATATCCACCATCTGTATCTTCATGGATATCTATCTACATGTACCTGATTTACTTCGGGAAGGCAGTTAAATTATAAACCTCTGGATTAGCAAAATCCGATTTTCAGATCACTCACCATTAACACAGCGAAATTCGTCACAACAAGAGCCAGGTTCATCTGTAGCCTTTGAGATCACCTCAATCTGAAGAGGAGCAGGACATTTCACCTCAGGGCAGTAGTCTGGCTTACAACGACATCTAGAGGAGACAAGAAAATTGGACATGGTTACAATGACATCTGCAAAAAGGAAGACAAGAAAAATGGCCATGTTTATACTGACATCTGGAAAAGGCAAACAAATTAGACACCAATTCACAACAGTATTCCTTTGCAATTCACTTAAAAGAATATGTCTGTTTAGGTGGGGAGGGGGTAAGTGGAAATATTTTGTGACTTAAACTTGTTGCATTCTAAAAAGTGCACTTCAATAACACTATGTTGTATACCTTGGCATTTAAAACTTTATTGGAAACTAGATTTAACTCATTTTACTTGAAACTAGACACTTTATTTACAAAACGTTGTGTACCTTGGCATTTTCCACTTTTTCTGGGCACTAATTTAACTCACTTTACCCTATACTGGACACTTGGGTACATGCACATGGAGCCCATTGGCATTTTATGCTTTATTGGGAATTTTAAGACAATTTGTGCTGTTCTGGACAATTCATTTGCATGTAGTGTGCATCTTGGCATTTTATACATTAACGAGTACTCTGACATGCTACTCTTTACTGAGTTAAATTTCACATTAGACTCTTCACAGTGCAGTTTGGTATTTTATTCCTCATCGAAATCAAAAGGATCTATTTTGGTATTTTATATTACAGGATACTTTTACACATTACTTTTCACTTGTAACATCTAGGTAAAACCTCTCATCAGTTCATCCAACACTACTGCACCAAAAAGCCACATAAACTGGAAAATACGGAACACAAAAGTCATCGTGAATTCAGTGACTCTATGATTTAAACATGCAAGATGTCAACGACTCCTCAACCACTAAGGAGGTCCACATTAGGGTGTTTTAACCACCTGATTCTCCCCAAAGTCAACTGTCCCAACTGTAAAAAGACTCGTAATTTCTTTCATTGACACCCACCAATGGTAAAAGAGTTCTCAGCATCCAAAGGGACTCATAATAAGACATTCTACCCACCAGCAACCTCATCACAACCCCCATCCCTCTCCCAACTCTACAAACACATTATTTATGTCTTTAACACCCACCAAGGTGATCTGTATATCAATAACACAACCCAAATACCATCTCATGAGCAATGTCGACTATGATCCCTACATGAATAAGTCAGTCGTGAATCAAATCATAATATGGCGGAAATGTGTGGGTAGCCAGAGATCACCGCCTCTCCCCCGGCTGAGGGCAACCCCTTCCTAAGGCATCCCACAACACAACCGTTTACATAAGCACATAGTTACTGATAGAAGGTGAGGGATGGGTAGTGGGAAATTGTCTTGTAAGCTATGCCCTTATGATATCAAAGACCATGTGGAAACCATTGCGTGGGAGTGTGCCAAAGATGCTGCTAAGCTGTGATGCGATTCTATGTAGATATGGAAGTACACAGGCTGTCAGGAAGCCTCACCTGTCTTGCACCTGTACAGAAGTCTCAGGTGTGTAAAACACGCGCTCGTCTTAAGAACATAAAGGTATTTCAAACATGCATTTATCACATGTACACTTAATGTGAAGGTTTGGGGGGCTGTGCTTCAGAAACAGGCCAAAGCAACACAACACTGGTCTAGCAATTAGATGGACAGAATTTTGGTTGGTCACGAAGAAGTTACATGTAATAATTAATAGAAACTGATTTGCTGATCAAATATTCCAACATGTACACCTACTGTGCACAAAGATGTTGGTTAACTGATGTGATGTTAGAGGTGTAACACAACGTGTAATGTTGGATGTACTCAGTATGGGTCAAAGATTCACCGAGGTCTCATAGGCTATGCAACTTTTATGAGAACATCTGCTTTAACTCTTACATCAAAATCCATCTGCCTAAAGCTCAGCACCCAAACACTTATAAGACCTTTCTTGATGGTAAAAAGCACTGGTTCAAGAGATTAGCTTTAAAGTCAGAAATAAATCCATCACAGTCAGAGTCAAATTCATATAAGTCAGAAACAAACTTATCCAAGACAAAAGTGAAAACCGCAAATTAAAGTCAGAATGATGTGTATCATTGTCAGACACAATGCATATCAACATCAGAGACAAAACTCTGAAGGCCTGACCCTAAACCACACAAAGAAGCCAGCACAAACATCATCTGTGTGCCCATAATCACACTATAAAAGCATGGCTGAGTTTAATTAAGATAAGCAACCTGAGTGTGTTTCAAATTTAGACGCCTGAAGTAAACTGACAGCAGAATGGATGTCCAAAGGGTGGACTACAAAATTAAAACCAATTTTAAATGCTTAACTGCTTTATTATCCTCATGGATCAGTCGGAATCAGCTCCTCCATGAACAATGCAAGCAATTTCAGTTGCTGGTTCAAATCCAGCTCTTTGGTTGCAGGCTTAAGCCAGGGGGTATGCCAGACAAAGGACAATGGATTTCTTAGGGCCCTCTGGTTTACTATACTCAAAAACCCAACTGCTTTTTAGTCAATAACCCATTAGTCAATTATTCTTGAGTACAATGATACACATCAATCTGATATATAAATAAATATTTGAAAAAAATACTGCAAGTGAAAATCAGAACTTGCAAGCAGACTTGCGGAAAAACGAAAACCAATGTCTGATGCTATCATCAATGTGACCATCAAACTGAACAAGATTTCATTTACAAAACCCCTGAAACTAACCCCCACAAATACCACAGGCAGAGCCCAGTAACTGCACAGTCATACAGGTAAAGAGAAAAAATATTCATCTCAGAACATGCAAGTAAGTAAAAACATAGCAGGAGTACATGTACATCTATAGAACTACATGAAGAGAAGTAGTGTGTTTACATAGCTTTTGCACTACAAATCTTTAAACTTGCAAAATCTCTTGAGTTAGTTCCTTCCTTTGTAAATTACTGTATTTCACCTTAAATTTGGTATCTTAGAATGTGTTTTTAGAAACACTTAAAGACTGTAAAAAGACACTTTTGATGTCAGCAAGATATTTTTCTGATAAGAAATAAATAAAATTTCACAAAAAACTCTAGGATAGCCCTGTAAGGTGGTTGAATCAATCATAACCAAGCAAAATGTGTCGCTTGAAAAATGCTAAACGTTTAGTGAAATGCAGTATGTAATAATAAACAATCTAGATTTAACAATAGATTAATTCATGAATGTATCTAGGATAATGACAGCAGAAACAATGTTTAATGCATGGTATATTTACCAGCATATTCTTGCAAATGTTTTAACAGGCTCACAAAAAGACTGCTGCACTGTTATCAGGTGTGAATGTTTTCATTTCCAAAATTACAGATTACTCACTATGGGCAACTTTTACTTTTCAAAATAAAGGTATATATTCAGACATTTCTAGATTTAAGCTATTAATGCTATTAATGGACATTTACGTACTGTAAATGTATTAACAGTTCCTTTGGTATGAAAATAAATGCATGCATGTCTCAAAAAAGTAAATGCATTATGATGCACAAACAGGGAAGTAATCTGCCAACCAAAACTAGTCGTCAAGCTAAGTACCTCTGAAGTCTAAACAATGGAGAAGCATTACAGTCAGAAATTTATCCATGTTAAGTGACAGAAAACACTTTTCTATCACAGTGTCAAGGAGTCCTTTAAATTTTTTTTCTTTCTCCAATCAGCTGAGATATGCGTGTCAGACTGGCCAATGAATTCAACACTTACATGTATACTGTTGTATATAAATATGTATAGAGAGAGACAGAGGGATAAAGACATGTGCGTAACACGTGCGTACAGGGGAACAAAGTTTTCTTATCCAATTTACACTGGTAATTTAAGATTAATACATTTATTTTTAAGAGAAATGTCAGGTTGATATGGATATAAACTTGAACTAACCCCTGAGCCAGGGAACAGCACCCATCGGCTGACGGCACATTTGGTGGTCTAAAACTATCTTCTTCACAGGCGAGTTCCACCTCAGCAGGACACACAACCGAGCGACATTTTTCTGAAGAAAATAAAAATAAACACAAAAAGTGATTTCCTGTTTTTATAGAAATCCAAGTCCCAAGTGAAAACAACTTGGCAAATAATTGTGTCATTTATGTCAGGCTTGTAAAGGCTTGTGAGGTATGAACATGTAAGACCTCTGAGCCTTTAGGTCTGTTTATCCCTCAGGACGGCATGCCAACTGCGCCTTTCTTCGTGGGGTGACATAATTCTGTAAATGTCTGGCGCTAACCCCTCAGCGTTGATGGCCAATTACTATGGCGAGTCCACACTCCATTGGCCATGACGCGCCATCGCAAGGGGATGAGACTAGCTGCGAAGCTTTCTCTGCCACAAATTCCTTTCTCTGCCAGATTGCTTTTCTCAAGCTTTCAACAATATAGGCTGACATATGCTGCACAGCTTTTGTTGGCTGTGGAATATCCGAAGAATCCCACCCCGCTGAAATGAAAGTCAGATTTGAGGAGCCTTCTTTGATGGCTTTACCGAGTGCTAGGGTAACGAAAGGCTGTGACAAAAACCATCGCAGGTAATTAAACATGCTAGCATGTGTGCCTTATTACAAGACTTCATTATCGTTCTCTTCAGCACCCACAAACAAACAGAAAACATGCCGAGTGATGATAGGTTCTTCTCTGTGCACACACCTGTACCTGAATAACTAGGTGCATTAAAAATAATCAAAAAATCTGAGTACTAGACGGCTGCCAGTAACGCTTGCCAAATCCACAGCTTTCAGGAGGCAGATAATAAAAAAAGTTCCTACAACAACAGGTGAGTGAAATAAACATTTCTGCATCAGCTGTGGGACCAGGCTCCTTTAAACTATTTCATCAGCTGTGGGACCAGGCTCCTTTACACTATTTCATCAGCTGTGGGACCAGGTTACTTTAAACTATTTCATCAGCTGTGGGACCAGGCTCCTTTAAACTATTTCATCAGCTGTGGGACCAGGTTACTTTAAACTATTTCATCAGCTGTGGGACCAGGCTCCTTTAAACTATTTCATCAACTGTGGGACCAGGCTACTTTAAACTATTTCATCAGCTGTGGGACCAGGTTACTTTAAACTATTTCATCAGCTGTGGGACCAGGCTAGGTTACTTTAAACTATTTCATCAGCTGTGGGACCAGGCTACTTTAAACTATTTCATCAGCTGTGGGACCAGGTTACTTTAAACTATTTCATCAGCTGTGGGACCAGGTTACTTTAAACTATTTCATCAGCTGTGGGACCAGGTTACTTTAAACTATTTCATCAGCTGTGGGACCAGGCTACTATAAACTATTTCATCAGCTGTGGGACCAGGCTACTATAAACTATTTCATCAGCTGTGGGACCAGGCTACTATAAACTATTTCATCAGCTGTGGGACCAGGCTCCTTTAAACTATTTCATCAGCTGTGGGACCAGGCTACTTTAAACTATTTCATCAGCTGTGGGACCAGGCTACTTTAAACTATTTCATCAGCTGTGGGACCAGGTTACTTTAAACTATTTCATCAGCTGTGGGACCAGGTTACTTTAAACTATTTCATCAGCTGTGGGACCAGGTTACTTTAAACTATTTCATCAGCTGTGGGACCAGGCTCCTTTAAACTATTTCATCAGCTGTGGGACCAGGCTACTATAAACTATTTCAACAGCTGTGGGACCAGGCTACTTTAAACTATTTCATCAGCTGTGGGACCAGGTTACTTTAAACTATTTCATCAGCTGTGGGACCAGGCTACTATAAACTATTTCATCAGCTGTGGGACCAGGCTACTATAAACTATTTCATCAGCTGTGGGACCAGGTTACTTTAAACTATTTCATCAGCTGTGGGACCAGGCTACTTTAAACTATTTCATCAGCTGTGGGACCAGGCTACTTTAAACTATTTCATCAGCTGTGGGACCAGGCTACTTTAAACTATTTCATCAGCCGTGGGACCAGGCTACTTTAAACTATTTCATCAACCGTGGGACCAGGCTACTTTAAACTATTTCATCAGCCGTGGGACCAGGCTACTTTAAACTATTTCATCAGCTGTGGGACCAGGCTACTTTAAACTATTTCATTAACATCAACATGTACATGTACTATATCCAGTAATTTACAAAACAAATTTAATGGATATAAAAACATCTTTTTCAGGTTAGAGTTTTTATTTGACAGCACGGCAAGTATTCACTGTGACACTACCTACTACTTCTACTAATGACTAAAAGGGTATACCTAGGGATTTTTGGATTAAAAAAGTACATTCTCTATCAAATCAAATCAAATCTTCATGTATTTACCAAGAATAGTTCAAATTATTACCTTTCCGAAAATGTCAGGCTCATATCTGTACTACTTATAGCATTAAAATGATCCTTTGAAAAAGTTATAAAGTGACTCACACTTTAATTAATTTTACAAACTTTATAACATATTTTGATTGGCAACGTGCACAGGCGAGGCTGATTATTTGTGAAAGATAATTATGTGGGCTATTGATTTTTGGTGAAAAGTGTCTGGTATAGTCTCTTTAATAACTTAAATGCAGATACATGTACGAACGCTAGCTGTCAATCAACATAATCCCAATCAAACTGTAGTATTTGTGCACAACTGTAAATATATCCAAAATCACATTGTGCCCATTGCAAATCATGCAAAGTATATGAAACTCTACTGACTTGATCTTTCAATAATATACAAGAAAATAGAAAACAGAATGTACTAAATATTATACATAACCCATGAATACCATTTAAAGACTTATTTTTGCAACAAGACAAAGGCCCTTGCAGGTCTTACAAAACTAAGACACAAGCACTATTGAAAATATGAAAACTGTACATATATATGCATGGTTTCTTGCAAAAAATACACATAGGTTCTGCTGCAGCTTCAAATCTTGATAGAATTCCAAAGAACCCTTTAATACCTCCAGAATACAAACACGGCTGTGGGCACATACCATGACCCTCTATCCCCCTCTACCTCTGAGGCACCCATAAGCAGGTTCCCAACTCCTTGATAAACAAGTTGTTCCATATCTCCTTGGCTTGGACCAAACCACAACCACTACCAGCTGGACACATGTACAGTCAGCATCCAGCTTTCTAACCACAACAACATGTGGCAAAAAAATCTATCAACAATCCCCACATCTTTATCAATACAAGCTTTTGCCCTGTGAATACCTAGGTTTCTGCCCTAATGACGCCCTCTGAGAAGGAAACAAGTTCCTCATGTTCTTGATACTGGACAAGAATCAGAGAGCTTTTATTCTCAGAGGTCAAGCCAAAGGTAGCCTCAATGTAAACATGGAATTCCGTTCCATTTCGTGTTCCTCAGAGTGGGTGAAAAAAACTACTGGGCCATGAGTAAGCTACAGATACCTGTCACTTCGTACATTAAACCCCCATGATCAGGGCTGGGTTAGACACCAGAGGGTGGAGAATAATGCCTGTCAAGATGTGTCTCTGGAATACAAGAAATGCTTCATCAACAATGATTTTTGATGCTCAATGGAGACTCTATTCTGAGCCACAAAACAAAGGCTTTAAACCTTTTTCACACATAAAATACACAATGTAACACATCCGGTAAATCTGTACCTCCAGCAAGTAGGCCAACATGTTTGATACAGTTGAAAGCATTTAATGTTGCTATTAATGATAATGTTGAATACATGTACCTACATGTACTTGTATTTTGGTGTGTTACTCTTACAGGTTGTTGTCCATTTTAAATATGTATGTTGCCACGTTTGACTGAATAATCATATTTGATAATGTGGCATAAATCCACAATCATTCGTCAATTTTTTTTTTTTTTTGGCATCTGGTTAACTCAACTTTAATACTATATTTAGAAACTTTGACAGCAGGTGTACATGTAGATGTGAGAAGTAGATGAATGATGCTTCGCGTGGGACTAAAACACACATTGTATTTCCATTCACCAGATTTCTAAATCTAGCATACGTGATAATCCCAACCATGTTAAGTGACAAGTCTGGACACTTTCGCTATGACAAATCCAACCCACCACAGGTGTGAAATTATTCCCTGCCAACTATCACGACAATCGTAATAGAAATGTGACTCAACATTACGATCTTTTTTTTTTTTTTGCTCTTTTGGAAAGTGTTTACCTTCAAAAACCAACAACACAATCGTGTATGCTGTACATCTGTCGAGGATGTATGATGGCCACATTAATGCCAATGATGACTCAACGCTAGCTCCACCTGTACGATGACACACCACCCACAATACCTGGGAAATCACAGTGAATTAACCCAGCTAACACCATAAAACCTCTGTTTAACATTTCATGCACCAGTTAAAATTTTAATTACAATCATTATGAATCTCATAAATTGCATATATGATGGGGCCCCTTTTTTTAAATATAAAATAGGATGTAACATTATATGTTTCTCTGCACCTTCATAATCACCAAAGGTCTTACAATTATACACCTTAATTAGTCTGATGTACATTAAACTGTGAAGTAATCCCAAGGTATCGACATTTCTTCTGACATGCTGCTCATCATGTAGACCCTGACTGAGTCCTAACTTTTCAAAAACACGCAAGATTAACAAGCTTTAGGATCACTTTACGCATGCATTAATAGCCCTGTGTCTGATTTTCCGCTCCCAAAAAAGATATCTGAGGAAAGTCTTACTGTCTTCAGTCGGATCATATCCGAAGAAAACCACAAATCACAACTCTCCTGCACATGTTACAGGTCAGAGTTAAATCTTCCTCCCAGCCTGTCAAACCACTGAAGTTTATTGGTCATTTAATCTTTGAAAAATAGCCTAATTGAAATCTCACATGTTCAACCTAATGTTGATTTATATATATAACAACTGCCACCAGATGTAGTAGACATGTTCCTCGGATTAAATATATCCTGATCTATCCAACCTCCTCCACCAACTCCCCATTCACCCCCGAAGTAACTGGCCTCTTACTCAAACCTGATTTCTACCCAGGCGCCAAGTTGTCTCTGTGTCAAAAACAAAGCTATAATGCTGTTATTAACACACTACTGCCCTTGCTATCTGGTGACCCTTGACCTACCAGTCATGTCAGGCTCTAAGGTCTGAGGAACAAGAAGCTGAGGGCAGGGCTGGTGAAGAAAGAGAGGAATCCTGGCTGGCTCTCAGCCCCCACCCTCCCCACACACTCAGCCCTGATAAATACTCACCCCTGGGTTCCATCAGTCTAAACATTTACAAACTAACTGGATTCTATTAGTGTAAATATCTTATAGACTCGCCCAACCACACACAGGCTACCACTGTGGTATAGATGATACTGTTGTAATTGATATATTTTTATCATTTTTCTAATTTCATAACCTAAGAAAAAATCTATAGGAAAAAAAATTTAAAATGATATGAGAAACCATAAACTGCTTACACATGATTTCCCTTATCTTTTCCATTCATGCTGTCATAGTAACATTGCTACACGTACTTTGCCCTTGAATGCACTTTTGGATGTACATGCGGTTTGTCACGCTTAATTCTTTCACCTTTAAGTAAAGGTACATGTACATGTAAGACAATGAAATGAACAGGACTGAATATCTGTAACTGATAAATCAAGCTCATAAGCACAAATCAAAATCATACTGCTGCATATCACAGAAACATTACATAATAAGAACAACTGAAACAATATATATATCCACTGAGGTAAACATGAGGTGGAAAAGAAAAAGATTTGAGAGACAAGTAATGAAGACACTGCGAGATGTAATGCTGACTTTACTAATTTGCATAGACAAGATATTCCCAATAATGTAAAGTATGCAATAGGCAACCTTTCGCCCAGCAATGGCGATTTGGTTGAATACTGAAGTGACCGCTGTTTATTTGTAATGAACAAAACAACTTATACATTGTGAGCTTGTCCACAAAACATAGTCACAACAGAAGAAATGAACAGCAGACCATACAGCTTTAATAAGCCTAAATTACTTTTCACAGGAAAGGTGCTTGTTTTTTTTAACAATCAAGTATCATCGTATCTCTTGTGAACAAGTATTTGGAATGTATTGCTGTCTTAAATTGGTCGATCTCTTGAGCTAGTTTTGACCAATCCCTGATTCAAATTTAATACACACCAGTTGTAGTGACTCAGAAACGCTTTGAAAACCCACCAGTCAAGAGCAGGTTCACCTATTGGTACTGAAATAACAGGTAGCAACAAGTGACTGGTGTCACATGTGGCAAGTGTGAGGCATGGCACAAACTTACTGCCCAGGGTAAACATGAAAACTCCTGTAAATTAACAGGCACATAAGGTAACAGTTACAGTCAACCCACAGCTGGCTTTTACATTAAAATGTATTACTTTGATAAGAAGAAATCAGTCTTTATACAGGCACCTTTTAATAAGGTTATCAAGAGTTGCAAACATCAGAGAAAAAGCTTCCAAGTCAGGGTATCGAAGATAAGATGGCTGCCTGACAAAAATAACTCAACTGCCACTGTGCCTGTAAATTTCTGATTAGATTTTAATGTAGCCATTACACGATCGTCATTAAAACTTGTTAACCTGAACAATTTTCCCTAGGAATTTGGAAAATTGATACCATTTCAAACTCTGTCTTGACACAGTAAAAGCACGCGTGACTGGGGAAGTCTGAAGTCGGGCCTCTGACACGAAAATAAACTAAAGGCATGCTTGTGTAAAAGATTTTTACATTTTGGATAATTTCTCCATCCATCAACCCCTTGGCACTGCAGTGATAAGAATGTAGTTATGCCATTAATTCTGTTCATGTAAGAACTCCATGCTGTGACATGTGTCCTTCTCAGACCTCATGCACTGCTTGCAATAAACCTCAAATTTGGTTCTGAGTGTTTATCATGACATCTGGAAGACAGGTATAAACAATTAGACCTCCTTTGTTACTTTGTATTTTTAGAAAAGTACAGTGCTGGTCGTATAAAGTGCCTCCAAGACTGAATGACCTCCCAGTGTAAAGTTTACAAGAGAGAATTTTGTTTATGGAAACACACCACAGGCTTGGAAATGTCTGGTCTGATCTGATGACAATAAAACACAAATAACACTGTCAGTACCAAATGCAAGAATCTTAAATAAAAAGGGCACAAACTATACACACTAACAGGATATTAACTGAAACAAGGGACAAAAATACAAAAAAGAAGGGAATTTCACATAAAATTCTTGAAAATGTAACTGAATACTACACTGGTGCTCAGAAGTTACCAACATTTATCACTCTTTTTGTCTATTTATTGAAGTAGATAATATTTCACTGCGTGTTCACTGCAAATTATATAAGCATACATATTTAATAAAACTTAAAAGTCAAGAAATTATAAAATCTCAAAATTTAGATTAAGTCAGAACAATAACTACTTAAATATTTTTTGGCTTTAACATGTATTTAATAGAAATGGGTTTATGTTTAAAGTAGCTCATGCTGTGTCAGTCCATTGCACCTACATTAATCACAGGAGCCCTCCCTTCATATTCAAGAATGACCAGTTTAGAAAAGTGACAAGACCATAATCAATGCCATACTTCACATAAATCTTCAAACAAATATTTGCATGCATCAGCATCTACCTCAACTTCATCATACCCACCCTCAGCTTCTAAAACGTATCAAGAAAACTGTCCTTTATCTAACCCGTTTCCTGACAGCTGTGCTATTAAAGATAATTTAAGTTAATTAATAACTCAAAGGCAGAAGACAGGTGGAGACTTAAACCATACAAATAAATGCATATATCATATTGTCTAATGTCACCTGAGACTACAAAAGGAGCTAAGGCAATCAAATGCTTCACAATTCTGCTTAAATTAATTACTGTCCAGAGCGTTCAAAGAACCCCCGAGAGCCACATTAAGAGCAGCATGAACCCGGTTGATAACTGATATATCGCTGATGTTATCTGGCAACATGTAGCCTCACACACCGCTCCGTATGCCTTCACACACACAGAACACCAGCACTCAGGGAAAAATGTAAATCAGTGTGCCATTGTTGTCAACATCTGACTGAAAGAGAACATGTAAATGTGTCTGTCTAAGAGCAAGAAATCAGAATGGCGGATTCCTCAGGTCTTCCACCTTTATCACTGACACATACTATGACAAGCAGTAGGTGTTATCTTGTTTAGACAGCATATTTCGCTACCGCCCCCACCCCTCCCCACTCACATCAGAACTGAAAAAGAGATAATCATCAAACTTCAATAAATGTGTATGAATTTCTCTGTCTCTAAATGAAAAATAATATTCTGGTGTAGACAGTGTGTGAATCAACTTTTTAAACATAATTACTCTAAAATCCTCAACCATACATGTACGAAAGGGGTTGATTTTGTTTATTTCTTGACATTTTCATTTCGTCTTCATTTGCAAAATGACACTTTCCTTGTAATGCTGAAGTTTGCCATCCCAGCCAATGAAGTTTCATCTTATATCATATCAAATATTTCTGGGGAAAGGCGCTGTTGGCTGTGTGAAAGGTTGAGGATTCAGAGTCCTGGTATGTAGGCTTTTCAGGAAGAAAAAAAGTTGGTCGCTAAAGAAGAATGATATCATACGCCACAACGGCTGAAATGATCAGCATACACTTCGTAGGAGGCTAAGGTGAATGTTCTCATGTCGCAATGGTCAGTGTCAATTTATTCCAAGTTTGTGAGTACAGGCAGATTGGCACAGCAGTAGAGAGCTTTCTACAGCCTGCTTCTTGCCTTCCTCTGAACACAATGCATGTGACCGGTCAAAAACAAGAGGGAATGAATATCACACATCGGAGTTTATGATCCGAACCGTTGGTGAAGATTTTCTCCAGTAGATATGTCAATCACGGAAACTGAATGAAATTGATCTAGTCTTCAAGTACAAGTACGAGCCCATACATCATATGTCTAAGTCAAAATAGTTAAGACTTTGTGAGTGTTCGACCAATGACCTTGGACCTTGGTCTGCTCGAACCATTCTGCCCCCTGGTGTTTACTTCCCTCTCCAGGATGTAATACCTTGCATATTTGATACAACCTCTCGACTCTGATGGGTCACGCCACTCCACCCTGGGGGGTGGGGGCTTCCAGCACAGATGAGAGACATATCATAACTGGCTCTGTTTATACTGCAGTCATATTTAACACACCCCTGCCACACTTGGAATAACATTATTGATAAAGAAACATTCCAGGTTTGTGTGTGTGTTCCCCAGAGGGACATGAACCATACAACCAGTAACTCTGCTAATCACATACTCATGCCTGACCCTGGCGCCTCTAATAACTAACGGTATTCTATTACAATGACATACATACATACCAGTCAGTTATGTACATGAATACAAGTACCAGTATGTAAAGATTGACAGGCTGGCTGTCAAATGGATGACATGAAAATGACAATGTATTTATTTGTTTATTTGATTGCTGCTTAACACCATACATCACAATTTTTGCCAAGTCCATGACATATCTCTTGACTAAAAGTCAGTGCCGAAAGGAGAATTAATGAAACAGATATATAACAAATCACAGGTTGCCAAAGGGCTCAAAGGACTAATACAGAAACCAGTTGTCACTAAATAGAGGACACATTTGGTAGTGTGTACACATAGATAATTGGACTGCTCGTTTCCTTTGAGCTTAACCCAAATTACTTCAAGTTTAAAACTAATAGGCCTCATCAACAATTCATGACCCATCAATGAAATAAATAAAATAAATTTTATTTATTTATTTATTTATTTGATTGATGTTTTATGCCATACTCAGGAATATTCCACTTTTACCACTGCAGCCAGCATTATGGTGGAAGGAAACAAATGAATTTGAGACGTTAAGCATAACATCACAGGAAAGAACAAACGAATATTCTGCTTGGTATCAAATTCTCAGTTAGTCGTTTTGTTTTCTTTATCAGAAACACTCTAGTTCAAAGTTCCCTTTTTTTCTTTGGTGAAAAATGTATGTACAAGTAACGGAAATGGAAAAAATTCCATTGGCATTTTTACTGGTAAAGAAGCTGGACAATTGACGTATGATTAATTATCCTGACCTGAAGTGCATTCTCACCTGATCGTTCACACCTGTAGTGGTCACAACACCTGCCCGGCTTGCCCAGTCCCGTCACCACCAGGGTGCTTATGTAGCCTACAGGGCACGCCCGCCGCACGCAGGCGGTGCGGTTACACTCGCAAGCCAGCGGTGGCTTGCAGCAACTGTGCGCTATCCTCAGGCTCATGTTACGGATGAGGATCGAGTCCACGGGACACTGAGACACGGGCTCTTCTTCACAGTTCACATTGGCACAGTTACTCAGTCCTACCTCTGAAAGGGAGGGAGAGAGAGAACACAGAAATTACCATAACGTCGCATCACGGGTAGAGTGAATTACAACATCAAAACTATATTTTGCAGAGAAAGTTAAGTTGGTACTTCCTTGAGCTCCTCACATATACACAATAACTACGGGTGTCTTATATACCTGAATCACCGGATGTACATTGCATACCTCATGTGCAAAATTACCACGGCGCTGATCATCATCAACACAACTCATAACATCCAAATTTAACCAGAAAGATGGTGACTGAAATACTCAAGACTACAACAGCAAAGCGCCTACCTGACAAAATTCATCATCATTTATTTATCATTTTCATATTATCGATCATTTCATTCTCCACATACACATCCCTGCAGTATATTTACATGTACATTACAACAATGGTGGCCTCTGTGGCCAAGGGGTTAGCATGCTATCACATCACAATGGCCATAAAACCTCTGATCAATGGGGCGCCAGCAATCCGCAGATGGTTGTGGGTTTAACCTGGGCTCAGGCTAGCTTCTTCAACCCATACTACTGGATGCCGCTGTGAGAGTTAAATATTCTTCAGTTTGGCAGAAAACATCAATCAAATAAATACATACCGGTACATATACACATATGGTTCTTCTCTTATACTGAACTACATGTACATGTACACTATAGGAAACATATACAAATAAAAACAACACGACATTAATCGTCAAAAATGTCTGCACTTTGCTACATGTACCTGTAAGACCCTAGCTGGCTGGCTGTCTAGAATGGAAAGTCCATGTTGCAAATTTGTACAATGCCTGGCACATGCTATTAAGTTCATGAATGACACGTATGGAACTCCATTCCAGGTTGTATACTATATATATAATCATATTATATCAGAGGCTCTACTCCGCTGGCCATAAAGGAGATCAGGATAAACGAACACTGATACAAATACATTTGTACTTGTTCCCACCCCTTTTATACTAAAGGGGTGCTGTACATCTTTCCAGCTAAGAAGGGAGATTTTTTGTCACCTCACACTCAATACCTGAGGAAAAATATCTGCAATGAGCAACATTCTCTGGCTGGATAAATATTGTGATTTCTGCTTGAGGTGTAAGTGGGTCAGACGCTAGGCCGGGATTGGTTTACAGCTGATCAGAGGCGATCACCACCCTGGGCAACATCAACCACCCTGTTGCCCACTCATAAAACGTAACCTAAGAATCTCAATCAAATATTTCCCATATTTGCTCGCATGGCTGAAATACACTGAAGGTATCCTCAACAGGGTAGTTGGCTTGAGGCCCTAGAGGAGGGATTGAGTCGAAGAAGGTGTTCTTGTGGGCACCGGAGCAGCATGTACGAACAGTTCCGTGCACGCACACCAGATTGTGGAATGTTACGCACTCTCACTGGGTAAAGATTTCCACACAAGTGTGCCGCTGTAATCAACACACAGAGGCTTGTTTGTTCATCAATGCTGAGCAGCCTGGCTTAAGTGGGCCCCTTCAAGCCTAAATGCTATGCCGGCCACGTCTTTGAGTCTTTGATATCGTGTTTTCCCAGAATTAACCGGCCTCTTATTTTTTAACTGCCAAGTCCTCCGCCACTCAAACATTTAAGCCCTTTATGCTTTTGTCTATTTTTATCATTTTAAAAGGAAACTGAGCCTCAGAGAAATTCTTCGAATGAGCTAAATTTAGAATACACTGGAATAAATCCAAATGGCCATATTCCAAGGCAACAGCTATACTGCTTCTGAAGCCTCAGTGTCAGAATTTTTGCTCTTCAACTAGTCCAATTTGTCAACCCAAGGTCCAAGTTCCAGGGAAGATGTTATCACACTTGTTCATGAATTAGAAGAAAGTCAAAAAATATCATTGTTACCCAGATACCATGATCATGTTGACACTACCAAAATACATGTAACAAGAATAATTTTTACCAAATACTCATTATTCAGTATAACCCGCCCGGATAGCGCAGTTGGTTGGGCGTTCGCTTTCGGACGGGGAGATCTGGGTTCAAACCTGGGTCGGGTCATACCAAAGACTTTAAAAAATGGTACAGCAATAAGAGGATAGAGGGTGGACTGGTCGGCCCGGTGTCAGTATAATGTGACTGGGTTAGGGGGCTTGTTGGGTGTCTTCGGCAAGTCGTCTCGGTGAGGCAGCACCAGATAAAAGATACGGTGGAAATCCGTCCTGCACCAAGGAGACACCGCCTTCGTATAAGTGAAATATTCTTGAGTAGGGCGTTAAACAATAAGCAAGCAAGCAAGCAAGCAAGCATTATTCAGTAAGATATGTATAAATTATACAATAGGTACCAAGGCACTTTTGAGGCATGAAACTCTGTATATATACCTCTGCAGCTTTTACATCATGTCTATATCATCATCCTTTCAAAATGACAACATACATGTAAGAACCCCTAGGCTGTATTTTTGTTTTATTTTGTTGTTTTTTTTCTTTCTTTTCACCATTTTCAAATTCAATATTCAAACATTTTTCACTGCCATGTATAAAATGGCAACTCTTATACTTATGCATGTTTGAGTGCAGAAAACCTCAGTGTATAGGGTAATCTACCAAACTCTGGCCAGTTACTCACAAACTTTTCCAAACATGACATTGCAGACTTGATTGCTATACTGTTGGAAAATGGGTTGTTTTCAACAAATACACAACTTCATACACAACATGACACCCCTATAAAATTACTGCCACCAAGGTCCCAAAACAAATGAGAGCTCATTATGTACAGACTCCCAAAGCCGGGATTGAACTCACACCCACATCTAAATTACTTGTTGGGTGATTTGTGGTTAACAGAGGCAGTACATCTTACTCACTGATCCACCTCATGCTCCTAACAGTCACTGATTGCCCCCATACATGTATTTCAGCAGAGTTTGACTCCTACATGTACCTCAACTTTAAAAGTACAGGTGCATGTATAGGTATCAGCAATTAGAAGAAATATGGTAATGAAAATCAAGGGCATCCAGTTTGTATTTACACCCCACAGGTCAACAAGATAATTTAATTATGCCAGATGAGCTTTTCGTGGCAGTCTGACAGGTTTTTGCCTGGTTTACGGTAAACATGTAGCTCTGTCTGCAGTCCCCTAGCCTGGCCTCTCCGGCCTGTTCACACTGCATGGCAGGTATATTAGACCAGGTAGTGGGCCAGGTAAGGATCATTGGGGGGCTGTTATGTGGGTTAATGAAGCCATTCAACCCTCAGTAGAACAATCAATAAACCAGGCAGAGATAACATAGTTGGGCTTTAGCTACACTGACACTTCATCAACAGGTGTATAACGAGAGGTGTTGAAATAGGCCAGTCTTGTCACCCTACAGACGTACACAAGTAACAAGCCTGTCATACATAAGAACAAGCATGCTGTGATCCACAAGTAACAGAACTGTCACTCACATACATGTGTATGCAGGTGTACATGTTCATGTCCAACTGAATGACATCTTCACAGTCCAGTGATACATGCTCGTAAGTAACACTATCATGGAACACAAAAACATGAATCAATTCTGTCTAGACAAGTAACAGTTCCAAAACAGGCACAAAAAAGAAAAAAAATCACAATCCTTTCACTCACAACTTATAATCCTAAAATACACAAGTGGTGGTAATGTAATGTACAAAAGTCGCATAATATGCAAGTATGGAAGTCCAGACACAGAGCACGGTCTCTGTATACACATGTAATAGTCTGATATGAAAGTAAGTCTGGTGACACACAAGCAACAGTCTCTTGACACATAAGCAACAAGTAACAGTCCCCTGACACATAAGCAACAGTCCACTGATACACAAGCAACAAGTAACAGTCCCCTGACACATAATGCAACAGTCCCCTGACACACAAGTGATAAGTAACAGTCCTCTGACACAAAGGAAATAGTCCCCTGACACACAAGCAACAAGTAACAGTCTCCTGACACATAAGCCACAAGTAACAGTCCCCTGACATATAATGCAACAGTCCCCTGACACACAAGTGACAAGTAACAGTCCCCTGACACATGAGCAACAGTCCACTGACACACAAGTAACAGTCCCCTGACACAAAGGTAACAGTCCCCTGACACACAAGCAACAAGTAACAGTCCCCTGACACACGAGCAACAGTCCACTGGCACACAAGTAACAGTCCCCTGACACAAAGGTAACAGTCCCCTGACACACAAGCAACAAGTAACAGTCCCCTGACACATAAGCAACACTCCCCTGACACACAAGTAACAGTCCCCTGACACAAAATGGTTAAGGAATATGTACAGTGAGCATAAATGTACATGGCCTGACACAAAATGGTTAAGGAATATGTACAGTGAGCATACATGTACATGGCCTGACACAAAATGGTTAAGGAATATGTACAGTGAGCATAAATGTACATGGCCTGACACAAAATGGTTAAGGAATATGTACAGTGAGCATACATGTACATGGCCTGACACAAAATGGTTAAGGAATATGTACAGTGAGCATACATGTACATGCCCTGACACAAAAGGGTTAAGGAATATGTACAGTGAGCATACATGTACATGGCCTGACACAAAATGGTTAAGGAATATGTACAGTGAGCATACATGTACATGCCCTGACACAAAATGGTTAAGGAATATGTACAGCGAGCATACATGTACTGAATGATGTATGTCAAGTTGCTGTCATCAGTATTAAATCCCATGTACATTTATCATTATGTACATGTATTTAAATTTACAGAATGCAAAGTATCCTGAAAAAAACTGGTGCTTGGCATGCAATATCAATATCCATTACTTTACCCCATAAATCATTGTAAAGGCACGACTAAATCTGTCTTTCGAGCACCTGTAGCTGGCTATATACCTGTACTTCACTTAAATCATATGGCATCAAATTTTTTTACAAGCTGTTAGTGTATAATTATATTTTCTATTTTAATTACTATTCCAACAGCCTTCATTCATACATTAGTGCATATACCGTTGGCTGAGCTATGGTATTATGGTGCCATTATATTGAACATGAATATCCAGACCACGCCCTGTTCAGAGAACAGAAGCAGGTAAGTACATGCATATTCAGTGCAGTCATCCATCCTGATCCAGGCGATATTGTGCAGAACAAATCCCATAAAATGTGTAGGATGAGGATGGCTATCTCAGCCGTGGGATGTCTTTGTATCTTCAAGACATCCCATTCTGCTAAAATTAATATAGGAGCTATATAGAAAAAATAAATATGAGAAAAATTTTAAGAAAGATGCCCTCATTTCAAAGCCTGGATAATTCTATGGTGGAGATAGCATAAATACCAAAATATGTTTTGAACCTATAGATACACTATAGGTAGCTGACACTCAAAGGATCAGGTTAACAACATTTTAGAGGCGTGACTGAGTAATAAAGCGGCCTGTGGTGTGGGAGAAAAGGGAGGCCATCTGCTGAGGGCCAGGATGCATGACCGCGTCAAATGCAGTGAGGCAGCGGTATGACAGGAATGTCAGATGGATGGTATAGAATATGCCACACCAGCTCATCTTCCACAATTATGGGTCATAAACTCAGGTCCGCCTCATTAGCTACAATTACACAATGTGCCCGGGCTTGATTGCACCTCTAAGGTTACCGCTAGTCGTCGTATGAATACAATCTCTTTCCCGACCAAATGTCTATTTTGACGGGTACCATCTCAATTTACCTGCCAATTTTATTGCAAAAGTTACAATCATCGGTCAGGAATAAACAATGGTTTATTCAGCAGGAAGAGAAGCTGAAAATGCGTCCTCGCATTGAATAGCAGCAAATCGCTTGTTTGGCAGACATTCCAACCAATTCTCCAATCAGATGTCCCTCTTGACAGTAACCTCTGGTCACCTCTCAGACAGGAATAACGTTGCTTCTTTTTATGCAAGTTCACATATGAACTTGATCCAATTTCTATTCTTCCAGCGGGTTACTTCCAAGATGTTATCATCTTAATTCAAGGCTAATAAAATTCTTCTCCAAAAACTTTCAAAGGCAAAAGTACCTTGTCACTGAAAGGGTTTCTGATCTGTGTTCTTGAGCAGCCCTAAATTTATCCTAGCATCCAACTATATGTATAAGAAAACACTAAATATAGACCAGAATGAAAAAAAATATGACATGAGCTATTGGTCTCTTTAATGTCCAGACTTTAGCAACAACCAAGTACAACTATACGGAATGGTAGCCACATTCAAACGCTTCCAATGCCTATAACAAACGATTCATGTACATCAATGGTGGTTTCTACAAAGTTCTACTGTTTGTTTGACTGGGATTTAGCATTGCTCACAATATTACATCAGTCTTATCACAACGGTGTGTCCTTCACAAGGTTTTTTTTAAGTGCATGCCCCTGTAAACAGCGCTGGTCAAACATACACATAATCTATAAGGGCATGTAGAACTTTTACATTCAGTTTTGCATTTTAGGACAGCATTCTCAGCCCACAGCTACATGTAAATGACATTCAGAGGCTGGATAATAGTCAGTGCTACAATCAAGGATATATTGATATAATCATGCACAGCATACATACATATACATTTACATTTTACAAGCATCTATATTGGCAAATATTTCCAGAAAGCAACATCCTTTACTGTATGTCTACAAATATAATTGCCTCAACAAATACATTTGTTTTCATAACCTCAGTGACCTTTCCTTGACATTCAGGTTAAAGCACATGTTAGACAAGTTCTGAACACTGGTAGCTAAAGATGACCTGTTCGTTATCAGGTCGCTCGGATTTGATGCCAGTCTGATGAGCTAACAGTTTGAGGTCTCTTCAACAGACAGTGGTACATGCATAACCGTATCAGAGCAGATATAAACATACCAGGTCACTGATTAAATACCTATCTGATAAAGCATGGGGACAGGACGAAGCATAACTATGTACGACCACACAGCTACATGAATGCTTCAGATAAAACCCTGAACAACTGTTTTTATGTCTGGACATGTCCTCGACCATGGTAACTTTATTGAGGAAGTCAGACCCAAAGGTTACTCACATGACCTTGCGATGACGCCATTTCTCTTACACTTATTAGCTTTACGACGACCACCAAGAGTGAAAATCTAACTTTTTCAGTGCAAAGAAATGTACACGTGTGCAAGCATATGAAAGTCCTGCACACACATTTACTGTATTTCGCCTAAAGCTTAGCTGTAACATGTGAGACTACAATTTCATAAGCACAACAGAGCCAGAAAATGACACTTTCGTTGCCAACACTTAAGTTTTTTTTTTCAGGTAATAAATTAATCTAACTTGACAAATAACATTTAACTGGCTCTATAAAAGTGCATGAGTCGATCAGGGTCGTGCAGGATGTGTCCCATGAAAAATGATAAACTTGAGGTGAAATACAGCATGTGGACATGTACCTCTCTGCACCAATTAATCAAGAGAGCACCAACTGATCATGAGAGCACCAACTGATCATGACAGCATCAACTGATCGTGAAAGCACCCACTGAGCAGGAGAGTACCAACATGTGGGTCATCAAAAGGGTATCAATCACTAAAAGGGTTCATCACAAAGATCGCATACCAATGAAATGTTTATTCAATGAAGGTCAAATTAACAGAGCAAGATATGAATGGTGTATTTATATATGTACATTTACATGCATATAAAACGTATTCATTTATAATACCATTCATATCCAAACTACATCTAAAATTTTAACGTCAGAAATATTGTTTTATACCATAGTATTAAACGCAACCTGTGAATGGTTGTGGGTTTCCCCCTGGCTCTGTCCGGTTTCCTCCCACCATAATGCTGGCCATCGTCGTATAAGTGAAATATTCTTGAGTACGGTGTAAAACACCAATCAAATAAAAAAATCAAATATAGTATTAATCCCATGATATTGGGAAATAAACACAAAACATTACAGGTATCTCTTAATCAAGAGAAAGCAGTGAGCTTTGAAGTTAGCTTTGGTAAAAAAATTATCCTGGATTTTATTATTTTATTTCCATTACTTTTCATGTGTTCGTGTACCCTATTTGCAAACATACGTGTAACACTGGAGGTCGACAGGGGTATATATAATAGTATCAATGTTACATCAGAGGACTGAAACTACCATCAACACTGTATCCTCACCATACATTAAAGCATATACATGTCAGGTATATGTATGTCCTGGCCAAATCACCCTACATCATAACTTATTCGAGGCTTGATTTACAACTTCACCATCACAGTGTGTTGACAGGACTAAAGGGGTTGGTTGAGCTGACGAACCTGGGTATTGACTTGTACCATATGGTCTTTTCTGACCCTCTTCTAACCCGTAATGCAAATCCATTTATGTAAATCTTTTACAATAGGCCCCCTAGTCTGAAGTCATAAATTAGCGGAACGTGGTGTAAATATTTTCCCTGTACAGAAGTGACAGGTAGCTGGGTCCTGGGCTGACAATGCAGTAGAACACAGGGACAGGTTACTGGCACAGGCTAAAAGCAGGGAAACCAATTTATTATGCAGCACATGTACAACTGTGTTACATCTACCTGAGAACATCAATAGACTCTTTGAATACTGTCAACATGTGTTTAACGCATTCAGAGCATTCCTTTACATCTTAATTTCCCTTTCATCTTTACCTGCAGGTGTGAGCAGGTAATACACACCTAGTTCACCTCTGACTTCACAACAACTTCATGCAGTCATCTATCTGTAGCTTCAGACCTGTTGTGGTAAACATTACACATCAGCCAATGTCAAAATACATGCCTGGGATGCTTCAGGAAATTTTATACTAAGAAGATTTGTAAACAAAAACTGAAGTGCATGTAATGATACATCTTAATATTACAATTTTCATCCCTATCAAGTCATGTAATGGGACAACAAAGCAGAACAATGTGAATTCTTTCAAGCTGGCACAGAGTATATAATAATGGAAATATATAATAGAAGAGGCATTGTTGGCTTTAGAATTCTGGCAAAAATACAAATATTTCATGTGATTATTTTCTTAAAATCGACCATCATTTTGAAATACTGTGTGACCAAATATGAGGTTAATCCAGATACTGTGCATGGTCAGTTACAAGGAAATCCTTAGCCATCATGTGAAGGCCTCAGTGGAGTGGGACAGGGTTGCCCCATCTGTCACTCACTATTTATAAATTTTAGTCATCAGGGGTCCACTGTGGAGGAAATATTTACTAAATTTCTCTGCTGGTACATGTGTTAACACCTCTTTACACAGCTGAAGGAATGAGTTTATCTAAATCAAGTTTCAAGAGGCTGCCATATGGGTGGGTTTGGGGTCAGCAGGCCTGTCAGTGCTCCAGTGATCCAGAGTGATCTGTGTATATACACAAACCACAGGTTACATACCCCACTGACAGCCTGTTAGCACACCCAACTAGACAAACCAATGTCCAATGCTCCCTGCTACATGTGCATTTGACAGCTTGATAGCAGCCAGCATTAACTTAACCTTGTGAAGAGCACTTGAACAGGCATATCAAGGCATGCTTAAGGATGGGCATTTCTTCCTCCCGCCACCACAGATGTCTGCTGGATACAACACTGCACAGACTACCTTGTATGATTCAAGTGGCTTTGAATTTTAACATGTCCTTGAAAACACCCAAAACTAACTTGTGTATTTCCTCTTTAACATGCATGTACATCTACATATACCTATATAAATACACATATGTTTATATAATACATAACGACATAACAAATCTCATTATGGAGTTGAAAACATGTAAATCTTTTATAAGCTTTTATGAACTGACCAAAGGTTACAGAACTTTATATGTACACCAGATATTCATTTGTCTTTCCTTCTGAAAGACCAGGGCATATTTTTCATCTTAATTTGTTTGGAACAGCTGAAGTTTTAATTCAATTGCTTTCAAACTGCAAAAGGTGGAGATCATTGCGCGTAGTATATACATGTATCATGTCTACACTACCAAAGTCTTGTCTTTTGACCATGTTGCTTTACTTTACAGACAGCTGAATTCAATTGAGTTTTACTACATTTATTTTGGTCTTTAATGTCTTAACACCACAAACAAATTTCAAGCAGTGCAAAAACCATAAGAAAAGTAAAGAAAATGCATACAGAAAACAAAGAAAACTTCTACAGAAACATGAAAAATATTTCCCCTAGAACTGTAAACAAGGATTCACAAACTTACATAAATAGTTTCATTTAAGTTCAACAATGTACATGTTTACAACAATTGTTACACTTTATCTGACAGCAGAGACTGAGGATCAATGCAAATACAACAGTTGGTTCGTGGATGTGATTCCTAACAACATCAATCAATTCGGCTTGACCGGTCAGACTGGCCATTGTTGACCAATGGTCAGATCATACTTGACCTAACAAGGTTATTCCTAAGATTAACCTAAGCCACAAATGAAAGAGGTGCTTGGGCTGAGCTGAGTTCATGTATATGTATATAAGTGCGGGGATGCCAATATCCTATCACAGGATATTCTGGAAAGGAAGGCTTAAAATGTAACTAATATGTGACAATGTATACTGTGCGTAAAAGTTATGCATAAACTTTTTAGTATTTTTAACATGAAAAAGCAACCTTTATTAGGTGCACTGATAAAATATATTAGATCTTAATGTACATGTACACTATTTTATCTTTATAAATCTATTATAAGGTTATTATCCTTTTGAGCAGGATAACCTTATTTATCATTATTAATGCACAGGACAAGAATGTATGACAGTGCAGTGATGCAAAAGTACAAGTGCATGTTAATATTAACGCTGAATTTAAACCAGTTGTTCCCATCCACAGCTGAATAACATCACAAAAACAATCTGCACAAATCGTAAGAACCGTAAGTTTCACACATGATCTGGCTACATGTACATCAGATCACCTACTTGAAAATCTATCTGATGTACATACAATTGTAGCCCGATGTCTGGAAAGTTACTGTGACCCAGCCAGCACAGACAACAAGCCTCAATTATTCTTAAGATTGTCTTCTTTCAGCACCATGTATGGATTATACACTTACAGGCATACACACCACATACATGTACATATTTACACACCCATACATCTTTGTGATCTACAGAAAAAACAATGAAGACCTTTAAGCACTTTAACACTCTGTTGACATTCTATCTGAATATTGATAATAACTTGGAAAGATGTTCAACGAAGAGAATAGGCCAAATCCAGACAAATTATTCCGAGTGAAGTTAACAAGCCATCCAGTGAAATCAATGGAAATCAATGGCCAGGCTTGTCACACCTGTGTTGTTTCAGGCTGTATACCTGGTAGTAGACATGTACCTGTGACTGTTAAGCTCAGACTAGCAGTATCAAGCTGGCCTCTTGTCAACAAGGATTAAATCAATACCTGAATCACAAAAACCCCAACACCTTTCACATAAAACTGAATCTGCAGACAGGTATTTTTACCTGGCATTATGTTTCAGTTTTTACAGGACATTGGCAACGAGCAGCTAAACAACAATGCATGCTCTGTTTCACCAATCAAGGCATCATATGTGTAAGTGCAGCAGCAGGTGTCACAAGACATGCAAGTTAAAAACATTTAAACTCTTTGTTCTTAACTGTCCTGCATAAATAGAACCGTGAATGTCTTCTGCACAAAGAAGTACCTCATCTACATGAAAACAATTAACGTGCAGTGCATGTTGCAAAACTTTCTAAAGAAAAAAAAAAACATGTCTGTTTAAAAGAACATATATGTACAGGTTAACATGCAGATCAGAACAGTAACTGTCTCATGTTTTCAAATATCACAGTTGTTCAAATGTATTGCACTGCACAACACAAACACTGTAGGTTTAACATTTCTTTATTTGATCATAGTTCCAAGTTTACACATGTATGACTGAATTTACTTTGAAAGTGTAATCTGAAGTTGAACAAGTGAATTTTACTTATATATTTGATTGGTTTTTTACGCCGTAATCAAGAATACTCAAAGCCTGAGGAGACACCCATGACCGTCCACAGGTTACAAGAAGACCTTCTCATATACAACTGGAGAGGAAGCCAGCTTCAGCTGGGCTTGAACTCACAACTATCGTATTGGTGACAGGCACCTGGATCAATATGCTGCCCTAACGCCCCTGGCCACGAAGGCCTCAGCCCAAGTGAAATGTCAGCCTGTCCAAGGCTGGGGTTGAACAAGTACCTCATATATATCTTAATCTCTGGAACGACAGCATCTTAACCACCAATGCCATGAATAGCTTCCCTGTTAACATTAATTAGCAGTAACAAAAATTAAGCAATATTTAGTTGGTAAATACCCATATGGTAATATCAATAAACATTTTCAACATTTAGCCATAAATAATATATCACACATGTATATTAAACAGGAATGGTACATGAAGAATGCCTGTACAACAACAACAACAACACAGGATTGACAATTTACACAAGCTTAGTTACATGTGATATCATTAAAGAAATTAAAAAAAATATATAGGGTCAACTTTTCAATTTATTCACAGACTAAAAAGAGAATTCAGAATTTTTTTTTTTTTTTCTTCGCAGGACTGTGAAGGAAATTAATTATGCGATAAACAACCTGGAAGAAAAATCTTCTTAACAGATAAGATAACAAATCTTTTTTATTCAGATACTCTACATGTATGCTTAGCATTTATTTTGACACTATATGTCTTTTTTTTCACAAAGTCTTGGGATCACCTGGTTTATATCATATATAAAAATACAGCAGCGTGAGACCGACCTGTGGCTATAGTCCAGGCTAAAATTCACAGAGATCTCTATCTGGTGGTCTAAAAAAGTGGTCCATTGTTTTATGTCCCTAACACAGAGGGGTGACTGTAGGTCCTAGGTCAATCACGGACTCAGTTTGAGTACATATGTTCAAGTAGGTAAGCCTACAGGCAGGACTGGAAAGTTAGTAATTTCCCGTTCTCACAAAGAGCACAAAAACTGTTGGGTGAACAGTAAAATTATTCTGCAACAAGGAATAGTATCTGATGAAAGTGCTTGCATGAACATGTTAATTAGACTTTTCTCCCATTTCATCAAAGTTTCTGATGAAGTCTACATTCTGCATAATTTCATATTTAACCTTTTCTGTAAAAAAAAAAATACTCAGGTTCCAAAAACATTAACCTGACTGTGAATATACATGCATAATTAGTGATAATATGTGACCTGTCTGTACAAACTTAATACCAGGAAGATGTAGTAAATTTTATGTTTCACACAGGAAAACAATCAGTAGATGTTAGTCCAGATCAAATATATTGTTAAAAAAACAAATAATAACCCAAACAAGCAAACTATTACTAGTCCAGTAACAATTAATACAAAAAAATGTACATATGAATGATCTTCCATCCCAAATCATACAGCAAAGATTGCTGGAACCTGTGTCCCACACACCTATCCTTTGCACCCAGTGTCAGTATTGGACAGGCATCCCCTAATCACACCCCTCAGCATAAGCATGTATCTCTTAAAGGGGCCACATTCCCACATAGATCCATCTGATATCCCTACGTAGTATCTCTCTGGGGCACGAACTGAAACAGGTGGACACATATTGCACCATTCGCTTAGCATTCATTCCAATAAAGATCGCTGGTAGATGGGCCTTAACTGTGTGATGGGTACAACCTGCGTATGTATATATACAAAGTAAACCAGAATTACCCTCATTCCATGGCAATCAATAGGGCTGTATTAGGCTGTCAGCACCTCAGGAAACAGTTCTGGCTTTATCCATGTAACTACAGAAAAAGCACATAACTGACGTACACATGCATACATACCTGTACACAGAATACATGGGACCGTTAGGCACACCTGTGTATATTTTATCAAGACAAATTTTCCCCAAATATATGTACCAATTCAGCTCATTCTTTGTAGTCTTTTCAACTTGTAAACCAAATGTGTAAATAGCATCAAAATCAACCCAGACAAATGGCCATGTCAAGGGGGTGAACCTGTGAAGTTATCAAAAGGGTTACACTGTACAGAAGACTAACCAGTGTCAGTGATTTCATTTTATACTTGATATTTCAAAGCTCTGGATAATATTCCCAGCATTTTGGTTATACATGTATGAATATTCAACATTGCATCATATTTACTTATTACTGAATGATTCAAGTGTTCACATTACTGAATGGGTCGAGTGTTCACATTACTGACTGATTCGAGTGTTCACATTACTGAATGGTTCGAGTGTTCAGATTACTGAATAATTCGAGAGTTCACATTACTGAATGGTTCGAGAGTTCACATTACTGAATGATTTGAGTGTTCACATTACTGAATGATTCGAGTGTTCACATTACTGAATGGTTCCAGAGTTCACATTACCCAATGGTTCAAGAGTTCACATTACTGAATGGTTCCAGAGTTCACATTACTAAATGATTCGAGTGTTCACATTACTGAGTGGTTCCAGAGTTCACATTACCGAATGGTTCAAGAGTTCACAATACTGAATGGTTCGAGAGTTCACATTACTAAATGGTTTGGCTTATATGCAAACATATTTCAAAACTGTCGTTACTTTATTTTGATAACCTGTTACAGGTTTAACCCAGGACCCGTCCATTTCGTAAATGACATTTCGTTACGCTCCTCTTGGAAACACATGGCACAGACGAACAGAAATAGCAGCAGTGAAAACTAAAAGTAGCCAATGCTCTAGGCGGCAAAGAGCCCCCCCATGCGCAGAAAACAAAGAGTTGCCTATCATGTTTTTGAATCAAACACTCTAAATATGTCAACAAAGCTCTAGAACATTCTTTCCATCACCTTACACGATTTATTTCACTGCTTCAGTTGACAACACAAATCTAAGTCCATGTTTCTGAAATGGAGACACATGTGAATGTAAATAACGATAAATTCTTGGTTTCATTAATTCAATCAAGGACTGCAATTTCATAAATACAACTGTGCAAAGTGTTCAAGGTTTTTAAACAAACCAAATTTCAAATGCAATAAAATATATTGCACTAACTGCAAACAACTATTAAATTATGTACTTGCATATGTGTGGATACATGTTGCAATGCTACAGGTTCTTTCTGACTTTTTATTTTTGAACATATTTTATGCATACGTCTGTGGCCAAAGAAAAAAAAAAAAATGATCATCCCCATTTACAAAAGGTGTCAATTATGTTTCTTCACTTACTTCAGCTCTATGACACTGTACATGTATCAGTAGAAAATTGCGTTGAAATTTTTATTCTGAAGTGTGAGTCACATTTTCACGTTCACAATGGATTTGGAGATGACTCATCTCTGTTCATCGACGATGCTCCAAATTACATTACAAACATGTATATGAATAACAGACTTACGCAAAAAGCACTATAACAAACACAAAAGAGCAGGGGATTTTTTTACCCAGCATTTAACTTTCCCGTGATGAGGATGTTGCAAGACACAAGGGTGGAACAACTTCAAGTCTGAGGAACTGGTTTTGGTTATTAAGGCAGTTCACATCTGAGCAATAAAGAATGTCATTGCTTTATACTCAAGCGCTATGTTACATTATATGTACAGGGGCATAATAACTTGTCAATGGCAGCCTGACCAGAAACTGGGTCACTCAGCCGTTGAAGAGTTTGCAACATTTCAGTAGATATATGATCTCATGGGTGCCCGGCAATATTTGTTAAGTGCCCACATCTACAAAAATGTTAATGGCAAGATATTGGCCTTATTCAGCTCCAGCCACTTTACTGTGTTTGTTCCCAGCATTAACCTCAAGTACAGTAAACACCTTTTATGTTCGTAATTGATAAACAGAACAGTTACCAGAGGCAGACAGCTTTAGTCCAACTCAGCAAATCTGTCAGAAGACACAAACTGACAACAGCACTCAGAAGAGCGTCAAAACAAACCCTCCATTAAACCTGAGAACATAAATAACCATTTATGGTCTGAGAGCATATTGAAATAGCTGCTGGTGTCCTGAAGTAAACAGTAAACCCTACCAAAAAAACGGGATACAAGTGCCAGAGGCCACACTGTATATAATACAGTGAGGTTGATAGCACTGCGCCTTGTCTGATACCATGTTGTCCTTTCAGATGCTTTCCAGACAGCTAAGATCATCTACATACTGTAAGCTAGACCAAAATAACTGCGGCTGTCCCCAAAGATTAACCCTTGAAAAAAAATTACATACGACATGCCAGAGGCTGCATATCATAAAGTGAGGTTGACGGAAGTGCTCCTTGTCTGATACAGGTACCAAGCTGGCCTTTCAAGTGGCTTCAAGACAGCCCTGACCATACATCCAAGTTGAGCTGAAACAGATGCTGATGTGCTCAAGCAAAGAATATATTATAGTGCCTAAAAAAATTCTACAGGACATGCCAGAGGTTGCAATGTACATTACAGTGAGGTCGACAGAACAGTCCCTTGTCTCATACTAAGCTGTTCTTTCGACTGCCTTCAGGAGAGCTCTGACGAAACATGATGCATGCATGCCAGTTAGGCCAAACATGACGCATGTATGCAAGTTAGGCCAAGGTAGAATGCTGATGCCATTCAGATCAAAGACGCAATAATTTTCCTTCCAGGAACTGCTCCTGTAACATTAATTTTATGCCAAATAGATAAACCTGTCAGCTCAAAAGCAGTTATCTACAAAATATCTCTGTCTGCTTGCTGTCCAAACACCAAATGTAGTAATATGTTTACTTAATAATGAACAAGACCAGTGGCCATATCCCTTGCTCTGCCCATATACATGTGTAGGAAACCAGGCAAAACTAACTTCAATACTGACCACATCGCTTGGAATGTGTCCAGGTGTTCTACAGACACACATCCTCAACTGCCAAGATTTTACTGGTCAAAAAACATTTCCACATGTTGAGCTATAACAATAGCAGAAGGTGTCAAACTGTCCCTCAGGCTCTGGGTAGTTTCCCTGCACTTGTCAAAGAGGGAATTCCACACTGCCACTTCAGCCTGGTTTCATCGCCTCAAGATAAATAAACTTAAAACTTTTCCACAAAAAAGTATGTTTAACATGTTTTTCCCAACTCTTTTTTGTTAGGCACGCGTGTATTACTGTAATAATACGAACCAGCTGTGTGTTTGCAAACAGAAGTAATTAAACAAGAGATTTCAATTTGTTTCACAGTAAAAGTCAATAGAAAAATGAAGTGTCATTAGGCATAACACAGATGGAGATGTGTGAACTTTATTCTGCCAAAACATCTGGAGTGAGCTCGCCACTTACAACCTGAAAACATGGCCGACATAAACGAACAGGTCTTAACTGCAAAAAAAGATAACTCATAACTCTACGTCATGGATATGCTGTTTATGATTACGTCGCCATTTACACACAAGCGTTTATTCACATACCATCACATCACAAAATTCAACACGGCCTTTTCATTAAGACTTAGAGAAGAGGGGCAAACTGGCAGGCATGGTACTGAATGAAATGTAATTCTAGCCCGATTCTCCTGGGTACAACGGTCATAACACTTGGAGTAGCCATGTATGTCTGTTTGGGTTTTACATCATACTCAGTATGTTTTCAGTAATATCACGATGACGAGTATGTCTTTCAAATGTATATAATCTGTGCCTTCTTGTCGCAGGGCGAGTCCATGCCCCTAACATCATCAAGAGAGTTCATCATTAAAAACAGTGTGCTTAAGCTACTTGTACAGGTAGTCTCAAAAAGCCAGAAGAGTTCACTTGTTAAATACATTTTCACAGGTAGCACATGGGCCTCTATCTGACCCAAATGACATTTTATTTCAAAAAGAAAAAAAAAAAAAAAAAAAAAGAAATTTGTAATCTCTACCAAAGCTAAAGTTTTGAGGATGTATAAAGACATCCTCACAACAATTTCTGTTACAATGTACAAACATTGTCTGGAAGGAAGTCTGTGTTACAATGTATGTAGGGAAATCTGTGTTGTCTTCCATGAACCCTGATACAGAATGACATGAGCGAAAAACAACTGTTAGAACTTTGCTGATGTCAAAACTTCGCATTTTTGTGTGCACATATTAATGAGCAATGAAAAGTTGACTTTTTGTAATGATGACCTGGGGAAATCAGTATGATTGAAAACATGAGGTCAGTCAGTCTGTGTTGAGTGTCGTAGCTCATTACCCATCATCTGTGAGAGCAGGCCTTAAGATTGTCCATAACAGACTGGTATAGATGTAGACGGAACACTAACGGGTCAGCTCTCCTGCCCCCCCTCCCCCCCCCCCCCCCCCATCGGGTGAAATGTCAACCAGTGGTGGAAGGAAAACTTTTACAACTATGCTTCAGAATAAATTTGCATGAGCGCATGTTAATAAAATTAAGCCCATAAAATAACAGAAAGATAACAAGTCAGTCAAATCTGCAAAGTTTCACATATATGGCAAGTTCAGTGGGGGGAAAAAGCAGTCATAAATTCCCAATCTCTCTGTCAGTGCTGGGAAATCTGGTGACCTGTGAGTACTACAGGCTCTAGAGCTGACCTAAAGTTTTGTCCAGGACTACAAAGTTACTCATTTTGTCTGATTCAGAATGTTGTACTGATGTTTAGGAAGCTACATGTATTTCCAAGTTTGTCTGGAAGGCACACACAAGTTGATATATGTAATTTCACCACAGAAAGTATGACCTGATGACCTTTATTAGACTCTAAAATGCATATTTTCGGTGAAATTTCAGGTCCAGTACACTAAGATGTAGCTGCCTTTTTACGTACATGGTGTACATGTATACAAACTGTTCATCCTGAGCTACAGATACATGTAAATGTAGCTGAAGCCTTGGCTTACACATCATGGGCAACATGTAGCTGAAGCCTTGGCTTACGAGTCAGAGGCTACATGTACCTGAAACCTTGGCTTACACATCATGGGCTACTTGAAGCCTTGGCTTGCAGGCTGTAGTTTGTGGTGAAAGCCTTGGCATACACATAATTGGGTGCTGATGTCTTAACTCAAAATCCTGATCCCGTCACTACCAATTGATTGGGTAAGCAGGAGACAGGTAAATACAGACACTACACAAATAAGACTGCGCAACAACATGTGCTGCGGGCCCTGGCCTTACTGCATAAACAAGCCATAGACTAGGTGCCATCCCTTCTACTTGCGTTGACTCATTCATAGCCCAGGTACTGGGTCGAATCTGTCTGCTGACACATACACATGCCATCCTCAGCACATGGCAGCCTGCCAGCCGCTATACAGCAGCCCCACCAGAGGAACTCG
The DNA here is from genome assembly GCA_016165875.1 of Acanthopleura granulata. Taxonomy (NCBI): domain Eukaryota; kingdom Metazoa; phylum Mollusca; class Polyplacophora; order Chitonida; family Chitonidae; genus Acanthopleura; species Acanthopleura granulata. The sequence goes on along the minus strand of JABBOT010000012.1, from coordinate 4,689,980 downwards.
CAGCACTGTTATGTCACAGCCAAAGGAAAACAGCACGTAAACTGGACAGTGCTGAGGATGCAAAATGACTTTTTTGCCACAAGGAGAAAAAAGAAAAAGGACAAAAAAAAAAATCCGCGGACCACAAAAAACGAATCGGAAAACCCTGAACAAACACTCTTATGAACCAAGCACAAGACCTTGCGATTCACGTTTCACAAAGTTTGCAGCCAACTGACAGACGTGTTTTTTTCCTTTTGTGTTGTCATTGGTGCAGTGTTTACAAGGTTAAACTCTGGATTGACTGTATTCCTGGAATCAAGCGAGTTACAGCACACAACAGATCATCAATTAATGGCACCTCCCCAACAAACTCCCTACTGTTCCAGACTTGTGCTGAGAGGTGCGAGGCAAACTTTGCAACCCATGGGGTGGTGATAAACAGCCTTGATCAATTATACACAACAAGCAAGACTACACAAAGCCTTGGCATATCATCTGATGACATCAACAAAGATAAAATTACTGACATTAAGGATGTAAATTACATGTGAATGAGAAAAGCTATTTTGAAAAGAATACATTTATACCTCATCTTTCTCCTGTAACATTTCCAAGATGGGGAAAGTGGGATGCTTAATCGAAAGTTGTAGTGAAACTTTCTCAAATATCTATTAACAGGTACTGGCATGAAGCTTAATTACATGTATGTTAAAAGCAACAATAAAATGCCTAGTACTTTTGATTTATATACCTTTAAACAAATAGCTTGAAGGTAAGTTTTTGAAGGCTATAGTAGTCTTTAAACAAAAAAGAAAAAATGCTTTCCAAGTAAACAAACTTTACTGTGAGTTTATTTGTTTGTTTTTTTGTTTTTGTTTTTTTTTTTCATGTGCCTATGGTACATGTGGATAGCCCTGGTATTATTTCAACACTGCTTGTTACACTAAACTGTTAAAAGATCATCAATTCCAAAATGTTAATTGAACTTCAACAAACTAAAACTTAAAATAGTAATTGAAAACAAAACAACTGTACTTTAACTGTTAATTATTTGGATCAGATAAGCAGTTTATTATCCATTGTTAAGAAAAAACTGACAGTAAAACAATAAAACACACTGTAGTTATGAATGTAACATCAGGAAATGAAAATCTTAATTAAAACTATTGTCAGCTACACTGCAAGCCGATAAACTTACATCACCTTTATCTACAAACTATTACACACAATGTACCAGATTAAGGAGAAGAATGGGTAAAACACCTTAGGCTCAAAAAAAGACACAACTCCTCTTAAGCTCATGTTCAATTTGCAGTAAGTTAGCTAGAAACTGACAGAACTTTAGGTGTTCAACCTGGAAAATTTTTATAATCTTAACAGCGCATCTCCTTGGGGAACATCAGGGAGTGTTGTCAGAAAATGTGGTGTGCAAAACACTTCTCCACTGGCTAATCCGCTTGAATTCAACGTATGGTACCGGTATTTTTACAGTAAGCCTGCAGGAAAACTATAGGTACCGGTATCCAAGACAGCATCAATTTGCCCGATGGCTATTGTTTCAGCCCGCACTTCCTAGAACAATAACTTCCCAGCCCAATGGCCACTTCGCTAGAGAATGACAGTAACTGACATATGGACTGTCCATATGATCAGCACACCCCAGTCAGAAGTCAACCCTTCACTGAGACAAGCCTTAAAGTGGCCGGATTAGAGCGAAGAAAACAGGGGCCTCAGCAATCGGAGCACTGAACTTCACTGTAAGGTCTTCATTGGGGGAGTAGGCCGAATGTACATAAAATCAGCTTATCCTGGGCCCAAGGATGGTAACATGCAGAGATACTGGTAAAGGCTATCCACATGGTACATTACTGAATAATGGGCAGGTAAAGTTAATATAACATGCATTCAAATTAATATAACATGTAACATCACATACTGTACGATTATTACTGATACCCGTGCTCATCACTTTCACCTTCAGTGAAAACTTAATATACCAGTAATCCACTGATATATACTTTATGAATGACTCATCAAAGAGAAAACTTCAGCTGTGGCTGTCGCTTAAGCAAGGAAATTTCTGTCCCAGTTTGGGTAAAGCCTACATGTACATTAAAGTACTGGTACGGTGCAGGAAAATTTGAACTTCCCCTTTTGTAACTGCATGAAACTCTTTATCTAGTTGATCCACTGAAGAGCCTAGCATATTGAAAAAAAGGAAAGCCACTCTGAAGAAATATTGTGACATTTCTCCTGAGGATAACTTAATTTAAGTCGAAATATTGAGAACATCAAAATGAATTTCTTCTGAGTTACTTTGCTCATTTATGAAACACTTTTCAAGTTAAACAATTTACGTAAAACAAAAGATTGCTCAGAGTGGATGAAGTATTACACTTTTTCCAAAAAAATTCAAACTAATAAAAGTGTTATCACTTTTAACCAGGGAACGACTTGAACTCTGCCAACGTCAAGAGGGCTTTCTAAGGTCATACAGACACTACATTGCAAGTGCGCTAGCGGTAACAAATCTGGGTACACCATACAGACGAAAACACAAATCAACTGCTATAAACACAAACACAGCACAAGTAGAGCGTGGCTAAGGATCGACACCTGCTTTCAAACTTTGTCCCAATCACCTGTTGATCAGCCAAGATAAAGTTTAACTCACCTTTGCAGACCCCTTCTTCGTGTCCGGTGATAGGCTGTCCTATCTCTGGGGAGATGAAGCACTCCAAGCCGGGAGCACAGCGCCCCAGTAGACCGTACTTTCCTCCACATGTCTCGTTCACAAGTTTCGAACAAACTTCACAACAACCACACGGGTCTGTCGTGATACCTTTCGGACAGTCGACTAGCTCTTCACACAGCAGAGGATTGCAAGGCCCACAGAGTATAGACTCCGAGATGTGGACCTGAGTTAATAAGACAATAATAAAGGCGGTAAAACAGCAAACCAGGGTGGCATGGGGCCCATGACACGGGCAAAGGCCCCGGTAGGGCATGCCTTCATCTAGACTAGAGACCGGGTCTCCGACAGCCAGACAGCGCTGGGATTTTCTAAAGTAGCTTGCGAGTCGTTCGATGAGGGTGACCGTACCGCCTGTCAGTCACCATTCTACAGCAAAGCCGCATCGCACTCAAGGCTCGTCTGGATCGCTGTGAAATCAAGTAACAAACTGCTTCTCTCCCCCGAAGGTTTGTCGATTAATACCGCAGTTCCCTTCCGGTATACCCGTCATCCGGGTCTTTCTTTCGCGCTGTCAATCTTCGCCGCTAGAGGGCCAACCACTTTAAGCCCTGCCCCAATCCGAAGATAGGTCAGCGCCCCGGAATGACACAAGTCTGCTCCGAGATGTCAACAATAAAATGTACTTCGATAACTTTGTTTCTTATCGCTGGACGTTATGGTCGTAAATATATCCCACAAAAAGCTCCCCTTAAAAAGCGCTGCACGTAAACTGGAGACAGGCAGGCGAAATAAAACCGTCTGAATTGCCGCAAGCTAACTGCGCGTGCACCGCAGAAGTAAAAGCTGTCATTTTATGCCTCGAGATCGGACAGTTGGTTGCCCATATAAAATGAGAATGGTATGTACAGCTATGTCTCACAGCAGGTCTTATTTGTCTGTGTAAAGATTGGTTGTGAAAATACAATTAAAGTTATTCTTATTTGTGGTGTTAAGTTTTCTAAGTGTAAACTTTATCAGTGTCCAGCCAGCTCACAGGCACGCAGGCACTCCGGTCTATCATAGATTTTAGGCTACTGTAGGCTTCAATGTAAATTCAACCAAAGCTTATCTTGGCCTATTATAGGCCCACCTGGAGTCTTTCTACACATTGTACGCACAGTACAGTATTATAGTATTTTTAAATTTGAATTAGCCTATAGGCTCTAAGCAGGCATATGCATGTGTACTCCTGTGTATATACAACTCCTGCGTATTTTCACAAACATCGTCATTGACCAAAGTAAACTGGTGGCTCTTTTATTTTTGCCGGACTAAGCTTCGATGGCTAAGATGCGTTTAAAGTGCTTCCACGCCTCAACTAATAGGCACGGAACCGCCTTGGTGGCCTGGCGGTTAGAATGTTTGCCTCGAGGTTGGGAGATCCGGGATCAAGTCCTGATCGGGTCATACCAAAGACTTTAGAAAAGTTACTTGTTGCCTCCTCGATTGGCGCTCAGCGTTGGGAGGTTAGAGCATGGAAACGTGACTCTTCGGCCTAGTGTCAAGATAATGTGACTTGGTGGGATGTCATGTCTGGTGTCTTCGGCATGATATTCCCATGGCGGCATGGACTTGCCCTGCAACAAGAACACACGTTATAAATACATTTTAAGGAATCCTCGGCGTCGTATAACTGAAAGATTGTAAAGTACGACGTGAAACCCATACATACATATACATACTAACAGGCCCATGACCACTGAGGTCACGTGTTCGAATCCAGCTTACGCTGCTTCAGATGCGATGCGGGAAGTTTGTCTGGTTGGTGGGTTATTCCAAACACCCCGGTTTTCTTTTCCTACAAACCTGGCTTTCATCATGGGACAAATTAAGTGTAAAGTAATTATGCAATCAAATAAATAAATGAATAAATAAATGCATTTCTGCTGGGCTCAGACTGATACGTATGAGTCTGTATATGTAGGGAAAAGGCCATCTGCTATGAAAAATACCAAGACTCTACACCAAGATTCTATTGGTCTATTGGCCTAATTTATGTACCAGAAGTACACAAATTGTGTATAATGCAGCACCCCTACAATGACGTTTATGCACTGGTACACAATTTGTGTATTACACTGACACATTGATGATACAAGATCATTGCTGATGTGCAAATTTGTCGCTTTTAAACAGTGTAAAATAACATTGGTTGATATTCTACAGTGAAATGAGGGTTCGGCATATATACCTGCATCAGTTATGTACATTCAACATCTTTATCAAACACTACCACATTTCGCTGCTGTCCACCGTCTGTAGCCTCTCAGCATGGGATAAGTGTTCCATGCAGCGAGTGCCTTATATAAATGGCACAGACACAAACTGTCTGTTTAAATGTACATTTATAGGCTTGTGTATGGTTCTGAATTTATACATACAAACATTGATGCATATAAGAATCATTATTATTCTTAAGTGTCACTAAATTTTTGTAGCATCCATTATGGCGAAACGTTATTTTTTAGAGGTACAAACATGATTTTATCGGATGCAGCTGCAGTGGAAGGCATCAGCGCAAACGAAGGCTGGCATTTATGATACTGATAATGCAGATTTAAATAGCGGATGCAGCTGAGATGGGGGAGATGACCCTGCGATTCTCTATTCCACTGAGAGGCATCTTTTTTCACTTCCTACAGAAAAGATTTATTTGCAAGTATGATGCCCCAATACATATTAAACGATGAGCATGTGAAGCAATCAACATAAAAGTGCCTTTTATGTGTGTTTTACTCCTCACGCAGTATAATTTTATATAAAGCATTTCCTACCCAGTGCGAGAGTATTTATCGACAGGGATATAATCACTCTTGATGCTTTTTTTAATTGCTTATTTCTTGTGATATCGGAAGTCGGGACTGTGTACATTCATGTATAAGCTTATCGTAATTCCTATATCACACATTGAAGAAGTATACGGCTATAATGAGTTAAGTGCTAATCTGAATTGTTTGAGTATTTAATTATTTATCTATTTATTTATTCATTCCTTTATTTATTTATATGATGATTGTTTAAACGCCATACTCCAGAAGGTTTTACTTATACGTTGGCGATCAGTTTTATAGGTGGAGGAAACCGGAGAGCTTGGTGTATACCCAAGCATTAACTTTCTCACATTTGACATGCAGATGCATACCATATCAAAGACGAGAGGTTTCCTGCGAAAGTTAGCTAACAGTTACACGAGCGCCGTCGACATCGTACCATCAGCGAGGCCGTAAAGACGAGCGGAATCTACAAATTCTCTAAGGCCGGATATCAGCCCGCGTCTGGGGTGTCTTGTAACGACTGAAAGAATGATCATAGCAGACAAGTACATGTACTATAGAGATAGGTGCACGACAGATATGGACCACGATCAAATTCAACGAACCCATAATTCGGTTTCTTGCATTCTAAAGGCGGGTGGTATAGAGGCGTCTGTACATATACCGGTAATCTTCTTTAAACATACAAACATGCACCTAGACACCAACCAATTAAATCAATCAAACAAACGACTTTTATGTTTCCTAGTACTGAGAGAATCAGAGAGAGACATTTTGATTTAGTTTCCATCTAATGCATGTATCCTCCGACGATTCGTGCGATTGTTTTACTTTATCAGTGTGTCTGTATTAAACGTCCTTCGCTCTTGTTCTAACTCCCCTCCCCCAACCAAGACGTGCCCGGACATATTTTACGGTACGGGGCATAGCGACCAGAGCAACCAGAGCCCAATTGTGTTCGCAGCTCCATGACTGTGAATGGGAAATCGTGGAATGTGGGCTTTGTGGAAGCACGTCATCGCGTAGGCTCGTGTTGCCACAGCACCGGGACTTCAGGGTGATGCAACGGTGCCATGTGGTTTGTTACATTATAAGTGTGTGAGCGGGGTGGGACAACTACACAGAAAATGTCACTTCCAACGGGGCCTCCTTTTTTTAATTCATTGACCTTTCCGAGGACGGTGTACAAGAATGTCTGCTCAGTCCTTACGGTACAAGGGTACTGTTTTTTTCTCGCGGTTTGTTTTCGTTTGCAAGAGGACTCTTTCCTGATGCTGGTACCACAGGATAAAAAAAGCTCGACCTGAAAATGTACGATTATTTGTATTCCCATTTTTTGCTCCGTTGGTACAATATACAAAATACCGCACACCATTAAGATGTGTAGTTAGCGGGTCACGATTGTACAAGCCATATCAGATTCCATCAGTGAAGAGATGTAAAGATTTGTTTCTTTTACACATATATAGGATGTAGAATGGTACTGAGTGATATATTTATACAGGATAATGTTATCTCCACCCTGGGTCATGATTCTCGTAAATCTTATGTGAATTTATCTGGAGAATCTTCAGACGTCATACACAGACACATGCACAGGCTACCAGTCATCAAATACAATGGACCTTAATTGCAGCTCAGAAACCTAATCGCAAGACCAATTTCCAAAACAACATGTAACACAAACAAACACACATAGATCTAATGACAGTGGACTAGATTCTCGAAACCATTTCCATCGAAGAAGCTAATACGTTCAATAAGTATAGTTCATGACCACAAGAGGTTGACCCAAGGATTCAAAATGGGGGCCAAATGTTAGTTCATCTGGACTTTCTTCAAATTTGTTTTGCCGACGAAAGAAGTGGGTCGGAGAATTCAAATGGACACTTTGAAAAACTGCTGCAAATTTACAGCTACAGGTGCAGGCGTTTTTTAGACAGCTACTTTACACCGCTACTGTAGATATACAGTGTATATATTTAGTCGGCTTCACTGATCTCAAAATTGCCAGCACTTTTAGTTGTCAGTTTACAGCGATTTTTCACATATACCAGTGACAGAATTGTTATTTATGCAAGGGATAATCACGTCTGTCAGTTCGAGGATGAAAATTTTTATTTTTCTATTCAGAGAAAAGTAATCTATGCAAATATCAACTGTTGAAGCATCAATACAAACTCTTCATTCGTCTTTAACTCAACATATTTCGTTAAAGAATACATTTCCTTCTGGTAGGTGAAAACTTGAATATGAAAATTCATTTGTGAACGAACAAGAAATATGTATATTAATTGTCAATCATCTGTCATGAAGAGATGATTTATTGCTATTAGATATGAGTCTATGTGGTTTTAATGCAGCCTGTGGCGAGTTGGAGGAGACCGAGCGATATTCACCAGTCCGTCAAAGATTGGGGCAGAGTGGTCCTGCTCTTCATATCTAACAACCGTGCAATACAGTGCTGGTGACAGAGACAGATCGAGTTGTCGTGACCGATTGCTTGAAAGCCGTGAAATCTATCAGGTCCTATTGATTCACACATAAATTGCGTTGGTAATCTGTGAGAATAAGCCGTCATTAGGACCGGTTGTACCGCCCCGGTGCCTGAGCTCGCGACACTGAGCTGGTCTCGTGGAATGCCCCGAGCATTGACGCGCACAAAACGGATTATTGCTAATGAGGACGTGGTGTCGCAAAGGTTCAGCTCATCTGTCAAGGACCAGTGTCCGGCGTTTGGCAATGTCCCCGTCCTGTCTTTGTCCTACCATATGTAATTATAATGAGCCGTGTAACCATTGTATACTGACATACCTAAACATGACAAGTCACTCACGACAGTCAGACGCTATACAGGAGTGATGAACACATACCACGAATTGAAGATCCTGCATATTGAACAGTGACATACAGAACGCTTAATATGTATGTATATCTTTCAGCATAACTTTAAGTTCAGATGAGACTCTTGAGGCAAATCAAGGACTTTCAAAGGACGTCTTTCAGTTTCCCGAAGTCATTTTTGAACTCCCCCATTCAGAGAAGAAGAAAGGAGAAAATTCCTTCGGAAACATCAAAACCCCTTAGTGCGGGTCAACCAGTTTGAACGGAACAAATATTCGAGTACAACCAAACTCGTAAAACATTTGTAAGGTAATCATATTCCGTAAATCCACCTGTTTATTGGCATTAAGTAACAAATGGAATGTTAAGAATTTTATGTCTTTATTAAAAGCATCAAAGACAAAATATTTTTATGTCCTGTCAAGGTATATAGGAATGCTATAATTTAAGCGTGAATCTATTCAGCAAATACATATACAATTTAATAACGGTATAATTTACCATTACATATTCGTTTCCTTCAAATTCTGTTCATGTCTGTTTACCACAATTGACTTCAACTCGATACGTCACATGTAGAGATTGATATGACAGATTCTAAGATCTCCGTTAGCCTTATAATGTACAACACTCATGTATACGAGGCCCTGTTTGTATATGCGTGAATATTCACCATGCATGGTACATCATTAAAATGTTATGATGGTTTTAAATAAAATGACCGATATCCAAAAACACATCGGTAATTGAAGATTAAACAATAGGATGCATATAAAAAGGCATGTGGTATCTTTATCATTATTAATTTGATGTAAACATACTAAACACTTTAGCTTTTGATTATTAAGTATCGTAATTGTTTCCATTACCCAAAAGGGTACAACAAAAAACGAAAATTAACAAAATAGCAAATTGTTAATGTCTTGCCAAGCCGTATGGGAGTAGTAGTGACAATGATTTCAATTACTGGTAGTTGAAGAAAAGCAATGATGAAGGTGTGTGAGACGAATTTAAGAACACTTTGGTGTCGGCGTTTTCGATCTTGAATATTCTTTTCTGGAAAATCACATCGATCTGCTTTGCAGACACTTATAGTACATGATAACGTGTATTAAAAAGATTACCACGCCTATAGATGTAAGCTCACTTAGTCATTAGCATGTGTTTATGTGGGGCACATTCATGGTATGTAACACCTGTATAGAGCCCCATTATAACTATGTTATCACAGGTATTTATCTGTTTGTGTATATCTGAATGTGGGCTTCTTCTGTCCTGAAGAATTATTTATGAGGATAGATATTTTTATTGCCCATTCACACGTCACAATTAAACTCCTGTCTGTACAATTCGACACCTTACAAACTTTTATGTTCAACCCTGTTGTATAAGAGAGACTGGGAATCAATCTGGTATTCCCTATGTTATTATACAGCAGTTAAACTCGGGTTAATGGATGGGAACGGCTCAATTCATTTATTCATATCAGCAGAGCATGGTGTGAATAAAATTGCGTCTCAGTAGTTGAATAGCTACGCATGTATGATAACTATATATGCTTTGAAATTTGTGCGAAAACGGAAATTCGCAGTATCATACCTATGTCTGAGAAAACTTTCGAACAAAACAAGACCGTCAGTTAGAAATGTATACATAATTGCTAGTCTGCAAGTATTATGTGAATAGATAGAAGACAGCGTAAGTCAGTAACCTGTGTTTTCTATCATGGCCTGCCTTGACCCCGCTTGATATAGGTGAAATGGTGCGTGGACACATCGCCAGGTGCCTGGAAGCCTAGTCCCGGACCTAGACAGCTTTTAGGTAGATCTGTCAGAAGGTAGATAAAGAGATGTCTGATAGATGGCTAGAGCGCATGAGCTGGATAAAAGAAACAAAAACATATCAGCGGAACAACAAAAAAGCAGGTGTTACGTGGAAGTCGTTGTAAGTCTGTATACGTCTGTCAAGTCCCAACACTGCACGCAATTCACAGCCACGTGCGCACACACTATGTCCTCAAGGTGTAAGAAGCAAACCATTTCAAACGACGGAATAATATATGGGTAGGAACTATTACTGAAGTCAAAATGTTTTCAGAGAAATAGAAATAAATTATTAAGACAGGCCTTGCGGTATTGTTCAAGATGTCTATCAAAGTAGCTATAATGCAAAGGCACTTTACTTCAGGTAATTCAATTTATATCACGGGCCAACAATTAAGTGGTTTGTATTTTGACAAAAGAAAAGCCAATAACCATGCTTAGAGCCAGACAACCGTCCAGCCGAAGAAACGGGGGTAACATTCCCTCGCCAAACGTTTCAGGGACACACAAATGATGCTTCTACATCCCATAGACAAAATTGGTGTCTAATCGAAGAGCAATGGTCATCAGGTGGACAAAAATAGTGTCTGATCGAAGAGCAAAAGTATCTGGCTAGACAAGAAAGGTGTCTGCTTGAAGAGCAACGGTCATCGGCCGCACAAGTATAGTGTCGGATCGAAGACCGCCTGGGCAAGAAAGGTATCTGATTGAGGGGCAATGGTAGCTAGATGGACAAGAAATGTGTCTGATTGAATGGGCAATGATCACTGGCTAGACAATAATGGTGTTGTCTCATCTAGGAAGAACGGTCATCAGTTGGTCAATATTGGTGTTTGACCGAAGAGATATGGTCACCGATTGCATGTGCCAGAATAGTGTCTCAGGTTGGACAGTATTGGTGTCCGATGGACATTATTGGCGCGAAATTGATTAGCATTCGTCAGAGAGCAGTTGACGCTGGTTGGGCAACAATGATGTTTCATCGAAGGACAGTATGCCAATGCGAGACAATAATTGTTTCTCGTGAAAGATCATTGGAAGCTCCACTGGATAATAATAGCGTGTTATCCAGAGCAATAATGGTACAACAGAGAAGGAGTGGTGCCATCTTGCAGACAGCGTGTGCCAGGTTTAACTTAGTGATTTCTGGTTGAAGAACAATGTTGTCATTGGAGGAATAAAGGGTGCACAAGATGGCCTGATTTATTGATTGAGGATGGACAATAATCTGTGTAAAATAAATGAACTATAGCTAGCAAATAATTTTTCAAATTAGTGTATTTTGTTAATGAAGAGGATAAAACTCTTGCTGGGACGGGACGCAAACACCGACAGTAGATGTGTCCATTCATATATGACGACAGGGCAAAGTGGCACATATGCACGTTTAAGAAGTACTTTTGCGGAAATCTGTATTAAAGAAAAGATGCGTTCATTCCGGGATTTGAGATTTGAGAGTTGAACATAAAAGCTCTATCCAAGGGGTAAAGACAGCTTGTGCATTGCAACTCAAAGGAAAGAACGTTAAGGTGTTCCAATAGAGCTTCCATGTGCCCGTTTTAGGAAGAGTGTGTGGCGTTTCGTCAATGTAACTACCATGGCAACGAATCTCTGCAGTATTCTGCGTATAACTTAAACCTTGTTTGTGAAACGGAGAAAAGAAGAGAATATACTCAAGAAGTTAATTCTGTAAAATTTTAAGTTTTCATGAATAGAGTGCCATTTATAGCAGTGTTTTCGAATTCTGCTCTAAGGAATTCTTTTATCGTTATCTTCCTTTAAAATCGTGTGACCTTAAAATAAGACACTTTTCTGCACGATAATAAAGACACGCATGGCTGCTTTTGTCAGATTGTTAGTTTAGTCACAATGTAGACTGTTAGTACATCCAGTTTTCTGAGTAAATTGCAGTGACATATGTTTTGAGGAAAAAAGACAACTAGAAAACTACTACAATACATACATTTACAGTTAATAAAACTGTTATTAATTGATTTTTTATTCCGATGAAGAAGAATGTCAAGCATGAGAATTACCGAGCGCTTTGATTAACTTTGATTTCTACATCTAAAGGTGTTGTATAATTAAAGTATGATGTCCGTGTCACGACCTCGTTCGTATAATGTCAGTAAAAACAATGATTGACAGCTTTTGAACAATGTCCACATTATACACCCAAGACTGGAATTATACAGTATCAAAAATTATTTGAAAAAAAAATCAAATTGGCATAAAAGAAACTAATGGTAGCTGAATGGTAGAATCATTAACTCTCCTTCAGGGCTGTATAAATTTGTAGACAGACAGATAAGTATGACGGCAAATAATATTATAAATATCTAGTATACGTAGCATACCTAGCGTTATTTCAGTTTTTCAGTTTTAATAACAAAATCTAGGCTACACTGTTGGTTTAGATATAGCCGGTATAATAATGAACAAAAATGGAATGCTATGAAAATAAAAATGTAGGTTTGATTATGAAGTTTCCTATAGATATCCTCTGTGGTTATATTTCAACAAAAAAGGATCTGGTTAGTTCTGCTTACTTTTTATTAGCCACTTTACAGGATTCAGTATAGTTGTGTTTGATTATCGATATTCAAAATGGCTGCGTTCGTAAGGTATAGCTTTCGGAATTTTGAGGTGCAGAAAACATGATTTTAATTTTGTACCATGCCACGCTATTAACCTCTTGCTATGTCCGATAGTCAAGAGGTGGTAGATCATGGAATATGCGGACTAAAACGATTGTAAGAGACTAACCTACTAGTGTTAATCATGTTGACTGTTGTATCTCAGATTTCGCCTCAATGGCGTATAAACATCTGTACAAATATATGACACACTTCACCATTTCTAAAGGCCGGTTATCTGTAAACAATATCTCCTCTGGCTAAGAGGTTATACTAATATGTACCTTAGACGGTCAGTGAGATACCAAATATTGGCTTGGGCTACTTTTCACAGAAAAAATGAAAAAGCCCTGAAATAATATTGATGCAGTGGCATCGAAGAGAGAGAATATGAAAGAGGTTGGTTTCATGTGAGGATTCGGGGTTGTTAGGCCATCCATTATACTGCACAAAAGGCGCATAGAAAGTTTGTTTACACAGAATGTGTAAATATAATCAACTCATTGTGTAGCATTTCGTTACACTCCAATCTGGAAACTGTTATAACTAACTCCAGCAATCTATCTTGTAGCAAGTAGGTTTGGAGGTTCTCATATCAATATTTTATGTGAGGGTTTATCGCTTTTCGAAGATGGATGGTTCAATCTACATGTACAAGTATTTATTGAAAATTGTTGAAGAATGTACAGAAATAGGCACGTGAAAGGCTATAAACCGTATTTGTGTATGCAAACTGGTAGTTTTGAGTATATGAGAGAGTTCGTGGCTTAAGGTGTTAATGAAATTTCAACGGACATTCTCAAAGGACTATTATTGAAACAGATATTTCCGTTCAGTAGAACGAACAGCGTCCTTCCCTGTAATTTCGATATTCCAGAAACAGGAACGTCATTATCGGCGTAATCCATCATTTCATCTACACTAGGTACATTGCTATGGACATGGGAAAATGCTCTATCCATGGGTCCGGTTTCACGTAACATCTTAAGCCCATTGTTAAAGCAATGTAACGTCAATAAATCCTTCGCTTAAGCAATGTAATACTATATACTTACATTGCTTTTTCAAGAACCAGTCCATGTTTGACTTAAGCAATTCACTGAACTTGAAAAGTTTCATGAAACTGGTCTCTGCCCTTACAATGCCTTCATTTCATTTCTGTTCTAATTTTTTCTCTCTTATTTCATTTCTCCTTTTTATTTTATTTTTCGTATCCATGTATATTTAGCTTATATGACAGCATCCAGATTGTATTGAAGGAGGGAAATGGCAGAGCTCAAGAAGAGGGCCGAAAGCTGATCAGGTATACCCAATACATACAAGGCCACTTGACACGAGAGACATGCAGCCGAGCGGCCATACATCCTACGATGTCAACGATACACTTCCTTGAGAAGACGACATCTTATATATGGGCATCTTGTATTCCCATAAAAAGGGTTCCGCAAAGAGTCACTTGATGTGCTCAGTATTTTCAAGTTTGAATTCAGCGATCCTGCTTTCTATTGGTCAGATCCTGTTGCGAGGTGAGCTTATCCACTCGAATGTACACAGTTTTCTGTTATCGTTCATTTCTCTGTCTTATTTGTAAAGTATATGCTACATCTAAACGAATTCATGTCACACGCTCATGAATAGAAGACTACATGTATATGTAGGTTTACAGGCTGGAAAGTTGAAACTACCAAGATGGCCATCAAAACCATGCCGCTTGACTTGACCTCGATGCTTAAACCTCATGTGTTCTGCTTGACCAGGAATAAACCCAGAAAAATTAAATTCTACAAGTTTCCCCAGCTTTTGTTTTCTGTTCTTTCTCGTAACCTGCTTTATTAATTTTGAAGCAATGTTCATGGTGATTCATAAAAGACCACCCGCCCGATAGATGTTACAATTATTTGCAAACATTTCAAGGGTAGAGCCAGTGAACAAGGGTGAAACTCTCCTGGACTGTCTGTTTAAAGACATGACAGATTGCCATGGTCGGTTCTGAAACAATGGGAACGGGAAATCAAAACGGTGCATTGGTGTTTCGAATGACCCATCTAGCAGTTGATGGCGAAACTGATTATTTATCCTATCTGTTTTAGAACTGTGCAGTGTCGAAATATCAGCGGACAGGTTAGACGCACATGTGTTCAGAAATACACGCATACCAACCGCTGTAGGAACTGGTGCATTGCGGTCTGATTTGTCAACGGGGTCAGCTTGTTGGAAGGCTTTCAGCGCGGCGGGAGACGTCAGGCGATGGTCACAATAGCGGGGTGATGACGGGCTTGGGGTTATTTTTGTGTTTTTTTTACAAAGAAAATATAGTACTTCTGATGAAATGTGGCAAGAGACATTCTACTTTATGAAATGCAATCCCAGCTGTAGTGTGGTTGAAAATAGCGACAGTGAGTCCGAAATAAATCACGATCCACAGGACCCAAATGGGCGCCAAACGTGTGAACTAACATCTTAATATATGTGAAGACATATGGTAAATGGTAACCAGCTGTCCTTACATTTGTCGCATACACTACCAATGTATGTATATGCGTTAAGTACTATTCTACATGAAGTTATATATTATGTGTTCCGAGAGAAATAGGGGTCATACCAGATCTTGGTGACGTATTAATCTTTGCTGGCGTCGGTTTTTATTCTGTTGACGTGTCACACCTAAAACAACCAGCACATACCATCCAGAATGGAAACCGCGGTGATGACGGAGTACTGCTCACGTTACATGCCACAACTCAACTTTTGGTGGAAGGAACGCATACTCCCGGTCATTCATCAGTCTAATTTAGCCTGGCACAAGGCATACATCAAAGATTCCAAATCCGTTGAATGCTGGGCCTTTCATTCAGTGGCCCGCCTTGTCGTTTCTTCGACATGTCCCAAGACTCTCAGCCCAAACTCCTCCCCGCCCATCTTCAGCTCCCATAGAGTCCAAAGCACCGGACTTTCAAGGTTTCGCTGACCGTTGAAGGCATGTTTTCATTGCATACGCAAAATCTGGCCTGGATACACCTCGCTGCATGCCGCCTCGAAACATCATGTATAACGTGATTCCTGTCAGAGATGTGCATTGTAAAGTTTAAACCGCGGAAATATTCAAGGCTCTTTTCAGATAAATATGTGACTGTTTGCTAGTCATGTATATATCGATTTTGGCGTAACATTCCGATAAATAGGCATTGTGTTTGCAAAGCGCTCCTACCACAGTGGCCAATGCTGTAGATATAGCACTGGCTCCATGGTTGAGCAAGTACTTGCATGTGCTAAGGCAACGATGGCTATATTCGTTAAGCTGGGCAGGATCTCCGATTTCTTGGGCAATTAAAAGATGGATTTGTTTTCTAGTTTGGCAGTTTGGGAGAAAATTTTCTGTTCTGATGTGAAATCAAGGTAGCTATGGGGAGATCTGAAACTCTGCATTTGCTGGGAATAGATGTTCGTGTGGTGATATCCCTCTGGTTTGGATATTCCTATTATGTACAGTCCAGGGAGCCTCTCAGGATCGGAACATTCACAAGCGTTTGGTTTAGAGCAATGGAATCTTGTGGTTTTACACTTCATCTGGTTTGAACAGAAATGGAAACCTATTACAGTTTTGAGGATGAACACAACCTTCCGGTATAGGGGTATATCTTATTGTTTTTTTTTTACAGAGCGCGAAAGTCGGACAGCCTGTGGTACGAAACATCCCCGTATAGGTGTAGTTATTTAGAGGATTTTTAATCAAATCAAGAAACCCGGACAGCTTGTGATCGCACCTTTGTTTTAGACACAGAACCTTACCCTATATAAAAGTAGTTATCTAGTGGTTTTGGAACAGAACCTAGTAGCCTGTGATTGCACCTTTTACAAAGAGCCTTCGCTCTGGTTCAGAAGTGGTACGTTGTGGTTTGGATGGCACTTCTGCTCTGAACACAGGATAAAACCTTAAAGTTTAGTAATTGAATCACCGGAATTGGTGAAATAATCTCGGTATGCGTCCAAATAAGGTAATTTGTCGATTACCCCGCTATCACCACTTGTGGGGCCTTGATGACAAAAACAGGTGTACGACGCTCACGTGATCGTTTGTACAGTCTGAGGTTCGTTGAAGACAATTTGTCTTCCACCAGTTTGGTGTGCATATCTGTACGTCAGCGCCTCCGTGGCCGAGGTAGTTAGCGTGCTAGTGCGGCGTGGTGACCTAGGAGCATCGCACAATAGCGGTCCCAGTCAGTTCAAGCCTTCCTCTATGATCGTACGTGGGAAGGTCTGCCAGTAACCTGTGGGTTCGCCCCCCCCCCCCTCCGCTGAATCTCTCCGTTTTCTGCCACACCGCAGTGTAAGTGAAACAACATTCTTGAGTATGGCGTGAAAGTCCGTCAGTATAATACTCTGGTTTCCTCCACCGAAATAAAACTGACGGCTATCTTACAATTGCAAAAGTGCTGTGTGTCGTGTTAAGCAATAATCAGCTGAAAAAAAAAATTTAAAAAGTAAATTCCTTGTAACTATACGGTGGTGCATTCATGAATAACTTGTCGTGATATGGCCTATATGAACAAGCTAAATATGCGATAAATAAGATTGCTTACTGATGAGATTTAACTGTATAACAAGATTCTCCGGTAGTCAAGTATTCTGCCTTCCGAGTATATTCAATTATATTGTCATATATACGTTACCATACACTTGAATTTCTGACAAAGAATTATGAAGCCTTTACAATGATGTCATGAGGTCGTTGTCTACTGAGTCCTTGGTATATACATATTTATATAACCACTAACCACTAAAGCTTTTTGTGAAAAGCGAAAAGGCAATTCGGAATAAATGTAATTCCGTTTGCGATAATATATATATAAATATATATACAGGCATATACACCTATCCTTTTCTATCGCCGACGGAATGACTCAGAAGCCTCTCACCAATGCAGTCGCTATGAGTTCAAATCCAGTTCATGTTGGGTTCCTCAGTCAGACGCGGGGAGTTTCAACTTACCGATGGTCGCGGGTGCTACTCGGGCTACGTCCGGTTTCCTCCCATCATAATGCTGGTCACTGTGGTATAAGTGAAATATTTTTGAGTATAACAATCACATATAACAAACAAGTAAATAAGTGAATTCTACATTGTCGCTATATACTTGCATGAGACATATACGTATGTGGTGTTTAGCTGCATTATCTTGTAATTGCAAACCATCTTATTGCATGGTTAAAAATATATAATGAGAATTTTACCAACGGGCGCATAATAGGGAGTACAGAAATACTTATAACAAATAAACTTAATAATTTTTTATACCGTTTGGGACGTAATAAAAATTCACTGGACTCTGGTTGTGAAGTGTTACACATGTAGGTTGTTTGTATACCACACTTACATTACTACTTCATTCACTGCTGGAAGCACTGCATGCTTGCTTTGAAAATATAGGACTTTATATGGAAGCTTTAACACCACGTGCAAACACCTAACTATTAATCTTATTATTTTGTTGTTGCTAGTTGATGGTGTAACTAATGAGACAGATTCCGAACTATCTTTTTGAGACAAACCTCTATTGGCCTAATAGTTCAGTTACGCCTTAAATGAATTGAAACTTGCGGCTATTTTTGTCGCGAAACTATAGATGACGACGTGCGATAAATACTTGATCAGCAAGGATTTACCAACAATAATTTAGGACCTTATTTGGTACTCCAGTCTCTCTTCCCGAATGCTTATGAACAATACGTCACCATTTATATATTTAGTTTTTTTTTTTTTTTTTAATTTTTGTTTCCGACATGTAGCTAACAATCCAGAAATTCCAGCCTCCACATGTAACAAGGCCTGGAGGAGCTAAGCACTAATCCTCAAACTGCATACCGTTCAAACAGATGTTCCGGATGTTAGGTTATATTTTCAGATCTTTGCCATGAGTTATGAATGAATCGCGTGATATTCGTTCATCAATTATAAGGCATTTTCCGAATACCACGGGTCTGTAATCAAAATATCCACACTTCTTTACGACGCCATAAATAGCCGTGGCTAACCCAGTGATACGGTGCATCAAGAGGCGATTTCCCAGACACCTTCCGTTACTCCCCCGCGCTCAGGGAGATATATATATATTCTGGTCCCCAGGGGTCATCGGGGGTCAACTAATCTGTGTCCTTGAGAATTGCGCTTGATCTACTGTGTAAGAGTCTAATCCGTTAAATGTAAAGTGCACTTTAGCGAGACTTGCAAGGTAAATTATTACGTTTTAGGACACAAATTATAGTGCTTTTAACGATATGTATATTGGCGCCTTGCCAGTGCAACCTTCTGTTTGTACAATGAGACTTTATCAACATTTAAGCCTGTTCAGTGAGCTATAACCCAGTGTCCATTGTGCACCACTCTAGCTATTAAGAGGTGAAACTTTGAACCTTTGATCAGAAGACTTAAATTTCACTTTAATCGTCATTTTTCTTTCATGAAGAGACTTATCAGTCAAAGCCAGATGATAAAGAAGTTAATTTTAAAAATGTTTGCTTTCCATAGCTATAAAATTTTATTAGGCGGATAAGTCGTCTGTAACACCAAAAGTCATGTAAGTCGATTTAAAAGTCAACGTCGCAGTGCATAGCATGTTCTAACCAACTGAATTCCTGAGCCCGGGTATATTGTTGTGTTAACGTTTGAACGACATTTATGCTCTTATTCGCTCCATGACAAACAAGTGACCAACAGATTAAAGGTTTAATAGATCCACCTGTCAACATATCAAATACACTTATGTCAAATTATATTAAATAAAGTAATCTGTATAGTCTTCCAGAGTCCGTATAAATACATATACTTTTCTGGCTATACTTTCATCACTGTCAGGTAGTCCTTTTATATGTATATATATCAATACCATGAATGCAGCATATAGGCTTTTTTAACGTACAGATGTATACATATATGCACAAGTATAGTGTATAGCCGATACACTCAACTCAAGACCGGGAAATTCCTGGTTAAATAGTTATAGCTATAGGATTAAGCAGTTGGCCTTATGTTTAGGAGCTATACATATACGTTCCTGGTATAAAGATATAAGCTTCAGAAATCTTTACAAAACTGCCACTTTGTTTGCGTAATCCCCGGGGTCAGACGGGGTCTAGGGGCCGTTCCGAGTGTTTAATAGTGAAATATGAGAACTTCTTGTTATTATGAAACACAAAGTGGTGTGTCAGCCTTATGTAAACCCTTGAACAGGTGGGTTCGCCCATTGAGACGTCAAACTGGCATGTAGGCTCACAATGCTACCATATATATATAGACTGTACACTTTATATTTATGTTTGCAGAGCTGTTTCTTTACTCCTTTAGACTTTAAAAGCATGCGGTGAATACACGTTAACTCATTTTGTCACTAAGAAAGAAAAGTAGACAAATCGTGACTTTTAATTTCATCTTTGAGAGACACAGGAAGAATCTGTGAAAACAAAGCAGTATACATGTTAAGTATTATAAGAAAATATACGTCGATTTTTGATTGAGGTATTTTAATTATAGAGCACGCCAAAGGCGACCTAGTTCCCTGATGAATGAATTTTAGAACAGGTGTTTGAAAGAAGTCGTTGTTTTCTAAGATGGCCACCAGAAAATCCTGTTTTACACCAGCAGAAATGACCCACGCACGCACCTTCCTCTGCTGGGCGTTCATCAAGTTACCTCTGGGCGATTACTTGGGCTATTACAGGGCTGGTGGAGATAGAAAACTTGCTATTTCGTGCACACTGACGATTGTAAAGCCAAAGTAAAATGGGATTACCCTAAGTAAATCACGTATTAAAATCACGCTCTAAAGAGAACATAAAACAAGTCAGTTTCTTTTCGCATTTCTATACTTTATTCGCAAACATGGCAAAGTTTCTCGCCTTCTTATTGTTTAGATTTTTTGGGCCAGGAAAACTAACAAATGGCAATTGCCTTAGCCTTTTCCTTTCGCTAACTTAGTTTTATGAGAGAATTAATCAGAATTATCAGCGAAAATATACTGGAATAGTTATATTGCTGCACATTCCTCGCACATGGCATCAAAGCATACGGCCACCCTCGATCCATTTCGTCGGTTCTCGTTTTTGACGACTTGCGAGTATCGTCGACACTTTCTCTACCTAGAAGGCTCATTTCATCAACCATAGTAAAGATTCTTCTCACTAACATTTCTAGGCGCGAAAAACCATTTTGGATCCACAGTTTTTTCAGTGTCCACTGATGACCATTTAATTGTTTTTAAGCTGCAAAGAGCCATTTTGAAGCCAATGATTTTAGAAACCAGCACTGCTGATCATTATCAGTTTCATTGTCACAATTCTGGAGAAGTATTCTGGAAGCACAATTTCATTAGCGAACACCGTTAATGATTTGTTGCCCTGTACAATGTCTCATATATTAAATATGAATGCGAAACCATATTTTTACTAGGCAAGCACTGTTTTATCATTTGAGGCTTCCCCTGGTTCTGCCCGCCTTCCTCCCACCATAATCCTGGCCACCGTCGTATAAGTAAAATATATTTGAGTACGGCGTAAAACTCCAGTCAAATTAATAAATAATTCATTTGTTGTTTCAGGTACACTACAGTCACATGCCTTTTTTAAGGAACACTGTTGATGATTCTGAGACCATAATTCCATTAGCAAACAATGTTTGTCTAAAGTGTAAAACAACACCTTTGAACGGTAATTTTAAAAGCAAGCACGGCAAACTATTTTTCTTCGAGGTATACATTGTCTCAATCGCGAAGAGCCATTTTTCCGTATAAGGACAGTTTTATCAGGGATTTCTGTTGAATATACTTTTATTTTTCCAAGTATATTCGATCACGAGTGAAGAGCTCGTATTGGGAGCCACAATTCCTGAAGGAACAGTGATGACGTTTCGTTCTCAGGTGCACTGCCCCAAGAGGAAAGAGCCATTTTGGAGTAACAAATTTACCAGGCAATGTTTTCGAGGTACTGATTTTTCAAGGTTTGCACGGTGTTTAGTCAAGCATATTCTGAAGGTATTTTTCTGTGTTGACTGAAACTGGCCAATCCGACCAATATAGTTTTGTCTCCAAAATCAAATTTAAAATGTGGAAAAATTGCATTGAAAATTGCACTTCCGCATGCGAAAAAGTTGAGGAATTAAAATATTGAGTTTCCCACGAACAAAACAGCCCTGATACTAAAACTTAAGCTGTATATGATTTCATAAAATCAGACACAGTCGTGTTTTAATTCTTTCTCTTCATAATGGATTGCGACAATTATTTCCTCATGGTACACTATATGAAAATCGACGTTGTGTCTTGGTGCTGTCAAAGTTTTTCGTATTATGGTATCTTACTCTCTCGCTTAATTGTTTAAGGGTACCTTGTACTGTTATCTGTGTTTCCCCATCCCCTTCCTGCAGCCGGGATGTGTCAGAAATACCCATGTAAGCATCACCTGATATATATACACACAGAACGATACAAATGTTTACATAACCTGAGTAATCTTGACAATTCGCGGAGGTTGATTGGAGATATGACACTAATAGTGCTATTAGAGTGCCAAAAGGTTCGGCATTACTGCTCTATTATGTGTCTATACTCAACGTGCAGATAGGTTCGATACATTGGACTAAGCACGCGAGCGGTCCACCCTATAACAGCATTTATCACACATGTAATTTGTTGTGAACAAGTTTGCACATGTTTAAAACGTGGGAATGAGTAGGAATGTGAGCCTCCATGGGTCTATACGTAGTTATATAGTACACGCATATGTTACGTAACTTAAATTCACACATACCCTTCTCTGCACATAGGTGTTTCACACATTGTTTGTGGAGATATTACACGCTTATTTATTCAGTTATTTATTTAATTATTTGGTTGGAGGTTTACGCCGTGCCGGAGAATATTTCACTTACAGGCCCAACTTTATGGCGGAAGGAAATCCCGGGGAAAACCCCACCATCATCCGCAGGTTGCTGGCGAACTACGCACGGGCTGGAGAGGAAACCAACATGAGCTCGACTTGAGCTCACAGTTACCGCATTGGTGAGAGGCTCCATGTGCATCGCTAGCTCGCGGGACACTTCGGCCCCCAGAGTGTATTTAATCGAGACCTATATCTGACTATCAGAACATTAATCTAGCTGGAATCTCTTCCTGATACAGGGTACCACGCATTAACCAATCCCATACGCTATCCAATTTACTTCTGAAGACACGATGAGCGTCATATTTTAAAAAAACAGCACCAGCTAATTTTTTTTTTTTTTTTTTTTTGGCATACACAGAGGATTTGCATTACATTGTCCGACATCTGCATAATGATCCTTACATATATACAGGATCAATATTTCACTGGACTGAAACAGCTCCATTGTATAACTATATGCTGTTGCATTTTTCCAACAAACTCAGTTTTCTGTGCAACGAATAGGCTCAGTTATTTCCTACTATGTCCTACTTACAGATTCACCAGAAAGTGAATTTTGGCAGACGAATATCTTGAGAAAAGTAAACAATTACTGCAGGCTACGTAGACAGTAGACTCGGTGCAACTGCACCGAGTACAGTATAATAGCTATGGGGAAACGTCACCAGAGATAAGCTAACCTAGAATACATAGGCAGAAGCAACTGTTTATGCTGAAAAGCACAGTACTAGTGAGAAACGTAACCAAAGATAAATTTTTGCAGAATACAAAAACATCATATGTACCAATATGTATAATTTTTCTCTGTGTTTATACAGAAAAGTATAGAAACCGAGATGCGTCAACACACTGTGAGGTAAGCTGTATTGAATCCAAGCTAACAACACGTGCTTACAGTGAACGTGTATAGCTATTAACAAGTGTCATAAAGGTAAGTTGATTTATAATGCGTTGAGAGTAGTGACTGCTTAGAGTGAAAGGGTTACACAAACGATACAAAGATAAGTTGTTGTATAATATGGAGACATTAGCAACTCTTTATGCTGAAAAATGTAGTTAAGGAGAAGCATCATCAAAAGTAAGTTTTTGTAGAATACATACAGAATATAGCAATGAAATGGTAAGCTAGCCCAAGGTAAGTTGTTGCAAAATATATAGAAAGTGGTAAGTTGCTTTTACTGAAAAAAGTATCACCTGTGAAGGGTCCGGAAAGTCAGTTTTTTTAGAATACGGAGACAACAGCAGCTGCTTATACGAAAAATATTTACTTCGGTAGGTTGGTGCAGAATACATCAACAGACAGCAGCAACTTATTATACTGGGAATTGTAAGGACGAAAAAGTGTCCGCAAAGGTGAGTTATAGAGATTACAGATACTTAGACTCGAGCAATTGGTTATCATAACAAGGTTCGCTACGTTGAATGGACGCTAACGCATGATTGTTGTTGATTAGGCCAACATGGAAAGTATACCTGATATGTCAGCGCTCACACCTGAGAATGTGTAGGTATACGGAGATGGGCGATCAATTGTTAGGCGTTATATTAGAACCAACTCAAGTAAGAACTGTCTACTATATGTGACAGGTAAGTCAGTGATGGTCACCAGACTAGATGATTCATGGCCAGCTGTGGACAGGTAATGACCGGGGTGCTAACCTCTTCACGCCTTTTGATAACATCGCCTCTAATTCCGTACACCTCCCGGGCACAACTGTCCCCTGACTGCCCACACCCGCTGATGTTTTCATGTCCGTGTTAATACAGTGACACATTAATTAGGGCGGGCTTCGAAGCAATGGATATTTCAAACGGCGTGATGAGGAGACTGCCTTTAACTACACACCTTTCAGGCACGATGACACGTCTTTTATTTATGTCTGGCCTTGTCTAAGCGCCTATCACCTGTAGTCGCTAAACCCTTGAGGATGTTCCTGGACAAACGAAAAAATTATCGCGCGGCCAGAGAAAATAGCCGTTGGTGACGTGTATGAAATACAGAAGTGTAAGAGCGTATGTGAGACCACGGGTCTAGCGGCCCGTAGGGACAAACCATCGGCTCTGACTTACGACCTTATCGATGGAATGAAGCCACAAGTGTGTACAAAACCCTTAGACTGCCGTGTTAGCACTCCACTCCACACGTACAACATTCCTCCGCTTGAAACACAGGAGGAATTCTACACGAGAGTCTAGGTTAGAGTGAAATCATTCATACACCTGCTCGGTAAGACGCCAGGAGTGGCCAGGTCTGCAAGTCGCTACAGCTAGGTGTAATCAGCAACAACCTAACGGTGTCCACCCCGGCGGTAAAGACAATTCTGTCTAGAGTGGCATATGCGTACTTACCCAGACAGAAACATCCCTTTATCATTAAACTGAGCATATAAATTGTAAAATAATTATGTCAGCATTCATTTTTTCAGCATAGATCATTAAAACAAAATTAACATGTGAAGGTTTAGTATGATTTTGTTATGCATCGAACGCACGTAAAAAGTTGAGTTCATTTCCTTCATAGTTCTGAAAGATGTCTCGATTCTTCCAGAAAACCTATTCACAAATAGTTAGAACTATCAGTAAGTAAGCGAATTTTTTGTGGAACAACCCCCCCAAAAAATAACATTGACAAATGGATTGATACATTATTTGTTCTTTAATGTTATACTCAAGAATGTTTCAGTGTCTTTGACAAAAACACATTGACATCCATTTGGCAAATATTTTGGTATACCTGGTATTTTGGTGGGCTGGTAAATGCATCGTTTATTTTCGAGTTTACTGGTGCCATGAATTCTTTTTCTCGTGATGAATATTAATTTCGTTCGCATATCGCCAGTCAGAGTTGAGCAGGATTCGAACACGCGACCCTGTACATCTGATGTGTTTGATGCGAATGTGTCTGGACTGCTGATCGGCCACGCGGAGCGCTATATGAACACACCTACATGTTTGTCAGTGTATAGCAGATATTAATCCCTGGGCTTACATTGATATTTACCGTTGCTCTATAATTACCTACTCCAAATCACCATAATTATACCATTACACACACCCTAATGTACACCCACGCTGTTAACTTCACCATGAATGCATATTTTTTTTGTTAGTTGCATCATCAATTTTGACTGTAATAAGGCATGAGAACGATAATAATAGGTATACATGATACACCTCGTCTAATACGCTAACAACGATGGACAACTTTCAGACGTTAATTATTAAGCCTCATATATCCCTCCGTCTTACCACAAAGTACGATTTAACTTTACAGAGAATCCAAATGAATGCCAGTAAATACGCTACTCCACACTTGGTTAAACGTATGAATGACGAATGACAGATGGGAAACATTGTATAACGTCTGTGAAGTGTTAGAGAGAAATGGGTATAGGGAATTAGAAATAACACACACCGTTTTTGAAGGTTTTGAAGAACACATATACTATAAAAGGCATTTTATACAGATGTACAATAGCATCCGATCTACTGATATCTAGGTCTTAATTCAATCAGTTTTGGGATTGTCAATAACAGTTCACTTCGAAACGTCTAAGCTCATTCGCTGTGCATACATGCATGTACTGTATTCGATAAGATGTTATCAGGAAACGCACAACAAGAGTATGGATGGCCTTAACCGGTTTCTATACAAGAAAGCCTTATAATAGAAGACACCATAAAAAAGTTATATATGTGATGTGCGGTACAACAGTTGATTTGGAGACGCATGGCGTAACATATACAGAACAATGCTGCACAGTGCCTATGCTTTGTCTATGTTCGCGATTATGTTGATAACGAAGTATTATCATGACTAAATCCTGACTACACTAAACCATAATGCCCTCATTACGTGGGCCGTGGTTTATCTACTGCAGAGTATATTTATTTCCGTCCAAGTTTATATTTATTTATTTATTTATTTATCTGATTGTTGTTTTACGTCGTACTCAAGAATATTTCACTTATACGACGGCGGCCAGCATTATGGTGGGAGATGACGGGGCAGAGCCCGGGTGAAACCCACGACCATGCGCAGGTAGCAAGCGGATCTGTTTTCGTTCGTTATACCCTAAGAAGATCTTTATGGAAAAGAATAAAATTAAGTAGCATAACGTGGCTAAGTATATTCTGCTGGTAATGTAACACAGAGAATTAATACCCTATAGAGAAATAAGGCAATAACGAATTCATTTCCTTTTTGCAGATCGACTTAAAGAAGCACAAAAATGCACATATTGTTCACAAAGATTCTGCTGAAGACTCACCAATTTTGTATACACCTTATACAAACTATATTCGTGTACATGCTGATCTATTGGCACAGTTTACAATATGAAAGTGTTAAGAAATTAATAAACTTAAACAGCATAGTTCCTTTCTGGCTTGTTGGCATTAACCTGACAAGATTAGGCTAAGCCTACACAATGCTGACCAAGGGTGTACTCGCCAGGTCATGTTAGCATGAAGTGCCGGTCGTCACTTATCGCTTTCCTCGTAATTGCATCTAAGTCACCGTTTTGACATTCCCCTACAAGCCGGCAGTCTATACTTACGTCATATGCCGATGAACTGGCGTGTTTACCAATGGCTCGGAGTATTTACCTGATCTTGCCGGATTGACAAATAGTCGAGACGTCATGTGTTTAATCAGAAGCGACGGCGAATTGGGGGACGTTTCATATATACATGTATGTAGGTACAGCCACACAGACTAACCTTGCAGTCACCAGAAACCTTCAATATTTGCCTTGGTTTTTTGTTGCAATGTTCGCAAATGGTGAACCGTATTTAATCTATTGACTCTCATTAGAAGGCTTGTTTGAACTGGCATGAGGTATAACAGCGCCTTTGCGAGTGATTCGAATAGATATGTTTATAAACCACCGAATATAAAATTCCCCCCATGTATATGTATTCAACTTGCCAGAAAGCAACGAATGGAATATGTATATGAGCTGGGCCGGGTCTACATAACGCACGAACGTTATGTATAAAAGTTCGCAACAACATGGGAGCACAATGAGGAATCTCTCCTGGATATTGCATTCCACTTCAAGAAAGCTGTATTCTGCATTACATATTTATAGAATTCCTATCGATTTTGATCCACAAAAATATTCCACAATATTCAGTACAGAAGGATGCCCACAGCTGTGCGAGTAAACGTAAATGGTTTTAAATTGTGGCATTGACGGTCTGTCTTACGCAGAGAAGACGTTCATTAGCTGAAGGGGTGTTCTGTATGTTATGATGGTTTTGACGGAGAAAGTTTCCTTCTTTTCATATTTTACATTCTTCAGTTAAATTCCGTAAACACCCCCCCCCCCCAATGGTTGAAGCACTTTGTTCAAACCATTCATGAATTTACGTCATACAGCTTTCGTCTTACCTCTTATTGTATAGGATCGAAATGAATTTCAGCAATGTTTATGTACTTTTCTCTGCTATGTCAAAATACAGGCTCTGGGTGTGTGCCATGAAAAGCAAGGTAAATGCGACATTGCACTGATTCCAAGGATGTGCTTGCAACAAGGGAACCGCAAGAAGTCAACAATGTGCAATTTAAAGGGCAGCATATGCAGCGAAGAGCATTCTCTTTAGGACACTGGCTCGAAATTCTATACATGCCAGCAGCGTCACTGAAATCGCACACATGAAAGCATGCAGTTACCGTCTTAGAGAGACAAAAAAATGCGTATGGGTTAGTGTGTGGAGAATCTAGTCCTGCTCCCGACACACGAACCTGGCCTCAGTCTGGGGTGCGATCTGAACAGACAGTCTCTCCTCTCTCAGACAGATTAATTAGGGTCATTTTCGGCAAACACGGAACTTGTCGAAGAGGAAATTAAATGTTTGTCGAAGAGTGAGGTGTAGTTTGTCTGGTTCTTACTTCTAACCTGGTCTCGGGTGACACTTACTTATAGGCCGCCATTCAACCTTTTACTGTGTCAGTCTATTCCTCTCGCACATCCGCGCCACGTACAGCTAGACCATGCAACCTTCATGAAACAACTGCACAGCAATTATCAGCTGAGAGTAGGGCTGCTTCGATCAGAAATGAAGCAATTTCACAGCAATTGTGAGGATGATCGCTGTATTTAACACCTCAGAGGTAATTAACGATGTTATCAGATCCAATTTCAGAACCGGAGATGTACCGTAAGTGATAACGCCTTACATCTTACTAACCCTAACAGTTCACCCAGTTCCTACTCCTATAGGCTTCATGGGAAATGTATAAACTCTCCTGGAAGAAATGGCGTCGATACACAGACCTCCCCAACCTATACTGTCTCTATAAGCGCGTTTGCATGTTTCATCAAAAATACTTGCTCGTCCAATTAACAACATTGATTTGCATAAACCAGATGATTGGGCTAAAAAGAAGACATTTGCAAATATAAAAAAAGTGTCTGGGAGATATGGTCAAAGTTTTCCAGGGTGGCAATGTTGTAAATAAACACAGTGGTCGTCTTTTAACACAATCCAGGAAATCTTGATTTGTCAACTTAACATGCATACACCCATGTTTAAATCACCGATTTGCATGGCTTTTAATTTTGTCTTTAGCATACGGATGGTTAATTTGGACACAGTAGTGGTCAAAAACAAGCGTTTTTCAATGTTCTTTAATGTTGTAGTCAACAATTTTTTAGTCATATGACGACGAGGAGTCCTTAGAATGTATATATATATATACTGTGTCTTCTTTTGGAGCATCATGCCGAAGACACCAGGCATGACACCCCTTCCAGTCACATTATACTGACACCAGGTAGACCAGTCCTGTTTCCTTGTTCTAAATTATCAGTACTGAGTACCAAACGAGGCAGCAACAAGTACGTTTTACAAGTAATTGAATATTTAAAGTATGATATAATGGGCATTAACTGCAGACACTACAAGTCTTAACACTGGAAAATTACAACTTATACCATATAATGGAGAAAATAAGTCCATTCGTTTGAAGCGCACTATTTGCCTATGACTCTTTATATTTCAGAGCAGTAAATAAATATTGACAGATTGGTGATATTGTCGTCTTATTTATGGTGACAAAATGTTTGATGAAGAACTAAACACTCCATGATATATCAGCATACACTTTAAAACCAGCCGAGGTGTCCCTCCAGCAAATGACAATGGCGTCACCAAGATGTCGCGAGATAACGGGAGAACAAATTACGAGTGGCCCGGATGTATTGTAAGATGACAGTTGTGACAGCGTGGCTGAGATATCAACTGTCAAGCACAGATACCCCAGCACTACAGAGCTGACAATGATTAATATCACGGTATGATATATTCCATCTTTAAAATACTCCAAGGGGGGCTTCAAACTCCTTGTGTAAAAGTCTGCACATATACTTATACTCGGTCTTTGTCCGAGTTGACATACATTTGAAGCCAAAGGGTGTTTCTGATGACCAGGTCAGACTTTTTTATTTTTTTATTTTTTTTTTTTTATTAAAACTGTGTAAATTGGCGTCCGCGAATGTTTCTGAATTAATACTTGCATCCAATAATGTCATTACTACCCTCTGGACATAAAACTTATTTTAAAAAAGATATACTATAGTGGTTATACAGATTATAAAGATTTACGGGACGGGTCGTCGCCTAGTGGTTATAGATGTTAATTGTCGATCATTCGCTACACACCAGAGGTTCTAGGTCAATCACAGTCTTGAACCCCTGTAATCATCCAGTGTTTACAAGGCATAGTCTTCAAAAGATGATTGATTTATTTATTTCTTTATTTGTTTATCGGATTGGTGTTGTACACCATACTCAAGCATATTTCACTGATACGATGGCGGCCAGCATTATGCCGGGAGGAAACCGGGCAGAACCCGGGCGAAACCAAGACCAACCGCGGACCTTTCTATGTAAGACAGCAGAGGAAGCCAGCGTGAGCTTGGGTTCAACTCAGAGCGATCGCATTGGTGCGAGGCACCTGGGCCATTACGCTACACTAGCGCGTTAAGCCTCTCAACCACGGAGGCCTCAAAAGATGGTGGACAGCTCTCGTATATATATAACGTTGTCTTACATGAAGTAGCTTACACAGTGACTTTTATTGGCGGGTAAAACTGTGCTATGCACCCGCTGGAAAGTTCGTCCTTAACTTGCCAAACGTTGGTGGTTTACTCCGGTTTTTTACTCCCGTAAAACTGCTCGTCTTTGCATAGGCCTAAGTGAAAAAGTCTTTGGAATCACTTTATGGATCAATTAAATAAATAAACGTGAGCGAACGCGCATGCAATAGATGCGACATCACCTGTATTGGAGTTCATGCCAGTCCCATCGTGAAATGAATGAGTCATGTTAGAAAACAGGACGCCGAGGTTAAAAGATATGATGTCAAAAAATAAGACTGAAGAAAACTGGCAGACTTATATGTAGAGCAACTGATGAATATGCGGTGAACGCGGCCCTGATTTATTCTGTCTATAGCGACAGACGAGAGAGGAAGCCTGCCGAGGTGAATATCGTATGGATAAATCAAAATATCCCTAAATTTATGATGATAATGATCTAAAAAAAATCTGTATTTCACCGGGGGCATTCTCAGAGGTCATTTTCAGGTGTGACTACTTTACTGACGAAAGAATTTGACCATAAGGCAAACGGAGGAGTGAAAAGTTCGTCATGTGAGCCTATCCTTTTTTATTAAGCGCTTGATGAATCGTGTTTATTCAGAAGCCAGTCTCCTTTATTTACATTTTATACAAGCATAATTTGTACGTTCGCATCCGCTGTCTTCTTTGTTAAAGACATTAAATCAAATCCAGACTTATGCCAAGAGACGTACATCGATCTCCTCAGAAGCAAAAAAATAACAAGAAGCCATATTTCTGTCTGGGTGAGACAGTTAAGTCTGGTAACGGAATAATCGACTAATTGTTTCTGTATAATACATGGGAACAATTTGTCATCGAACCAAGTTTGCAAGAGCCTGCAAAAACTCGTTGCCTCTGGTTCTACATGTATGCACGATCACTTCAATCTAGATTTATGAACAATCAGAGTGTACATGCATGAGAAGCTGTGTGGTCAGTAGGCAGCGTATCCCGTGGCCATGCATTCAAACCAGACTCAGATATGGTTAACAGCCGATTGTGGTTTGAGGTAGACCGATGACTTACATTCACACAGACGGGCTATAATCTGATCGGCATGAAACAAGCTTACATTCACATGCATGTGGTACATAATATCAACCACGACTCGGCCTGGGCGGCACCAGGTTATCGGGATGGTCAAGAATATGTGGATATTTTTGGTCCAGTAATCTCTGATTAAACCGTAAAATGTAGCGATTTTGTCTTTCTTTCACGTCTGTGGTCTGAATCCTGTGCGCGATGGACGCCAAAGAGCTTTTTAAGAAGTTCTGCATGGGGACACTTAATTTACTGGAACAACGTTACCTAGTTATACAGACTTGACACTGAAATATACAGTGTAACGGCTTTCAGATCAAATTATATTTACATATTTTTGTCCATACCCATATACTGACAAATCCCATCGATTTGTTTGTTTTCGAATATTCGGACTCACTAAACCATTGTTATATCTTAACATCATTTAAATATAAATGAACTCATCCTTTTCATTTGAATTCATCCTTACCGAGGATGCTGTGTATAAATATGGATAGGGTCAAGCGTATGTAGAGGTTTTGTACAGGCAGGGGTAGCTATGGCACAAATCGTACCTCTTGAATATCGCGGAAAGGTAAATCCAGATCAGAGAACAATTGTCTAATGCCAAATTCTGGAGAAGCTATCTTATAAACAAAATAATAAAATAAAATGGGAGTGGCCACATAAGCCTGGGAGAGAAATTTGTCTGTTACAAAGGTTTGAGAGATATTGTCTCACACAAAATCAGTGAAAACTTGTGTGTATATGTATTACAAAATCAGAGGGAAATTGTTTAATGCAGTATCAGTGTATTCTGTAGGTCTACTACGAAATCAGAGAGGAATTGTCCAATGCAAAAAATAGGGAAGAATGG
Source organism: Acanthopleura granulata (assembly GCA_016165875.1). Lineage (NCBI taxonomy): Eukaryota > Metazoa > Mollusca > Polyplacophora > Chitonida > Chitonidae > Acanthopleura > Acanthopleura granulata. Next base: position 4,657,226 of record JABBOT010000012.1, on the reverse strand, counting down.
ACTACATGTATTACGGTAAAATAGACAGAAATTACATGTTTTTCAGGCAAATCAGAAAGAAAACTTATCTATAACATCGAAATCAAAGGACAAATGTTCCAGTTTATTGCAATCTATCTTGTTTCTAATCTGGGCGAAGTCACATGGAGCACACAGAAGCGGATTGAATTTCTTTGTTTTCTCACTTCGTCTAATCTACGATCGTGATCTGTCGAGCTCCAACCTTTTTGATGTATATAAACCAGATCGAGGATAATGTTACCAACAACAACACATATGCACTCCTTTAAACGGGAATAAGACTGTTCCAAAGTTTTTGTAAAGGTTTTCGTTGTCACCTCTAAAGGGAAACACAGGAAATATAAAGAAATATAATATACTACAAAGAATCTTCATCTGAGGCTTGAGCAAAGCTTTGAAGTTCATGGAATACCAGAAACACGCGCCGAGTTCAAAGGGTGACAAGATGGCCGGCCCTGTAATATAAACCAATCAGGATAACTTATGGTATGAAAGGCTTTCATGTCGTTCTCCCTTATATATACATACATACTGTGATGACTGCGATAACGCTGCATTTATCTCTGAAACGAAGACTTGTCTCATCACGCATGTCTGTCAGGTACAAAACATGGCTTTTAATCTTGGAATATAGCCTGGTAATATCAGAGTCCTGTGTAATAATGACAAACCTAGTCTGCATACAGACGTGCCCTTCCTTCGTCATACGACGGTCTGGAACTGGGATATATATATATATAGGTCTAGACGTCATATTTGATCTCTCTGTATGTAATCCCACCTGCTATACCATTGCTACAACTGCTCTATTCTTCATGCATTTTGGATGTTACTAACAATATTTCACCTAACTTTCATCATCGTTAGTCCATAATTATTACTCCTTTTATAAAACGGTGAGAAGTTGAGCACAGCTTGTCAGTTTAGAGCCTAAGTGACTGGCCCGGGATGATAAAGAAGGGCAGAATAAAAGGTATACATATATACAACTACTTCTGCTATAGTGAACTGTAATGTATGTGAGATTGCTTTTAATTCTTTCGATGTCAGTTCAGAAATGAACAAAGAACATCAACAACCCGAACAATACAACTTTCAACTTACATAATAATTTTCAAAATATTAACTACAATAAGGTCAGTGCGAACTAACTATTGAATACAAGTTCAAAGACTGGTTTTGTATAGCATTCCTAAAGAAGATAACGTCACTTCTGAAGGATGGCTTTGATGCCATTTCCGAAGGTTGAATTTGGATGATGCTCCCAAAGGATTGTTTTAGGTGACACTTTCAAAGGCTAGTTAAGTATGCCACCTTGGATGGTCTTGGTCTTGGATGCTACTTCCTAAGTCTTGGATACCGCTTTCGAATGTTAGATTTGGACGTTACATCCATAGGCTAGATTTGGATTCCAAATCCGAAGGTTGGATTTGGATGCCACTCTCTATGGCTAATTTTGGAAACTACATGTACTTTCGAAATCTTGTTTGGGTGCCACCTCCCAGTGATGGATATGAATGCCACTTAAAGAGGCTGGTTTTGGAATTCTTTCCGGAGGCTTGTTTTCGATGCCACTTCCGAAGGTTGGATATGAATGGCACTTTCATACCTTGACGTTAGATGCTACTTCTAGGGGCTGGTTTTCAATACCGGCACCATTCAGTTAACGACGCCTCTTCCAAAGGTTTGTTTTTATGGTCATTTTCATTTATCTGCCTTGCTATCCGAGAAGTTTCTCAGGAATATCTATTCCAGAGCCTTTGCACCTCAACTTTATTCATTCTGTCCCCAGATGCATTGAATTTATTTATTTATTTGATCTGTGTTTTACTCCGTACTCAAGAATATTTCACTTATACGACGGTGGCAACCATTCTGATGAGAGAAACCGCTGGAATTTGAAGTATGATACATGCTTTCCTGATAGCCAATCCCGCAGGTTAACTTTATGTTTGATATTTTATCAATTAGATGATCTCACACTTTAGGTAGCTTATATGGTAGAATTGGATCCAGGATATTTCCCCCTACGGATATTTCCCCCTATGGATATCTCCCCTTAATATATAAATAACCAGCAATATATTTTGTTTCATAGAAGTGATGTAATTTATTGCAGTTACTGTACACAGCAAATGACATTTTAGCACAAAGCATAAAATTCAGGGTCGCTTGATCAAATAAGCTATGAGCAACATGACATTACTCTGGGTCAGATGGATGAGTGAGTGAGTGAAAGCTTGGGGTTTAAGGTCGTTCTTAAAAGTGTTTCAGTCATAGGGCGGCGAGGAGTCCTACTGGTGTGTCTTTTGTGGCAGGGCGGGTCCATGCCGCCAAAGTGCTGCCGCCACTGGAACATCCTGCCTAAGAAACCAGGCATGACACCCCACCCAGTCCCGTTGTACTGACACTGGGTCGACGAGTCCTGTTTCTTGCTCAAACCTCTCTATGCTGAATGCAAAGCGAGACAGCAACAAGTCCAATTCTTAAAGTTTTTGCTACGACCCGACCCGGGCTTGAACCTGAATCTGCATACCTCGAGGCTGACGCTATAACCACCAGACCACCGAGGCGGTCCAGGGCCTGATGAAAGAAGCAGGCCTGCATTGTTCTCCTCCTGGCTGGAATTTATAGCAATTAACAAAGGCCTGTACAAAGTCTTTTACCACCGATTGGGTCTGGGTAGAAACCAAGAGCATCTCCTCATAGCACTGGAAAACAGCACTGTCAAACAGCACTGTCACCCAAGGGATTTCTGATGACATAGACCTGGTTGAACACGTTGGGGGACATGCAAAAATTCCTATACATAAACTATTTCAGACGGCTAACAAGATGGTGCAATGAGGCATCAGATGTAAAGATTACGACGATTGGCCTAATCTGGGCCTCTGTATAATCCTCAAAAATATAAAACAAAGTCGCAATTCCATGGATTAATTAGGAAAATTAACAGGTCAAATCCAGTTATGTGAAGATTAGGACACAAGAGAGAAACTTTCATTTTCTGCTTTTGGGATACAATGTTATGCACTTTGTACATTAAATGAAATAAAATTACATCACATTAAAAAAACAAAAAAAACAAACAAAAAAAAAACAAATTATATTGCGCTTATTTCTTAGATAACTATATATTAGGGGGAAATATCCATAGCGGAAATGTCCACGCTCCGGTAAAATTAAATGCGACATTTAGCGCCAGCGCGGCGTAATGACTCAGGTGACTCTCACCAATGCGGTCGCTGTGAGTCCAGCGCATGCTGGCTTTATCTCCGGCCGTACGTGGGAAGTCTGCAAGCAACCAGCGGATGGCCGTTTGTTTCCTCCTATCATAATACTGGACGGTGTCGTGAAATATGAGTGAAATATTATTGAGTACGGCGTAAAACACTATTGAAATAAATAAATACTGGAGAATGAAATACGTTCAAATGTATAGAAGTAAAAGCCGTTCAGAGTCTGGCGGATCACACCTCGGTATGACGAATGTTTAGAAACATAATATCGAAGCGACCTTCAACACACCATTCCATAAACATAATGTGGTTAAAACCTTCTGAAGACGAAGAATCCTAATGAAAAGACGGTATGTCAACGCGTCATGACAAACTGCATTATTTGTACAATATTCGATGTGTCGGTATAAGGTAAAATGTACGTCAGGAAATGGAATTTCTTCGTTCCATTTCGAAGCGATTTTTTAACAGCAAGCATTCTGGATGTATTGTGAAAGCTAACCATGTACTCTATGCGGTTTACTTGAAAGTGCCATAATTTTGTTCAAGGTGGACCGAACACACCATGCAAAACTTGGTTTGTAACTTGTTGTGGTAAAGCCATGTTCTGAGTGTCAATCAAAAGTGACCAATGGTCTTCGAAACAAGTTCGGAAAAGTGAAATGAAAAAATGGCCGAAACTGATCTCTATCTGATGCAACTTTCCATTGTAAGGATTATGTACCAAGTTTCAATTCGGTACGAAGAACTGTGTTGAAAAAGAAGTCCAAAACCGAATACCAATGGCAATCAGTTTGTCCAAAACTAGGATTTGATCTGTTAGTTGTTTAGTTTCAATTCAAAACGATAACCCGTTTAGAAAAAAAGTTCGGAAAACTGGTAAACTACAAATCTGGGGAAATGACCATGATTGTCCTAATAATCTGTTCTGCGAAGCCATGTACCAAGTTTCAATTCAATAGGCCTACGATGAACGGTTTTCGAAAAAAGTTTGGATAGCTTTTGTGACGGACTGGCATGCAGACTGGTTGCAAACCTGTATTCCTTTAGAGGAGGGGGGAGAGGCAGCGGAATAAGAACAAAAGCTCCATAAACGGCAAAGTATTATGTGAATTCCAACCGGCCACCATTCGGTCAGAAATACATAAAACTGCACGTCCAGATTTACATGATCCATTGCACAGAACTCAGAACTTGCATTGCCATATGTAAGAGATGGGAGATAACTCTGAAACATATATCTTACTTCTTGCACGGATGAAACACAGCAGTCCTACTTACGCGGAATACAGGTAAGCGACAATCGAGCTCTGGAAACACTCCCATCCGCCATGATTATATAATAACAAGTCTTCTGACTTAAGGCCTCGTCATAACCCCTGACAGTTGGCGAATTATATACACGTGGAAAAAACAGCAGCCGAGTGGCCACACCCAAACTGATCATTGTGCCCTTTCAACACCGTGTACTACATTAATGATACTCAATGATACCACTGTGTCAGTTTTCCCTCTAGCGTCATCGCTAAGGCAAAAATCAACTATAGACTATACAGCTTTGTCCCGGATAACTTAACCTGGGAATACCACCAATAATCAGTATTATACATCTATATATTACTGAATAAGGCTTAACTTTTGAAATCGAAAACGAAATTATTTTCTTCCATATGAGTTTTATTTATAAGTATATGTATAGTAATATTTTTGTACAAGCTGGTTCCAAAGTGAAGGAAAATTATAATGATTACCTCTAAGCTTAACGCATCGAACATGTGTTCCTATCTACATGCTAAAGTACACAGCAGCTTTTTCTGGCGTGGACAAGTTGGGTATGTTACACACATGTACAAGTTACCTCCCTTCAGTAAAGTGCCAGAAACACAGGTTAACTGCTTTTGGATGCTTAATCATTCGGCAATAGTTAACTAGCTTATGGAACAGACAACTTAGCCGTGCAAGAAAACTACAAGAGGAACTCATATAGGGGTTGTGGTCCAGGTGTTAACATACTATCCACATACGAGTTCTGCAAAAGTCCCGTGCAAACTGGCATGTTGGTTGTTATTTCATACGTCTTCTTTTTTTTCCCTCTCTTTAAAGTGCTTCCAATTAAGTACGACAATGGCACCTATTGTTTTTACATCATCTGTGCGCTGGAAAATATCATGCATGTCCCATGTTTTGTTCTTCTGGTCTTTACTTTGTATCAGAACCCATGGTATGCCTAATTACGTATTTTTAATGTTAAACAACTTGTCTTTTTAACATGATTTGTATTGACATGTTATATTACCTTTGACCATAGAGGCAGCACTGTTTTCTTCCAAAATAAAGCTACTTGGTTTTTCTGCTACACTTCAAGCTGTGAATCTTTTAGCTGTCTAATTTTGCACAGTTTCCAAGGTAAAGCTTTGACCTCTCTGAAATATTTCAATAAATAAATAGCATCTATGGTGTGTTTTGATACATCAAAGTAGGGAGAGGGGAGGGGTGAGTGGCAGAATAAGTATGTAACAATGAACACAATTCCACTGACCTATTCGATTCCTTATTGCTACTGCAGCTCTTGATTTCAACAATTAAAACAAATTATTACAATAATTGCCATAAGTTATTTTAACAAACCTTCATCATATTTGTAATTTTACAAAAACAAAGTACACAAAAAGCAATGGATACCAGTCCTTCTGTTACTATGATATATTTAATCATTTAACAGGAGAGCATTTGATTTACTGAAGATTGCTTTGAAACTTGCGCACCAGATCAGCTTAAAAGGAAGTCAATTTTCACTTTTTTTTTGATCCAATGAACATACTGACCCATACAAAGTTGCCTCCTGACAGGTCTGTACCACCATTATAATTAGCACTACAGCTCTTCGAGTACAGTATTAACGAATAAAAATCATCATGCATAATCAATACATAAATTTCAATTCTTACTTTACACATAGTTTATGGAAAAATAAATTTATACATATGCTATATACGTTTGGTTTTTTGTTTATTATTGTATAAGATTTGGAAGAAGCCACATCTGACATGGAGAGTGGTGATCACATTTGATACTATATTGTTCCTAGAAGCTTGTGGTCCTGATGGTAAAGGGAGTGTGGCCTACAGAAGAATTATGCCGGAGACACGCCCATTTTCTCCAGGACTCTCATCCCTTTCTCTTGGTATTCCTGCCTTGTCATCCAAAACGTGTCCTTATCTTTCATAATTTCGGCCAAAACAGCACCTCCAAGGAACACCATGTGCTTTCTTCGGGGTGGGTCTTCTATGCGAATTTTGAATTTCTGAAAAAAACAAAAAACAATAGTGATTTTATCCCTGTCAACATGTTTAGATACTTGAATCATGTTGGTTATCCTTTTACACCATACTTATAAAAATAAATAACTTACAAAAGAATCAGTGAACAAGGCTGGATACCTTTGCTGGGAATACCGTTCCTGGCACTATCGTTAGCAGGTTAACTTGTATGAGGACAAAATGCAATACTCTGGTCAGCACTTCTTAGAGAAACCTGACAACTAATCGTCAGCATTGTCGAGATCATCATTCCAGAGAACATGGTCCATATTTCTTTAAGGACAGATAGTGCCTCAATGTTGTCAAATCTGCAGGAGTAAAAAATTGCTATGTGGCTACTGGAAATTCAAGTGTAAACCTCTTTTTCTCACTGAGTTAAGATGAAAACAGCCACCAATTTAGTGTGAATTTATTCAATGAAAAAAAAACAAAACAACACAAAAAACTCATCCACACAGATGTACATAAGCTAGCTTCCTTTCCTTTCATGGAATGTAAGGGAGTAGCCCAGTTAGACAAAGTGCATAGCCTTGGCAAAGTGATAACCTACCACCCATCCATGAAGCCCGGTTTTAGCCCTTGCCTTTTTCAGGTCAAATGTGGCTGCACAAATGCCAACTAAAAAGCTACAAATTACCAACTGAAAACTGGCAGGTTCACATTATGTCTAATTAATAGTCGAGATTAGAATGAAGTACTGAAGTCCATAAAGCCTTATGTAAACTACCACGCTTTTGTTCTGGATATCACATGCCTCCTCCACCATATCGAGTCTTACACCACAACTACCTTGTGCTCTGAAACTGTGTACAGGGCAGTGTGCAATACTGGCACTATACATGAAATCAAAATATGATTCTGTCTGAACCAAACTGTTTGGCTGTGGATTTTGTAGCATTTGCCCAAAGTTCATGTTTCTATCTGGTCCATATCAACCCAAATAACATCTACCCAAACAGGCTCAAGAATTTTAATTTGAATAACAATAACCGCACAGTGGTTGTGTCTTGTATTTCAATAGTATCTACTCAAATGAGATGTGAGGTTTTGTGTAAATCACACTATCAATCGTACTGTGACTTGAGTACACCTTAGCATCCAAACTTATTTGGGCGTTTGTCTGTTCAGCACTTCTTAGAGACAAAGGACAACTGTTCGTCCTATTACATGATGTCATCACTACAGACAAAGGTGGTGCTTTACGGCAACCAGCTGGGCTAAATGATACTTGTTGCTACCCTGGTTCAGTTATATCAAGAAAGGCTAGCACACAAATAACCCAGACATCTATATTTTAGGCACCTGACATTGTCCCCAGTTTTGTAAATGTGAAAAAATACCGTGCAATGCACTTAAAACCCCTCGGCATTAAGCACATGCAAACTAACCAACAGATACAAATTCCAAGAGATATTATTTATGATACCAGCCATGCATAAAATTGTGTAGGTGTTGTATAAATTTGTATTGAAATTCAATAGGGTTCTTCCTCATTCCAAAATGCAATTATGGTGTAATTTTAATGAACTGGCGCCAAATCGTTCTAGTGACATGTTTACAAGATTTTTTATGAAATTTAACTAAAATGACCCCTATGATCTTGAAAGAAAATGTCAATGTTGCTGAAAATCAAAATACCGTTCTCCCTTGTGCCAATGTGTAAGATTGGTGAACATCAGGTGAACTGTTCTAGAGATAAGCATTTACAAGGAATATGGACAGACAGACTGACAGGTGCTGCCCCCTACGACAACACCTCTTGGGCCAAATTGGCAAAGGGGTAAAAATATAATGTTTCACAGGAGTGAGGGCAAGTGGAAAGAGAGTTTAATTAGGGTTTAATGCCATACTCCAAAATATTTCCTTTTTATGGTAGCAACCACTCAGCTGCTATGCAATGCGGCGGAGTCAAATGTGGATTGAGCATGGCAGCCAAAGTAGAGAATGGGACGTATGTAGGTAAGTATGCCTGGGTTTTATATCATATATGGCAATATTTCAGCAATGTGACGAGAAGTCCTTAGAATGCAGAGGGTGGGAGGTAAACAAGTGAAACTCAACATGGAAAGCATGAATAATCAACCCTGATTCAAGTATGCCGACACATATAGTCCCAGTTTTTGAGAGCCGTGACTAAACTGCTTTGTCGTCCTAAAATAATTAATTTCTGACATGAGAAGTCAACCCTCTCTTAAGCGACTGGTTTATTTATTATTTGTACATCAGCAAAATCCCAGTATTTCCTTCACTGATAAAAGTGATATTTCATCAGTCAGATATCATTTTTGTTATAACATTTTGATATCACATACACAATGACGTCGAAACTGAGATGACATCATAATACAAGTTTAGTCAATTGCTATATTCCTATGTCATGCAAGAAGACATGATATCACACTAGACATCCTGTATATGTCATACTACTGACAGGTCTTTGAAGGCCTGCAGCTAAAAACTTTGCTTAAAGCATCTTTAAATACACAAAATCATGATATTGTCAAAGTATAAATAATAAATACAATATTGCGTATAGGCTTCTAGTCTCAGTTTCATTTGCATCTCTCACTCAAACAATATTTATGGTGTTCAGCCTTCACTGTGCAATATCTTCTATTTCACTGGTGTTTCATGTCATACTCTAGATTTTCACGACTATATAAGGACTTAATAAAGACAGGACATAATACTCACAGATAACTTTGTGGTGTCTCCTTTTAGTACTCTCTCTAGGTACAGCTGTTTTATCTCCCTCTCCAGACGGCTGGGCAGGCCAGGGTACATGGTGGAACCACCAGACAGAACTATGTGTTTATAAAAGTCTGGTCTTGTGTCTATATCTGCTGCCTGTATTGTGTTAAACAGTAACTCTGCCACACCCACTTTTTCTACATTGATTAAATGAGGCTGGAACAGAGCTTCTGGTGCACCAAATCTCTCACCACCCACTTTTATGATACGCCCATCTGGTAACTGAAAATAATTACAATGCAAGTGTTAAAGAAGGAAATTCTATAAAACTGTGCCAAACGTCACGCTCACTGAACAATGAAGAAAATGACTCATCCCACGCCAACAATCAAATATTACTGCTGTTGTGATTCAGTTCGATTAAAGTTTTGTATACTGGAGAAGAAATGCCAAATCTGAAGAGCCCACTTGTATTTATCATTCTGACAATTCTGAAAAAAAGTTTTTTGACTTGGCTTTGTGTGGATGCCATCCTCAAGATGATTTCTATTCTCTGATGGTGGTCTGGATGAAGAGTGGGCCAAACCAATGCACCTTGTCACGTATATAAAAATCCTTTTGTCTACAAACCACTGTCCGTCCACTGACATGTGGATGTTAACTTGTGACCTTATTTGACAAGGTGTTAGTTGCTAAGGACAACTTGTTTGGCCAATAAGTGCCCTCTCCACCAGAACTAGTATTTCTCACACAGCGTATATACTCACTGTGTATGATTCCACTAAAACAGTAGTTTCTAAGGCAAGTTTCTGTTCCTGGTCCACGTCATAGCCCACATAACACAGTTTCTCCTTCATCATACGAACTGTCTCGAAGTCTGCCGAGTGGTTGAAGGCATAACCTCGTAGCAACAGTAACTACAAAGTAACAGCAGATACAGGTTAGGAAAGCCTTGAGGGTGGCAGCTGCGGGTATGCAGAATAGTGCTGACCCAAAAAGCAGTAGCATCTTCAATTGTTACGCTTCTATGGTTGGGGCATTCCAAATCAAATTATGATGAACATAAACTGACACTTTACACGGTCTGATTAGGGTTTTATAATTACAAGAATCCAATAGATGATGATTATGTATCACTTAAAGACGAGACAAGTGTATGTCTTTCAACAGAAAATGTCTGGAGAGCATGGCAAATAACTTTCCAGGTACTAAATGATGTTAAAACAATTATGAAATATTGCATTTGGCCTAATTAATATTGGTATGACAACTGATTTACTCATTTTGCCAGATTCTGAAGTTCTGTTCATGTAAGAAAGATGTTACTTAAATCTGTTAAGTAGGTAGACTGATGTTCAATGGCTGAAAAAATGTAGGTTTCAGCACCAAAAATAATATTTATAACCTATTCTTGCATCTAAAAATGTTTTCTATAGGTGTGAAACTTCATGTTAAATTCAAGGTACTGTTTTGGCATTAAATTTCTGACAAGACTACATGTACAAAAGCATGAATTCAGTGAATGTACGAAAGTGAAGTACCTTAATCAGATAGCGTGTGATGTCTCTGCCAGCGATGTCCAACCTTCTGGTCAAATGAGGGAGAGCAAATCCATCATACACCGGACATATATGAGTAACACCATCTCCAGAGTCCACAACGACACCCGTTAACAAACCTGTCAACACACCGTGGACAAACTACTTCCAAGAATGCTTCTTTACGTCACACGCAAAAGTGGAACATACATGTACATGTGCAACGACTGTGGATTTAAAAAAACAATACCTTGAAATTTGTCAGCACCAACACCTTTAAAAACCGATATCTTTTCAATACCAACCATGCTACTTTTTCCACTTTTATCTTTATTTAATACCCATTCTTTTTTTATTTTGAGTACACCAACACTTGTCAATTGTGAATACGGACAAGGATTTCCAGTCCATCCCATTTTACATAGTGCATGTTAATCCGCAGTGTACATTCTGACACAGCATAGGGCTGGCCGATTCCTGCCCTCAGTCTTTCCCGCCGCTGGTCACAATGGCGTTGTTAGAAAGGGAGATAATCAACTTAGCAGACAGTTCACGAAGCGTTGAAAACAAAGTCTCTCAAAGTTGATTTTGATCTCAACATTCCGCACACTGTTAGCTGAGACAACGCTGAGTAATTCAGGATTTCAATATATATTGCAGGTTTATGGTGGCATCAATTCCCAAATATCAAAGAATCAAGAATGGTCTGATCAACCTGCTAAAAGACATCTGTCATTTTATGGAAATTTACAAGTCCCTGATTGATGAAGTTCAATTCATTCAGTCTTATACGATTTTCCTCGTGACAAACACAAATAGGACTAACCACTGAGGTCAATTTTGGATGATTTACCCTCAGCAATATCCTAAGATTGAAGCTATTTTCCTTCTGACAAGTATTACTTTTTTTTTCACATGCAGTCCCTTAAGTACTGAATAAAATAAAATTTCAAGACACATGAAACTTCATTCATCTTGGTTTTTCACACAGAACTTATTAGTGACATCTGTTCAACTGTGACTAATGTTGTTGTTGTACACGGAGTGTTCCACAAACCGACATCATGTGAACGCAAACATTTTTTGCTGTACTTTAGGCAAGTTTTATGCGACTATTACATCAAGATGTGCTTGTTCTCAATGTACACTTCATTCCACCAACGTCAACCACAGACATGAATGACAATGACACTATCAGCAGTCTCCAATTATGCAGCTTTATGCAGACAGTATACAAGGAAGAACAATACCGATGGCATAGGAATTCCTCCTATCCTGACTTAAACTGTACACCATTTGCTCTTAATACAGAGACGCTCCAATCATATTTACACAGGGGCATTGTACAAAACATGGGACATTTCAAGAGTCTCAAAGGCAATCAACAAAGAAAGAAAAAAAATCAGAAACATTCGAACTACAACAAAAAAAACTAAGTACAAGTTCCATGTTTAGTAGTTATTACTACACTTCAGACTCACCCTGTGCATAAAGCGTGAGAACAGCCTGGATTGCAATGTACACTCCTTCAAACTGGTACTTTTCAAACATTACCTACAAAAAAGTAAAACATCAATAAAATAAATGGGCTCTTAAAGTTTATGCAAGACAACAAGATTTTATCAGCATTATTTCTGGTCATATTTTATGAGGAAACCTATAGTCCCTGACAAAATGATGAAATCAATTATGCTAATGTAAAATATATATGTAACTGACCTGAATTTCGCTCAAAAAAGTACATCTTCAAAGACCAAAAAATGTCATAAAAAAGTATTTCTGGTGACTAAACTCACATATTCCCAGTAGGGTATCATCAAACCTTCTCAACAAAACTTAAAACAACTTTCTAAAATCAACAGAACCCTCAAAATCAGGAAAAATAAACAACTTAGTCACGCACAAAATTTTAGGTCATTCTGGGTATATACCATTTCCAGTTTACCTCTATCATTTTTTCCCTGTTTTTCATGGGGTTCATGGGGGGTTCTGTGAGCAGAATCTTTGTGCTTTTGGGGTTTATGTTCATCTTTTCCTTTCCAAATGTGTAGTCATACAAGTGAATCATGTCATCCCAATTCCTGACGATTCCATTCTCCATAGGGTAATTCACTTCCAACATCGACCGCAACTGACTGGCTTCATCTCCCACCATTAAATCCTGCATGGAACAAAATGCAATTGCATGCACATTAGAAAGGTCATTCGATTACCTCCTAAGTATTTCATTGAACTTCTGTTTTAGTAAAAAGTTACTGACTCCGGTACATTTCCATTTAAATTTCGAAAAATAGAACTTTAATCTTTTAAAAGATCTTTCTTTTTTGAATAACAAAGTGATATCTTACTTTTTAATTTTACACACAGAAGTCTTAAAAAAAAAACTGTTCTAACAATGTTGAGGCATTGCCAAATGCAATACCATCCAAGTGTTACAGTAATAGTGAAACCAGCAACTCACCTTGACAACAATATCCCCTACTTTCTGTTGTGAACGGATGATAGGTCTGCCTACCAGAGACGGGAAGATATGGTCAGGGAAGTTAGACCCTGCTCGCCCACACTTCACAAACTGCAAAATATAAATAAGTAAGCATTCATACTTTTATGTCACTGCATTATGTGCACATACAGTCCTAAATTTGCAAACCCTTTGGCAGGCAGAAAAGTGCACCTTTAACACAACTTGATCAGAAATTACCAAACTGGTTGGGTCACTAATATTGTGCATCTGATTCGAAAAAGAAACAAAGGCTTTTAGCGCAAGTTCATTACCCTAACTTGCTATATTCTAAGCAACTTTTAACTGTATTTTACACTAGACTAACTGAATTATAAAATTACAAGTCAGAAAATTGTTTTTATTGCTACAGGGGATTATCTAGCCATTTTCTTGTTGTGGTCACCAATGTCAGAAAAATGAGCTTGAGACAAATTCTGTATTCTGAATCTTCATGAAAGAAATTGGGTTTTTCATACACTGGTGATGAAAAAATACTGTGTTTTCTGATTTGTTCAAATTTAATTTCTAAGAAGAAACTGGCTGGCAAAACCCACGGCAGAAAGACCCAAAACAGTATTATCAAAGTCAGTCTTCAGTGCTGTTTATTAGATATTAGTATATGTACATGTAGGTAACTGCCAGATGATATGTTATTTAATAAACCAGAGCATTTAAATATGTTTTACTGTAAGCTGTAACACAGATGCTAGCGTGACTTGACTTGCGACCAGGAGTTCCATTTAACATCTGAAATACTCCTTCACATGAACCGTCTGTTGGAGCCACATCGGCACATCGCAACGGTTAAGCTCTTTGAAGGATTAAATAAAATACAAACACAAAAACAATCTGACACACTGTCTGTTACATCCACTGAAGGATTCTCTTCGAATCAAACTTTCATAGCAGACACAAAATAAGTACCTAAACTGGTAGACAGCAGAACTAATTCGAGGGTTTCCTTATGATATTGTAAGCAAGACCAAAACAATGCAGTGAAGGCAGAGTAATGTAGGTTAATGTAGGCTATCCATGACCCAAAATTTGGTCTCTGCATCTGTATTTTGGACTAGTTTGGCAGATGGTAGATACTAACCATTTTTGATGACTTTCTAAATTGGACAGGTGTCGTTACAGATGCTGGCTCTTCCACCCTAACTACCCAAGGGCAAGTCACTGCCTGGCACTCCCTGCCAAGCAGATACATCGAGGAATGTCTGCACACTGGATGTGTAACATTCAGTGAGGAGAATGATACACCTGGCTGGCGGGTGAGCAGTGATTTGGTGTTTGGTGTTTGAGACCCAGCATATATGACACCAGTCCAATGTAGAAAGTCTTTACAGATGCACAGTATCTAGGCTGGAGATGAACAGTCAAGTTGCCAGTGGAAGTGGATTTGCACTGATACTAAAAAAATTTGCACAAGTGGTGTGCATTGACAGTGTTGATGGCATGTCACATCTGAGTATACACAGACTAATTCTGATCAGGTTAGTTTGAATGACAGGTCAGAGATCCGATCAACACAACTGAATGTGTGACTACTAAAATAATTGTATCTCAACTTCTTTGCCACAAAGAATGTTTCAGACAAACGCAACACCAAGAAACATACAGGAAGTTGCAAATATTATATTACTTATTAGACTTCCATGATGCACCTCTACTGGAGGCTCTAGAAAGTAATTGGTTACTCCAAGTAGGCCTATACGACTCACTCATGATTCCATGAATCATCGGCACATCAAATCAATTCCTTCCCCAAAGAAGAGAATAAAAATTTACGCCAACGTTTCTCACTATACTAAAGAAAAGCAAAATTTAACAGCACAATGCTTTTTGCTTTCTGATGAAACACAACATCAAACAGTCGAGTTTCATACTTGACAAGAAAAGTGACAATCGCAGCAAAACGACTTCCGGGTAATCGTGCCCCATTTAGTCATACGAAAAGAGATTGAAGATGGACAAAAATGCGGCCACTGATACAAGCAACATACCCCTGTGCCATTGTCACAGACAACCACTTTCCTCCCTTGGCTATCCATCCCGGATTGTCTTGGATTATCTCCACATATAAACCTTTTCCCCTCAGCTTCCTGCCCGACGTATTACCGGAACAGCCAACACCCCTTTGAAGCCGGCTACTTGTAACAAGTCATTTGATTGGCTGGTAGATTCGCGCCATCCAATGAAAACAGTTATCATAAGTGTCAACATAGCCTGTAAAGATGTCTGCTAGCGGCATGAAGGCGATCACGGTTTGTCTGCTCTTTTCAGCGTTAGCTGTTATAGTATGGTGTGAAATAGAAAAATACATACCCTTGAAGGTTGAAGTCAAACCGACCAAGGACGGGGAACCGGTTAAGGTGTTCACAGCTGAGGAAATAAGTCGATATGATGGATCAGATGTAAGTCATTGCACGTTATCAAGTTTTAAAGCACAAGCAGCTGAAGTGCTAAAAGTTGATCGAAACGTACCGGTACATGTAAGAAGAAATAATACGGTCTCTAACTTCCAAGTACTTTCTTAGCGTATGATGATTAGCACTGGGCTATCCTGTCACCTGCAACCTGAGTTTAAATTGGTTTAATACTGAGATCACTTGTTTTGTCACGAATAAGAAAACAAAAAGGAAAAAAAGAAGTTAAAAATTGGCCTGTTTTATTATAGTGTTTTTTCCTTATATTGGATGATTGTGAGGAAAATATAAGAGGAATCATTTTAAATTTGCTTTTTGTTTCAGGAAAATGAGCCGATTTATATCGCCATTAAGGGAGTAGTGTTTGATGTGTCTTCTGAGAAAAGTTAGTAAATCCTGCTACTCTTTAATTGTTTCACGTTTAGATATGCAGTAACATGTATGTACAGTAACAAGTTATGTGTCGGTGAATATTAGATGTAATCATGACAGTCGTTATGATGTTCAGTGTAATCCATAGACATCTGGTTAAAAGTAGTTATGCATATCATTGCATTGAATATTGATTAAGTGTTAGGTTGTTTAAAAAAGAAAAAAATTGAAATAAGCAACTTCACAGTCTGGAACATGGTTGTCAGGCATTTGCGTGACTGGCTTGATATGGAAAGCTTGGTTTTCAAAAGGCATATAAACAAACTGGTTTGGCCTATCTCTTAACATCAGAGTGAGCACACTGCCTCTGATTTCTTCCCGTTTTAAAACTATTTGTTTTTTTTTTAAAGCATCTGTTTTTCCACAAAAGACTTGCTTTTCCATAAACAATGTCCAGGGGAAACAGGACAAACTGGAGTAAATAAACCAAAAAGCAGCTGCTCACTCCAGTGTTAAAAGATAGACCACGCTTGTTTGCTTATGTGCCTTTCGAACACGAGGCTATGTAGTCATGCATGCGTGTTGCAGCCCTGCTCAAGATCATGAAATGGCTTGTTACACAGTGTATGTATTTGGTTGCAGGGTTTTATGGCAAAGGAGCTCCATACAATGTATTGGTTGGACGAGATTCCACAAGGGCCTCGGCTTTGATGTCATTGGATCCAGAAAACCTCACTCATGACATTGTAAGTCATTGTACTGTTTGTAAATGATTATTATCCACTGATATGAGACCTCAAGGACAATTGTTTGAACCCAGCACATGCAGGTGAGCTGTTATGAGTTCACACAAGGAAGGTATTTCTTATATCAAAAGTTGTAAGAATTCTTGCCTTTCAGCAATATTATGTGCAAGTCTGTACATGGGATAGTTTGCCAGTGGCTGCCCTGGTTTACTCTGCCGACTCAACTGGCTGTCATGCAATACATGAGAAAAATTCTTTAGTTTGGTGTTTAACAGAAATCAAAGTTGAAATTTTGAAACCTGTCCTTTGCTTTCTTAGATTTGCCGGTAAACTTGACATAAATATTATATTGGTATAGTTTATACATTATTGTTATTATAATATATGTATACATATAGAAAAGTAATGTAGTCATAATATATGTATGTGAACAGATACATAACAATAAAGCAACACTTACAAATGAAAACACAGTTGCACCTTGACTGTTAAAACACACAAGACTGAGAGTTGCTAGTGGTATTTCTACGTAGTTTCTGCATTCCCTTCTTTTTGGAGGCTTAGTGACAATGAGCCATCTTGCTGTACTCATAGGGCTGTTTGTGGAGGTTTATGTTCACCGGAAGACTGCTGGGCCCGGTTTCATGAAGCATACTTAGTGTGAAGTATCCCTTAGCTAAGTGCACTGTCTGTCTCTACAACATATGCTGTCATGGCAGTTAAAGGAATACTTAGCTAAGTGTTCTTCATAAAACCAGGGCCTGGTTTTCTTCAGCTTACTTGCTAGAGATTCGTGGATTACCCCACACCCTTGGAAGTGGAATACCCCACACCCTTGGAAGTGGATTACCCCACACCCTTGGAAGACTCTGGCTCCCTGTACCCATTAAACTCACCATTGTCATATAAGTGAAAAATTTCTGACAGTGTATTGAACAACAGTGGAAGAAAGAAATGTTGGGATTTCTGATTAATCTGCTGTTGTTCAAAAGAACAATTATTAGCATACACATGTATGTAATCCATGTGTTTGTTTACAAGTGCAAAGAGGTGACACATTCCTACATGAACACATGGTAAGTTCACACTTTGACAACTATCTTTCAGACTGGGTTATCAGACAGTGACCTGAAGTCCCTGGATGAGGTGTACACAGGGACATACCTGGCCAAGTACCCTGTTGTGGGCTATATGGACTATCTCCTGGAAGGTGAAAATTTGGACAAGTTAAAGGTATCTGAAAAGGAGTTGTAAAACTGTTCTTGGTTTCTCACTGTATACATCAATAATAAATGCATGTGCATTTTTTTCGTGTAAACTTTTTATAGGGTTTGGTGTTTCATGACAAGTAATCTGCATGTACTTTGATAGACACATGGAGCCTTAATGTATGATGACACATGTATAGAGCATTATAAATCAGTGAATACATGTACATTTCTCATGATTTTAGATGAAATTATGTGTGGTGTGTGCGCATTAGCATTTTCATCATGACATATTCAGTGTTTTGAGAACTGTTAATAGCTATATGTAAATTAATACATTGATCATGATTTTAGATGAGGTATGTGTAGATGAGGAATTATTGCTTTCAGAATACATGTATGATATATACTTCACATGAGAACCACTACTGACACATTTAGGTGGCAGTATAGCAACCTCTGAGTTACCATAAGTCAAACTAATTTTGAGTCATCTCTGAAATATCATTGTGATAAATGAATTATTTTTATGACTGAAGTTTTGTATTTCTTGTCGTTGTGTTGTCTTCGGTGGATTCATGAATTGCATGTATTGGTACTAATCTCATGGTTTCATATCATTCGTGAAGCTAGAGCTCTCATACATGTGATGGATCTGTAAAATGCTAATAGAGCATTGTTACCATATCTGGTTGATTTGTTTGGAATGCATTTGATCTTTCACTTCCTGTATTTGTCAGTGAACATAGATTCATCAGTATGATAACTTTGTCTGTAATCTGGAAGGCAGTCGGCTCTCTTGTTTAGACTTGTGCCCATTGAGCTCTGCCTAGGGTAATCATTGATCTGTATGCCTTTCCTGCACTTAAAATACCAGTAAGGAACTTGATCCATGTTACCATGGTGATAGCATAGTTTTGGTCTCATACATGTGGATACATTGGTAGTGGGTATTGCTTTCAGATGGTTTATTTCAGTGATAAGACGTTGGTAGCAAGGACATGTAAATAGATGTCCTGACATAGTACATTGTATTAAGCAGCAGATTTAAGGACACTTTTATACCATTTACTTTTCTCCTGTTGAAAATTGTTTGCTGGTACAACATAGTTCAATAAAGTGTAGTGAATTGTTTAATTTTGGTAATGGAATTGCACTGTGCATGGAGTTTTCCTGCTGTGACTTGTTTAAAAGAAAAATTAAGACTGGTAGATGGGTTTACAGTATTTTACCAACTGTTTTATACTTGTGACTGTGTCTTAGTCAGTTTAGTCAAATTATGGATATTATTTTTTGTGACAATGCTCTTAACCTACCCAGAATCCTCCTCAGTTCCAGAGGGTAAAGCAAACTCCCAAGGCAACTTGAAAACATACTTCTTAAGATTTTGAAGAAGAAAGTATCTGGTTCAAGTTAGCTGGGGTAGCTGAAGGACTCGAATCTTCACCAAAATATTTAAATAGCCTATTCAGATTTGAGAACGCACCCCTCTATGTTAAAATATGAACTATGTCTGGTTGAATTTTGGAAGGATTCAGGGTAAGTCACAGTGTAAGATGTTGATATGAAATCTTTGTTTGCATAGAAGTCATTATTGGAGATACTGGAAATATTTTTTATCACATATTTATAGACATTACGTTTCAATAAAATGTTAAATGTATTTTACAGATTTTATTACCAGATTTGTACAGTTACCTTTTTCACTGATGGAATTAATGAAAATCAAAGATATTAATATACATATAGTTCTTTCTGTCTTTCTCCTTGACTTTCATCAATAATCCTTATCCTGATACTGTTTAATCTAACAGAATATGAACTTGTCTAGAAAAAAAAAATGTTTGGTCCTTATTTGAAGAGTTACAGTGGCCTTTGTCTGGTATTAAACTAGGTTCTGTTTATAATTACAAAACATGACACTAAGGTTTAAGGTTAGGAACATTTCCACAGCTAATATTCACCCAGACTGAGCTCAGGCAGATTGCTCACTAGAAAAACTACCAAGTTCAATCCTTAGTCATGTAAGATGTATGATTTCATACCTGGTAGTCATGATCTTGCTTAGCATCAGACAAAGTCCTGGTTGAACTGGTGTCTGTATTTTGGGCAAGATCACAGTTGTGGTATGAAGGAATTAATATTAAAAATATTTTTTAAAAAAGTTATAGACTTACACCTATGACCCATTTACCAGTATTTATTTATAGGCTTAACTAAGGTTGGCTAAAACATCCCTCTTGCTGCAGCTAATCAACTCTTTCACCAAGTAGGTTGAAGCCTTGAATCCAGGTGTGGCCAGTTTACTGTGGCTTTGAGAGGTCAAGTTCTACCCATAACCTTGGCAGACGTCGTAAGCACACACGAGAGCTTAAGATCCAACTCAACCTGAACAGACTTGCATAGGCACAAAAGCGATTCTCTGTATAACCAGTTGAATTGTGCAATGCCTTAAAAGCAACATGGTCGCCCAAATAGTAGGTATATTTGTTATTACAGAATGACATGAGTATTAGGTATTTGTCGCAAGAAGTAAAAGTTACAAGCTTTTCATTAATCCCAGCATCATATGTTAAGTGAATGTTTAAAAATAAGAAAAGAACTGAAAAGTCTGCCAGAATATTTAAATGAGAGGCTGTCAGTGGAACTGGAGCATGTGCACAACAAACGTGGCTATGAAATGTGTAAGAGGACTTAATTACCGCTCGCTCGTAACAGGATTGGCCAAAAAGAGGGGTGAAAGAACTCAGCAGGTTGACAAGCAAGTAAGGAGTTGTAATTGTTGGTTGGTTGTCGCAAAACTACACTACTTGAGAGGTGGGTGGGTGCAAATGTTGCGGTGGTGTTACAACTTCGAACATGGCCCGCAATAATGAGAACTTGTAAAAGTCACATACTCAATGAAATTTTTCTATTTCAAGGTGACTTATTTAGCTTATGAACGAACTTAAAAACTTTAAGCTTTCGTGTACATGTATGCTGAGCTGTATAGCCCAGCGAAATTCTTGAGAAGGTCTACTGCGGTAAACCCCTATGAAATGGAAATACTACATGTTGTACATAAATAAAACACTTTGAATCCCAGCACGAACAAAGACACACTAGTTCTGACTTGTCACATTATTTATTTTTAGCTGTATCATAAAAGTCAGGCTTTTGCTAAAGTTTGAGCAATAAGGCACACATTAGCACTTTGTATCCACAACTAGGGAAGCTCAAGTCTGTCACTGTCAGTGCCTATGTTAAACTGACATACTTCTACCTTCATCACTCAAAGTATCCATTCACTTTCAGTTCTGGATGAGGCCATTTCAGCAATACTAACTCTCGTCATGGACATCTTTCACAAGTTTTGTGTACAGCTCTCCCTCCACTGGTGCATTTTCCGAAGGAACATCCTCTGATGCACCTCTCAAAATGTGGATTTCCTCTACAGGGATTTGAACACGAAGCTCTTTCTCCAACATCAAGTCCACTAACTCTTGAAGTTGTTCAGGAAAGAGAGACACGGCATCCTTGTACAATGTCTAAAACAAACATAAAAATACCTTTAGATTAGTTCTTTTGCCTTGGTGTACAGAAAGCTAATACCGCACACTTCATCATAATGCTGGGGCCTCTGTAGGAAAACTAGTTAAAAGCCATTTTTTATCACCAAAAAATAAAGCTGAAAAGCTTCTTTCACTTTTATATGTTAAGACACATCCTAAACTGCATATTTAGAAATGAAAACCAAATGTTTCATGGGTCCACCAGTAACCTGCGGATGGTAGTGGGTTTCCATGGTGCTCCGCTCAGTTTCCTCCCACCATAATGCTGGCTGCCATCGTATACCCTAATTCTTCAACCTTTTCAACCACCCAAGCAACCAATATGTTGAAACACTCTGATAGAACTGTGTGGTGTAAAGAAATAATTTGCACAGTTTTAATCACACAAACAAATCATTTTTAACATCATTTTCTGATTTTATAATCACTGTAAGCATAAATTTCACTGAAAAATGTGCTTTAGTGGTTGAAAAGGTTGAAGACTTAGAGTAAGTGAAATAGTCTTGAGTACGGTGTAAAACATCAATCAAATAAATAATTCAGGCAACCTCTAACTCTTTCCCCATGGAATATTTATGTCAATTCTGTGTCATCTGGGATTCATTGGTTGTAAGGAATCTTTAGAATACAAGTTTACCAATCGACACCGACTTCAATGTAAGAACTAACCTGAATTCACTGAACAATGGTAACTAACGAGCTGATGAGAGCAGCTTGCTGGCTGGTCACATCGGTAGGCATCAAACTTGAACAGTTTGAACAAAGTGGCTTATAGCAGAGACTCTTATGGTGGATCAACTGGTGCTGTGGGTTTTCCTTACAAGGTGCTGCTTTTATAGTAACATATACTGACAATCAGGTGGACAACCACATGACTCATGAGCTTCCCCACTTTGCTGCAAGGACCACAATTTCCCATGCCTGTGTTCCAGGAACACTTGTACCATCTACTGTACCTTTAACCACGCAAGCCTCTCCTAGGCATACCTGTGCCACATCTTGAAGGTAGACACCCAATACAAGCCTTACCTTTGACCAAGGACATCTCTGTAAGGCTCTGTAGAAAAGTCCTTTGGCTCGACTGCTTTCTCCAAACTGGATCTTTAAAATTCAAACATCATGATGGGATTACCACCCTTAAGTTATCAATGTATGAAAGTTCAACAGTTCGAGGGCAACATGGTCCATTATGCACTTGAATCAGTGATATTGCATGACAGTTGACATGTACTTTTATACTCCACTTTTATATTCTGGCAGACCCAGAATTAAACCCTTGACATTTACTATCTCGTTTTCGTTATTGTTAATGTCATTGTCAAGAATTTTTCACTTATACCAATTTATTATAAGCAGAAGAACCTAAAGAGCCTACGCTAATGCACCAACTTAATGCAGTTTGTACTGGAGTATTTCTCAACATTGATCTCCAGAGCCCTGAGAGAGTAGAGTGAACCACTTATTACTACCAAGGCCCTCAGAACAATGGAAGTGGAAGAATATGGAAACTTCCCTCATCGAAGAAGGAGTATAGAATGTGCATGAGTACTGAGCACGAGACGTCAGATTGTGAATGGAAGGCCTATGTGGAACTGCCCTGCAACAGTTTCTGCACAGAATCTGAAAACAGAGCAGCTGGGTCTACATGTAAGTCCTTGACATGGGTGGCTGAGACTCTCAAACCCCAAGCTGACTTCACAATGTATTTATTCATTAGTGTTTCATGTCATACTGAAGAATGTTTCACTTACAAGACAACAGCCAGCATTATGGTGGAAGGAAACCAGGTAGAGCCCCAAGGATAATCCAAGACTACTCACTTTGCTGGCAGACATTCCCATGTACAACCAGAGAGGAAGCCAGCTTGAGCTGAACTTGAAGTCACAGCGACTGCATTGCTGAGAGGCTGCGGGGTCATTGTGCTGCGCTAGTACGCTAACCACCTGGCCACAGAGGACCTGATTTTAAAACATAAAGACTGTGATTTCTAACCTCAAAGTGCATGTAGAGTCTCCAGAGGATTACACAGTTCTGTGAATGAGAGTTGAGGAGAGCCCTCTCTAGCAGAGACCTGAGCCTGTGAAGGATGCCAGTCTCACCTCTCACTGGGGAGTCAGACAAATCTGCAGGGAGATAGCATACACAGGGATAATACATCAACACAGGACAGAGATAACATACACAGGCATGATACATCATTGACATACATGTACATGACATAGCATAAACAGTGATAATACATCAACGCAGAACAGGGATAACATAAACAGGGATGATCCATCAATACAGGACAGAGATAGCATTCACAGGAATGATCCATCAATGCAGGGCAGAGATAACATACACAGGGATGATCCATCAATGCAGGACAGAGATAATATACACAGGGATGATACATCAATGCAGGACAGAAATAGCATACACAGGGATGATATATCAATACAGGACAGAGATAACATACACAGGGATGATACATCAATGCAGGACAGAGATAGCATACACAGGGATGACACAGCAACACAGAACAGAGATAACATACACAGGGATGATCCATCAATCCAGGACAGAGATAGCATACACAGGGATGATACATCAATGCAGAACAGAGACAACATACATTGGGATCATACATCAATATAGGACAGAGATAACATACACAGGGATGATACATCAATACAGGTCAGAGATAGCATACGCAGGGATGACACATCAATACAGGACAAAGACAACATACACAGGGATGACACATCAATACAGGACAAAGACAACATACACAGGGATGACACATCAATACAGGACAAAGACAACATACACAGGGATGACACATCAATGCAGGTCAAAGAAAACATACACTGGGATGATACAGCGACACAGGACCAGACCTCGCAATTAGAGGTGAGTGGTCTAGGTTAAAGCATAGGACAGTTCACCTTGAAGCACAAGTCCTGCAGGACAGAGATAGCATGCACAGGGATGATATAACCACACAGGACAGAGATAACATACACAAGGATACATGAATGCAGGATAGAGACAGCATACAAAGGCATTATACATGAATATAGAACAAAGATAGTATACACAGGGATGATACATCAATGGTTCATGGCAATCAGCCAAGAACAACTGAAGAGAATGGAAGATGTTACAATAATAACCCTGGCAATATACAGACATGTGCCAGAATGCATTCAGTTCTTGATGATTTTAAGTTTTAGGTATGATTCAGTTGCAACTTCACAAATATTTCACAAATAAAGCTCAGCTCTTTCTGATTTTTAGCCTTTGACATTCCTTTAGTGTTATCTCGCTTTTTTCAAACCACATTTGACCAATCATAAACAATATTCTTGCAAATGTATCACACATTGACCAGTAAAATATATTCAACCTATCTCTGCACCCTCAAGTGCACTTACCAGTTTTTGATTTCAGCAAAGCCAAGTGTCTTTTGATTTCAGCCAGACAGTAGAATACTGCAGGGTGCGGGGTGTTACTGTCTCTGATTGCTCGATCAAAGAATCGGCGTAGTCTCCCAGTGATGAAGGACTGGGTCTCCACAGCAACAAACATCTGCAGGAACTGTCTATCCTCAGGAAAGTCCTTCAAGGCCGAACCCAGCACAGCCTGGAGCCTGGACAGAGGACACACTGATGTCGTCTGGTGGAAAATTACCACTTTAAGCCAATCAACGTAGAGCTTTCTCTTGACATTGACCCATATTTTTTGTTTCACAAAGGATGATGCGGCTATTTTTTTATCACAGTCACTCACAAGCCCTTCATAATACCGGGATGCAGAATCAAAGTTACCGGTGCTGTATTCATACACGGCCAAACAGAAGGTTAAAATATGGTACTGGCTCCGTTGGTCAACACCATCATCTCTTACATTATCCATTAAATTTTCCAATGCCTTTTTTTGAAGATCATTAAGTTTTCTTTTTGTTTTTAAAACAGAAACAGGTGAAGCTTTCTTCGACATGAGTTCAGTTTTGTTAAAAATGCCTCCTTCAGCCAAACAGTCTATAGTACTGACCACACACTGAGTGGTTTCGGATGAAGGAACTGTCTTCCTTTTTCCCAGGGTAAACTCCAGACAGTCTGGAATGCCAAGTTGAATCTGGATGTAAGCTAAATACAGGCTATAAAGCCCTACTCTCTCTGTAAATGCACTGTTTTGTGACATGGAGCTTCCTGGCTGCATGGACAGAGCTGTCTCTAAAACTCTAATGCTTTCATCCACTTTTCCCAAAGAGTGTTCAAATCTGGCATACCAAGTCCACAGATACAGGTTGTTTCTATTTTGTTCCTCCTTCAGACAAGCTTTAGCTAATTTTCTAAGTTCTTTAGATTTGGTTTTATCTAATTTCAGATCACAGTTTATTTTTGCAACCTGAACCTCAAATTCCAGCTGTAATAAACTTAGTTTTGTCCTCTGATCACCAGAAGCAAATGCCATTGACTGCTGCACAATGTTTCGAATGAAATTTGTCAGATTGTCTGAAAATATAGGTTTATCACAACAAAAGCCGATGTTTTCTGCGGGAGACGAAGATGCATCATTTATGCTCTGAAGAAACAGCTGTGATTTCTGAAGGTGGTCCAAAAGTTTGCTGCTGTTAAAACATTTCACTTCAACACCTATAAAATGTAGGAACAAGAGAATGAGATCAAAGTGTAACTCTTTTTGGCTGAAGGTGGAAAGAGTTGGTGTGACATCATCCACCAGCACCAGCCTATCAGGATCTTCACAGTCCTCTTCTGTTTGGTTCTCATTTAAATCTGGTCTCCATGGTAACCAGTGAACACTTTCTCTGTGGGTTTCCATCTCCAGCCAGGTTTTCCACACTGGCTGCTCTTTGGCAAGGATAGCTTCTTCGGCGTCTTGACTTTCACCTGTTCCCAAAACAAAATCATGGTGTCAATTCCTAGCTATAGGTCACTTTACTATTGTGATGACCTTTAACATCTTCCTGTACACGTATCTATGGTGCGTATAATTGTGTGACTGTTTTCAAATAGTTTTACTGTGTCTACCAAGGCAGTTATGCTTTTGCTGGAATTCATCAGTCAGTTGGCAACTTTACATAAATGGTTATGCAGGCATCTGGGTGAAGTTCTGAGGACTGGTTGACATTCGAGCTAAGGGCCAATCTCTTACAATTTGGTGGCGATCCACATCCAAGAATTTTTGAAAGGTTCATCACAGCTGCCAAATATAGCCATAAATACATGTACATAATTTTACCTTGTGAAAGTGCCCAGCAGTGTATTGTCCCTTTGTTCTAACTCATCATGATGTGTGCATTTAACTGTGGTGGGGTTTGTGCTCCTGGGAGTGCCAATGTAGTTTTACTTGTAGGTTGTGACACATTTCCAGAAAGCTACAGTTTGCAAAATTGTATTTCATAGATCTGTTTAGCACTGAAGGTGGGCATCACAGAAAATCTGTATGCTTAGAAAAGCAACATTTGCCTTCCATTCTCTTTGAAACCGCATTTCACAAATGCCCAAACTACATGTATTAGTGACTTGCCACATAGGTACCAGTTATTACGATTATCAAACTTACCTTGACTGCTAGGCATATCTAGTGGGGCATCCCTGTTCTGCACCCACTGCGCCCAACCTTTGGCCCCATCCTCACCGAACCTTGCCACACCACTATCCCAGAAGCTCTCAAACACAGTCAGCTTTTCAGAGTGAGGAATGCCTCTAACCAGGTCTGGGCTGAAAAGGTTAAACTCGACCAAAGCTTGTAGGGAGGCCATGGCCTTCTCTGTGTGACCGGTCTGCTTCAGGAAACTGCAGTACTGGTAGAAAATGACTGAAAACAGAAGGCAGCACACATATGAACATCCTGACTGTCACTGGGAGTTTTGCTGGATTACTTATTGAAGCATCTTTTAAAAAATGTTACAGTTTGAGTTGCAAGTCAAACAGCAATGTAAGGAACTTTTGCTTAATTAAATGATAATGCATGCAGTCCACATGGAAGAAAACAGTTCATGCACTTTTAAATCACCCAATGATAAACAGGCTAAAGACCGTGCCACAAACACAGAGAAATTACTTCACAATGAGCTGTTTTAATTTTGTGTTTTCCTCCAAAATTTTGTATCAGTTTCTTGATGATGACTTGATGATTACAAGTACTGAGGCAACAGAAATATTCCCAAATATGCAAGACACCAACAAGTACATGTCCATGAACCAGCCCAAGTATGCATGTACTTACTTAGTAAATCCTCCTCCTGGGGCCTCTCTTCATCCACTAAGTGGACATCTGCTGACATCACAGACAACAGCTTGGAGATACACCTGTGGTAACACTTGATTGTCTTTGCTACTGTGAACTGGCTCAGGTTGGATTGGACAAACAAAATGTAATGAAGCCATAGAGTTGTGTTGCCTGGATGTACAAAGAGTAGTTGGTCCCACTGCTTAGAGATTTCCTGAGGCTCCAAAATCTCTCTGCTCAACTCCAACTCAGCCATCTTTAGCTCAATGGAGGCAGGGTTTGATTGAAGAGCTTTGTGAAGGATTGCTAATTTCTTCTCCACGATTTGGGCAAAACTGCTCCGTAGTTTATCCATCTCAGATCCCACAATGCTGCCTGCTGTAAGCAGAGAGTTTGTCTCCTGGAATTTCACGAACTCTAGCCACAGTTTAATGTCATGGGGATTTTCCCTGAGGGATTTATTGAAAACCATTGTCTTGTTGGTACTGCTGACTTCTGAAGGAAGAACAGTGTGGTTATCGGCGGCCATTTTCTCTGGTGATTTTCCTTGCAGATAGGAGCAAGTGGAAGAATCGTACACACCTACTGGGTTAACGTTTTCAGACATGTCTAAAATTTTGTAAAGTTTATGGGTACTGACACTATTTTCAACAGGATAATAATCTGAATGTTTGATTTGTTGTAGAGGGTCTTCATTTCCTGAAGTCCTCAATGGCATGCTTTCAGATGCTCTCAACTCTCTGATGTTTTCTTTGGCAAAGTAGCGCTCTTCACGGAGCCGTTGTTTCTTGCTGGTCTTCCTTGAGCTTTCCAGCCATGACAGAGTCTGTCCGTCTCCCAGACCCAGACAAGAACTGCGCAGTCTGTGATACTTGGCGATGTGTAGCTTGTACAAAGATCCATATGTCAGGTTGTTGGCATCAGCTGTCCTGTCCACACGATATGCATCCCTGGCTGTCAGCCCCGATACATCCTCCATAAAGATCTTCCCCTGCTCT
The DNA here is from genome assembly GCA_016165875.1 of Acanthopleura granulata. Lineage (NCBI taxonomy): Eukaryota > Metazoa > Mollusca > Polyplacophora > Chitonida > Chitonidae > Acanthopleura > Acanthopleura granulata. The sequence goes on along the minus strand of JABBOT010000012.1, from coordinate 4,628,370 downwards.
GGTTTGAAAAATGTCTGCCTGCAAAGATACAATTTATGCCTTTAGCATGCACAACATGTAGTTGCTCTGAGTCTTTACACTGTAACATCAGCTAAAACCATTTTGCCTACAAAATCCAACATTTATCATCAACTTATTTCAGCTGAAAGTATGAAAGTAAGATAAATATTGTATCCTTAATTATTCTGAAAAAAAAAAAACCCAAAACAAAAAACAAGCACAAACAACTTGTAAATAAACAACCACAAACATTACCCTCCTTTTATTGGCTTACTTCTCTGCTTCGAGAGCCTCATTTCCATCCGTATCTTCCTTATGACTTCTTTTCTTGTGCTTCTTGTGTTTTTTCTTTTTCTTCTTTCTGGGGTGCCTGGCTTCATCATCATCAGATTCAAATTTTCTCTTTCGCTCTGTTTAAAAACAAAAACAAAACATCAGAAATCAATTAAATACACTATATCCTCTGATTATTTTAAGAGCTAAAACAGTTTTTGGACTGAGATAACCTACAAAGACAAAACTCCATGCAAATTACTCTGTATGTATTTGAAAACATATTTTTGAACATTTACCTCCCCTGCCCCAATGGCATATGGATCCAGAACACCTCTACTGCTTAAATGCTGCTGTTTCATTGGATCAGATGCTCTCCATTTAGTTTTCTTAAATGCCATTCCATCAAGTGCAAGTACAGTGAAAGTTCTCCTCACAAACAACACAATACCTATGCTAAAGCAGGAGAGTGCCCTTGATTTTACAGGGAGGGAATCTTTTTCTCTGGTTTTGAGGGGTTTTTGTAGTTTGGGGGGTTTTCGTAGATTTAGGTTTTTTTGGAGCGTTTTATTGACAGTTGGGCTTGGGCAGCACGGAATGGTTGTGAAGATGATATGCCTCTTTATAGCTAGAAGCATCTGGAATAACCTACAACTTTGAGGGGAGAGAAAAATTTTAAATTTCTTTCTCCCTTTTCTTGACCTAATAAAACAACTATTAAATCTTCCACACACACTTCAACCTCCAAGAACTGCAGGATTGAATGACTGCAGAAACCTCAGGAAACTGAGGGAACCACTAGTTGAGGAAACCTCAGGAAACTGTGGGAACCACTAGTTGAGGAAACCTCAGGAAACTGTGGGAACTACTGACAGTGGGACCCTCAGGGAACTGAGGAAACCACTGACTGTGGGAAATGAGAGAGCCACTGATTGAGTAAACCTCAGGGAACTACTGACTGCAAGGAACCTCAAGGAAATGAGGAAACCACTGACTGGGGGAACCTCAGAGAACTACTGATTGAGGGAGCCTCAAGGAACCGAGGGAACCACTGACTGTGGGAGTCAAATTATGGGCACCCATACAAGACAGTTAAAAGTTTAGTTGGTTTGAATAACTTTCCTCTTCTGAACTAGAGGCAAATTTAGGACAATGCTGTTTCATAAATTTATCTATCTCATTGAAGTTTTATGCTGTACTTAGCACTATATCACTTGAAGAAAACCAAGCAGAGCCAGGGGGAAAACTGACGACCATCCACAGGTTGCTGGCAGATCTTCCCACATATGGCCTGAGGGGCAATCACATAAGCTGGACTTGAACTCACAGCAACAATATTATTTGGGCACCAAAAACCAGAGAAGCTCAGACTCTATAGATCAAAATCTAGATAAGCTCTACCAATGGGCAGGATTTTCCTTTATGTTTATGACTCACTTATTTTTGATGCAAACATTTCGGCTTTCACCTGGTGAAGTCTTTTCCTTAAACTATGTGATGTACAATTAGTATTTTTTTTCTGTTGTACAAACCTCCATTGTGCTCAACAGTGACATCATCAGAGGAGAGTTCATCACCAGAAACTCTGTAGAAAATATCAAATTTTGATTAATACAATTCTTAACATGACAGATTTAGAGAAATAAAGAAATATGGAAAGAATAAATGCTATTTGCTATATGTATGAACACAGTGAAATGGTTTCAATTAACATAAAAACAGTTCACAGCCCAGCAAATTATAATATATCATTCAGCAAGTATTCAGACTGAACTACATGTATAAAGGGGCAAAACTCCAGAAAATGGTTTGGTAACTGGTGGCAAAATGTCACATCTTTTTACCAAGAAAGAAGGACAATGTCAACAAAATCAAGAGCATTATTTACATGTATATCCACATATCCACACTTACATTGTTTGTTTGACTGGGTTTAATGTTGCTTTCAACATTATTTCGGTCATATCATAAAGGTGTCTCTGTGACCCAATAACGACAAAAATTGCATATCTTGAATGCTATGCCGAAGACACTAGACATGACACCCACCCATTCACATCACACAGTACTCGTCCTATTTCTCTTACCCTAGGGACCAAGCAAGGTAGTGCCAATATTACCAATACTTAAGTCTTAAGCATGACTTGATTTAGGAGCTAACCATGGATCTCCTCATTATGAGACAGGTGCTCTATCTACCACAGCCTATCATACTTATATTGTAAGGTTTATCTTGCATATATGTTTATATAGTAAATAATCTACAGTTTCACCTGTTGCCTCGCAAGGTGGCTACAACCTAGCGGCTAGTTTATTTAAAACGTCTTCTACAACTTGGCATGCTAATGATCTGGAGAAGACATAAACCACATTGCATATACAATGGGGTCTCAGATGATCTGTCTGGTCAAACAAACCCGTGCACAAACTCATAATCTCATACCCTGGCTTTGCTTCATGGTCTTCTTCCTCTTCTTGTATTCTCTTTAGAGCAGCAGCCGTGTCCTTACCAAAACTTTGGTTCTCTAACCAGTCCAGAGTCCCATCTAAAACATAATGACACAAGACTCAGCAGGGAAGAAATTACTTCATAGCTTAGCAACTATGACATTTAACACCAAAACCATCAGAGTAACTTTTGCCTTTTTAAGCTATATATACGCATAACACACATGTAAATTTAGTTTTGGACATTACATTTTTCATTTAACAGCATGTTTTATTTATTCATTTTGTTTTGAATTTACATGCTAGGAGGACATTTTCAGGCAAGGAGACTGTCATTAATGACTGAACCCACTCCTACACATAAGTTGCCTCTGGGCTGCCATTTCTCATGGCCTGGTGGCCACAGTGGGTACTATCCTTCGTGGAATGCAGAGTTACACATAAAGCCCTTCTTATCTCATTAACACATCACTTGTTAATGTCTTGATTTATCTTCTCATCATTCTCATTTGTCAGAGAAAGACATCACTTCACAGGATCATTACAGGACTTGAAAGCAGACAGTGAGGTAGGGAGGGAGGTGGTGTGTAGTGGGAACATACTTCCAGACTTGAAGTCTGCTAATATTTATTTATTTCACTGGTGTTGTATGCTGTACTCAAGAATATTTCACTTATATGATGGCAGCCAGTATCATGGTTGGAGGAAACTGCTCAGAGCCTAAGGGGCCCACATCCTTCCACAGGTCTGCTATCACTGTCACTATTGGTCTGCTAATAATCCTGCAATGCAAATTCTGACCCCTGCCAAAGGTGACAATGAAAAGATTTAATCTTCCAGGTAATAAAAAGTGGCAGTATAACATGATACTGATATTTGTGAATAAGCCAGATACCTGTTTCGAGTTGCACATCATTGCCCATGAGCAAAACGCATCATACGGTTGACAAACAAAAGCACATGGCCATTCATGTCTATCTTTTAACATTACAAACTTCTGCAATAGCCCAGTGTAGAGCTCATGTCTATTTTTTTCTGTGTTTTTCACAGAGTTTTCCATTTGAAACAGCCCTAGAGCCCACGTATATACTCTCAAATGTCTGACAGTCACATACAATGCACGAAATGAACTGAATTGTGTGTGTGACTGCCTATGGTTACCAAGAATTTAACACAGCCTCAATGGTCTGTTTTTCTACAAGCGAAGGAAGTGCGGTCATGTGCAGTCGAAACAGCTATCTAGCTTATTTACATCCTTCGATTCGAAGCAAGGCCAACTGATAGAAATTGTATTACATTTATTTACTCATTTATGTTCGCTTTTTTAAGAATAAAGATGGTAAGGGTTTGGGGCTATATTGTAGCCCCTTACCTTAACTGTCTAAATTATTTACGGCCGTACTCCAAATTATATCACTTATAGAACCAGAGCAGTCATTACAATGTGTCCAGTTTTCGATACAAGTTAAACGTCGGATATTACCATTGCATTTATCTTCGCTCGTTGAACCAGAAGAGTAAGTTTTATACGCTGGAAAAAGTGATGAGGCAGTCTGACTCCCACTCCCAGATGTATATGCAGGGAATAAACCTCCTCGAGAGCTCTCAACGCCTCTACTGTCGGCTGTAGCAGAAGCAGACATCTTTTCGTACATTGCACGCAGATATTTTCCTAACTGTCCAAGAGTTATCCCCCTTGCCATTTACAAAACCGCGTAGTTTCAAATACTTTCACTGTATTTGTAAAGAATTGGACTGCTGTGAAGTTTGAAGGCGGTCATTTCCATTTTGAAGCTAGAGGGATGAAATGGTGGATAACCAAGTTTTAAACATGCTTTACTTTCATGAAATATGGACGTTAGCCCTAACATCACTTGTACAGTACATGTATAAGATTTACAATTTTTTTTAGCGCATACGTTCGACAGTGCTTGTGTATTTCAACAGTGTCATCATTGTCTGTTTACGTTTCCCCCTGTGGAATGGAATGGTACGTTGTCTTCAGCCATTGGTCATTCTTGCCTCGGTAGCCCACGTTTGTTTTGAGCCGGTAGCTGTCAAAGCAACAGAGTTTAGATGTTACGCTAAACTAGCAGCGATACAGAAACAGCTGAAGAGAAGAAGTCACTGACATATAAATATTTAAGTATGAACTCTCTGCCACCTCAAAGGGGACCAGGGGTCTTCGTAAATATGCATGGTGATGGTTCATTACGGAAGGAAACGGACAGACGTTGGGGTTCCGGCTCGACGACGACGCCTCAACCAGTATGTTCACGTGGTCGAGGAAAACTTATGGAAACAGTTTTGGCATTAGTAAAATATTCCCCAGTTGGCAAGAAGGTAACATTTGCAATATGCAAACTTTCATAATGTTATTAATAGGGAGGAGTCATTTCCCTTGGCGAAAGTTTTAAGTTTGTCATGGCAATTTGAATTTGTTGTGGTGGCCACACACACATAGTCAGTGACTTGCCTGTTGTCTTTCTTATAGGGATGTAATCTGTCTGAAATTTAACGCGATTGGGAAAAATTTTTTGATGGTCACATTTGATAGTCGAGCCCATTTTGCTAAATACAGGTGAAGTTCTTCCGTGGTAATAAACTTATGGGATTTGGTGTAAGGCGATGCGAAAATTTAGTTCGCTCATGCTGGTCACGACAAGGTATATTCGTTTCCATTATTTAAAATGTACACAATCATTTGCAAATTGTTGTATAGCATGTTTAACAGTTTTTGTTTGTGTCAATAGCTAGGTACCATTACTTTATCATTTCCTCTTGTGGTTGCAGGCCAATATTGTTTCAGGCTCAGTTTGCAGACATGTTCGTTTGGTACTTATATAGGTTGTAATAATAAAAGGTTACACGCATGAAAGTTGACATGTGAAGAGAAAATGGTAGAATGCTTGATTATGTGAATTATCCATTAACATCAACCTATCAATTAGGTTTGAGTTTTGTAACTGAAACAAAATTATTTAAACTTTGTGTGTGGAGAAAGTATGTTATCTGGCTATTAAAAGACTAATCACTTATTGTATTTTAAAAGTTTGGTATCCTTACTTTGATGAAAGCGGATGGAACTTTGAACTTTTAAAAAATGAAACATTGTCAATTTAGCTACAAGAACTAGAAGCACAGAAGAGAATGTGTTAATGTACACCTCGCATTATTGTAAGTTTATGAAATAGAAGTCTGTAAGTTGAAGCCTTCCACTTCAACATTTTAGCTTTGTCAGTAACCTGAAGATTACTCTGATTCTTTTGTTACACTGCAGGATGATCCCATGCCATTCCAGCACAATAGCAAGTCCACCACCTGTCAGTGCGATCGGGAAAAGAAGAATATTTTGTGTCAAGCTTGTGGTCACTGTTTCATGGGTCGTGTAAGAACCCGTTGCCCGTGTCATCCCACAGTGATACACTTGATGGACTTGGAAGCATGTCCTAATTGTCTGGCTACGCATTTGAAAGAATTTAGTACTGCCCCAAAGAGATGTCCTTGATATTTGAAGCAAGTGTGATGGTGTTGACAATAATCACAGCTGGTATTGCTGAGTGCTTAGTACATTCCCCTTAAAGACAGTGGCTTGTAGTGTATTGGATGTTTTCATTTTTGTGTAGGACTAACACAAATAAAAAGTCTTAAACTGATAAACAACATTACCTTTTTGACTTTGAGTTTTTCCATGTATGTTTTTTTATAAATCAGCATGTTGGCTTATACTGTGTGATCCATAATAACCACACCCTCTGTCATGTTTACACGATGTCCTCAAAGGTCTTGTTTCAAGAGAGAAGGATTTTTATTTGACTGTTGTTCAAAGTGTTACTCAAGAACACCATGGCAGATATTAAACCTTTGACCTTTGGCAAGTTACTGGCAAACTTTTCCCACATGTGAATACATACACAAGTCTTCAGGTGACTCCTATATTTCCTCCATTTAGTTTTTACCTCAACTGGTTGAAGACGAGAAGAGGTTATATATTAGCAAGTTGTCTGGTGTCTGGCTGTCTTCCTGTCTGTTTGTCTGTCCAGCGTTTGTTAACTTTTGCTTCAAAACGCTACTCCTCCTACAGCTTTTGTCTGATTTGAACGAAACATGGGCCAAGTGTAGACGACATCAAGACACATAATTGGTAGTATTGATTTAAAATTTCAGTCATCAGTTGTCTGTCTGTCTATTTGTATTAACATTTCCTTTGAAATGCCACTACTCTTACAATTTTTGGTACGATTTCAACGAAACTTGGTTGATGTTTAGACTACAGCAAGATACATAATTCATAGTATCAATTTTCCATTTCAATGATTGGTTGTCCATAATTGGCCGTTTAAGGTAGATAAAAATTACATCACGTCTAAAGTGATTAAACAAACACACTACCTGGTGCTTCATGATGCCAGGATTACAAATCTGCAAGAATTATTTTCGTGCATTGTATAGTTTTCAAGTTTTCATAAAGATATCAACAAAAATTTGTCAAAATTCTCACATTTAAATAACATAGGAGCTTTCTGCAAAAGCCTTTACTGTGGTTCCTCTGTGCTGGGAGCCTAGATCAAAGGCACAGTCTCTCCCTACATGTGGCGCAGCCCTGGTATCTGTTTATTCTAGTTTCACTGGCTTTCACCATAGCCACAGTTAACATTACTAATCTGCAGATAGGTGCATGACATTTTTCAAAACAGCCCTTTGGATGAAATGGTATGACCATGTTGTCCATGTTATGAATACTGGACAAAGTTCTGTTGGGGTCAAGGGGTGTTTTCAATGCAGGCTTGCATTGTACCTACATGTAACAGTCTTTATGGGTTCAAATCTACTTAAACCCTGCTAGCCTTTTCTCTTTTTTTTTTTTTTTTTCTCAAGTGTCATGAAATTATTAGGCACTGCAGACAAGTCCTAGCACTGTGAGGTTCAAATCCTGCCTATTTCTTATCATTTTTACATGAAAATTTTTTCCTCTGAGTTTTTATTGTTCAATTCGGCATACTTTGGATGTCATGTTCGAGACTGTGGACATCCGTGCACTTTACCGGCTTGAGGCAGTGACAAGCAGACGATGTGGCAAAAGATAACATGGGAGGGGATAGGAAAATGAACAACACTAGACAATATTCTGAGAACCCGAAATTATAGTATGTTTTACCACAGAACAGTTTGTATAGCAAATTGAAATTATAACTGTTAAGGAAACCTGCTTTTCTTAGCTTAGGAAGTTCCCTATTAATTTCCATGTTATTTTGACAATGTTTTCACGTGTGGGTGCGCATAAATCTGCTAATGCCCAGATGTCCGCGGTCTCGAATTGCCATGAGTAGAATGTGTTGACATTTCATTTTCGGTGTAAGCGATTGAGCTGAAATTTATAATACAGATAGGACACCTTGGGGAAAGTTAACTGTACAAAACTGGTTTTCGTATCTTGAAAACTCTTGACATGAACTGATTACCAAAATTGTCATGTTACCAAAAGTTTTTGAATTTAACTATTTTAACTATGCTATCTCAAGTAGTTTGAAGTCCGGGTCACAAACCAGATCTTATTTATTTCCTGCCATGTATACTTTTGATGCAAATTACGATCAAAGTTCGAAAAAGTGAGGTTTTCCCCTTATTTGGAGGTGACATGTCAGAAAACCGTTACAGCTGTTTCACTGAAAATTGGGGAGTGCGAAAAAAAAGAAATTACCCCATATTTAGAGGTCACGTGTTAGCAAACCGTTACAGTTGTAATGCTGAAAATCGCGAAGTGCAGTTTGCCATGAGAATAGAAATCATTCTTGCTACACTGTGTTATTTTACGTCGTAATTTATGGGCTATGTGCAAAAGATCAAAGCTGCATTGCTTCCACACTGGTTTTTAGTGGTAAACCCCTTGTATATTATACCTGGCAGTCATGGGTTCAAATCCAGTTTGTTCTTTCTCAATCTTTTCAGTTTTTTTCTCATTTTTATTAACATGAAGTTATCATTGCACTACAAGATGTGGTAAATAAATAACAGCTTGGACCTCAGTAACACTGGATAACAGCTTTAATTTTGTAATCAGCTCCATGATATTTCTCTCCCAACTAGTAGAGCTACTGTCTTATCAGAGACTCTGGTGTTTAAAGAGTGCTATAGTGGGCAGTTTTTGTGTTGCCTGAGAAACACAGCAGGGATCACTTAGTTTGAACACACACAGTGATAGATGTAACTGAACATAAATTAAGCGTCTCCTGTGTTCTTTTGTGAGCAAGACATACTATACAAAGCTACACAATTTGTGATATGGGCACAGGATTATTGCAGTATCTTGTATGTGAATAATCTTGCTATGATGGCAAATGATACTTTAACATTGTCTTAATTGGTGTTCCTGGGGCTTCTGTGGCTGATGGGATTAGTGTGCCATTGTGGCATAGTGGCCCAAGTGCCACTCACCAATGCGATTGCTGTGAGTTCAAGCCCAGTTTACGCTGGCTTCTCTCCGGTCATACGTGGGCAGATCTGTCAGCAATGTGCTGATGATCGAGGTTTCCCTGATGTCATATAAATGAAATATTTTTAAGTATGGCATAAAACACCAATCAAATAAATATATAATTGGCGTTCCTAGATCAATTATCAGTTGGTCACTGTTGAAAATAAACAAGTTGGGCCTGTGAATCCATTCTGTTCAGAATACTGGAAATCCAAGCATTCCTGAGTATCCAGTATTATAGGCACATAAATAAGTATGCAATTTATTTCATTCCTATGATAATTTCATTCAGAATACCACCTTAAAAGATTTGGGTCAGAATCGGAAGTTTATTTAAACATGACCACGTAATATGGAAATGACCTTTTTCCAGACAGTCAGGTGGGAAATTTCCAATTTCATTGTGATATGGTTCCATAAGGACAGACATTAAGATGTGCATGGAAATTCTATCTGAACACTCATATATTTATGATAACTGCTATAGTAGCAAAAAAAAAGAAAGCTTTATAGTATGGTGCTAACTCAGAATTTGTCTTACACAATTCTTAAAGGACTGTAGGGATATAGTTCATGTAATGCGAAATTCCATTTCTCAAGGTAAATTTTCGTCAAAATGATAGGACTGACTTGAACAGAAGTGTGGTAACGTGTAAATCTCGTTTCAATGCATGATTTCTGCTTAAGTGAATTTCATGCGGTACTTTACTCAGGCTTGGGGCAACAAGGTTATAGGTCAGGCTATTTTTCTACTTCAGCTAAGAGGGCTGTATTCTGATGAAACTTGCTGAAGCGTTTGTGTCAAGGTCAGAAAGACCTCTGGTGGCCAGTGTTTATTTATTTGATTGCTGTTTAAAACGATACTCAAGACTTATCCATTAATACGGCAGCCGTCGATTTTATGGATGGAGGAACCTGGGAGCATCAGGATGCAAACCACAACCTTTGGCAAGTTAAAGATACACTTTCTCACGTGTGGTGTACAGGTGTGTGCACGATATATGTGGAAGATGATTGGGTTTCCAGAGCTTCACACTGCGCGAATCGTCATACACATGTTGTTGACTGCTTATCGTCACTGTGAATGAGACAATGAATGTACAAATTCACTGTCCAAGGCCAGGATGGAACTCGTGCCTTGTGTGCCCTTTAGCCTTTAACCACTCTGCCATGACAGATTTCAAGTCAGTTGGCAATAAATTTATTTGATTGGTGTACTCAAGAGTATTTCACTTACATGACAGTGGCCAGCATTATGGTGAAACGAAATCAGCTACCATCTACACATTGCTGCGAGACTTGAACACACAGCGACGGCATTGTTGAGAGGCTACTGGGTCATTGTGCTTCGCTAGTAACCCCAGCTCCATTTACAATAAATGTTGACGATATAAAAGTTAAACCACAATACAGCAAACGTTTGGAAAGGTAGAAAATTCAGGCAGTGTGACCAAAATAATACCTCCACTGTACTTCAGATTATTTTTTGGAAAGTACTTGACGTACTGCATTCCGGTAATCACTGATTTAGGGAAAGGAAAGAGTGAAGTCAAGATTTTAGGTTTAAAAGATTCCTTGTTTATTAAGATATTTTATATACATCTGTACAAGAAGAGTCTCCCGGAGCCCAGTACCTATGATTGGTAAAGAAAAGTTAACCAGCTAAAGTATACAGTCCACTTCAGCTGTAGTAGAAATTCCAGTATTGCACAAAGCAGACTGGCAGACATGTATAATCAACATAAAACATTCAAGGTACCATAATAAAACAAAGATATGAACACCTAGGGCTCAGACTAGTTTCATCAAAAGTGTAAAATTTCTTAACATGGCCTAAGCACAAATTCATGTAAAACAGTATTCTTATGATATAAGGTCTATGAAACTTGATTGGTCTTTAAATGTTTTCTTTTTTCAGTTTTGCCAATGATGGAGATTGCATATTATTATAACTAATTCTTTATCAAACTGTAAAACAATGTTAACAGTGATACAACGTCCCTATTGCACAACATTCTGATACAGAAAGAAGCTGTGAAGAAATTTGGCTTAGGAATAATGTAAAGTAGTAAATTTGCAAAAGTGTTTGGCCTACATCTATGTAAGCATGACAAAACACACAGAACATCTGATCAAGATTTCTATAGGAGAAAAAACAGTTCCTAAAAACATGGCAACAGTTTTATTAAGATGTCCTAGTAAATGTATGGTTAGCACTGGATACTTCTCATAGAATGGCACCTAAAGAAGTACTAAGAAATGACAAAAAAGATTTAAAAAAAACCCCACTAGTTTTCTTTCAGTTCCAAAAGGTACAGTTTCCTCCAAAGGTGCAGTAGTAAAAAAAATATACATGACTTTAACACAGGTAATATGGGTATCCATTCAAATACTTTAATAAGAATTAAAAGAAATAAAAATGTTCTGACATTAAAGTGACCTGCCCTGAAGAAAATGATATAACTAGCAAAAACACGCATTACCCACTACAAATAGCATACACATTGTTGGAGAGGAGTTTGGTGGCAAGTAAGAAAACTGAACGGAGCTTAATTCTCCTAACATGTAAAACTACCAGGCTAAATTGAACATTTACTTTAAGGAGGCCTTATTGCAAATTTGTGCTCAACTATTATCCACAATCGTCACCAGAAACTATACTGTAATCATAGCAATCGCATGTCATCTGCATAGTAAATACAACGAATTGAATGTACAAGTATATCCAAAGCTGTACGTCACACCAGCAGGCTTCACAGCCAGTAAGCACTGCATTAATACCCATCACATGGTCCACCACATTAACAGCTAATACAGTGATTTTTTTTTTTTAATATCAGATTTTAATATAAAACTAAAATGTCTACATCTTCAAAGAAAACAAACAGTATCGTCCAGCATGGCTGACTGAGACAACTCAATAAATCAACATCAATATTTGTGTTGAAAATGTTAACAATGTTGACACCAACATGTATGTTGTTGTTGTCAGACCTGATCTGAATGAAATCCCAACAATGCGTTACAATAGATATTTATTCCATGTATAACCATGCCTGCATCATAAATTTTAAGAAAAAAAAAAAAAAAAAAAAAAAGGCGATAAGACATCGAAACATGTTGAATTTTGAAAAAAAAAAAAAACCGAAAAAAAAAACATTATACTACATATACATTTACAACATTCCAAACATCTGACCAGTCAACTGTTTGTATAAAATGGAAGCCACAACTCTGATCAATGTCAGGACAGTAATACCAATGTGATGTATCACAATAAACAAGGAGAAACACTGAGGATACCACATGTGGTACTGTCAGATTTGATACAGTACCATTTGTCAGGTAGAGAAACACTGGGAATACCAAATGTGGTACTGTCAGATTTAATACAGTGCCAGTTGTCAGACAGAGAAACACTGGGTATACCGAATGTGATACCGTTAGACTTGATACTGTAGAAAAACAGTGTACAGGATTCAAGAGTAGCACAGTCAACAACATTAGAATATAGGTCATAACATCATTTTTACCAGGTCCTTTAAAAAACAAAACAATAAACCATTCCAAATAATTCACTGGTTTCAGACCACGAACATCCTTATATTAAGGACTGTGCCTACAGGGGAAATAAGGCCAATCAAAAAATTTGACATTATGTAGTAATATGTGTAGGTGTATCAAGTTTAAATACACTGTACAACTTAAAACATACATTCATGCACTTCTAGCCTGGTCTCTTGAGTTCAGTGTAAGGTGCATATAAGAGACATTCAATGAAACCGCTATGTGGATACAAAATACATAAATGTGCCTTTATGGTTGTGGAAAAAAACAGGCCAATATAAGCCTTCAACCTTGAAGGTATTAAAATGTCTTCACTGGTTTCCAGCACCACTTCCTTCCAGGGGAAAAAACAACACACGGTACAGCCATATTAACGGTGGAAGCCTCTAAGATAATCACGGACATAAGCTGTAAGCTACAACATCTACACCTTCCTTTCCTTCCTTAATTCCTGCCAAAACGGATACCCATGCAATAAGTACTGGAACCAACACTCGAAGGGCAGTTCATTAAATGATCCCCCCCCCCCCTCACATAATATCACAATATTTTATCAAATATTCACCTGCATATCTGAACTGTACATCTCTAGAATAACAATAATTAGGGTAATATCCAACAAAAGATTGTCCTCTGACGAAAGCAACCGGTTGTCAACTGCTTTCTCACATCATTTTTCCTACTGATTACTTTATAAAATTGCACTCTTTCGATGTATAAAGGTGAAGGTTTGAGCATTTTTAACAAGATATGGTTTTACCCTTGCCTAAGTTGTTCAACATTACTTAACATTAATGTTGAAATTAAATGCAATTATTCCTATCCTGACGACTACATGTCAGAGCTACAGGAATAAGGGAGTCGTCCGTTAAGCACTTTGGTAGAATTGTAGAAGAAAAAACCCTGACAAAATTTATTCACAGAAAAACTTTCGCATTTCCACAGACATCATTTCAGAGAAATTTTGAAATTGTAGCTCAGTTTTCAAAAATAAATTCTGCCACATGGTAGTATAAATTTTACTAAAGCCAAGCAACAGAAAGCACCAAAAACGAAAAACATGAAGATGGAAAAACCAAATCAGTGTGCACATCTGCCTGACAAAGATTCGCCATCAGCAGACTCAAGATTTGCCCTCTTTGTAAGGTTGATTGTTGCATTTGTTCGTGGAAGATCTTTACATTTTTACTATTACAGTTTCAGTGTTTCTGTCCTGGCCAATACTGGGTACCAGTGACGGCCAGTCAGGGCATCTGTCCACAGAGTACATCATCATCATCTTGACTGTAATAGCATGGAAGACCTTGATATGGGTTAGCATAAAATATACATCTATTCAGTGAAAATATTTTACACCTGGTGTATTAATATATGACATGGTAAGGGCGCAGGTTGATTATATATGCAGACTTAAAAAATATGTGAAAGCCGAGCAAAATAATCCATGAATTATTATAAAGAATCAGGGTAAATATTGTACAATGATGTAGTCCATGATAATAGAATATACAGTAAAATTAGCTCTTAAATGAATAAGATACAAGGGAAATGTATATGGAAACAAAAAAAAAAACAAACAAACCATAACTATACAATATGTACAGACGCTATTGCATATTTTCAAGTGAACGCTGACACTACAACATGTATGAACTGCACCATGCCGAATGATCAACATTTATCTGGGCTATGACGTGTGATGCATTTTAAACTGCTGCAAATGGCACAAAGCTGCCTTATGGATTATGAAAAAAAAAAAAAAATAATAAACAACAGCCAACAATGAAAACCACAAATTTGGTATGAAATGGATATTGGCACTAGAAAAATGGAGGTCTTATCAGCTGGCAGTGGTCAGATGGATAAGGAAACCTAAAGTCTGGATCAAAGAGCTATGATTTTAACGACTATACACTTAACAAGACCTGCACAGCCTGCTGAAAAGTAGATGTACAACTGTAAGAAGAGAAGTCAAAAAGCTTGTTGTCCTGAAAACAGGGGCTGAAATGCATTTGTGCTCACCTGTCCAAGATAGGTATGTTTTCCCTACGACAGGTGAAACAGTTACATGTGTGTTTAGAAATTTGTGATATATATTTGGACAGAATTTCACCATATCAAAACTAAACTGATTGAAAGGAGCATCATCCCCCCCACCCTCAAAAAAAAAAAAACAGTTGTGTTAACAGGTGTCTCCAGGTGTAGAAATTTTTGGACAGATAAAAAACTAAAATTTCGCTAAAACAACAAAATAATGGTAAAAGAAATGTAATATTTCAACCAGAGTCATTAGAGGATTCGGAATAATTCAAAAAGGATGAATTATATGCAATGCTGAAAAACCAGAACATGCAACAAAGAATTGCAAATCAAATATTACATAGCACCTTTCACAAGACCACCATCTTGAAACACCCTGAACTGACAAAAGGGAAAAAGTTTAGGGGGTTGAGAAATGCAAGCATTACACACAACTTGTGAAATTCTATGGGAATGGAAAAGAGGTTTGCGTATGAAATACTTATTCAAGATAAAAGACATATGGTTGCTTCCCAGGTCCCCAGCCCTAAAGTACCAGCTATAATCTAAAACATCTCGACTAACTAGACCTGAACAAAATAAAGGCCTTACAATTAAACAAAGTAATATTTGCGTATTTAACACATAACAAAGTTCATGAATATGCAAGCAAAAAAGAAAAAAATAACAACATTTAAATCATAACCAACCCAGCTTGTGCATGCTGAAATGGTACACTGTAAAAAGTGTCCAAACATATGTTCTAAAATGTCACTTCAACAGATCACATCTGTTGTTTACATGTGTAATTGGTTGCAGTCAACACTTGTAACAGACTTGCACAAATGTACATATATGTTTGTGTGTATATATATATGTATGTAGATACATAGATACATAATCTCTGAGAAGTCACTAGAAAGGTGCATGATCAAATCTTCCGTTCATTGTCAGGAAGACGCAGCGTCATCTCTATCTTGTTGAGGGCTGGAGTTCACCAACGGGCTTATAGAACGTAAAGGTAAAATGCTGGTTTTGATGCCAGCCAAGTTCAGCAGAGCATTAGCACCTTCCGCTATTTTCATGTCTTCGTCTTCATCTTCACGTTTTGCTGCCTTGTTTTTTCGCGGGGACTTTTGAGCTTTATGTCCCTTTGTTGAAAAAGAGTCATCGTTGTTGTCACCGTCCACTTCGTCATAATCACTCGCCCAGCCATCATAATCGCTGTCATCTTCGATGTCGTCATCCGAGCCGAAATCGTACTCTTCCTCAGACGAACAGGGCGACACTCGACCGGAGCTGCTGTCTGACGGGGAGGCGGTCACACTGTAGGTGTGGTCCTCGCTGGGGTTCAGCGTGCAGATAATCGGGCCAAGGTTTTTTTTCTTTACATGATGACTTAACTGTGTCCTGCAAAAAAAATCAACAGAGCATTGGAATTGTATTCTTTTGAATAAGGTTCAACATATACAATTTGTTATAATTTTTTTTTTTTTTTTTCACCATTCACAAATCTATTGATATTATTGAGTACTGTGATTACGGGTATTTAGGACATTTGTGACATCACAGTGAGTGAAACCCCGTCAAAATTTACTTACATCTGTTTCCGTTTCATCCCAGTGCGCCACACTCCACCTCGACCTGCCAACACAGAAAGTCACATACATGTACCATTATAAACAAAACCTCTAAAACCAATTCATAACTAGTGCTTAGCAACCCAATAAAGCACAATGGTCGAGGAGCATCCCACCAGTGCTCATGCTGGCTTCCTCTCTCCCTGCACTCTCTGGGAAAACAGCAACCTGCAGATGCTCATACATGTAGTTTTTTCGTCACTATAATGCTGGGTAACGCCATTTAAGTGAAAAATTTTTGAGCGCGGCGTAAAACACCAATCATAGAAGTAAATAATTCCTATTTATCAAAATGGTTTAATTGCAATAATGAACTCGATATACACTTTCTGGTTCACTCTGATTCTTATTATTGGGAATCTTCAAGTCTATATAATGAAGTAGTAAGACTTTAGCATAATATATAAAAGCTTGGTATGTGGATACTGATGTTACTAACAAATGAAAGTTGTTCAATATAAATCAGGGGTTTTCTTTGACAAAAATCTTTATCGCACTCAATTCGAAATTTGCTGAAACTCAACCATTTCCTAGAAATTTTCGCAGGGTACAGAGAAATGTGAATAAAATTTCAGAAGTTTCACATGGCAAGATTCACAGGAAAGATTTTAAGTTTTCTAAATAATGACTTAGGCCTACATTTATCTCACAGAATTTCTTTATCTTAAAATAATTTTCTTTAATCCTAGGTTACATTTAAGTTTTAGTATTCTACTCCAGCTTGCATCAGAAATTTTAGGTTAGCCTTCTCAGTTATATTATTAATATATAAACAACAATCAGGCTACATTTCTAGGCCACCGCTAGGCCTATGTTCTAAATGGATTTGCTTGTCAAAAAATAGTATATTATTAGAATTTTTGAATAAAATCTACAGTTCAACAGATTTCTTGCCTCAACTGCTTTCCCCCTGCCAAATAAACCGTACTAAACTTTATCCTGAATGAAATTCTTATGATATTATTGACTTGAAATTGATACCTTCACAATATTACACGTGGTACAAATTGATCTTGCTACCCAGAAAGAGACTTCATATACACCTACAGGTAGCGCCATCACGAATGTCATTTTAATACAGATGGATTTCTATTTTAACCTCTGTTTTTAAATGAACAAGTCAAGCGCTACATACTACCAAGGATCCAGTTCATTGTTAGACTCCAAGAATGGTATCTGGGTAAAGTGTGGTTAGGTATCGGAAATTGGACCATGTATAATGTCCGCACATAACCCCAGTCGATGTTACATAAATGGTGCAGTTTGAGACGCTGGAAAGCCCTTGGCGGAGGCTGCAGAGGTTACTTCATGCTAGATAACTAAACAACTCAATTTTCCCACTCACCACAGTGACAGCACCTAGCACCCCCAAAATAACTAAAAAAATTTATTTTCAAATAAACTTAATTTCAAAATATGACAAATACTCAATTTGCACTCCGTTCTTATCGGGATTACCCCAATGAGAAGGTGTCTAAAAAAAACAAAACAAAAAAAAACCCCTATAGATACACTACAAGTGAACCTTACCTATTAGTTGATGCCGAGAGTTAGAAGAGTTAAGTCCCTTTAGAGACACCAACGCATTAGCCACATCAATGTCACTATCTGTAAACAAAAACATTTGGTATCATGGTGTCACTGCATAAAATGCACTATTTAAGTTTGTAACATATACATGTAATGCAAGAAATTGAATCTTCCTACACATAACTATAGTTTCCTACACAATTACAAGTATAAATATCCCGAGTAAATGTTTATAGGAACTCACCCAAACTTGACTGTGCTAACCTCTTACTAAGAAATGGGAAGAGATCTGGAAAATGAGAGGAAAAAATGATGAATATGTATTTCAACCTTCCACTTTTATGAGACATGCTGATGTGATGTGTATCAAAATCGAAATTCACTCAATAAAATTTAGCATGCTTTACACTGTGCTCTGAAATTTTATATAAAGAATATGATCAGCATGTATAAGACAACATGTACAAGGAAACTCACAACGACGACGAAATAACTCTAGTTATAATTACCTTATGCTGCAGGTGAACTTATTTTACATATTAAATATCGTGCTCGGTTAGAACAAGAAGGCGACGGCAGCATTTTTTCTTTATTTCACCCTAACACAATCATGACTGTTTAGACTTACGAGGAGATATTTGGTTGACAGCATATCTGGGAGACAATGGAAGAGGTCTGGAGCTGGAAAGGAAAAGCCCCAAAAACCTATCACTGTATCACATAAATATTTATTTATTTGACTGTTGCTTTATGCCATACTCAAAGACATTTTTCAATGATAATATGGCAGGCAGTTTTTCAGGAGGGAACCGCACTGATGTATATAAACATGACAAAACAGGAAACATGTCTATCTGAACATACAACATAAATCCGCCTACTACTTTACATAAACTTTGGATACCTGAGCAAGTTACACATGCAGGATGAAGGAAATAACTGTGTATGTGACACAATACCCCTGCACTGGCTTCTACAGAAGACTAACTGAACATGCACTGTTATGAGAACATTTTGCATACAAAGTTTAATGCTGTAGACACAATACTGTAAATTACAGACATACATATGTTTTATCTTGGCAGTTACATATTTTTGTTATCATACTTTAGCATAAGAAACTTATCTCAGCCCCCTGTGTTGGCCTTACACAAGTCAAGTGTTATTATACAGGTAATAGGGAAGCCTTCAGTTCACAGATAGTATCTCTAACCACCTGTTTCATTCTCATGGATTATCTCCCATGGCTGCACCTCTTCAAAAATACATGTATCTAAATAGTCACTTTTTTGTCACTATCTAGATATAGGTTTGACTTTTTAGGTCTTATAATTACATATTGACCAGAACTCATAAATCCAATTCTTAATTGCCCGAGAATTTTTCCATTTACCTAGTTATTCAAACATAGCTGGCTTAATATCTGCACCTCCTTCAGGTATATGGTGGCATGGTAACAACCAGTTATAATGGTCAGATTGCACCAGTGCCTGTCTCACCAATTATCTATTAACACAGTTACATAATTTGGCTGTGAACAGTTGAACAGTTTATCCTCGTTAAATACTCTACACAAGGTCATTGGGAGCACAAGGACAAACCTAACTAAGAGCAATAATTAGAATACAAACTAAATTTACCCTAACCTTATTGTTCAATGAAGCCTGACTTGGAAAAAAATTTAAAAAAAAATTAAAAAAATTAATCCTTATCAGCCTGAAGAATAATGCCGCACATGATTCATTATTACGACTGAGGGAATATTTAGGTGGCTAGGTGTAATACACGTACATTAGAGCCTATCACAGCTTCCGAGCTGCGAGTTTCCTATAATAATGTGGTTTACCAGAATATATCACGGGTGAATTGGCAATAATCTTACAATCTACTATGTGCTATGAATCAAGCTACCCTGTATTTCGGCCTCTATACAATTCCTGCGCTGACAGATGAGGTGAAGCCTGATTAAAATGCCATTTGCATTTTTACGCAATCTCACTTATTGATTTTTCAGCTCAAATCTGTAACACCACAGTAGCGTTCAATTATAGTCAAGACAACGGCCAAACAAAAAGTAACGACTTGTCAGCCGATGAAAGGAATAAAATTGTCTCAACGTTACAGCTCACAAGGTAAGGTCCTTTACAACACCTATTTGGAGACGCTGTGGCCTGGTTGTCATGGAAACCACTGTCTATCAATAATTTAGAGATGTAATGAGTTTGCTGATGGACTAAATGTCAAATAATAGAAAGAGCTAAAAACAAAGTAGTCCGCTTTCTCAGCGCCTGGATATCACAGTGACACTTCAGAAAAGAAGAAACCATGTCAGTCAAATGTCCCCTCTGACCCTGTCCTTCGACTAAATGTACATCTAACGGCAAGAAAAATTATTTGCAGCCTTTGACTATGATACATGTAAATCCAAATCTTCTATTAGTGCTCTCAATTTTTTTCTTAATTCCCATAATCTCAATATTAGTAAGGTGTTACTCAAATAAGACTGAAAGTTAATAATTGCCAAGTAATTGACAAATGTACATGTTTATTTCCTTGCAAATGACATTCTCTTGAGAAAATTTGCACGAGAAGAAATTACGGAGGATATCATCACAAGAATGTTGGCTTAAACTTACAATGGAAGATTAGGATTTTGTGCTGCTGATTGGGGGCTGGCAAGCATCTGAAGTTGATGGTAGGGGTGATAGGGAGTTTTCCTCAGGGCCTGCAGCAGGTTTGGTCGATAATCCGGGTCAATACACCACAGTGAGCCTTTGCCTATTGTCTGTAAAGAGAAATCCCCATCTTCAGCACACAACACATTAGCATCTCACACTTCAGACTGTAACAGTGAGACTGGGATAACCAAGGATGAGAGTCGAGATAAAGGGTAATTTAACAAGTGTATTTAGCAATTTCAATTCGGACTTGCACAAACCAACTAGTCCTGCAAACGAATGGTAATCAACAGTAACTGTACATATATACATTATTGATTTCTCACCAGGAAGCCATGAATGAACAAAACTAGCTTGTCTTGGATTAGATCTTCAATGACCAAATAGCTGGAGTAGAGACAAGGTGTACACAGTCTATGAAAAATGAATTTTCTCCTGGCCTAGCAGTCCTGCCAATAACTATTTCAAACAAATTTCAAAACCAAGTCAATCTGATTCGTGTTTTCATGATTCCCTGTTATTTACATGTAGGTACCAATTTGTTTGCTCCTGAAAAGACATCATTTCACACCTTACAATGGGCTTGTCAAGCCGCTTAATTGGAAGGCTTGGTTCAGTTGGTTAACTTAACCACAATATCCAAGAGGCCTGGAAGTAACATGATTGGATTCTTAATGGTTCAGATATCTATAATCCCAATTACTGAACTGTTTAACCATATCATGACATCTTCTCCACTCTGGATTGATGTAACACTGTAAACCACAGGAATTAGGTAATTTCTTTCATGTACAATGTATGGTCTTGGGAAAAGACACCCAGCAAGATGTTGTGACTCTGACAGTGACAAGAACATACGAACCACAGGGGCATTTAGAATAAAGCCGTTGTTTTTTTTCAATTTCAAATCAACAATAAATCTAAAATCACTCCGTGACCATCAATGTATGCATAGTATTCTCTCAGTCGCTTCATGTACAATGTACATTACACACATGTATGTGGCTAATGTCAACTTTAATCCAGTCACTGATCAGCTCACACTACAAAGGTACATTCTTATGTCATTACATGTAGATGAGGACGTTCATAACTTCAGAGGATATGGCTGACAATGCCTACAGGCACATTTAAGCAGAAAAAGACATCTGTATGCATGTACATATAGATACTGCAGGTATACTTTACATTTACTTACACCAGTGAATAGTCCAGGTGCTGACTGATTGACGGGTGAAGTTTATACATGTACGAATGTACTGTTAAAAGAGGTGCCAGACCTGTCTGTAATATTTCCATATTTGACAAAAGGACGCAAGAACCGCATGAACCTAAATAGCAATCAACAGGAGTATTCTGATATATATGCATGCCATTTTCTTGATGAAATTCAATTATGGCCCTATTATACAGCAGAGGTACAGAGCAGAAATTGATCGCAAATTTGCGTTGTGCCTAAATAGGGGTGACCGTCTGGCTCCCTTATCACATCTGTTGCCATAGTCCCCTGTTTGCACCCAGTATAGACCTGTCTAGGGCTTGTAGCTCACTCTTACATAGATGTCTGTTGTGGAAATCGGCCTTACACATACACCACTCTTCTAGGGGACCTTGATCACATCTGGGCTTGATGTTACCATGGAAACAAGCAACTCTTAATGGCTTGCCAATTTGGTGAAAATATTGAGGGCATGATTGGAGATGAATCTGGATTACTGTTCACTTTCTGTGAGGTACAAGGCCCACATGTAATTTCTGAACTAGACTGCAGTGAAAACTGATCTGCCCTGCTGGCTGTAATTAGACAATGGTACATGGCACAAGGATACACTACAGTCTATCTTCCAAGATAAACAGGTGGTTTCTGTAATTCTGGGGGAACCTCATGGGTGACTGACATAAATAAGTATGTAACAAACAGGATTTTTCTTGCATGCGTTTTAATCACTCGCTGTACACATCAACTTTTTGCTGGGTGTGAACTAATTGTATTACGCATTCTAAATAAATTTAGGATTTTAACACACACATTTGTGCTAACTGCACATCTAGACCACAATTATTCCAGTTGAAACTCTCACAGATTAGTTTCAGAATTCTTAAAACAAGTAATACAACAATACTGGTAGACGAACCTGGCGGATTTTTGGATGGCTTCATGCTTAAATATCAAAAATGAAAATGCACAGGCTATAATTATATTTATCCACTGATTCAACCCCAACTTGCTTGAGATGAAATGAAAATAGGCAAACCATAAAAAACAGATAAAACTGTAATGCAAGCATTGAAGTCCTAAACCCTCCTCTATCAGATTGATCTAAACAAGAAACTGGTCAAGTTTATTCTAACAAATATGCAAAGGTTTGTGTATGTGGAGAAATGAGCACTAGATCAATTTGTTGAGGGAGGTGAAGCCAGTGTGGCATGTTGTGTTGACTGCCAGTGCCATGTATCCAGTAAATACAGCCACTAAACACATCCTCCAGGCTCCACATCAGCTTCCCTGGCCAGATGCTCACACGCAAAACAAAGACCATGTCGTTGCTATAACAACGATACACATTTGGACTTTGATGAGGAGGTTGGTATTTTTTCTTTCTCCTACCAGTACCCGCTCTCTGCACAGACGCTCTCTAATTGTGGGCTACTTCTCCAAAATGCTTCAATGATTTCATCAAAGTCCCCATCATTTAATGTCCTAGTTACAATAATCAAATCAATGAAGCATGGATGTTTTTCCCCCTCCCAAACACAAATCCAGCTTCCTCTTACAACAGGCAGTCACATGATTAAGGAAAGTATGTCTTCATCCCATATCCTCTCACCCAGGCCAGTCATCACAACTGTACTGTGAGCTTTGTTACCATGGCAACTCAATATGCTTTCATTAAAACCATCTGTTAACAGTTCACCATCAGTGCCAGAAAAGCACTGTGTAATTTTACAATTTTTTAGGACCTGCATTAGTATTGCATTATATAGGATTCCTAGAAGCACACACACTGTAGAATATAATATAGCATATTAAGGCTTATTTCAGATCTGCATTTTTCAGACACATACGTTAAGGGAAAATCTGCTATGTTATTGGTTCTACGTCAAACTGAGATGGTGAAAGGGAAGTTAGATGTAATTTATAGCAGGTTATCCAAATTGAAGTGCAGATAAACTACATAAATGAAATGAACTGAATCCCTCCAACCAAGTATTTCAGCCATTGCTTTTTGACTCAACATGAGTGCACAGGATTAACTGGGTGACTTCAAACCAGGCCATTATACTATCCTGGGCATTGCATAACCAGTCCTGACACATATCATGTTCAGGTTAGCATATATCAAACACTACCAGGCCAGATTGGGGGTCATATGAGCAATGAACACTAGAGGACAAATCCTGGACTTTATTCTCCTGCAGGTTGTCATGGAAACTCACCACTGCTATTTGCTGCTACCTACCGTTTATCTGTGGTTGCAAGCTTTGTGCCAGTACAGATTGCTGCCAGTATATTAATTCTAACTGCAGCTTTCGATTGGCTATTTACAGCCGTCAATTTAAATCGATACAACGACGCAATATCCAGTCAACAATAACTAGTTCATAAAGCAACAGGCAGTACCATACTTCTCCAAGACAATATACACATAGCTACAAGTGAATGTGTGCATATAAGTACCTTGAGTGGTGTGCTTTATTGTGAAAATACTCAGACATCAAACGGTGTCTCACATCCCTAACCGTAAATGAACGAATGTTGTTCTACAAGGAAATATAATATACATATATGAATAACAAATTTACATACCTGGCCCTTGTCTTTGTCAACTTTTTTGAAACACTTATTGAGCGATAAGTTGTGCCGCACAGAATTTTTCCATCCTGTCGGTGCATTCTGGAAGTAGGGGAAGTGCGTTAAAATCCAGTTGTAAATGTCTTTAACCGGCAGTCGTTTCTGAGGGGAATCCTCTACGGCCATGAAAATAAGGCAACTAAACGAATACGGGGGTTTGCTGTTGATGTGCTTCTGAGGATTGTATGGTACATGGGAAGGGTGGCTCTGCGGAAGGTTGTTTGGAAGCTTTCGAACATCCCCATTCTCCTTCTGCGAATCTGCATTTTCCACTTCACCAGGGTGTATGTTTTTCAACAAGTCACTGTCTTGCAGCCACGCCAAACTTGTCAGTTCGTCATCCTCCTCCATGTCGGCTTTATCCAAGCGAAGTTCGGCAAAGCAGCTACTGCTTAAGGGGTCCTTCATTTCGTCATCTGATTCACTCATACACTGCAAAGCTTTTGAAAGTGCACTGCCTGGGAAACTCTGACTAAGACTGCTTACGAGTCTTTGTCGCATCGAGGCATCACTTTCATCTTCGTTTTTGACGGACGCCATGGTTACCGAATTCATCAAGTCCGCTCTGCAACAATAAAAGGAAGAAAAAAAAAATTCACTCAGGTGGTTGTTCGTGATCGAATGACAATAGAGGAATATGATTACAAGGCTAAGACTCCATGCAGCTGCCTTTCCCACAAAACTGGGACATGGATCTCCAGAAAATCACTCAAGTGAAACCTTACCTTCTCTACATACGCACTTACTGTAATACACATGAATGTGAAAAGAAAAAAAAACCCACAAAAACCCACAAGGCTTAACCATGTCTGGCATAAGCCTGGTTACTATGGCAACAACAGGACCCAAACTTGATATATTTAACACTGAGATGACCAAGTAAGCATGAAGCAAGTGGTGTCCGCCCCTGCACTGAAGACACAAAATGTTTGACAGAGCTGTTTTCACAACACTTAATCTTAATTCAATCTTTCATGTTGAAAGGTAACCATGCAAGTCTGCTATGTTATTTTACACAATGTTTATTTTTAAAGATGTGCATGTATCAGTGTGTCTGACATGTATGTCCACTGAAGATTAAACTGTAAGAAACGATGTCACAGACTTGCCCATAATAACTCATTTAGACATTAAGAGCTTTTCTTTCTTTGTGGGGGGACAAATTAGAAACCCTCTGAAATATCTCTCAGTTTAATGTCCAAAGGACATCTTTTATCACTATCCAAAACACAAGAACCATAATTAATCTTTCACACTGGTAATCTGGCTTTGTGCTAGGATTCTCTACCAAGTCTTCCCACAGTTTTTTACCACTACAGTGGCTTCTCATTTTTATCATGTCTCATGTTTGAAACATCACTCTGAGTAGAGCTCAAACAATGAATCATCTTTCCTAGAGCAGTGGCATACAGCATTATAAAACTGCAGAAACAACTGGTATAATTAACTGATGGAAACATGATGAAGTATCCAGGTTGCAAGCAAGAACAAAAATTTGAAGAAACTCATGAGAATTTAATCATGTAATGCAAAAAACCTACCTCAAATCCTAATAAAAATTTAACAGTATTTAAAGTCGGCATTGTGGCCAAATGCCTGTGTGGTCTGAGCGACTTCATGGTGCCAGGTAATCAGTGGTGCGAATCATGTCACTGCACCTTGTACGGGTATCACCATTCTCTCTGCTTCCACGCTGCTTCTCAAACAAACTACAGTTGCGATCAATTTTTATGAGCGGTATGTTTTAAGTAGGCGACACAACACCACTCTATTTCATTATCCCTTTGAATTACTGCCCCGAGTTGGCTCTATTCATCTGAGCCAAAAGCCAATAAAAACAAGGCGCATCCCACCTATTTGTTACACAGTTTCCTTGGAAACCATATAAATACCCAAGTTAACCCTGCAAGAGGCTCTAGATCTGCTTGGGAAGCCAGAATACAAATATGAAAAATTCTGAGGTATTAGAGTTGAGATTTGAGCCAGGAAGTCTGACGAGCACACAGGCAGGTACCGGTATGTCCCCATACAGGTGAAGTTGCTCCCTGAGCACAGCTGGGTTGTGGACACAACACCCAACACTACCTGAATCAATGAGAGCTAAAGCCTTACTCCAGACTAACATCAATATTGACACAGTCAATATATTCACAGAGCCTAGAGGACAAGGGGAAATTAAAAAAACTTAAATCTAATTGCGCAAATATCATTATCAAATGTAGTGAATGTAAATATCAGCATTTTCTTACATATAAAATACTGCTTATTTCTGCTAGGTATTCAGATGTGATCTGGGATGATGGGAAGGTGTGATGGAATGAAAAGAAGGATTAGCTGTTAAATCAATACCAACTCCAGCCAACACTTAGACCTCTTATCCAGTTCACTGTTGGGCGAAAATGAATGGCAATTAGAGGGTTATGTCGAGGGTACTGAGCTGGTGTCTGCGATCTAGACTAGCTGACCTGGTAACTGTGCTGCGGATACTGGCACAGTACACAGGAAGTGATTACAGGTGGTAATGACCTGAGCGACGCCCTCTGATTATCAGCTCACCTGAGGAGTCCGGACACATGACCAGGAATTACTAGTCCTGCCACTTCCGTACAGGACATGCCATTTATTGTGTAACCATTGTCATCAAACTGCATGAGTGACAACAAATGGTCGCCAACAATCCAAATCCATTCATGTTACAAGCGCATGTGAATACAATCAATGAAAAATAAAAATAATTATACACATAAGATCTCAGATACCAGAATTTTTTATCTCACATAAAATTTTCTTACGATCTCAAAAATACATGCATTTTGATCAAGAGTAGCATGTCAGTAAGTATATAGTGATTATCCTAAAATAAGAATACCAGAACATAAGGCTTGGTATAAAATTAAATATTTAACCCCTGACCCATCCCCTACCCTATTCTATTTTTTGGGGGGTGGGCTCTTTTACAACAGAAGAACACCTCTCTATTCCCATGGAGGGGTGTTTTGAGCAGTCTGTCACAGTCAATAACTTTGACCTATTTATACGCCTGTTACCATAGCATCGGTCATTAGAAAGGGGAGAGTACAGTATGGATATGAAAACATGTACATGTCATATATATATAGTTGCAATGTGGCTTGGTTGGGAAGGCCATCTCTATATGTAGACAACTGGGACATCTGCCTGTGGCCGATATAAATACATATACGTATATACATAACTACATACACAGTAATGAAGACTGGCCAGGCTGGCTGGCTGGCCTACCCAACACATGTGTAACCTACTGTGATCAGCTGATCCCTAAATAGGACAGCTCTGTAGGTTACCATGGAAACAACCAATACTATCCCCCATCATTATGTGCATGTGTGGCGGTACAGTGTGCACCAAGTCCTCAGTTGGTGACAAATCTACAGAGCTGTTTACTGGTCCCGCCACAACTGCTCACAAGTGGCACAAACAAATCTGCTTCGACTGTCCAACAAACCTCCCAGTCCTTCATAAAACTCAGTAAATCCAGCATATTTAACCCCAACTAGAGGTTGAGTTGTTGAAAGATTCCTTGCTGCTTTTTTTTCTTTTCTTTTGGTTTTAAAAAACAAGTTACAACCTTTGGAAAAGTTCAATGCTATTAAACTAGAATACTATAATACACCTAAGGTCTAGCATTTTTTAAGTGACACAGTTTGCTTGATCAATACAGTTTCACCCACCTAACAGGACCACTTTAGATTTTTTGTGGGTGAAGTCTGATTACTTTCTTATCAAAAAAAAGTTTTGGTATCAAAATTTTTATTTTAATGCTTTTATGTGCTTCTGAAAGTGTGTTTTTACAAGCCAAATTTTAGGTAAAATATGGTAGTTAAAAGAAAGTGTACTCACACAAATGCACATGCGTGTAACTTAGTTGTGCTAACTTACTTACAAGGTTAGGTTTAACTTATATACTTTACAAATTGCAAAGCTGTTCAGCAACTCAACCTTGTCAAGGAAACTGCATGTCCAATATTTATATGTACAGCTATCTATGTATCTGTAAATTTTATTTAGCCATAAATACATCAAATGCCTCTAGTGCAGTTCTCCTATATTATCAAACCATGTTAAGAAATAATGGCGATTAAATTATAATGCGAAGAACTATCTTGTTCCATTTAATGAAGTAGTAAATATCCATAGTTTAATTACTTCTATTTAAAGGAGTGTTATTCTTCTTGGTAATTATACCCTCAATAAATATCAGGCGTTTTCGTCAACCTCATACCACTTTACAGTGACTGGCATTAAATCTGTTGACTGTATAACATCCAGCATATCCGAAATCTTCATGCAAGATGTCTGAGAACTGATTATTTTGCGAACGTTAAGAAGTTAAAATCGACCCTGTTTTTCTTGCACAAAACTTACCAAGGTAACAAACCAAACAGAGGTTACCTACATTTACTTACTTCCACTTACTCTATCCCACACTGCTCTTGCTCAGGTGTCACGTATCCAGCTATCATCTACCTGTACAAGCCGACAAACACTTGATGCCCTATGTAACCTTTCCCCTTGTCTCCACCCTTACTGTCATCCCCTCCAGGTTGGTCAACATGATAGCCACTGTAGTGGACATGGGTCATTTCCTTTAGCCTGTGTAATTACAGGCTTGATGGGGGTGGTATATCCTATGGTCCCTCCCTGCCCCAGACCACTTGTGAATGTCACTCTTATCTGGTTACCCCCACTTCTGGGGCTGATGTGCTGATGTAACAGAGACTGACCTAGCCCCCTAGGCATGCAGGTCTGTTACCCTGGCAATCTTCTACAATATATGATACTGTTAACAATACTATCACTGAACCTCAGTTAAAGATGGCTGACAGCCACATGTACACTATAGATAACTGGAGACAATACAGAGATATGCAAGTTGTCATGCTGACTGACCCCTAGACATCTGACATGGTTTAGTTGGGGAGGACCTAACCATGTTGACACATGATCACATTAGGATACATGTCCCCTGTATGTATACATGTAGCTGTGCGACTCAGTCCCTCTCACAGGCCTTGCAGCCTCTTATCTTATGGTATAGGTTCTACTTACGAATTAGGGGTACATTCCTGTAACGATGTTCAAAAAGGAGCCGCAGCAGCTTTATCAGCAGGGTTTGTATGGAAGACAAGTGAAGATGAGCAAACAAACAAAATAACAGTATGGCGGCCGAGAAGAACTGCAGCGTCCTGTAAAAAGGCCCCTGTTGGCCAAATATTCCAAGGTGGGGGTAGGTTGGTTAGGAGGGGAAGACCGGGCCTCTGTAAGCATCCCTGAGATTGGAGGGTTTTAAACAGGAAGACTGTGACTGGCTACAGGGTCCTTGACTCACTGCACCATGTGATCTCCCCTTAGCCTTATGCATATACAGATGGTGCCGTCTTTCCTGCTCCCCAGCTTCATATCGCCATGGTTACTAAGCTATGTAGTCATGGTAACCAAAATCAAGTGTCAATGTATTCAGCGGGAGCTGTCTGCCTGCATGTTATGTGCCCTGCTCTCAGTTGGCTGTACTTGCACTGCTTTGGGCTATATTCATGTTACAGGAAAAAGCAAGCCATTGAAGCAGATCGCGTATGCCGCTTTTATGCTCGGCTTGCTCTATTTTACAGCGGTCAGGATACAGGTCCTCCCATAGTGTGAACTATGTCTGACAACGGATAAATTGGATAATCACCTGCCCGACGCTGGTGTGACCAGCATTGATCCCTGCACTCCATGAATACAGAACCGTGATAAAAAGTCAGCATGCTTTAACAATAGCTGACAAGGCTTCCCTCAGTATTGATGGCCAGTTGAAGCAAATACTGGCTGAATCAACACGTGGCAGTTCAGACAGAGGCAGATTAAACAGACGCAGCTAAAATATTTTAGCAGCTAAAGTTTAAGAGACTATATATGCTTCAGGCTGATCAAGTAAAGACCTTAAAAGAGCCCCTGTTCACCTGAAACTCACCTGGTCAATCAGCCTTCATCAGCACCTGTTGACATATGACACCACAGGCCAGGTCACAAGAACCTAGCATTCACCAGAGACAAATCCACTCCATTAATGGCTGCCATTTTCACCTCTCTTACATGTACACAAGTTTTATACACGTGAACTCTGGAGATAAAAGACGGCCTAATTCAACGTGAACAGTATAAACATTTATCTTGTTTATCGTGGTGATGGAATCAAAAATTTAATGTCGTCAGTTCAGCTTATTAAGACACTGGTACCCACATACACAAAACATCTGCTGAACTAGCACAACTGGGACTCGACACTGTACTCATTGTGCTGAATTCATTCACTCCTTAATATTTCTTCAACCAGCGCGGATATCACTTGGCAGCTTTCTTTGGTCTTATGGACACCCAGTGCATTAATGACAATTGTGTTTGTGAGAGAGATACATGAGGCCTAGTTAGTCGTATTGAACTAGTAGGGTAAAGTGAAGGACTAGAGCATAGCCATAGCTTCAGAGGGCCAGAAATCAATACAACAACACATGTGCTGAAAACAGTTTCATCAGTTTATCTGTTGTCAGGGGAATCCGATGACAAGCTTGGTATCGCCAAGGCAACCTATTACAACGACAACAGCTCTCCATGTAGAGTTCAATATAGAACTACATGAATACGATAGCAGCCTAGCAATGTGATAGCGTATTAATACAGGACAAAACAGGTACAGTCAAAAAGCTACATCTTAATGCAAATGAAACAGTCTGTAAAACTTCTCACAAGCATTCCCATTTAACTCTTCATTTTTTTCTTTTCGAAATGGTCAAGTGAGTCACTGTATCAAAGAGTTTAGTCAATATCTTGTCCTGTAATCCAAGTTTATTACAAGTCTTTCCACATGACAATTTACATATTAATAAAACCAGAAATACCACTCCTAATATGTATAAACATATTTCCACACAATTTGCTCTATGATACTGCCTCACCTAATACATGTACAAATGACCACAACAGCATATGCAACATCAATGAACAGCACCCAGAACTTACTTTAGCAGATTTATGTAAAGTTGTTGAAGCTTCATGGTGGATGTCAAAGATCATAGTCAGTTTCACTTCCCTACAGACAAAAGAACCATGCGAGTTGAATAACCGGTGCTCTCCAGGTTCTACCAGCAGAAAGATGCAGCCTTGTACATCAGTAGCTTCATCTTCTTTATCTGTTTCAGTGCATGTTGAAACCCTTTGCCATGGTAGCCGGTAACGCCAAGGGTTAGTTGCTATGACAACTTGCAAACACAGACATTACGCGGACAACAAGCGTTTAAAGTGGCAGTAAGGGATTATCTCCAGCAATCTCCGTCGGACAAGCTCCTGTACCTGGGGCCAATTCACATGCATGCCCCCCAAACATAATTCAATAAAGCCCTTTATCTGTTTACATAAGGACACAACTGCCCAATCAGCTAAAGGTGATCACACAGCTACATGTACAGGTAGAGTAACATGTGAATTGGAAACACACCCTCCACACCTGCCTGTCTCATGTTTCATGTGCTAAACTCAGCTCATGCATGGGAGAATCACAGTGTCCTCATCATCGATTATCACAGATCTCACTCAATAATCAATCAAAACCGGGTCACATACTTGCACATGCAGTCTCCTCGTCTCCTCATTATAACCTACAGGAGCAAATCTCTTTGATTGTTATCAGTCTCTCTGTTTATGCAAGTCTTGCAACACAAGTATCAGTTCATCTAATTACGCCCCAAAATCAACTAGAAGATGGGCATATTGCGAGCATTTGGGAAGTACTGCAGCTGTAGGTGCATTCACCTTAATGACCGCAGAAATACAGATATTAGAAAACAGGATCTTGCGAACACTATTCAATTCTACCATTGATGCAATAAACATGCACTGGAAACTGAGCATCTGTAACTCTGCATGACAGCTCAGCTCCCTTTGTACGACAACGCCTAGGCCAAATGTGATATATGCGTTGATGAAGTATTTCACATAAAGTTTAAACGCAAGCCATTTTTATTGATTTATTCATTTATTTGATTGCTTTTTTTCGCCATACTCAAGAATATTATTTCACTTGTACAGCATTATGCATTACAGTGGCCAGCATTATGGTGGGAGGAAACCGGACAGAGCCCGAGGGAAACCCATGACCAACAGCAGGTTGCTGGCAGACCTTCCCACATACAGCCGGAGAGGAAGCCAGCATGAGCTGGATTTGAACTCGTAGCAACTGCATCGGTGGGAAGCGTCTAGGTCATTGCACTGTGCTAGTGCATTTTTACTGATGATGCTTCAAAACTGATAACACAGTACAAAGAAAGAAATTACATTGAGAATATCAGAAGTGCTGCCATGCTATCAATTTTATCCAATTAGGCACAAGTTATTTGAAAAAATAATTTTAACATGCACCCGTTTCCTCTGATACCAAGAGAAAACTGTTTTGCAGCTGTATGTGCATGGGGTACAAAATGATATTGTGTTTTCTCGTTTCTCTGACATCCCTTATACCATGGTCCAGTAAAAAGTCCAGATTAAAACCTTATTTACCGAGTTACCCAGTATGTTAGAAAAAAGGCTGTGGCCATTTACGCTTGTTTCTTTTCCTCTACTGAAACAATCATGGTTTTGTCATTCATTACCTTTTCTTTTGAACTTTTCACAATAACAAGCAACTAACTTCCAAATGCATTTACAATGAATTTTTCAGGAACTCTCAAATTTTTTGTGAACTCTGAACTTTGTGCCAAAATGCTTTCAAAACATAGCAGAAAACACAAAAGGTTTCACAAGCTGGGAGAATAACAATGCAGGACATGAAGTTGTACAACAGATTCATAACCATGGTTGATACCTCTGCACACAATTTCAGAGATACAGAGCCAGTATAACAGAAACCACCAGCTCTAAGCACACATATTTCTAAATGATTCCCTCCTTGAATATATATGTAGCATTTATCTCCATTAAAAATCAATCAACTTCTGCACAGCTAGCTGTGAGTTTGTACAATGGACAGATGAAAACATTCAGCCAGACAAGCTGCAGACAGTTTATGTATATTTGTATTTCTACAACTGTTTAAATTTAGAAAGCCGTATGTGTGTGTTTATGAGCTACATTTCTTAAGAGTGCTACACAAGTAATATCTGTCTGAAGTGGGCCTAAGTCATACGCTTCATAGTCCACGGGTATCATATCAAAGGCAGCCCAGAAGTGTCCTGTTATTGACTCAACATGCCATCTGCCGTCTTTCTCTGCATTCTATTACACGTTACCATGGTAACTAATGCTTCAAGCGGTTACTAAGCAACAGCGAACAAGCTGCTGCACAGGCTGGTACAGAGGCACAAAAGTTGACTGCCAAGGGCAGAGGAGGGGACCAGACTAAATTCCATTACATAGAGGCTGGGTAAACAGACACTGCTCTGTCTCTACACAGCCAATAAGTTAAAACACAAAACTGCGGTTTTTGCTCAACCATGAAATTCTACAACACCATAAGACACATATTTTCTTTATTTTTTCACAAGCAAGATTTTTAAATTGTATTATTCTGACCAGTAAGGGTTTTCCATGTACGTGTATATAAAGCATCCTGACATCACACTGTATTGTATATCAGAAGAATAGAACGGTTAACTGTTCTCACATTTTGTGCACAAAAAATAGGTGTAAATACTACCAATTTTATCAAAATGGAAAAATAAATTAATTTCGATCTACAGTTACATGTACAAAAATTATAAAAATCTTTTGCAAATGTCACATCTTACTGAAAGAGCACTGAACACCAACATGGAAGAGTAAGCATTCTCTCACAGGCCTCTTGGACATCAATCCTCTAACCCCCTGCCCCCCTCCACCTCCAATTCTCCCCCATCTTTCACTTGCTCAGAGTCCTCCCATCAATTACATTTCCTCAAGACCCTACATGAAAACAGGCAGAGAAATCAAGGCTTTAGTTTTTTCATATTAGGTAACAGTTGTAATATTCCTTGGCCAGGATACAACCAGACTGCTGCACTCATTGACAAAATTCACCCACTAATCTTGTGTTACTAGGCAACCACAGCCAGCCAGCCGGCACCTCTTTTTCCCCTAAGTGTATTTTCTCTCCCATGTGGTTGGGGTTTAACTCCATATTTAGCCCAATAGCCAGGCTTCACCTATCCACCAATGTAACCAAACAATTCTCATATTTCCGAGTGATCTTCGTTGAGCTTGCAATTTTCAGGATGGTATCAGAGAGAAAATTGTGGAGCTGTGTGCGGATAAATATCTCGTGAACTACATGTACGTGGGAGATAAGCTCATGGCTGACCATCCTCCGTAACTCGCATCCAGGTACAGGCCTAAGTCTACATACAAGAAGACAATATCCATCAGGTAGCCATGGAAACCTAAATCACAGAGATGTAAGCTCCATCAAGCCAAAAGCCCAAATGAATGCAAAAGTTTTGCAGCATGTTGCCATGGAGGCAGCTAAACTCAGCAGAAGCTTATTAAGCTGGTTACAGGTCACTTACAACCTCCGTTCTTATACAGCAAACAGCACCTTAACTTAATAATGTATCACAGATGTCATGCTTTGACAGTGAATTGCAGCACCATGAAGCCACTCAATGAATCAAGTATGGACACTTTCATTTGAGTTCTTTACTATCAATTATAAACTATTTTGGTAATAATATAGAGCTTACAACACACAAATCTTTACAAGTTCACTTGGCATGGCAGCATAGAATTAATTCTGGGACTTTTATGAATGTCATTTTTTTTCTCTTTTTCTTTCTATTCTTTCTTGTATCTATACCCAAGTCACTGTAATTACTATTTGGCCTTGTGCTGCCTCACTGAAACTGTAGGTAACATTTATTCTGATGAATGTTGAAACCTTTTCCTCTTGAGATCTGAACTATCAGAAGTTCTATTTAATTATTTGTTCGAAGCAGTGACATTCCACTTATCTACTATTTCAAAAATCACCGAGTTTGACTTCGTATATTATTAACATAGTCTTTTATTTTGACCATTCACGGCTGTGTTTGAAAAAGTGGAAGAATATCGTACCTTGAAGTTGGTGGACAGGGGTCTGGAGGTAAGAAAAGCTGTCTTCTGGCACCTGCCAGTAGTCCATAAGGGTTAGAGGAGTCAAGTTTCACCTCTGGGGACAGGTGGCCTAAGTTAGTCATGATTGGGTGGTACTGCTAGGTTAGTGGTGACAGAATGAGACTCCAGGGAACTGGTGTCTCTTATATACCTGTGCACCTGTAGCAATTTGGGAGGAGCTAATAAGGGACAGGCACTTAGGGGGTCCTATACCTGTTTCATCCATAAATAGGTGTATACACTTGTAAATAAAAACTGCTGGCTTCACTCAGGGGGACAGTTGGTGAGACAATGCCCCAGGGGGTCAGGTAAAATAGCCACCCCCTCCATTCATCCCCCACTAATGTCCAGTCTTCAGCTAAAGTTAGACACACTCACAGCCACTGGTGGCTAATTGTTTTACCTGGCAGACAGAAGCCAATGCTAAGTGATACCCAGTCTCCAAGTCTAAAGGTTCAGCTTAGATCTAGCAGATAGGTTGACACCACTGCTGTTTATTTTAAGGCTGGTAACACATTTCAACCTCTAGGTTTCACAGCAGGAGCTGTACTGCGCACAGAAAAACAGTTGTCACCAGCACATTGGGACTCCCATACAGTTGTCTAACCCCAGGGCAAGCAGGTCATTGTATATGCGTATCCATAGCAACAGATCTCTAGTAAGGCCACAGTGGGGAAAAGCAGATGTGTCTGCAGACTCCTTAGGCAGGTGGGCCTGTCAACTTGGGAACAATAACTCCTCATTTTTTAAACTCTGGCTGAAGTCCGTTCCTAATCCAAGCACCCACAAAGGGCAACACATAGCACAGTTTACAGAGAGCGTAGGCACCCACACCTCAACACAGAACCCCGCTTATCATGAATAAACACTGTCCACTCAGATCTTAGCTCAGAATTAAGTCAGGCAACAAACTGTGTTATAACACTGCAAGAAATGTGATTTTTACATTTTTGACAGTTGAACTCCTACAACAGCAGCTGCCCTGAAGGACAAGGAGGAGAACACTGAGTAACATGCACTACATAGCATGTACACAGCATCAGTTAAACTTAAAGGCACAAGACAACATGATTTAACCGGTCACAAAAATAATAAACACATTTATATTTTCCCTCCAAAATTCTCCACTTCAACTTTAAACAAGTGCTTGGTGATGATTCATGAGGTTCTACTACAAGGTTATATGAAAAATACATTTCTGTTGCATGCAGTTTCTTACAACCAAAATGTTAATAAATTCAAACAACCATCAATGCAGGCTACACATGAACTTTTCGGACAAATAGGGTGTTTTGTCGAAACAGAGTCTTACTGCCACTTTCTTTCGGTCTATGCTTCGTATTAGAGCATACAGCTTACAATGATTCTTTAATCAAAGAAATAATGAAAGTAGAACACCTGAATGCATTTTATGTCCACATGTATCAGATTAAACAACACCAATTTAGAAATTCTGGTATTTGTAAGTTTATTGGAGGTGAGAGGGCTGAATATTCTGGAGAATGCTCTGACCACAAAATGCCACAAATTCTCCACTTAATTCCCAAACCATCCCAGTCCATTTTACAAATGACAAGACACCGATAATCACTTACACATATGTTTACAGTTGACAGAATCCAAAGATCAGTTACAGTTTAATCAGATAGCCCAGGGTTGGAACAGTTCAGAAATTTGATATGGCCTGTTGGGACAGTTTGCTCTGCTAACCCAAAGGTTACCACTAGCTTTGTTATGGGAAGTGTGTGGAGAGATACAGAGAGATATCTGGAAACAATCACATATCCATAAATACATACACACTTATGTATGCTTTAACATTATCCTTCAAGCTAGCCCTAAAATGTCACAGGTCATTTAACGTAGCCAGGTAGTTACAGGTCGGGCACAGGTCTTCTCTTGATAATTGGACAAATATTGTTTTAACACTCTCCAGCACACTCCATATGTCCCCTCTATCTCTGTAATAAGGTTCAAAGTTTTCAGCATCTACTTGGCGATACAGATATGAGATATAATACGTACTGAAGGTTTGTTTGGAAGGTGGAATTATGCTGTTCTACTGCAAAGTTTCAGTACCAAATATAATCTTTTTTTAATGATTTTTAGGTCTAACGAGGCACTTTTTGTGTATTTTGTGGGTTAGAAGTACAGTACTGCTAGCTTCACAGGTTTGGTCTTTCAGTTTACACCATTATAAACTCAATCTCCAACTTGCAGGAAATGTCTGTTGACTGCATGAGTAAGCCATTATTTAACATTTGAAGACCTAAAGGCTAGGTAATCTATCATACTTCTAAACACACACACATAATGTCTCTTTGGATTATTGCATTAGATTTTATGTGAAAATTGAAATTGAAATATTAAGTATTAAAATTTCAAGCTGCAAAATTTGATTTACAATTCAAATGAATAATACAAAAAATTGGCCGTAAGAAACTGGTTTCAGTTAGTCATATATGTACATGTATGGGAGAGATGTATTTAACTGTTGTTTTTTTTTTTGCTTTTGTTTTTTTTCTGGAATAAACTGGCCAACCTTCAAGTTATCTTTCCATTCAGCCAGACTTGCTGAAAAACACAGCTTTTATCTTCTTACACAAAGTGTCTGTTATTTATTTCATTGTTCAATAGCACAATTTCATTATACATTTCCTTTTCTAACCCCTGATTGCAGAAATATCACCATGGATGCACATATCCAGTAATTTTCAAGAAGCATACAAATTTTACATAACCATAAAATAAACTGGCTATTTCTATGTAATATCAGTGTAAATATGGGGAAATATTACATACTTTATTAATTCAACTGTACCAATGTTTTCTCATACAGACGGATACAGGAGTTCAATATATTCTTAGCCACTGTGTTTGATTGTGTGCCTCTCCCCCCTCTCCACACCACACCATGCATTCCTGAACAGCCTCCCCTCCCCTCCCCTCTCCCTCACCCCTTCTCTTATATTCTATAAAAGTTACCACTTAACACATGGCTGCCTGATTAATATCTCAATAAAACCATTACATCCTGCTGCTGAATGGCTTGTGTCTACAACACTCAGACAAGAAGCTAGGGGCCAATCTCTCATAAACACACTCCATTGTACTATAGTTTACTAAAGATACAGATGATACAAAATCAAGAAAAAAAAAACAGAAGTTCCAACCTCCAGACAAAGAAAAAAGCCTACCATGATCTATACCATGGTCTGATCTGTTGAGAAAACTCTAATGCCACACCTGGCACACAAGTTTGAAGTGTTTTAGCAAAGTACATAGTAACATTCCACAAAACACATGTAATTCTATAAATTATCATCTTACTGGGGTTTCACAGGATATAGTTAAGTGTATTTAGGCATACATGTATGTTACAGTCTTTTTCAGGCTACACAGACAAAATGATATTTTGCTTTGTGACAAGTAATTCCCTGTCTGTCCTTCAAATATTTGACGTCCTATCTTTCAACATGATCAGGTCTGTCAAATGTTATTTTTCTGTTTAACATTTTAACACTATGCATTCCATTCACATAACAAGGGGACAGCGTGTAAAATGATACTTGACATTTTTGTTGCTGCTAATGCAAATTTGTGCTTATCTTTACAATTTCATGTCATGAAGTTGGCCAACCTATCTCTGACATGCTGCATTGTGATGTAATCCTCATGGGAGAGGATGGGACAATAACAGGATAATGGGAGAAAATATAAATAAGACATTCGCTTGCAATTCTAGGTAAATCCATGGAGCCAAAGCAACTTTACTTGTATTACCAACAGTTTATGGGGCAAACCTGCACTTCACATTTCTCTTCCATTATCAACCATCAACTTTGCCCAGCAATGCAACAAATCAACTTTGCCCAGCAATGCAACAAATCAACTTTGCCCAACAATGCAACAAGAACAGCTAAATTTCTCTTAAATTCTTATGACGCAACTTGGCTAACACCCTGAATATTTCCATGTGAATATTTGTATAACATGGAAATTAACAGATACAATTATCTTCTTTTGGTAAACAACAGCAATGTTTACTTGCTCACGTGACAAAACATGAAAAGTGCACAGATACGTCTGATAACTGCAGAGAATATTGTGTATCTAATACGGTCACACGCGAACATGAATATAGTGTATGCAGACACTGTTCAAACATCATCAAGTGGCCTCCATCTGTTTTGTTTATAACACCTGGTCATTTAATTCCTGAACCAATTTTACTTTCACCTGACGGTGACCTCTGCCACCAGAAACGGTGTTAGTACCATGTCACACTACAGAGGTGGTACTAAATGGCTTGACCATAGCTGGTCATGAGGTCACAGATGAACATTATTACTGACAACAATGGAAAATGGGTACTACTTCAGTCCGACAATTGGCCATCCTTTTCTGTATGGTCTGTTATGACCATTAAAGCTCATGGCTGGATTTCTCCTCCCCCCCACGAGAGGTTTGGAATCCAGCCAACTTGGTCACTGATCAATACCTATTAATACATTGCACAATAGCCGACCGAGTGACCAGGATGTGGTCATCCTAGCAAAGTATTTCTGACCTCTCAACAGTCGTGGTCTGACCCTGCTTTGGGTGGGTGGGGGGGGGGGCGAGGGGAAGGATAGCTCAACGCCATCAAGGACAATGATAAATATACCGCACGTTGCCATTAGCAACAAAACACTTTCGTCTATGCTATACAATACGCTTCCACCGATTTTTATGCCATTTATTCTTCGGAGTGACGCTGGGAACACTATAATAGCCTGGTATCTTGACAACATGGGCGTCAGAGTCCAAGTACAGGGAAGTGACAGAAAGATGACTGCCAACCCAGGACACCATCAGCCTCAAGATCATAAATCAATTATTTCTTGGCCTCATATTCTATTCTATTCTATCAAACAAATGTCTCTGGAATCTCAAGGGTATCCTGGACTGCTAGTTCTGCAGATTACAAAACCGTTACATGATGATTCTGAGTTTTTTGGGATGCCATTTCTTGCAGAATATGGGATTGCAGAAAGAAATAATTTGTGAATACATTGTGGTATACAAAATGAAAACAAAATAAACAGATGTCACAATAAAGACGCTTGTATGATCATAATTCAGCAATAAAACCAGGTCTTCATGATCTGTCATCTGTATTCTTCCTGCATACATAGGTGTTGGAAGTTTTAAGACAGAATTCATTGGTCTACTCAATTAAGATGTTACTTATGGTGTTTGCAGCTAAGGTCTGTTACATGTACATTCATCTTTAATTATTGATTTGATTCAGGTTTCGTACCAAGCTCAAGAATGCTTCACATATACTTGTTCTAGGACACTGAGCCTTAAGGGTGAGAGAAACCTGGGTGACAGGGTCCAGGAGTGATCCACCTGCTTTTGGCAAGTAACTGATGTACATGTAAGCCATATCCAGTGAAAGGCAAGTCATCACCAACAAACTTCATGTAGACCACACAAACCTGTTGCCCCCAAGATCACTAAAACAGTGGAAGTTGGGGAATCTTGGGAAGTCTTTGTCCGAGACTATGTTCTAGAGACTAAAAGATAAGCAACGCAGCCACAATCAATCACAAATCAAATAAATAAATGGAGGAATCCTTCAAGGTTCTTTTGAGACCAAAAGAACAACATTTTTTTCGCCAGCCAAGCAATGCCAGGACTTGCAAGTTTAAGGAAGTAAACCTTCTGCAGAAAAAAACTATGTGGAATCAACATTCTATTGATACCTAGATTTATTAAATATATATACCAGTATGTAAAAAAATATGTGGATTTAATTATTTATTTCGTTGCTGCTTAATGCCACACTCAAGAAGTTATCACTTACAAAATGGCAGTCAGCTTTATGGCTAGAGAAAACCCCGAGCACCTGGCATAAACCACAGACCACTGACAAGCAACTGACAAACTTTCTCAAGTGTGACAAACAGATCTATATGCACATCATATTGGTGAAACACAAACGTTCTTCAACAAATAAAAACAATTCGAGCATCGTCAATAACTTGATGCTCAGCAAGCAGTGAGTGAAAATCTACACAATCCCTGTCCAAGGCATTTCTGGAATGAATGATGTTAATATTTATCTGATTGGTGTTTTACTCCTTACTCAAAAATGGCAGGAGGAAACTAGGCAGAGCTCAGGCAAAACCCACAACAATCCGCAGGCTGCTGGCAGATATCCCCATGCCTGACTTGAACCCACGAACATAGTTTCCAAGTGAATGAAAGGCAAGGTCTGCTCTCACTCTATATTGGCAACACTAGTACAAATTAAGTACACGTGTGATAAAGCGATACATCTCTTACTGCCTACAAAAGCTAAAGTCATTAACAGATGACTGAATCTCACGATTACTATTTCCTAGTCACTGACAATTTAGCCCATTTGAATAAAAAACACCTGTTCAAAAAAACTGGCGTTACCTGTTTAAAAAATAAATTTAAAATGCTCTTTTATATTCCTCATCAAAATTTTCATTTAACTGGTTATCAACATTGCACTCTGGCATTTTTCACTTGTAGCCTAGATGGCAGATAGGTTTATGGTTATAAGAATCCTCGTCTAATACATGTATAGCAATAATTCAACCTTTGTACATCAAACCTGTCAAAAATCAAGCATTCATGTACATGTATTTGTTTCAGTGGTTAAAATTAGAAGGACAATCAGAATGTCCATGTATTACAGGCACACCCATTACTGTGGTGCAGCCTTGGCTCGTAATGATGATGGTCATGGTTATCTACATGGAACCCAATACAATTAAGAAAAAGAAAATCAGGCTGAAATTATTTACTCTTCTTTAGACTGAAACAAGTCCTCGGGAAACTGTTGCCCTATCCTTACCATGTCTCAAAAAGACACAGCACTATAAACTTTCAAAATGGCAATATATTTTTTGCACCATTGACCTCAAAGCAAAGGCTTGTTTAAAACACATCTGTCACCTGTCAACTTACATGTACGTGTCATATTACATTAGTCAATAATACCACCAATCAATGGCCCAAGGGGAGATAACTGATGTTAACTGTTGAGTAGCCATTTCATAGGGACAATCTAATATTTGAGGCAAATCTACTCCTTCCTGGAGACTTTGATCTCTGATGTATTGTGTGGCCATTTTGTTACGGTAGCAAGTCCTGGTTTCCATATGTCAACAACCACGCAGACACCAAGTTGACATATACAAAGTCGGAAAATATCACATTTTTCCCATATTCAGTTGGCAGAACAGTAACCATGTCTACTTTAATATGCATGGATTGATATGAATTAACTATTGTTTCAACCTGCCTTTCTCTGACATCTATGTTTGTCACTCGCAGAGAACTTTTGCACACCAAACGTATGTGATCTTCAAACAAAGGCTCTGTGGGGGTAGCTATTTTGAGTTATACTGACATTACATCAGGAATTTTGTCAAAATGAAAATACTGAAAATATATACTGTTCGTTTGCTTTTCCCATGTTTTCCCATTTGTTGAGAAAACATTTTATTCAGATTTGAAAATAAGACCAACCCCACTTCTGGGGGAAAGATGGCCACTCATTACACATAAGTCTAGATTGGGCCATTCTAGATGTAAACCCAAAGATAGGTGAAGTGGGTCACCACTGTTCATGTGGTGAAAATCAAACAATACTAGAGTGTCTGCCATGACAACTTTGATTCCAACTTTTAAGATGTATCACAGACTGGAGAGCTGTTCTATTTCCTTTGAACTCCATGGGAAATATCACCTTATTACAAACTCTGAGTTTAAAGTGGGCTTTGGATGGATTTACTCCACTTATCTTACTGGAAAATTGGGACCATATGTCATCAACTGCATTTTTTCCTCATGGTACTTATAAGTACATCCCACAGCCTGTTCTAAGGAGGTATGGTAGATGGAACCATCAAGATAGCCCTAGATTCTGATACAGCTTATCCTTATCAAGAGTGTGTTATGAAGGATGCTTTATTTGTTATTTATACCACAGCCACAAGCATTTTGGTGGGAGGAAACAGGGCAGAGCCTGGGGGAAACCCACAAAAAGCCACAGGTTGCCGGCAGACCTTCCCACATACAGCTGGAGATGATACATACAGCTAGACTTGAACTCACAGCAACTGCATTGGTAAAAGGCCCCTTGTTCATTACGCTGCGCTAACCACCTCTGTCACAGATGCCCCCCAATATATTCAAGAAGATGAAGATATAAGTTTAGGCTTTAGGTTAAGGCTCTGGAGTAAAAGTCATGTAAAATTTCTGGTAAGTAAATATACAACTAACTTTAAAGACTTTGATAATTTCTATCCATCATGAAACCTAACATGGCAAGCCTGCAAAGAGATGCCTGACATTTTTGAGAACACCCCTTTGGATAAAGTGGTATGATCATGTTGACAGGGTTGTACAGTACTGGACAAAGGTCTCTTGGGTCATACCACTTTCACCTAAGGGGTGTTTTAAAAAATGTTAGGCATCTGTTTGTAGGCTTGATATGGCATTAATTTTTCGAAAATACCTGGAAGCCCTGACAAAAAGCAATATCAATGATCAACACATTATAACTATGACTTGTTGATGCCCTACTTTTTTCGCTTACACCACGGTGGCCAGTTATTAAATACATCAACATGCATACGAGTGAAGAAAACCCAGAGCGCCCCAATAGAACCATACGTTTTAGGCAGGTTACTGCCCAACTTTCCCCACTTGTGACGTGTGATGTCGGTCGAAGCCAAGTATCTCTACGGTACTCAATGTTAGACCACACAGAGAGAGATCAGTGTCCACTGCTTCTTGCCACCAAGTTCTCCCAAGAGCAAAAGAAGCAGAGGGAGTATTATTCAGACAATATCTTGTCCAATAACGGGATTAACCAGTAACTAAATATCATAACCTGGAAGGGTGCATCATTCCTCAGTTTAACAGAAGTGAGGAATGTACAATCTGATAGCCCTTGGGAGTTTGATTTTGGACACAAAAGTACATTGGCCAATATCTGGGCTTCACAACAAGTATGATTTTATCAGTTTACACAGAATAATGCCTTCAGAACAGGTTTGAGTAAACAACTTGCAAACATGGGAAAAGGTTGAAGAATGACAGTAATGTTAATGTCAGGAATATGTATGTACATTAATTCAGAATCTTTTATCAGACAGAAACCACTCACAGAATTGATGCACAGGTTTGCAGTTAGGATGACTGATTTTATTGAAAGTATAATGCTCAAAACAGATTACACT
This sequence comes from Acanthopleura granulata, assembly GCA_016165875.1. NCBI lineage: Eukaryota > Metazoa > Mollusca > Polyplacophora > Chitonida > Chitonidae > Acanthopleura > Acanthopleura granulata. The sequence goes on along the minus strand of JABBOT010000012.1, from coordinate 4,583,485 downwards.
GTGAGTAGATGATACAAACTGAATGATCATACGCCTCGTTTGGTCAGGGTGGCAATCTGTCAGCCATGTCGTAGAAAAAGTCGTTCACAAAGGAAATACAAACAGCAGTAAGTGAGGGTAATTTAGTAGTATATGTAAATGTATTAATATATGCCATACTCAAGAATTTTTATGAGTGGAGGAAAACTGAATGCCTTGGAACATGTTATATTTTATATTAGCCTAAGTCTATTTTCAAGAGATTTTTATGAGCACTTGCTCATTTATTTTAGCAAGACAATTTATTAGTATGCCTTCTTCTCACCATATTACACAGAGAAATATTTAGTTTCATGAAACTTACCTATTATTCAACAGCATGCTTGTTGTCCTATGTTTTCACTAGCCATTCAAGGTTACACGAATGCTGATAACGATTTACTTGAAATTGGTGTCCTTTGATTCTTCAGACATACTCCCTGTTAAGAAAAGATTTCCCATGCTGAAAATTTTCTTTAACAGAAAATGACAATTTAGGGAAAAGGCACAACACATTAACATTTCAGAATGGCGTTGTTCGCTGACAACATTACTCATTACACTGAGAGTGGGGATGGAACTTCATTTAAGTCTGACTAACTGTACAAACTTAATACTGGAATAGATATCGTTGTGGCAAACCTCTTACACACTGTCCAATATGTTTTTTTTTTAAAAAATACAGAAAATATTTTACTTTTTTAAATAAGCTGTACTTGCATTTCATTTTTCCTGTGGGTTCAGGGTAGTTTGTCCCAGATAAGGTTGGAAGTTCTCACAAACTAACACAGCATATATACAAAATTTTATGAAAATTGCTAGAACGATCACACTTCTTCATAGTTAAATTGGTTAGTTCAATGGCAATTAACATAAAAGAGCTCTGTTTTTTGGAGTTTTGAGAATTTGTGACATTCTCAAATGCTGATGCAGCTTAATACAGGAGATGATATAAAACATTCCAGTTGCACAACCATGTATCTCCACTAACGACTCTAAGTAATAAAATGTTTTACAAAGAAGTGTGACCAAAATCAAAGGGCTCTTCTTAGAGCAGCCAGAAAAATGAAACAACTTACATTTACACTGGAAACAGAAAGTGATCCTATAATACCGTTCCATCACACAACTGTAGCAATTGCTTGCAGCTCAAGATTTTGAGCACGAGCTCTGTTAAGTTCCTCATCTAACAATTTTTTTTTTAATGTGCAGACGTCTCTCAGTATTGGTAAGCAGTTTGTAAAGCAATTTTAACTTTTATCTTTAAAGCTGAAGCATTCTCGATTCTAATGGGCCAACACTGAATACCACAAAAACCTACGTCGCGAATGTACTTGATCCAGACTATTTCAAATCTTGACATCATCTTTGAATTAACGTAGAGTTACTGTAATTTATTCCTGTGTGTTGAATTGCCAACAGAATGGTGCGCTTAGAGTTAAAACGTCTATTTTGGCAACCTGCCACCAGTCTTTGACGTACATGTGTACGCCCATTCTGCCACGTGCGAACATGGCGTACGCATGCATGGGTTCGTTTATTTTGAACACGGTAAATTCATCTTTCCGTGGCTATTACTCTCACACCAACTTTACTGAGTATTATCCTTGTTTGTGGTTTTGACTAGGCAGATTGTTTCAGCTCTCGTCTCACGACGCCCAATCATGCGTGCGCTTTTACCGAAACGGAAGCAACAAAGCAAAGTGTACACAAAGCGACAACAACAACAACAGCGACTAGCTACACCAATCGTTTCGTTTTGTCAACGCTTTGTGCATTGCTTCCCAAAAATGTCAAATGCCTACCAAGTTTGCACAAAATGGCTTTTCTGATGAGAGCTACGTTCTATGTATTTTATGTCTTGTTTGATTTAATTCAAAAGTGAAACAAGCACTTCGTCAAAGTGCATAACGCAGCAGGTGCGCGCGGGAACACCGATGGTGACGAAGTTGGAGGCGCACTTTCATATCTACAAATTGAACTTTATGCTCAAACTCAGGCATTTCTCATCAAAGCAATCAGACAAGACTTGTATCATAATTACGAAAAAGAGCATACTCATTGTTCCGGTCATCGAGAAGTCTAACAGCCGGTAAACTTTACCTCTTCATCTCACTGTTCCTTCCTGCTTTTTTGATGGTGGCATCGGTGATCTGTTTAGGTCACGTGATGATGCCCATCCTCGAAAGCGGCTGTTCTTGACGCCCCCCGCGCAACAGTAAGAGTCTTGTCTCGATGCAACATTTATTTATCTAATGATGGGGAACTTCAATATCGTTTCGCTCTAGAGAGTATTTTTCTTTCAAAAGATATACAATTGTTTCTAAAATTGTGATGCAATGTTCTGTTTATTTCTTGTCTCCACAAACTATGTACGCATGACCGGCATTTGGCTAAATTGCCAGTTCCGCGTTATAGCAACCAATCAGATTTCGTTTCGTCCATTATGGCGCCTACCCGACCACGTGTCAGTATTTATGTTACCATACTCCTTTCACAAAATTATGAAATACACCTGGAAACGAAATTAGAGATGAAAACCACAGGAACAGATACATAGTTTTATTTAGTATTATTAATTTAAAGAATGTTGAATATAACAGTAATTTATAGAATCTTGAAACATGCCTTATACGGATTGCTTCATTTAAAATGACCCTTTCTGACTAAACAATTCCTGGATGTTCAGGAGAATTCGTGACTTAAGCAAAGTAACAAATCACATAAACCTGTGAATTACTTCCAAACTGATGAGTTGTCCAAACCCAAATTAAATCACTACATGCAGCCTTCAAGCTTTCGTATATATTGGTAAATGTTAAGCTTGTACCTCGTTTTATTAATTTTAATTTACCTAAATATTTTATTTGTGTTCGTGGAGAGAGGGGATATCTCCAGTCAGTTATTCTGAAGGGATTTAAGACTGTCCTGTACATGGATCATTATTACATCCTCAGATTCCAAACATGTACTGCTGCTAGGAGTTGTTTCCCTTGATTCTGTAAATAATTTCTGCATACTCCATTCTGTGAGGGGTGGAACAGATGATATTTTATGTTTATTTTGCGCAAATCACTGTAACAATAACTCGAGTTTCTGCAGTCAAGTAATTCATATTACAGACAGTGATTATAATAGCCTATTCATAATGTTGGCAATTAATTATTTCAAACTTTCGCACACGGTTGGCTAGTTGGTCAGAAAACTTTTAGCCGCTGAAAAAATTACAATCAAGAGCAAGACTCATTTCATCATACTTTGAAGAGGGTAGGATTGGGGTTGGGGTGGAGAAGCTGTGGCAGTCTTGTGTGGGAGACTTTAGACTGAAAATGCATGTAGGTGTACTCTATTTTAATGCTCTGCATTCCAGCTCTAGAGGGTGGTGACCTGCAGTGTGTTCTAGTTGGAGTGGGATGGTGGTTTACCTCACAAATTCAGGTGTTCCAACTCATATAAATGATCGCTTGTGTGCGTCAGAGAAGTGAAGTATTCTTGAGTAACAATACGGCTTAAAACAACAACATAATAAAGAAAGAAAACATGGAAATTCAAGCACTTCAGTAACTGTAACACAGATGGATGCTACCACAAGCTGGTTTTCAACTAAGATAGCTACTGAACATTCAACACCATAGTACACACCTTAGCTATTTGTTAAATTTCACAAAAACTGAATTCAGACGAATTCTACTTGGGCTGCAAGTTACAGAGATAATCCAGTCAGCTATTCAGAAGTTTCTGGTCGGAAAATGTTTATCAGTAGCTCTCATGAATTTCTGACTTGGACACCACTTTAAACAGATGTCCAACTGATTGATCAATGAATATACCTTTCCGAACTGTCAATCAAGAACACGGATTTGGCCAATCATAATCAATAAAGTTGCAAGTAGGTCAACCGGATGTCCCACACAATGGTTACAAACGTCCAAAATTACAACTGCTTTCACCAGGAATGGAATGGAAAGTAATGCCATCACGAGAAGGAGTGCTGAGACATCAGATATGGTTGACGTATCCATTGATCGATCAATCAATCAAATGATCCAAATCTAAGATTTATCACATAAGTGTTTTACAAGTAGCCCAGGTTGGTATATGTTGAACATTTATTACAAAATTGTACATACTTTTGTAGATGTATTTCTGATCCACCATTTCTTGCTTTAAGATTACTTTCTTCATTTCGCGAATAATTAGAGTTGCTGCAATGACAATAACCCTTACCCATATTTACACCATGGGTATTATTAGACCTACAAATGTACATGTCAATCTTTTTTTATTAATGACAGTTCATTTAATTAGTGGGCAAATCATTTCTTTCAGTTTGCACAAAGAAAACATTGTTTAATAAAGTCTTCTTAAGACATTCTGGCATTATGATGTCCACGTATTCTTTTGGTTACTGTTTAAGAACGCACTTGGGAATTTTTCACTATAATAGCAGCATCCAAGGTTAATGATGGATTAAGCTGAAGTACCCAATGTAAATCATCCTTAGCCAGGTGCCTGACCAACCTTGTAGCTTATTTATTTATTTATGTATTTATTTGATTGGTGTTTTATGCTGTCCTCAACAATATTTCACTTATACGATGGCAGCGACCCTTGGGGAATCCGATCTCCTGGCTTAAGCAGGATTTGAATACTCAACCTCAACGGTCAAAGTCCTGCCAGTCACAGTAAGCCAGCACTTCAACAAGGGCTCCATTATGATTTCTAAAATGATATATCATTTGTACATAACTTAACAACAATTTGCCAACAGACGACATGTAGCACGACCAGAGTTATTTCCCTTGGCAGTGGCAAAGAATAATAGCTGTGTGGCTTTTTTTCTGGAGATTTCTCACATTTTTTTGCCATGTTTTCTGACAGCGCCCTAAAAACAGTGATCACATACCATTTCATGCACAAACCAACATGTGTAACTGTTGCCAATTTACCAGCCATTAGTGATTTCTTACAACATATGTAGCATGTGTAAAGGTAGAGCAATAATTCCCACGATAGTTATTTTGTCATATATATGCCAATTTATAAACGGCATATATATCAGGCAATTTATAAAAGATAATCCTATAACATTTTGTGGCATTGTCCAGATAGGTCACCGATCTCCTACACCACCAAACATATTGCCACCAAACTTGCCAGCGGCTCCCTGCTGGAATTGTCGCATCATGCTCTGTAGGCCTGACATTCCACCTGCAAACACAAAACACAGCCCTGTAAATGATTACAATATGACAACTGTTGATATCTATTCAAATTCATATGTGCAGAAAACACCATTCCTCCATTTTTCCGTGACTAACTACATCTAAAATGCCACCTACTGGTATATTAGACATTATAGTTGACCAGCATTTATTTGCTCTAACACATGGTATGTACTGATTTAGTCGATAGATCTTACAATGCTACTCTTACGGGTATTTCACTTTTATGACAGCAGTCATATTTATGTGTGGAGGAAACTAGCCAGAGCACTGAGGAAACCACCGCCATGACAGTTACCCCGTACACTTCCATATGTAAAATCACAGCCACACTGGACAGAGCTTTGAAAAAACCACTGCCTTGACAGTCACCTCGTACACTCCAATATGTAAAATCACAGCCACACTGGACAGAGCACTGACGAAACCACTGCCTTGACAGTTACCCCGTGCACTCCTGTATGTAAAATCACACCTACACTGGACAGAGCACTGAGGAAAGCACTACCTTGACAGTTACTGCAAACACCACGATATGTAAAATCACACCCACACTAGTCAGAGCACTGATGAAACCACTGCCTTGACAGTTGCCTCTAACACTCCCAAATGTAAAATCACATCACAGAGCTTGATATGAATAAATGACCTACTGATCAAACGCCTGTATTTGACACCTCAGGCCACTCAGTTAGTACAGTCAATCATTGAAAGCATAGTCTACAGCAAGATCTACAGACCCATTTGTTGGAGGACTCGTGGATCCATCATCTTGGCCATCTGCTGGTTCAGTTTGGCCATCTGTGCTGGATTCACATTCTTTGTCATGTCACCTCCTGCAGGGAAGATTCACATAAACATACAATCATTCAGTTACTGGCTATTTTAAATGTACAAACTTTTCATAACACACATAAATCTGTGCGTGCATTAATTTGATTATTTCCATCACACTGGTATAAGCATTTGAGAGATATTGTGAAAAAAAACAAGATCAGTAGCTGACAGGTCCCCTATAATTTGCCATTCTCAACATATTCTCATAGGAGAAAGGTGTCATGACATGAAATCCAAGATACAGCAGCGATGTTGGCTTAGAGTGACAACATTACCTGTCCCTTTGCCGACTTCAAGTCACGGTGTATGAAAGAACTTGCTTGCAGACTGTGCACACATCTATATTAACTTTGCAAACTGTTCAAGAAATCATGTTCGGAAGGAGAGGTATGATGACCAGGAAAGGCCAGTAGGCAGGCAGTACCCATACTGGGTTAGGAACATATGGACTGATGAAAATCAATCCCCCCTGCCCTCTTCACTGACCTCAAATCACTGTGTAAATGTGAACTTGATTGGTTGAAAACTGTCAAAAGAAATCTATTGCACACAAAAAAATCTTATTTGCACGCGCACCCTAAGGACAGAAAGAGGAAGAGCATTTCTGTCTCCCCTCACCACATGGCAGGGTACAATTAGAGATAACAACTATTGTTAAATCACTCACCTTTGAACAGCCCCTTGATACCTCCCATTTTCTTCACCATTTGAGCAAACTTCTTGTACTGTGTTAGAAGCTCGCTGACCTCTCGTGAGGACACACCCGCGCCTCTCGCAACTCGCTGGATCCGCCCAGTCTGTCGTGTGAATAGACGTTCTCCGTCCAAACTGTCCAGCTCTGCAAACCAAAGTTTGAAACACTTATATTAGTTAATTTAACTGCACAACTGAAAACATTCTACTTAAGTTTTACTTTATATACCCAGGTCATCATTGTTTTCTTTTTGATAGCTTTTAAATTCAACACTCAATACTGAACATTTTTTTCACTTTACTATGATGAAACAAGCTTTACGGATAAAGGCAACTGCTTGTTGCCACCAAGGGCAGTAGAACAATAAAACAAGTGATGACATACATAAATTATTATCCTTGATTTACCAGAGATTAAATTCAACCAATGCCGGCATATACAAGGTTCCTGAAAATGTAGACAAACTTTACCACAACTGACTCTATCAATGAACGTAATACCTATGTCCTTACCTATTTTGTTTATTAAGCTTGCATTATGTTTACTTTAATATTAATTGTGTTGAGACAGTTAAAATCCCACTTATATAATGAAATCCAAACTTCTCACACTATTATTGAAAGAATCAAAACGGTTCATAGAGAACAGAAAACTACATTTTCACATAAATTACACGTACACGTAAGTTTGTAGGAATTGCTGAGAGGTAGTTCAAGCTAGCTAAAAGTGGATGACGACTCTCACCTTCATCATTCATGCTGTCCATGATGGTCATGAGTTTCTTTAGCCGAGCCATGGACTCCTGCTCACTGCCCTTGGTCATGAAGTCGTTACTGAAGCCTGGGATCATACCCTAAAAATACACAAAGTTACTGCACATGGATGGTTGTATACAAGAATCCAAAGAAAAACAGATTTGCTGCATACATAATTCTATTCCATTCACATTCAATAACATTCTCCTGTGCTCAATGTATTCTTTCATATTTGTTATTTACATCACGCTACATAATATTCCACCAGAATCCCTAACACAACACAGCCATTGATCCTTCCTGAGAGGATTCAAACAAGCATTTAAATTAGTCCATACTGACACCTGCAATGTATACAATTTTCTTAACAAATACTTGTGAGCCATCTTCACACCACTAGCTGTACACCTGACTCACCATTATCTGACTGAAAGGTCCCATCTTCATGATGTTCTGAAACTGTTCATACATGTCTCTCAAGGAAAACTGGCCTGTCAGAAAAGAAAACGAACAGCGGTTTCTAACATACGAAATGCTGCTAACAAACGTATCATGGAAAATGTATGAAGACATCAGAGCGATATATTCACCGGTATTTCGTAAGACTGTTACAACATGGCACAAGTGCTGATTTGCCAACAGTTCCATTACTGCTGCCACAAAACTTACCACAATATAAGGAAATAACCATTATAAAAATTGTAAGAGACAGGTTAAAAGCAGTTGTTTTTTTTTTTCCTTTTTCTGTAAACGCACCAACTGCACTTTGTGTAGGAAACACATGAGAAATATTGCAGAGTCTTACCATGTTTCAGTTTCTTCATCAGTTCCTCATTATCATCTAACTTCAACTCGTTGACTTTGTCGATCAGTCCCTCAATATCTCCCATACCTACAGAAACAAAGACAAGATAAAGTCCTGCAAGTCCATGTGCATGTGCGGGACAAGAATATATTATCATTCCCAGAGGGTTTATACATACAACCTGAATTTCAATAAAATAATCTTAAAAATCTATTGTCAACATACAGTATAACTGTCAGCAAATATAATTCCCAGGAATATTTGTAGGAATATTTGTACAGTTTTCTCTCGAAACATTCCTTGATCAGCATGACACTCTAAGAAGCTTCAGTATGAGCTTTCTATTAAGTGAAAGGTTTTGTGCAGGTGAATGTCTAGGAGTTTAGTTACAATAAAATGCAAATATTTCAGGGTTTTTGACAATAAACTAATGTGTCTCTTCATGTGTGCTACTCCTATATCGTTGGTAACAACAGAATCTAAATCTGACCTAGGAGTTTGCTGACAAATGGCTGTACTTTGAATGGCTCAAAATCATCTGTGTGTTCTCCAGTGCCAATGAAGATGACGGGACTCTTTGTGGCTGCAACACTGAAAAGAGACAGGAGCCTTTGTGAAAACTACACTGAAATAACACAGACAGCTTATGATTGGTGAAAAAAAAGAAAATACATGTCTATATACATGACACTGTGAAGAGAGCAGCAATTACTTACGCACTCAAAGCGCCTCCTCCTTTGGCATGGCCGTCCAGTTTGGTTATGATCACTGACGCTACATCTACTTTCTCTTTAAATGCTCGAGCCTGGAATAAGTAATGATACACTGTGTCAACAAAACGCCATTCTCCATAATTTTTGACTTGTGGTGGTCATTTTTATGAGTGGAAGAAACACAAATGCCTGAGTTCAGTAACTGACCTTCCAACAAAGCTGATTTTCCAGTGTGTCACAAACAGACTTGCATACCATACTGGTGGAAGACAAATGTTCTTCAATAAGAGACAGATTACGCAAACAGCGTCCTGTGCATGGTCGACCTCTTATTATCATCATCAGCCCACACGGAATGACAGCGGGGTGAATCTGGGTAATTACCCTTCTTAAGAATTTCAAATGAAACCCACACTCCAAGTACCAGTGATGTGTAGGGAGTCCCATTCCCGTCACCCAAAACCCACCAACTCAAACGTTTTTAAGAGCGTGAGACATTCTAAGAGAATCACGGTTTTTCACAACCCTTTTATCACTACAAGATACTAATGTCTTAATCTTACCTGACTCTCACAAGCCTGTCCAATCGTGGCATCCATGACAAATATAACATTGTCTGGGCTCTGAAACAAGCGTGCCACATTTCACAGAAGTACAACTCAGGCCAATTTCATGTCCAATCAGTAAAACTTATGTACAGTAACTGGGTAAAACATATTTCATTTTAACCAGATTCAGCTGTTTTATATGTTAAATGCTGTGCATATTTGACAATTTGTTTTATCGTTCTCTATATGTACAATGTCACAGATTGGTTTCATAATTAAAGTAATTAGTTAAAAAAACTCTTGACTTAAAGCAGCAGCTGAAATAGCAAGAGGTAGATTACAGCTTGCAACCTCGCTGGTCAGCTGTGAAAAGACCAACTAACTAAATATATAAATAAGTAAAACTTACGACAGCATTTGACACTTGTAACATTTCCTCAAACAATGATTCCTGTTGTTTATGTCTGCCGCTGGTGTCCACGATGATGATCTCAAACCCTTCGTCTTTAAACTTATCCACTCCATCTGCAGCTATGACAGCAGGGTCAATTTCTGTGTAGCTAAAACATTATGACAGAAACAAAACTGGTTAACTGTTTCACTTTGCATGAAGCTGAAGCAAAAGACTTCACTTGTTATTACGACCAGCTGTAAAAACTGTTGGCTGTAATACAAAGCCAATACAAAACAGTAACTGTGTGACTAAATATTAACTGAACAAGCATAATTCCAGTAAGGAAATTAAATTACACAGATTGTTGAAACCAGCTAAAATATATTAAATACACGTACTTGTATTTCTATAATCTGCTGAACTTCTGAATGCAAAATGAAAACCTGTTTCACCTCCATCACTTAGTTACCTGCCATAGAAGGGTATCCTGGCTTTGGTGGCATTCTGTTTGAGCTGATCAAAAGCACCTGCCCTGAATGTGTCAGCACAGATCAGACAGGTCTTCCAGCCTTTCTTCTGGTAATAGTAAGCCAGCTAAAAAGAGACCACACCAAATGCAAAATACATCCTTAAAAATTTATGTACTCAAACTTCAGTGAGCAAGCCTTCAGCAATTAAGCAAATAAAAGACAGAAAAAAAAGCAAGCCGGAAAACTAATCTTGAAGCCACTCCTTGCGCTTCTCAAACATATAGCAAAAGTTGTCTCATGATGCACACAACAAACCATAAGAGTGTGAACAGGTCTATCGCTAATAACGGACCACCGATACATTCTTTACCATATACTCATCATCTGAAAAAATTAAAACTAGAAAGATGCATATTGTTTTTACCACACACAGTCCTCTAGTACTGGGGTTATTTTGGTCATGAAAGGTGACTTTTGCCACTATGACTGCCATCGTATTAGGCATGTAGGCCTATACCTGTGGTGTCAGGTGTTGTGCAGTTCAGATAAAAACTAAAAATGCTCTCATTTATGGACTGAGACTGTGTTAAAAGTAAGGGTGTTCAAGAGTTCATCCTTTGGTGGCTCTTTAACATCCCAAAATCCTAGCTGTTGAGGTAGCAGTTTAGGGATGATACCTTTGTACATGTCGTTGTCTTGCCACTTCCTTGAAGCCCGACGAACATGATCACATTAGGTTTGCCCTTGGTTGGTTGCCATGCCTTGACACCAGGATCAATAAGCTGTAGAGAGAGAGAGAGTTTTGAAATGATACACATTCAGATTATCATCCAAAAAATTAATGTTACTCACAAAAGTACAGCCCTTAGTTATTCCTGCAATATTTACTGATGAGAAAAGCTGGAACTTGGGTAGATGATATCAACATAACAGAGCAACAGCAGACTGCCTACATGAGATCAAGGTGTACTGAAAGTATCAGATTACGAAATGTGGCATGGAAAGGTATCTGTCATTATGCTTTCCCCTGTAGTTTGCTGCAGTGTAACATTTAACAATATTAAACCTGATAAATTATAGGTATGAATCAGGTATAAAGGTATTTTTTTTTAGGTTTATGCTGTTGTGAGCTTAGTAAACAACAAACCTTGACAAGTTCCTTGAAGACAGCAGACTGAATCATTCTTCTTTTATTCAGTCCACCAGCCATTTCATCAAAGTCTATTACAGATCTATACAAGAAAACAAGCTCAATTACAAAGTTCTACAGTTTTATTTGTGTGTGTGTGTTTGTTTTCTCTCTTCTTTTTCAACATGTAACTGTACTCAATATTTTTTTACTTGTTATATGTGTACATCACATTGGCCACATTTATTTGTAAAAGAAACTGAGTATAGAATACGGTAAAACAAGAACAAAAAGAAATGGTCACTTTGGATGAATGAATGCAGTTTTTAAAATGTGCTAACATAAAACATGTCTACCTTACATCATTGTTTCTCAGTCACTTGCTAAGATTTTTACTAGCTAACATTTAACATACCTGACATTCTCTCGGAGCCCTTTGACCAATTTGATGTTGACATCTGCTTCTAATAAGGCTGCACATATCTCCTTCAGCATGCTATTCAACACCTAAAACAGACATTTGAGTAAAAATCGTATTCATTCTATGTAATTAGTTGCATCACTTCATTAAATTTGAATATTGTGATCCAACGACATGAAGACATCAGAATTCAACAAATGTCAATATATAACGCGACTTATGAAATAGTGTTTGTCCTGTTTTTGTTTGACAAGATGAATTTGAAGGGTCAGTGTAACAAATCGCAACATGTAAATGTCTGATCTTGAATGTCACAGTCAACACTTTGTGCTTTGACAGCAAAGCTCCTTGGGCTTAGAACAGAAAAATGCTTTGTACCTGTTTTATTCGGAGCTTTTGACAGCAAACACATGATAAAAACTACACTAAAATGGGCCTGTCGTCAGATTGTTAAATGTTAATATCACTTTTCCAGATATAATTCAAATCAAAACACAGTAATGTTGGATGATGCAATATGAGAATGACAAAGTGAAGAAATCAAGCACAAGCGAAGAATGACTGTCTCAGTTAGGTCTTCAGAATTCCGGAGTACTTTACAGTTATAGCCTGAAGTAAGCATTCAGAATGGCTGTTGGTTTGTAGAACAGAATTTGGTTAACATCATTTTATTCGGATTAATCCCAACTGACAAAGTGAGATTATCCTAATCATCAAGGTGTTTTTAAGGCAAGAATCCCAGCACAATATGAGAAAGTGCTGATATCGTGCTGTGTCCAAATAAATTAATATATAGTACAATCTGTGTTGAGAGACCAGATAGCAATGCAAGCAGATAATAGATCTTTAGTGTTTAAACATCTATAATGTCTAGGTGTTAGGGTCAAATAAATGCGAATTTGTCAACATGTGTGACCTTAGGAAATAACAGAAATACACACCTCTTCATTTATGATTGTGGCGTTGCTCAGACCCCTTAGGGCCGAGGTAATTTTTCTTCCAAGGTCTGCTAAAACCATTTTTCTTTACCGTGGTTTTCTTTCACAGTACGAATCGTGTTGTTGTTGTCGTTGTTGCTCTCTCAAGCTGACACCTTCTAATGTCAAACGCCTCCAAATTCTCAATTAGACCCACACAAATAGGACTGAGTCCGACACTGTGTACAGTTAACTAAGTTACGTCAGGTAATGGATGGTTAAAAACTGAAAACTATTCATAAATAATGACAATATGTTCTATCACTCTTTCCTGTGATTGCCACATCGTTTCAACCGAATCCTCTACACAGTTATCTCCCCTTGCAGGTATTTCCGTTTGTGAAACTGAAAGTCGTAAAGTTACAGTCACGAGGATCTGATACATATATATATATATGTCCTATAAAAATATTCAATGGCAACTTTAAACAATTCTGATTTGGGTATGTGTAGGGTCTATTTTGTATATAAGCGTGAAGAATTAAGACTGCATGTCACTAATTCAACGCTACAGTCCTTTGTCACAAATTTGTTACGTTTTCTAAGTCGGTAGCGTTTTTTGTAGGATTCAGTAGGCCCTATGAAACGCCATTATAGGCCGTCGGGCCTCTTCTACGTGGCCTTTTATGCCATACCCTACTGTAAATCTAATAAGCAAGAGACGTCCACTCGAAACCTGCCTTGGGGTTTGTACGCTTACATTCTGCAGTGTCCAGCGCATGTTGGTCAGTGAGCGATAGACAACGCCCGTGAGGCCGTTTTCACAGACTTAGGTCCTTGGAAGACCACTTGTCATCCATCCACATGGCATACATATTTGTAAGCCAACACGCATTATTAGTTACATGATTACTGAATGAAAGGATACGAAATTATGTGGGGTCTGTAAGCGTGATTGACCCCATGTAGTTTCGTATCCTTTCGCTCAGTCACGATGTAACGAATTTATCCCGCGTAAGACCCGAAAAACTACACTGAAAATTTGTTTCTTGAGAAACAAAATTAGCTTCAACAGTAATTTCCCGTCGCGTCGAGCAAGCGTTGTATTACTAAGCAGTGATCCTGTCGCGTCGAGGAGCTTTGAATTACCAGTGATCTGGGAATTATGAAGTCATAGTGTTATTGGCAATGTTCATTCAACATTCCTTTGTGACGTCGTATTGTTGGTGTCTTTGTTACGTCACATTGTAACTGTTAAGACACAGCGTTCTCCCTACTGTTTCATCATCTGACTCATATATCATCTGCATTCCAAAAGCAAAGAAGTAATCCCACTTCCTTCGCCAGGCCTATGTCGAGATATCTTGGTCTCGTCCATAGGAGTCATCGCGAGAATGTGATTGATAGCATCAGCTGCAGGGTATAGAGATATACACGTCTGCCACGTGACCATTAGTGTCTAATCAAAAGCAGAAGATTTTGTCTGATGCGGGATAAAGTCCTATACACGATTCACATGTGGGAAAGTTCGTCAGTGACTTGCCAAAGGTAGGTGCTTCAGCTGTAGGCCAATACCGGGTGCCAGTTACGATTTTCTCCGCGAAACTGATCATCAACTTACAAATGAAAATCCTATGGCACTATGAATTACAATCAAATAAGCCTTTAAATATTACGGCAGTATAGGTGTATAAAAGTGCTTGCTAAAACAAGTAGACAAAAAAAGGTAGAATAGCTGAGTTTTCGTCATGATACTTTCTTAAATGAAAATTAACCCTTGCAATTAGGTGGAAAATCGTCTCCCTGTCGATCAGGCCCATTTCCAACCTGCTCACAGTGACAGATCTACAGCAGAATGATAGACGCGAGGGCTTCCCCCGATAACAGAAGTGCAAGAAGAAACCGCCGACGCCATAGATACTTGTGTAGCTAATGTACGTAAACCCAATGATTTATTGATAAAATGACCTTGAGTATGGCGTAAAACACCAGTCAGATAAATGGATAAAAAGCCGCGCAGACAAAGCAGTAACTTTGTCTGAACATAGGACAAGTTAATCTTGATGCCAGCTTCACACCTATCGTCCCTCGTGTTCAGATCTGTCTGACTTAGTCTGAAAATAGGTCAAGTTAATCTTTAAGTCATCTTCCCACATATGGTAGGCCTACTGAGTGTTTAGATCTAACGAACTTTGTCTAAACCAAGGTCAAGGTAATCTATATGTCAGCTTCCCACCTATGGTACTGCATGTGTAGATCTAGCGAACTGTCTGAACAAAGGTCAAGTTAATCTTTATGTTAGTCTTCCACCTATGGTACCGCGTGTTCAGATCTAGTGGACTTTGTCTGAACACAGGTCAAGTTAATCTTGATGCCGGCTTCACACCTATAGCACTGCGTGTTTAGATTTAGCCAACTTTGTCTGAACAAAGGTCAAGTTAATCTTTAGTCTCCCACCTATAGTACCGCGTGTTTAGATCTAGTGGACTTTGTATGAACATTGGTCAAGTTAATCTTTAAGCACGCAGCTTCCCACCAGTTATGAAGCGTGATCGAATACAGTGGACCAGCTATGCTCGAGAATTGAATGAATGTTTCGGTCCAGACTAACTCCAATGTTTCTACAAGGACTTTACCACTGCAGTCGTTTTAGTGATAAAACATCTGTTACGAACCCCGTCTTTAAAATTTTTTTTATTTTTTTTTATTTTTATTTATTTATTTATTTATTTTATTTTTTTTATGTAACCAGGCCAGTGTCTGACCAACATTTTTCCCTCTGTGTACGTTATAGCCTGCGCTGGGATTCAGTCACGTGTTCACGAGGGCGGACGGGTTGACAACAGAGTCCTTGAAGCCGAGGTGGCGATGTAAGTTTCAGCCCTCGGAAATATATACAAAGTCACTTTCAGGGTAAAATGGGATGAAAGTAGCCAACGTTGCGTCGGCTGTGATCTTTAATATTGGGTTACTCGTAGATAACAGGGTGGCCAGCGGTCGCCACGTATCCTTACATATAAGTCACCCTTAGACCGTGATCTCGGGCAGGGTTGAAAGGTACATCATCGCACAAAGGGACAATGAAGGATACAGGCTCCAACATAAAGTCTCAGAAAAATAGCAAGTGGCAAAACACAAGCTCAGAAGGTGCTACGTACAGAAAAATCAGTACAAATTGACAAATGGCATGAAAGCCGATATCTCCAAACCCAGCAAAACCCATTGCAAGCGTCATGAGATAGTGTCCTCCAAATTGCCAACTCAGTCTTACAACATCGGTGTCAATTCATCCAAACTCTACAAAACAATGTTCTCCAGATAACCATCCTCAATTTACCACCAACGGCATCAGTTTGTCCACTTTTGTAAGAGCTAGAGTATTCGAGATTGCCTACACAATGAACCACTGACGGCGCCAGTGATATGAGAAATTATGGAGGTGTTTCTAAACTTTAAGCGCTAGCCAGTGTTATCAAGATTGCCACCTCAGTGTACACCATCAATGGCGTCAATTTCCTACCCTTATGAACCGGGGCCTTATGTGCTATTTACGTATTATTTCTTACATATTCCTTTGGGAATTAGCGTTTATTTATTTATTTTTTACGGCTCTTTTTCGCCGTGTACTCAAGAATATTTCTCTTATACGACTGCATTATGGTGGGAGGACACCAGGAACTAGTCTTCCAAGATATACTGGAAGTGAGTGTCGGGACTATAGGAACTTCCCTTTACGCTATACGGCTTCTTGGACTTGACGTTAGATTTATACAGTTTAGTGGCATGGTATTGGTCCTCTTGCACTCACTCCATCTGCTAGTGTTAAGTGTCTGCCACACTATATCACTTACTCTACTGATTATACCAAATACTGGTAGTGTTTGTTCTCTTGATCAGGTCAACCAATTAAGCGAGTCTTTAAATGCAGCCTTTATCAATTTGGCATGACCTGGCTTTTAGTTTAGTGACCTTAAAATAACACATCATCTGACAAAAACTGTTGGAATATGTCAACAAAAATTAACGATTAGGTCACGTTATCATAAGCACTCCCTATCTTACCAATAGGTTATATTTTTCATATAGTGGCTATTATTTGTATAGCTGTTATATTAAACAGATAAATAGGGAATTTAATGGCGTTAGTGCAGGCAAACTACCTTGGCCATTAGGATCTCCACATGCTGGAAAAACACTTTATGAAAAGCATTATTCTCATTTCAATCTTTCCATGGCTAGATCGTCGGTGTACGTGTTAGATTTCAGGATTATCTGACAAAGCTTTCCTCGTTTTGACAGATCTTTGCATACGAACTCGAAAAAAAAAATCCCAATGTGGCAAAGATCGTTGTGCAGCGTTGCCTACGGATATTGATACAGACCATCTTATGCCTGGAAACTGTTACATCAAATCGGAAGGAATATTCATTGCTTCATCTCTGGATACTGCTTACAGTTTATCAGGAACTGCATTAATTTTCTCAGACCCATTCAGCGATGTCTTTTGCAGCCAACCACACGAATTCAACAGAGTATACGTTGGACATGTCTACCGGGACCTGGGTGTCCGTATTTTATTGCGCGATAGCCCTTGTGGGAGTTTTGGCCAATGCGTATTTGTTCAGGACCATTTACCGAGAACAGTCGTTGCGTCGTGCGCCCACATTTGTGGCCTTGATGTGCCTGTCACTGGTAGATATAATTCATCTCGTGTTTTCCTTGTGCGCAGGAATTTTCTCCATCTATGAGAAGGCCAAGACAAGTATTCTTTGTCAGCTAGTGGTTTTCGGTGTCTTTTTTACTTCCGGGGCTAGCAGCTACCACATGGTAATCTTCTCGGCATTGCGATACGTGATTCTGGTCAAACCATTCATCGCTATGAAGTACGTGACAGTGAAGAACACACTCGGCTGTTGTCTAATGTGCTGGCTGGTAGTCACGTGTTTTGCTGGGCTGGCTTTCCTTACAACGGATTTCGGAGAAATCGAAACTTTTGACGGGAAAATAATATATACATGTAGGGCAACCGAAGAAGGGAAATACATGGACTTTGCTATCTTCATCCTTCAGTTTTATATTCCGCTTCTATTGATTTCAGGGTTTCATGTGGCAAAGTGCATTCATTTAAAGAGACGTTCCTTGGACACTTCTAATACACCCAAAGGAAAACAGCAAGTGTCGTCAACGCTCGTGGCCGCTATAATTATCCTGTATATCGTCTGCCAGTTACCCCTCAGCACCCATATCATGGTATCAATTGTTTTAAAGATACCTATACCCTCCGATGTGCATGCCATCGGCCATATTCTGTTAACGCTTCCATCAATCAACAGTACCCTCAATCCTTTTGTGTATTTTCTCTTTACACAGCGTATTTGTAACGGCAAGAGGGGAGCCTCAGATACGGTGCAGAGTAATTCACCTCGATTCCGAAGTAGTGTTAAGCCATAATTCAACACAAAACACCAACGCAACTTTGTTGCCAATTGAGGAATAGAGAACGCCAAAATTAGAATACAGAAACCAAAATCTATCTTAAGACAAATATATGCTGTAAACAGTGACAACAGCACAACACGTCAGTCAGCGACGGAATAGGGTGGGGGATTTAAGACAGCGTGCAAAGACTTTGCCATCGATGGAAAGCACGGTTCCCACTGTTGAAAGCAATGTTATGCAATGCTCATTTGCCTGTCTTATATGTAGATATTTATGACTCTCGTAAACAGCAACGCACTGTTTTTTTTTTTGTTTTTTTTTTTTCACAATTTACAATTGTAAATGATATATCAGGCTGAACTGTGACTACAGATATTTTAACTTAGCATAACATGACTTGTTATTTGTAAATCCAAAACTTAGTGGAAATGAATGTAAGGCTCAAATCTGCATTTTCAGAAACCATGTCGCCTTCAGTAGGTCATGTATATATCAGCATGTACTGTGCTCATTAAGTCTACAAATCTACCGGTGCAGATAAGGCGATCATTAAATCGGTTTGTTTTCG
Source organism: Acanthopleura granulata (assembly GCA_016165875.1). Taxonomy (NCBI): domain Eukaryota; kingdom Metazoa; phylum Mollusca; class Polyplacophora; order Chitonida; family Chitonidae; genus Acanthopleura; species Acanthopleura granulata. Next base: position 4,564,552 of record JABBOT010000012.1, on the reverse strand, counting down.
TCACCTTTTTAAATAAGTGATTCATAGGGCCAAGGACATGGAGTAAATTCGGCAAGGGGTTCTAATGAGGCAACCGTGGATATGTTGGCAACGAGACCATTCCGCTACAAGGTGATATAAACGACGTAATGTTATATTTCATCCATACAGTGGATGGTTCAGACAGGTTAAGTACACTGGCCTGTATAGTTTAAGTGCTGGCTCTCTGCAACGGTCAAACCCTTGGCTAATAAGGCCGCCGGTTCGAACCAGGCTGAGGTTTTACCGGACGTACCTGGCCAAGGTAAACGGTTCACTCAGGGTAATTCGATTTCCTCCAATAAAACTGATCGCCGTGAAATAAATGAAAAACTCTTGAACGCAAATCTATCAATAAATCAATCACTTAAACGACATCTGTATTTGTGTTTATTTGTTTGCAGAATTGCACAATTTCTACGACGCTTTCTTCAAAGGACAATCGCTGCTTTTTCTGCGCAAATTATGGAATGCCATTGCGGATTTCACGAACAGCTTGTTTCATGCTCTCACAAAATTCCGTACGTGGGAAGGTCAGCCAGCAACCTGCGGATGGTCGTGGGTTTCCCCCGCGCTCTGCCCGGTTTCCTCCCACCATAATGCTGGTTGCTGTTGTATAAGTGAAATATTCCTGAGTACCGCGTAAAACGCCAATCAAATAAATAAATAAATAAATCTCACAAAATTCATCAAGACGTACCCATTGATTCATTTATTTACACATCTCTTTGTCCAGTAACGTTGTGCACAAGAACTTTTCACATATACAATGGCGGTCATTTTATGAATGGAGGAAGCTAGAGTGTCGGGAGTAAACCACCGATCTAGAGCAAGTTGCTGAGAACCCTTTACACTTGAAATATATTTACTTGTAATCCGCATTAATGAGAAGACAAGACGTCTTATATGCAGACAATGGAAAAAACAAAACAAAAAAAAAAAACCACTAGAGACGTTGACCCTCTATAGACCCCGCGAACTACACTGACGTTTGACTTCACAGATGTACCACTGATATTTCGCTATGCAGGGTTTTTACTGATATGTGTATTTGCTGATGTCTCACTTTGCCGATATTTCTTTTTGCTGATGTGTCACTCTGCCGATATTACTCTTTGCCGATGTATGACTGACGCATTATTTTGTCCGTTTTTTCTCTCAGTAAAATTGTACTAAAAACTTCAGTTCAGTGCTTAGGCTTGGCAACCAGTTATTTATTTGACTGTAGTTTTAACGACAAACTTATGAACTTATCACTTATGCGATGGCGGTCAGTTCTGTGTGTTCTGGGTAAACCACCTAGCATTGTCAAGTAATGGACGAACATTCTCATGTGTGACATACACATATGTGTACTATGTTTGTGGCAAACAAGAGGTCTTCGAGGAACATACAATGTGTAAACAGCCACGGGATCCTCGTCCACCGATTATTGTTATCTATGATTATACGCCCATAAAAACCTGATGTGAAAGCGAGTGAAAGCTGTCAACGAATTACAGTATTTGTTCGCTGCGGTAAGTGCTCTGCATATTTGCGCCCATGTTCGTTTTTCGTTATAAACGCACTTTGTAGACGTGAAATACCCAAAGGGATTCAAGGCTCTATTTTTTAGGCGTAAGCACTATAACGACACAGCTAAAACTTATATAACCATGACATAAATGCGGAGAGGAAAGTAAGAGACGACATACAGAGTGACTGCTGTAGAAACTGGCTATGTCTGGTCTGGTGTACTGCAGTTCCTCCAAATGCCTCCACTTTGCCACATGATACACCTGAAATTAATAAGCTGAATATGAAACTGGCACGTTGAAAAAACAACCACGCTGACATATTTCGCTTCTTTTTTGGATGTTAACTGTTAACAGAAACATCGAGTCCTATAAACTATGTAGGACTATGTAAGGGAAACCAGTATACAGTTTACTCCATTTCGTACTCCTGCCAAATGGGGAATGTTCAATTTGATAAATTAGAAACACACATAGGCATGCAAAAAACATGCCATCATCATATATAGATGCTTGCATTTTTATTGGTTTCTTTGCTTGTTAATCTCGCCGCTAGCCTCGCTAACCTCAATATTGCAGGAATTTCACATGGTGTTTTCTGTCATAATATTAAAAAGTACTATACGGTACACAGTGAGTAAGAGTAGATCAGCGACAACAGTGCGATAGTTTGGAAATGGCCATATGTATATTACAAAATCCAGAGTCTAGTCAGTTTGCCAAAGTTAGGATTTTATTCCAACTCTTCATGAAATGCTCAAAAACCGGTCTTAGTACCCACATATTTTAGTTCTGTATCACTAGATTGCCATGCCACGGCCACCAGGCATGTTGCCTCGCCCAGTCACATTATGCTTACACAGTGCCTGACCAGTACAAAGGAAGAAGTGAGGAATACCTGGCTTTAGTTTAAGAATCTTAAACTTGCAACGTCTTGATCATTTTATTATTTAGGCTACAGCTTAAACGATTTTATGCAAGACATTAACTGTGGACTGTGTCCACAGTTCAACTAGCCGAAAACAGAGTACCTTTACCATGTATTATTAAATATTCATAACAGTATTCAATCTCCAAACGCAGTATATGCATTAAGAACGTTGCACCTTTGAGCGTCTCATGTATTGTACTTGTATTATATTTATTTATTTGATTGGTGTTCTACGCTGTACTCAAGAATATTTCACTTATACGACGGCGGCCTGCATTATGGTGGCAGGAAACCGGGCAGAAGCCAGCATGGGCTGGACTTGAACTCACAGCGACCGCATTGGTGTGAGGCTTTCTGGGTCATTGCGCTACATAGTAAAGTTAGCTCATCACTGTCCCGTTTTAAAAAGCTTTTGTAACGCAACGTTAGGCGGAATTACCATGGCGACACATTTCTTCACTGCATGATGTAACTGAATGTATGTTAGGGACTATTTGAGACTGCTTCGTCGGACAGTGTGCTGCTGTTTCATCAGACAGTGTGCTGCTGTTTCATCAGACAGTGTGCTGCTGTTTCATCAGGCAGTGTGCTGCTGCTTCATCAGACAGTGTGCTGCTGTTTCATCAGGCAGTGTGCTGCTGCTTCATCAGACAGTGTGCTGCTGTTTCATCAGTCAGTGTGCTGCTGTTTCATCAGGCAGTGTGCTGCTGCTTCATCACACAGTGTGCTGCCATATTATTAAACAAATCAAGGACAGTTTCGACATGTTGATACACATTCGTTTCGAAAGCAAAACGTTTTACATCCAATAGGGAGGAATAACTTGGATATTCTTCAAGGAATATGGTTATGAAAGTTTCCAACCTTGCCTCGCTGAATGACCAAGGTCTCCGCTGCTTAAAATGGACAGCAGGTCATAGTTCATGATTTGAACATCAACATGCACATCAGTTTTATTTAAGTGTAAATAAAATTTTTAAAAAATGCAGGTGGCACTCGAAGAGATGCAACAATTTACTGCAGGAGTAAAGAAGGCGACAGGCACGCAGAAGACGTCATGCGTCTCAGATTTCACGTGCATTGTTTGCCTCAGGTGACTGAGATGGTCGCCTTCAAGGTCTCTAGCAAGTTGCACTTTCTATATGGTAATTATGAATTATTAAAGGGAGCCTCTTTGGTCTAGTGGTTAGCATGCTAGTGCAGTGCGATGAGCCAGGAGCTTCTCACCATTGAAACAGTGAGTTCACTTTATAGTCCACTTTATGCTTCCTCTTCGCCTGTACGAGTCAAGGTCGATTAGCAATCTGCAGATAATCGTGAGTTTCCCCCGGGGCTACTCCCCTTTCTCCTTTACCATAATGTTGGCCTACATCACACCGCATACAATACGACTAAAAATAATAAATAAATTAATGAGTATTAAAGATTTAAAATGTTGAATACTGTATCTTTCTATTTCACTTGAAATTCTACTTGAATCGTTGAGTTCTTAAAGTCTCCATTGGTTGATTTAGATCTTCATCTAGCCTGATGGCCACGAAAGGGCTGAGATATAGCCGATGTGGCGTTAAGCCATAATCATTCATTCATTCATTCATTCATCTAGTTGGAATGACGAAAGCGAGAAAGGTGGAATCTTCCCACGTCATTCGCCAGTGACCCTTGTTCTACTGACCATGTAAGCGTACCAGGCGCCATACATAAGTGTCTTCACCAGAATCCCAGAAGACAAGGTTGGACAATGCAAGCTGGATGCCCACAACTCTCCATGCATTGTTATGCTTCCTAACATACCCCTCCCCCCCAGGGGACGGAACAAAAACTGTAATTTGATTACCAGCAGACGTTGTATGTTCAACAAAAAACAGCAAACCCCACTGACTGACCCAACATCCTTCTACACGGTATCACAATGTATATATATTAAATGATGTTTAGCCAATCTTTTAAACAGGAGCCTTAAAAAAGGAGTTAAATCGGGATTCATTCATACATGCACAGATTTCCATGTGAGTCTGAACTATATTTTAACCACTACACACCAACCAAAGTTAATCGAACAGCTATTTCCAGCCAAGTCTTCTCAGCAGGTGAAATGTGACATGATGAAGTACAGTTTGTGGGGGTATATGTTGCACTATTACCTTATGGCCATGAATTTGCGGTTTCATTTTGCCAAAGTATCATTGATGTTTCATATTGCCGTTGTTTCCAACTCCTGATGCTTCTCCTGTGTTTCCTGATGTTTCACATTTCCGATATTTCACTTTTCTGATGTTTGAGGCCAACTCCTTGTCATACTTCACGCCGTTTTAACGTCAATACCCAAACTTGGTAACGAACTGTTCTCCCTATTTGTTCCCATTTCTCGGCGTTTTCTCTTACAAACACATCTTGTAACGAAAAAATACACAAACGGATTTATAGCACTATTTATCGGTACAAGCACTATGAAAAGATAGGCGATATAGTATACACTGGACTCAACCGATGGCTCTAACTTGTGTGAGATCAAGGCAAAAATGCTGAGAGGAATGTGGCAGAGGGCATAGATAATAATTATTGTGACCACAATAGCTGTAGAAACTTGCTGTTTTTGCTTCGATGTATTGGCTGTTTCCATAGAATGTCTCTTTAAGTGAACGCACTTTGCCACATGAAAACCTGAAATCAATGTAAACGGAATATAAATCTCAAGGATTAAAACGGAAGGGATTGCGTATTGCGCTATGTCTGTGAAAACGCATGTGTAGATTATTTCCCCGTCTGAAGTTTCGATTTCGCCCAAATCCGTGGTAAGGAAAGCCAGTCCTGCAAAGCACGTCAAGGCTAACCAGCACACTAGACAGCATCCGAGTGTGTTCTTCACTGTCACGTACTTCATAGCGAAGAATGGTTTGACCAGAATCACGTATCGCAATACTGAGAAGATCACCATTTGATAACTGCTAGCTCCAGTCGTAGAATACGTACCCAAAAAAATAAGTTTACACACGGTGCTTGTCTTTGCATTGTCATATGCGTAGAACATCCCTGAACCTATAAGAAACACAAGGTGGATAGCGTCTATCATTGCCAGGGACATAAGTGCCACATAGGTGGGCGCACGTCGCAAATACTGACGTCGGTAAATGGCGATGACTAAATATGCATTGGCCAAAATGCCTACAACAGCGACGCCACAAAAAAGCACGAACCCAGAAAAAATTAAAGTTGACATCACCGGAAAAGATATTGTAGAATTTGTATGATTTCCCACAGAGGACATGATTGGTACAACCTTAGTTATTTTAAATCTCCTGTTTTCATGGCATGGACACATTAGATTTTGTCCCCGACGCCGTAGGTTGAGTGATAAAACATTATGTGAATCCTGTACTCATTACGAACATTTGTAAACACACTCCTGTCGTTATCATACCTGGCGGTGTAAAAGCATTTTAAATAAATCTCGGTTTGTGTAAACCTACGCGTTTATGCCTAAAACCAGAATATCTGTTTATTGTTTGTCAATGTATTTCAAAACAGGGAAGAAAATGTGATCTGATGTTGGAAGAATTGAAACTGCCTGACTAAAAAAAATTATTTTTTTTTTGGTGCTCTTTATAACTTATTAGCCCAGGACTGACAGGGGGAAAAGCTATTAGATCAGCTTCCATCAACACTCCCGGTTGCCATTAACAGAAGAGGTAAGAACAGAGCTTGAATATGTTTACATTCCTTATGGTTTAACCCCACATGAGTGTGTGTTCACCACTTAGAATAGAGATATCCGCCACTTAATCTGGTGACATTGGCTGAATCTAGATTCAGGTCATACCTAAGTAGGTAGACGCTCATGCAACCTTTCAGGCTGGTCAACCCGGTGTCAGTGCGCTGTGACTGGATGAGTCGTCATGTATGCCGTCTTCCTCACAGTGCTCCAATGGAACGGTATAGGCATCTCCAGAACAACTGTTACCAGGATGTGAGTACTGAAAGGCAAGTAACAGGTGAGATAAAGGAAAATTATTGTGGCCACTAGAGACTTGCTGATTGCGTTTACTTGTACTAGCAGTTGCAACAGAACGTCTTTTTAGGTGAAGGCACTTTGCGACATGAAAGCCTGAAATTAATGCGAGAGGAGAGTAAAACTCGAGGATAAAGACAAACGTTTCCACGTATTTCCCTTCCTTTGTCGTTATACACACGCGCGTTATTTGTCCGTCAGAGGTTTCGAGCCCCACAGAGCCCTTGATAAGGAAAGCCAGTACAGCGACGCATGTAAACACTAACCAACACACCAGACAAGAGCCGAGCGTGTTCGTCACTGTCACGTACTTCATAGCGATGAATGGTTTGACCAGAATCACGTATCACAATGCCGAGAAGATCACCATGTGGTAGCTGCTGATTCCCCTTGTGAAAAGGACGCCGAAAACCACTAGCTAACAAAGAATACTTGTCTTGGTCCTCTCATAGATGGAGAAAATTCCTGCGCATAAGAAAAACGCGAGATGAATTATATCTACCAGTGACAGGCACATCAAGGTCACAAATGTGGGCGCACGACGCAACGACTGTTCTCGGTAAATCGTCCTGAACAAATAAGCGTTGGCCAAAACCCCGACAAGGGCTATCGCGCAATAAAATAAGGACATCCAGATCCTGGACGTCAGGTCCATTGAAAATTCTGTTGAATTCGTGTGGTTGGCTGCAAAAATCATCTATGTGACCTGGGGGAAATCAGAGTACGTTCTCGTAAAGTGCCTTTGATATCTGGCAGCGAATCAGAATATATAATTTCCAAGTTTTCAGGTATAAGGTTACCTGGTGTGAAATCCGTAAGCACCTGTTGAATTATTGATAACTGAGAGAGAGAGACACGTAATGTTCAAGTTCGTAGACGAAAATCAAATTCACACTGAGGAGGCTTCCTCAGAATTGAGAAAATCGTTGCACGGACCATCTGCTAAGAAATGGAGTTACGGCATTGAACAGAGGTAGAAGTCAGTTCAGGAAATAAAAAAGCTTTCTCTATTGTCCTGTCCTAATGACCGACAATGCGTTATAAGAGCAATACAAATTCCTGCAGAGTCCATGTAAATCTTGGGGGAAAAGTGGATAAAGCTAAAAAATCGCCAGGCCTCCATGAACTGTTTATTGATATTTTGTACTGTTTTGAGTATCTGTAAATACTTAGGGTTGACCTTCTATTTCCAGCTAATTCAGACCGAATGGTGTATGGGTGAATATGGCTGATTTCAGAGCCTTACTTTAATACCTGCATGGACAACGGAACAAATATGCTCAGCGCTCGGTAACCAACATTGACAGTGAACCAAATATGCTGCGTGTTCCGTTCTCGTTGATGAAACAGTTTCAGGAGGATCATTGCTGTCTTTCGTCATTAAACACGGAAACGTATGAGTCTCTTTGTTAAAGTAATCAATATGCTGATACGGATTGATGTATCAATTTTATAATGTTTTCTGCTTCAATTATGGACGCCGAGTGCTGTTTACAAGAGAATATTTTGCTTTTATCTGCCATGTCATTAATTTGGTACGGTAACCACGCGAATAAAACAAGGCTTTCTTTGGACATGTAGATCGGACTTTGGTTATTCACAGTTTATTGCACATCAACCCTGTTTATCCAATGCTTATTTACTCAGGACCATTTACTGCGAACAATCGGTGCGCCGTGCGCCCACTTATGTGACCCGGATGTGCCTGTCACTGGTAGATATAATCCATCTCGGTCTTTCATTGTGGAGTTGTCTCCATCTATGAAAACATGAAGACAACTATCCTCTGTCAGCTGGTGGTTTTGGGTGTCTTTTTTACTTCCGGACCTAGCAGCTACCACCTGGTTATATGCTTACCTTAAAATAAATAATTCTGGTCAAAATCATTCTTCGCTATGAAGGTGTGTGTACTTGGGGAGTTTTGCCGAGACTCGATTCAACGCGAGTCTAGACAACTCTGGTTGCCAGGCTCTGGCTAGGTCGAGTTGTGTCGTGTCTAGTTATATGACGGATATACACTGGTCGTCGACTCCTGACGATTGTTGGCTACACAGTAGCACCAAGTAGAGTTCATGGGGAACAAAATGGATGAACACAATCGGGTTTACCGCTATTGCTGTCGTCGTAGGCAGAGATCTAGGACTTCCAAGCAGCAAAATATTTAGGCGGATCTTTTATTCCCCGACTCCTTCGAGCCATTTCTCATGAAAACCTCCTCTCTGCAAGAAACTCCTTGAAGGGGCATTTTGGATGCCTTGAGCACCCACTGAACTCTGAGTGGCTGGACAAATAAGAAGGTCGCAGAAAAACCTCGTAGGACCGGATACACTATTGCGAAGTATCTCACGACTATATATACTGTGTTTGAACAGTGTTTCAATACTGTCTGGAACAGACAATTATTCACGACTCTATTTAAGTGCAATTGACTTGGCCGTTTTGGGGAGATAAAATCTAGTAAATTTGTCACAGTTTTTTTTAGTCCGAGAGTGTCATTTATTGTTTACCATACGTGACAACGTATTTCTCAAAAAAAAAAAACCCAATATCAGGAAATATAAGTATATGCCCGGTGTCAACTGTCATAGTACACTTGCCACCGGGCAGGGCGAACAGACTCTAGAAGCACCAAGTGAAGGGGAACCAGCTTAGACAGGACCGGACCCTAGATTCAACCCATGTTTCCGGCTCACGTGCGGCATATGACCATTGTAATTGTTAAACATATATTTATGTACGTATAAATTACAGGGAATGCAGATATATTTTAGAGATTAGTTGACCTCTTATGTTAATGGCAAACGGAAATGTTGATGGAAGCTGCATGTTTCTTAATAGCTTTTTCGCGACTGTGGGTTTGTAAGCAGTACATAGCGGAAACCTTTCAATCAATTAGACTTTTTATGACATCAAATAATATTTTATGAAATGAATGAATAAACAATCCAGAGTAGCAAGTCGGACACAGAGCGCGAGTTTTATTTGCAATGCTTTTGCATCTTATACACTTGTATAATGGTCTAATTGTATTTAGGCTTCTCTGTAATTATTCCACGCATGGTTCAGTTCACACAGTGCTTTAGTACTCAGACCAACTGCTAGAGGTGGGCAGCAACACCAGCGTCAGACTGACTTGTTCTTACATCAACCGACACGTTTGGTGCTCTAATTCTGTCACGCTACCCTTAAGATGTCTGCGATGGAGGTACCTATTAGATTTTGACAGAGCTTAATCATCTCAGTTTAAATGTGGAGCACATACAGATTTCATGCGACAAACTGGACAGTCTTCGCAACTACACACTAACACTGCTTGAAAGTGAAGATTCCAATTTACACAGGTTGCATCAACCATGCCTTCTGATGGAAATCATACCAATTCAACAGTACCTTTGATGGACATGTCAGAATTTGCTTGGGTGTTCCCACTTTTCTGTATAATGGCACTTGTAGGAGTCTTGGCCAATACGTATTTGGTCATTGCTATTTACCGACAGCAATCTTTGCGACATGTGCCCACCTATGTAGCACTTATGTGCCTGGCGATGGTAGACTCTACTCACCTTTTCTTTCTTACAGGAGCAGCGATTTTCTGCAGATATGGTGATGTAAACACAAGCACTCTGTGCCAGATTTTAAGTTTCGGTATGTATTCTACCACCGGAACCAGCAGCTACCACATGGTGATCTTCTCGGCATTGCGATATGTGATTCTCGTTAAGCCCTTCTTCGCTGTTAAGTACGTGACAGTGAAGAACACACTCTGCTGTTGTCTAATGTGCTGGCTGGTGTTCACGTGTTTTGCTGGGCTGGCTTTCTTCACCACGCATTTGGGGGAAATCGAAACTTCTGACGGGAAAACAGTTGACACTTGTGTTTCCAGAGAAGATGGGAAATACATGGACATCGTTATCTTCATCGTCGAGTTTTATATGCCCCTGACGTTAATTTCAGGGTTTCATTTGGCAAAGTGCGTGCACTTGAAGAGACGTTCTATAGTAACTGCAAATACACCGACACAGAAACTGCAAGTTTCTACAGCTATTGTGGCCACAATAATCATCCTATATGTCGTCTGTTACTTTCCTTTGACCATTTATATGATGGTTACAGTTGTTTTGGAGGTACCGATTACGTCCTACGTGTATTCATTTGGTTATCTTTTCATGCTGTTTTCACCAATAAATAGTGCCTTAAATCCCTTTGTGTATTTCTTCTTTAAAAAATGCGTTCATAAGGGCAAACGTCGAGGAGTGAATACGAATATGCAAGCAAATTCAGTGCAATGAACGAACACCTGTTATTATCCACAACAAGGCACTGAAATTAATACGACGCTTAGTGGACTTTTACCAAGAAGCAGTGTGGGGTAAAACACCGGCAAAGTGAAACGTAAGTGAAATGCAGACAAACGCAAACATCAGCAAAGTATCACAGAAGTGAAACATGACAGAACACCATCAAGGAGAAATATTGGTTTACCTAAACTTCGGCTATGTGAAAAGAGTGAAACATGTCAAGAGCGAAACATCGGCAAAGCGAAATCTTGATGAAACAAAGTAAAGATGACTCCGAATTGATGTCAATATGGCACTACGGCAAAGCAGTTATTCTTCATCATTTCTGCTGCTTAAAAGATAGGACTACAACTGAGTATCATTTAATACGCATACATTGTGACATCATTTACAATGGAGTATAAATACGGACGATGACAGAGTCTGTGCCTGGGCCCCACAGTTTGTTTTTTAAACATATTTCCATATGTATGTTATCAGATTATAGACTATCATATCGGGAAAAGGAAGATCTACCGATGGGAAGCACTGGACATTTAGTCTGGCCAACTTCGTCTTCTGGGAGTCTGGTCAGTACACTATTACAGGTGATACACTCTTGAGAATCATGGTCATGGGAATGGGCGTCACATTGTCTAATATTATCCGACGAGAAGACAGTGTTGAGGATGTTTATTTTCATTAAGTTGGCAGCTCTGTCTATTACTGTTTAGAGAATTTCAAGATTTTTGCGAAAATTCTAAAAATGTAAGTAATATTTTTTATATAAAAATTCTCTTTGATGTCCAAACAAACAAGGATAAAAGTTGAATCTGTAATATACATGTTTTCACTGTGTTAATGATAAAAATATGGAGACTAAATAGTGAACTCACAATCATATCCAAAATTATCCAACCGTATGTTGGCTAATTTCTCATCAGCTATCTCCAGTTGCTTCCAGTTAGACGAAGACTTGCCTTGACGTACTTGCAGGCGACCTTCTTGGTTAGTGAATCAGTAACACTGCTGAAGTGAACAATGAATCGTGTGGTAATGGTTTGATCAGTCACTGATCAAACAATCGTCTTTGTTGACGATGGGTTTCAGATTGACTTGTTAATGATATGCACATGATCTTTGAAGTTCCACGCGTTCACCGATGAACACCAGTTCAAATATCATTGCTATATTATAAATGTTTAATGAAATCTTATTTATCACTTTGTTTTGGTGGTTAAACCTGATTTCCAGAAGAATCTTCAAGTCAAGTCAGTGTCTCCTTGTAGTAGGCCTGTGGTAATGATTTCAGGTTTACAGAGCTGCCTCACTGAAACGCAGTGCTGAAGTCAGCAGGTATAACGCCCAATACAGACACATAACACTTGACATAGTATCTGATAATACTTTCAATGACTTCTCTTATTTTTTTTCTCAAAATTAAATGCAGTTAATGTTTTGACTGTATTGTGGGTTTGATGTACCATATTGATAATGTGCATAACCAGTGATATCCCAAAAGTTTTTGTACACCTTTATGCTAAGCTCTGAATGTTCTCCTGTAATGTGCGCCTGTGTATGAAAAAGCTTTGTATGACATCAGTTTTGCTTTAGGGCCAGAGAAAAAGTCAGCGTGCCGTAAGCGGTGAGCTAAAAGAAAACCCACTGATACAATCCAAAAATTTGACTGCATTTAATCTGCTGGAAAAAAATCTAAAGAATGAGTGATGGTATTTTCAGATACATTTTTAATAGTCTTTTTACTCACCATAATTTTATCTTTGTGATTGCTTCTTCCTTAAACAGTCGCTACTTGTCAATTTACAGCGGTTAGGGTTTTTCTAACAGTTCATGTAAATGCTTAAACAAGGGCAACTGAGACATCCCCTTGTACCATGACCTAAACAGAATAAGGGCAACTGAGACATCCCCTTGTACCATGATCTAAACAGAATAAGGGCAACTGAGACATCCCCTTGTACCATGACCTAAACAGAATAAGGGCAACCGAGACATCCCCTTGTACCATGACCTAAACAGAATAAGGGCAACCGAGACATCCCCTTGTACCATGACCTAAACAGAATAAGGTCAACAAAAAAAATACAGTGATGTTAATTACAATGTCACCTGTCTAGAATTGCTCAAAATGCTGTCTTGTCATCTCATTAAAAAAACACATATCACACGAAAACATGAAAACAATGTAAAAAGACCAGGCCTAGGAGAACCATAATCTACCAGCAGAATCTCAGTTGATGCAGGAATACAGTATAGAGTAGTACAACCAGTGCAGCGACGACAGTGTGATAGCTTGTAAATTGTCACACTTAACCGGTAAAACACAACTTCTTGCCAAGTGCTTATGTAACTGCTAAATCACGAGCAACTTCTACCCCCACCCCACCGCCATGAGCAAGGCATAATTGTTTCAAAATATGCAGTGATAGTAATTGCAAATAATTTTACGTCTCTGGACTACAATGACTCCAAATGCTTTGTTGCCATCAGATTTAATAACCACGCCATGAAAACACGATAACAATGCAAGGGGACACAAAGTGTGGAAGAACGTAAACATAAAATCAGGGGGCATCTCTGTGCTAAGTGCTAAACATATATTTGTGCGGGTACAAATGATGGGGAAGGAAAACATATTTTAGTTGCGTTGGCTGGCTTGTTTTGTGTTGAAATCTGCATTAATGACACTTCTTCAACGGTCCGATCATGGGTTTGCAGGGTATAAATAGCAATCACCTTTTAACCAGTTCTATTTTGTAACATTAGATGTATCAACAATTGATGCTGAAAAATATTTACTGACCTTTGGCTAATTGCTTTAGGTTTACAGAGAACAAGGTATCTATGCAAGGCTTTTACATCAGTTCAATCAAAAATCTTTTGTGATTACTTCGTGCTGTTCGTGGAGTGTTTTATGATTCCAACAAACTGCACAGCATGGGGAGCAATACCTTATGTATCCACTTGTTTCTCAATCAAGCTACACCTACAGGTACCTCGTAGTTTATCTGTGGTTTATAAACGAATTCTCGCGCTAAACTGATCAAATTGTAACCTTCGCTTCTGCGCATTCAAACAGCAGCGAAGCGACGATTCGAACTTACTAATGTTGCACCAGCCATGTTTTATGATGGAAATCATACAAATTCAACAGAACTTTCGCTGGACAATTCTACCCAAGTTGTCTGGATGTTACCTGTACTATAGCTGTTATAGGTATTTGTGCCAATGTAGTTTTAATCTTTACGATTTATCGGCGACAATCGTTGCGACTTGAGCTCATCTATGTGGCACTTATGTGCCTGGCGATGGTAGACGGAATTCACCTTCTGATTATTATAGATATGCAGGGATATTCGATACCTATGCCATTTTATATTCAAGCACTCTGTGTCAGATTCTGATTTTCGGTGTGTATTGTACAACCGGAACCATCAGCTTCCACGTGGTGATCTTCGCGGCATTGCGAGATGTGATTTTCGTCAAACCATTCTTCGCTATGAAGTAGGTAGCAGTGAAGAACACAATCTGCTGTTGTCTTAAGGGCTGGCTGGTGTTCACGTGTTTTCCCATGTTGACTTTCCTTACCACGGAGTTGGCGGAAAAGTTTAAACTTCTGATGGGGAGGCAATATACACATGTGTCACCACAAAGGAAGGGAAATATTTGTACATGGCTATATTCATTCCCCTGTACATTATTCTGGTAGCTTTGATTTCCGGGTTTCATGTGGCAAAGTGCGTGCACTTGAAAATACATTCTATGGAAACAGCCAATACACTGACACAGAGACAGAAAGTTTCTACGGCAATAGTGGCCACAAGAATCACCCTATATATCATTTGTTACTTTCCTGCCGATATTTTTGTCTTCGTTACACCGGTTTTAGAGATATCACTTGCGTCCAACGTGTATTATCTCAGCTGTATTTTCATGGTGGTTTCACCTATAAATAGTACCTTAAATCCCTTTGTGTATTTTGTCTTTAAAAAGTGCATTCGTAAGACAAAGCGCAGAGAGGTGGACACACGTATGCAAAATTTTTCACCAACACGAACAAATAACTCTTTTTTATCAAACCATGGCGCTGTAATTAATACGACGCTTACTAAAGCTTTATCCAAAGGATACGATGTGGAGTAAATCGCATTCAAAGTGAACCATCAGTGAAACATCTGCAGAAGGAAACATCAGTGAAATATCGGGAAAATGAAACTTGGTTGAAACATCCTCAATGGGAAATGTTTGTTAACTGAACTTAAGCTAAGAGACGCCGCCAGTGAAAAATGTAGAAAGAGAAAGATCGGCAAAGTACATAACGCTCACACGGTAATTATTCTTTACAATTTCCTCAGGTGAAAGGATGTGAAATATGCAGAAACAGCTTCGCGTTAAAGCTGAAAGGAATATCTGCATCCTCAAGCATGGTTCGCTAAAGGTTTTTTGAACCGACTGTAGTTTAAAATCATTTAATAATCTAACATTGTGAAAAGGTTTTGTTTTTTTTTTTTTTCCTTTTTTTTGGAGAACTTGGTTACCTTCGTCCAGCTTTTACTTTTGAGAATTTTATCAGTAGGAATTCATTACAAGATTCTAGATCCTTAATCCTACTTTTAACGTTTACCTTAAACTACTTGAAAACACCTTGTAGACGACCATCATCCATTTCATCATCCACACTCACGCTGTGTACGTGAATAGAGAACCGTTCAGTTGTGGTTTCAATGGTGCTGCAACCAGCTGTTTTTATAGGGAGTAAAACGAGATCTGCTTGTTAGTAAAGTTCATGTACTCTATGTTTTCGGCTCAAGCATAGGTCACGTGACGTCACTTGACTACCTGCTTTTAAATTTTAAAGTTAATAACATGTAGTTAGGCATAGTTTGACCGGCTGGAGTCGAATGTAATTTTTTTGGCAACAGGTGTGTTTTGTTTTTTTCTCATTTTTGACGGTCACGTGATGGACGTGAAGATGAAAATTGTCAGAATGTAGATCAACGACTGCTCTTTTGTCACCGAATGTATCCATTCCTCTAGAAGACTTAGTTCGAGGGTAAAATTTGGTAAAAAATAACTTGTTATAATAGGTGGCTCGTTACGTCAACTTCAAAGCCCAGTTACCGATTCTGGAATTGTGAAAAGGTATATTGTGAGCAACCGGAACCTGTTTTGAAGTCAGCGTTCTTATATATTTTTATAGTATATTTGTTTTGCCTCCATGTATATATGCATTCTATTAACGTTGTATTTCCTCCGATATTTGTTCAATTATATGTATTGAAATTCATCTGTGAATGCGTTTGTGCTTTTGTAGTGATCTTTTGTTACATTTGCATATGTATGGTGACGTGGAACGATAAACTGCTGTTGGTAATACAAAGAGCATCTGAGAAGAGAGCTCATTAGCCAGAGCACGACACGAACAAGTCGATTTGTTCAAGAAGAGTGCCCTTGCCTCATTGACAAAGAGCAATGTTTGAAATCCTTGTAGCTGGTTATGTATTATTTTTCGACCAAAGGCTTTCCGTCTTATATGATTGACATAAATGAAAAAAAAAAGCTCCGGTGTAAATTGTGTTACACTTGACTTGCTATCAGAGTTTGAAATCTGACCGCCACACGGACACGTATTGGTGTTGGGCCGTGCGGAATATATACAGCGCTTTCATGGCAACGGGGACGTGATGAAACGCGATGAACAGGCAGGCTGAACAAGCAAACTGCCGTTATACCATTGTCCGCCTTATTACATCAACAACTCTCTGCTGATTAGCGACTGTTACAAAACAGTGTGATGTTCTGAGACAGATTTGTTCTAAGTAAACTTAATGCCCCTATTGAGAATCGCTTGAAATTCGTACACCTGCCTAACGGTCTAATTAATAATATACAAGGTTTTTTTTTCTTGTGAAAGCGGGAGTAAAGTTTCTCACCTTTACATAGTCTGTGGCAAGAAAAATGTCTACACCTCCCTAAAATGTCTTACGATATCTCTTCACCGAACTGAAGACATTGACACCATGGTACCACCAATAATTTTTGTGTAATTTATAGAAATGTGTTTGTAAACAAAACAGGACTTCACTTGGCTTCCCACTTTTTATTTGTTAGGGGATGAACGCTATCACACTACGATGATGTATCCTTTCAGGAACGGGTCATACTAAGGACTTTAAAACTGTTACTTGTTTCTGCATCACTTGCCACTTAACATTGACAGATTCACCAAGGAAACAGGAAACGGTCGTATGTCGTGAGTTTTGACCTAGGACCGGAATTGCGACTTATGACCTTTAGTGAAACCGGGCCATGTTTTGTCTCTAGCTTGCGTGGAGGTCACCTTTGTTCCATCTGTTTTAGTTATTTGATTGTTTTACACCAGAGTCAAAAACTTTCACTCAACCGACGATGGGAAATTATACAGGTGGGGGAAACCGGAATGCTCCCATTAACCATTGACCTTTAGCGAGCTTTTGAGGCACTGTTGAACTCACCTTTGACGCACAGATCTGCATACCATATTAGTGGTAGATAAGTGGTCGTCAACGAACTGTGCAGACTGTCTTACCAAGGCCGTCTACCATTATTGACACCAAGGCCCCACGATGATTCACGGCAGGAGCACATATCTATTCGATTTATTTATTTATTTCATTGATGTTTTACGAAGACACTCAGAATATTGCACTTATACGACGGCGGCCTGCATTATGGTGGGAGGAAAGCGGACAGAGCCCGGGGGAAAGCCACGACCATCCGCAGGTTGCTAGCAGACCTTCCCACATACAGCCGGAGAGGAAGCCAGTATGAGCTGGGCTTGAACTCACAGCGACCACATTGGTGGGAGGCTTTGGGTCATTGCGCTGCGCTAGCGAGCTAACCAACTGAGCCATATCTAAGTGGGAAACACGTACTTATGCAGTTAAATTTCTGATAACATCTTGTGAATAGTACAAAAGATAGTTCGGCTGTGTGATTTACTTACCTTCTGCTAAGGTTCAAGCTTACACATAATAAGGTGTATTTCCAATGCTTTTACACCAGTCGGGTATAATAATGTGCTTTCAAAGCTTTCTGATGAGTGAGTGCATACACAGGGCAAGGTGTATTTACAATCTTTTTACACCAGTCGGGTATAATAATGGTGTAGGCTTATGTGCTTTCAAAGCTTCTGATGAGTGACTGATTATACTTACAAAATGCATTACGACCCTAATTATACGACGTGTTTTCAGTGTATAATGTACCTACGCCAGGCTGATGTGTTTGCACAACCCACAACACCTTTGACGATTTGATTACATCGCTACCTTCTAGGTTTTGCCAGAGCTTAACCGCCCTGGTTTATACTGACACTATTCATCCATGTCACGGACCAATTCAACACCTTCTCGTTATCAAGCCTCACAACATAAAACATCAGTCAAATATTTGTAAAGTGAGAAAGAAGCGACGCATCAGAAAAGAGAATTATTGGCAAAGTGAAACATTGGTCAAGTGAAGCATGAGTGAAAATTCTCTGGAGCATAAACCAGATAGGAATTGAACTGTGAAGACCTTTTTAAACGACTGGATGTGAGCAACATTTTATAACCATATATTCAAAAAGGAATTGAAAACAAAACGTGGCCCAGTCCACGCGATTCGATGTTTCTTGTTTAACACATAACGTATACAGACTGGGTATCATCGCTCTTTGAAAGGGAAGGGCACCGATGTTAGGAAGTGTGTCAATGTGACGAAGGGTGCCGATGTTAGGAAGGGCGCCGAAAGGGTGGGTTAGAAGGTTACCGAAACGTACCCTTTCTATTACAGCCGCTCCTCTGGGAATATTTCAAGAGGCCACCGCTTATAGAATTTGATGTCTCATTCGGAAAATATAATGGACATAAGAGACATTTTCTGCAAGAATTGTCCATATTTTCCTTTCATTGTTGTCCACGGAAACGATACACATCCAATCTGTCATTTATTGTTCCTCGTTCCGATGATAAATATATTTGCAATATAAAGATAGAATATATACAAGTTGACCAATTACTATATTATAGGTCAATATTTTAACCATAAAAATTCTTTATATAGCAATTTTTTACTTTTGTCTTTCTCTTCATCTTCGCGCAGTGCTGCATCACTAGCGCCCCCAACTGAAGATACCATACATGACGCCTCATCTACACTCAATGTTGCCCCTTTGTGTATTCTTCAAAAAAAAAAAATACCTCTAAAAAGATATTCCACAGATGAGCTGGGGATGACGGCTACTTTTCTACAAACAGGCATAGTTCTCTTTGAAGAATAATTTAATAACCATACACATTGTGACACAAGTTAAAAGGACGAAAATCTATGGAGAGTAAACCTTGGCTTCGTTGTTAAACACATAAGGTCTACAGGATGTACAGGATATAGTTCGGCCCAAGCTCGTCTTCTGGGAGTCTGATCAGTACAGCTATGTATTACACGCGATATCCTCTTCAGAATTACTTTGTTCGACATTGTCCAGCGAGGAAACAGTGATGAGGGCGTCCATGTTGAGTGAGATGACCGCTTGGAGAATTTGACATCTCATTCGGACTATATTATAAATTTGTGTGACATTTTTTACAACAAATAAGCAATGTAGTTCCGAAGAAATTCATTTTGACGTTCTCAATATTTCGACTTTAATTAAGTCAACGTCAGGAGGATGACTTGCTTCACGACGAAATATTGAGAAAGAACATCAAAATGCATTATGCGGAGTTACTTTATTTATTTATTATGCTAAGCTGTTCAGTGGATCAACTAGATTTTTTACAACATTATTCCATTCATTGATTTCCAAACGTTCAATACTGTACATATAGGTTCGTTACTTCAGCAAGTTTAACCATACCAGCTCATGTAGTTTGAGCTGGTAAGTTTGACAATTCTTCCCCAACTGCTTAAACCTTTGATTAAGGCTTCCTTCAACTGAACTAACGACTTAACAAAACAAAACAAAAAAAAAAGAAAAAAAAGGATTAAAAGACGTTCAATCCATCGATAATTACTTCCTATCCTTTACTTTAAGCCACGTAAAAGCTTAGCTCGATTCAGCTACACTCCGAAAAACTTTTCGGTTTTGGTTTGATGAGTGCAAATTTTTCATCGGCGGTATAGCCAGGAGCGCTTTTAGCACACGTGTATCCCGCCGGTAAGCTCAACTTGCCGAAAGGACAGAGGAATTATGTCTGCAGTGTGATGAGATACAGTGGTAAGCAGTGGAACAGCGTTATAATTAAACCTTACTCACACCGGTCTCCGTCAGCTCTTTCTCACCACAACGTTTGCCGAGGTCGTCTTTTCGTAAACGTGTTTCATGACGAGGAACATTCTACACTTTAGTCGTAATTACTCATAAACAAATATTTTGAAACATAAGAAACTACTTGTTTAGCTCAGCTTATGTCAGTGTAACAATTGCGAGATTCAGTCTACAGCATATGGCTTCTGTAAAGAAGAAAACCTACTAATATTTACATGTGTATTACACTGACTTCCCTTCTCTAAGCTCTATCCCTGACAGCAAAAGGAAGTATGGCTTCACAACGAAGTATTTATCTCTTCCATACTTAATTTTTGTTTGTGGGTTATGTTAACGCCGCTTTCAGCATAACTCCTCTCACTGTCGCAGTACAAGGCCAGTCTAAATGACTACTTTCCCGATCTTGAAGACAGAAAACGACGTCTAATCAACTAAGTCAACAGTGTTGATGGAAAGACGCAATGAATATTCTAAGCGAATTAATAAAATCAGTATTAAAATTGTGTACCATTTTAGTGTCTATTGTAACATTAATCAAATATGTTTTTCAGTTAAGCTTTGATTGTAATTGTTTGTATATTCAACTTGGCACTCATATTCAACACAAAGAACATACGGCCCATAGCCCCTGGCTGAGCGGAAATGGACACAATTATGAAGCAGAAATTTTAGACACTTCATTCATATTTACTAACAAGAGAGGTGTACTCATTGTAAAATTAAGGCAACTTTTGAGTGAAGAAGTTTGAGTGAAGAAGGCGAGACATGGAGGATCTTTCGGTATATTATTATCCAATTAAGTGAAGATAATTCACAGTATCAAAATCTGGACTCTCCCTCTTGGCATGCACAGCTTCACAGTGCAGCCTCACTGGAGTGCTATGCCGAGGACACCATATATGACGTCTCATCTGGTACTGACACCGGGATTTAAGGCTACGGTAAGTCAAGAAGGAGCAGCTCGGGTTATGATCCGAGTAGGGAGTCGAAGATACCATACATGATGCCCCATCCTCTCACAGTATACTGACACCGAGCCGCCAGTCCTATATCGCTACACGAACGGTAAGTAAACAAAATTAAGTTTGAGCATGGAAATGTATTAATAAATTTATGTGATTGGTGTTTTACGTCGTGCTCAAGAATATTTCACTTATACGACAGAGGCCAGCATTATGGGCAGAGCCCGGAGGAAGTCTACGACCACCCGCAGGTTGCTGGCAGAGGACGCCAACACTTGAACTCACAGCGACGGCATTGGTGAGAGGCACCTGGGTCATTACGGCTCGCGTATTATAAACTTGCAATCAAAGTGCTGGACATAGATTTGCATAGGTATCAGCTATGGAGAATGTAAAGATATTTTGGCTTAGTTGTATCCGTGATGGAAAACTAATGTGTTGTGAAAAATGATTTATTAGCTTTTTCTCATGTCAGCCCTGTTCTGAAAAGCTTTAAACACCAGAAACCTTTCTGGTAATTACACCGTTAGGGCCTCAGATGATATGAACTACGATATATAAGCAAACAATAGTCAGACAATTCAGTCCACTACGGTATACAACGGCCAGGGGGCATTTGTAATACTTTTACAATTACACGGTTATATTAATGGCATGTGCATTGACACCTTTTTGCAATTAGTGCACAGCTCGTTCCACACAGTGCGGAAGCACTTAAGCTAATGGATGTTGGTCAGACTAACTGTTTTCTAAATCAAGCTACAATTTTGACGTTCTATTTCCGTCACCATAATCCTCCTAGAATCTGTGGTGGACATACTCTCTACAATCTATGGAGTTGAGCCAACTTTATTCAGCTGTGGTTTACATACAGATTTCTGCACGTTAACTAATGTGCCGCTGAAATGTGAAGATTCGAAAACACAAGGGGAGTCCCAACCATGACTCTTGATGGAAATCATACGAATGCAACAGTAACTTTACTCGACTTGTCAAGAGTTGTTTGGATGTCCGGGCCTTTTTGTACCATTGCTGTTTCAGGGATTTTGTTAAACGTGTATTTAATCATTACGGTTTACCGACGACAATCGTTGAGAAAGGCTCCAACCTATGTGGCGCTCATGTGTTTGGCGTTGGTAGAAGCTATCCATCTTGTGTTTCTTATCTGTGCAGGGATGTTTTACCTATATAACAATGCAAAGACAAGCACTCTGTGTCAGACTCTGGTTTTCGGTATGTATAGCATAACGGGAACTAATAGCTTCCACATGGTGATCTTCTCGGCATTGCGATATGTGATTCTCGTTAAGCCCTTCTTCGCTATGAAATACGTGACAGTGAAGAACACAATCTGCTGTTGTCTAATGTGCGGGCTGGTGTTCACGTGTTTTGCTGGACTGGCTTTCCTTACCATGAAGTCTGGATGGCTCAAAACAACTGACGGGAAAATAATGCGCACATGTATTGCCACTAAGGAAGGGAAATACGTGGAGATATTTATTTTCATTCTCGTGTTTTACTTTCCGCTCACCTTAATTTCAGGCCTCCATGTGGCAAAGTGGGTCCACTTGAAGAGACGTTCCATGGAAACTGTCAATTCACAGATACAGAAACAGCAAGTTTCTACAGCTATAGTAGTCACAATAATCATCCTTTATGTCGTTTGTTACTTTCCTATAAGCACTTATATTATGATTACACGTACTATTGACATACCGGTACCATCCAATGTTCATTTTCTCGGCTATCTTTTCTTAGCAGTAACACCTATAAACAGTGCTTTAAACCCCTTTGTGTATTTCTTCTTTACAAAGTGTGTTCGTAAGGACAAACGCCGAGAAGTGGACACAAATGTGCAGATCGGTTCCCGACAAAGAACAAATAGCTCCTCCACACCAAGCGTAGGTTACAAACTAGGACATCAAACGTGATTTTTTTAGTTCTGATATGATCAGCTCAAACAGTTGTTTTTATCAGCGGTAAAGCCTTACTAGATTTCGTATGATGTATGTTACAAAGTTACTCGTGGCCATTGCGAATAAATGTTTACCGAAAGGGTATGAAAGGATTTTGTTTTAATTTAAATGAAGTCTGCAATGTAATGAGCTACGATGGTAAATGTAGAAGGTATGCCTTATAACTGAAGAGTACTCACATCTCACGTCTCTTCGTCACTGCGACGTTTGCGGTTGTCGTGTTTATGCAAACGTGTTTCATGACTAGGAACATTCTACACAATGGTCATCATAGACAAATTTATCGTCTTTGAACGTAAGAAACTGCTTGTTTAGCTTTGTACAGTTTCCCATAACGTATGTCAGTATTACAATGGCGGAATTCAGTTTCGGTGACACACTACCTGCCAGCAACATACCACTTCTGGAAATAAGAAAACTTACGAATTTTAGTATGTGTATTATAATGACTTCAGAATATCCCTCCTCTAAGAAATGGATCTGTGACCCCAAAACGAAACCATGTTATTTATAACTGTTAGGTGTTTAATGTTTGTTTTCTCTCCGGTCGAACGTGGGAAGGTCTGCCAGCAACCTGCAGATGGTCGTGGGTTTCCCCCGGGCTTTGCCCAGTTTCCTCCCACCATAATGCTGGCCGCCATCGTATAAGTGAAATATTCTTGAGTACGGCGTAAAACACAAATCAAATAAAAAAATAAATTAATGTTTGTTTGTGCGTCAAGTTAACGCCGCTTTCAGCTCTCAGTCAGCCCTTCAGTTCTCCCCCTTTTGCTGTTCAAGAACAGCCTTAATGACTATTTTCGCACTGCTGAAAACACAAGACGTGATGCTCCACGCGCTCAGGGCGCGCTCAAACCAGTTTGGGTGGTGGATATCTTTATTCTGAGTGTTAAATATATATTTATATGCATTTAAATTATAGGGAATGTAAACATATTTCAGTCCACCTGGTTGGACTTGTTTGTAAATAGTAAACGACGCTGGTGGTAAAATTTGCCGTAATTAGCCATTCACTTCTCTATCTTGGGCTTACAATGCATAAGCAGAATAAATATGAATACAAAGGCTTTTAAGACGTTACATTTTTAAACCTTCTGCCAGTATTTTCTGAAATGTGTAAACAAACAATAGTCAACCATCTTTCTGGTAATCGGTTGACTTTTGCACACCAGTAGACTATAATAATGGAATAAGCGTATACACATCTGTGTGTTATTAGTGCTTGACTCAATTCACGCAATGTTAAATCACTCAGATGAAGTGCACGTGGGCGTCAATATCCAATGTATCGGCGTGGTTTAATCGAGTTGCCATTGGGCCACGGAAAACAACGAGATGAAACCCATCAGCTACAGCAACTATGATGAATGTACAGTTCCAATGACGTTTGGAAGTACTTGTATTTCATTTTTTTTGATTTATAAAACTATGATTGCCTGAATGAGCATGGAACTTTAGAATAGCTTACAACTATCTAACTAGTTATCAAATGCATGCAAATAATTTCGGTTCACGTAATCATATTTACATTATGATGGGAATTCCCTCGGAACAAAGTCATAAAATGGCAAAATCTGCTTTTGATCCAACTTTTTTCACCTGATAAAATAAATAGCACGAATCAAATCACTCCAGTTTTTCACAGAGAGAACACACAAACACAAACAATTATCGGATGGTGTGTTTCAAATCTTTAAACCATACTGTTTTCACTACAATTCACGTTATATTTCCCCGCTCTTCTCCTTTAAGAGGACGTTTGGTACACCCAGAAATAAAAATATGGTGTAAAGTATCGGCTAAATAACGAGAGGTGGAACATCGTTCTGCAAAAAGACACAGCAATGAAATACAAAAGACTACAGCACACAGAGTAAAACAAGAGCGCAAATGACAGTGTGATATGATGGCAATTGGCCACACGTCACTTGTGAAATCCGACCTCTTGCTACTTTACTTCAGCTAAGGCTGTATTCAAACTGTTCATGTATGTGTTCAGTACCAACGCACAGGCCCCCTGGAACTAGGTGAAAAAGAAAATTACAGTGATGTTAAATGCACTTTTTTGGGCGTCACTGGTCTAGAATTACTCAAAGTGCTGTGTTGTCATCACATCGAACGCATGCGTACACAATAACATAAAAACAATGCCAGCGGACCTGCAAAGTGAAACACGGGTGAAATATCAGCGGAGCAAAATGCATACACAATAGGTATTCTCCAACACTTCGCCCGTCCGCCGTTATAAAAATATATGATGCAGGTTGGTAATTATGAACCATCAAGCGTTCTATAGGCTTCGTTGTTTCTTGTTAAGCATATAGCCACAGTAAGTCATTATAATGCAGCTTGTGCAATTTTTCGGAAAGTACCACATATTTGGGTAGTATTTTTAAGAAGATTTTTTAATTTAATGGCCAATTCTTTTATCATTAAAGGGAATTACACCTGAAAGTCCTGTCTCGGCAATATCATGTAATACATGGCAGCTGTCCAGTATATTGTATATCTGCAACACGAAGCCCCAGTGGCCGAGGGAGAAAGGGAGTTAGTGCAGGGTAATAAGCCAGGTTCTTCTCACCAATGCGATCGCTATGAGTTCAAGCGCAGCTCACGCTGGATTTCTCTCTGGTCGTACATGAGAATGTCCGCCAGCAACCTGTGGATGATGGTGGGTTTCCCCCGGGGCCCTGCTCGGTTTGCTCCCACCATAATGCTGGCCTTCATCACATAAGTGAAATATTCTTGAGAAAGGGCGGCGTAAGACACAAATCAAACAAATGAATAAATATATTTCCAACATCACGACGTGAAGGCACTGGCCGCCTGGCTCATGTATGAACCATTGTGTTAATAGTCTATGGGATGTCGTGAAAATAAAGAATTTTTACGAGAAAAAATGATGAACAACAAATACGTTTGTTACGTTGATCTTTAACGACGTAAATAATGCAATTTAATTTAAATAGATTTTGCAAGCAACAATCTGGGCTAGTGGCAATCTAATTAAAATCAGATCCTTAGTTCTGGCTGCGTTACGCCACTGAGTCACACCATCTGATTTTAATGAGATTGGGCTAGTGGAGGTACACTCTGGGCGTAAAACATGGTTCATCTAGTTATTATTTGATCAGCGCCTAGCGGCGGTAAATCCATGTTAACTTTTTCAGAACATATAGGGCTCCTGGAAAGACAAATGTCTACCTCACCCCGGGGTGTACTCCAATAGCTTTAACACAGCCCTTGTACAACCGGAAGGTATTGACACGAATCTACTTCGCTAGTGTAGCAAACTTTCTGGTCTCCGTATTTGTTAACATATTTACAATACTGACATTTCTTTTGCAAAGAGGACGGTCTACTTACATAAACGTAAGAGTTTAAAGAAATGCTGACAGGATTAGGCCAGCGCCATTAGGCTCCAATGTATTAAAAAAAACTGAAATCTAGGTCAAACGCTGACCTAGTGCACGCACAAAAATGAAATGGACACAATGTATTAAAGACAGTGTCACACCAAAGAAAAGAAACGCGAATTAAGGTATGACCCGACTCAGACCGGTGGTAGACGTTATCCACCTATGGCTTCATGTATGTCTTTCACATACGATAATGCACAGACAAGTGCTTTGTGTGAGATTCTGATTTTTGGTACTTATTGTATGACCGGTGTTAGCAGCTACCACAAGGTGATCTTCTCCGGGTTGAGATATGTGATTTGGGTCAAACCTTTTATTTGCTATGAAGCATGTGACAGTGAAGAACTACTGTTGTCCAATGTGCTAGCTGGTGTTGACGTGTTTTGCTGGGCTGGCTTTTTTACTGCGGATTTCAGGGAAATCGAAACTTCTGAGGGAAAAATATTGTACGCGTGTGCCAAAACAGAGAGGAAAATACCGTCTAGATGGTTTGTCTTTATCTTTGACACATATATTCCGCTCCTTTTAGTATCAGACTTTCATTTGGCAAAATGAGTGCCCTTGAAGAGATGTTCCATGGAAACTGCTAACACACGGACAGAGAAACAGCGAGTTTCTACAGCTATTGTGGTCACAATAATACTCCTATATGCCGTACGTTATATTCCAATGATCATTTACCTTCTGATTACACAAACTATGGAGGTACCTGTCTCGTCGAATGTGCATACCCTCGGCTATTTTGTCCTATCACTTTCACCTATAAATAGTGCTTTAAATCCTTTTGTGTATTTTATCTTCCAAAGGTGCGTTCAAAAGAATAAGCGCCGAGAAGTGGGCACAAATGAGACCATTTCACCACCACGAACAAATAGCTCCTCGGTACCAAGCCTGGACAGTGACAGTAATAGGACGTCTACTATAAGTTTAACCAGAGTCAACGATATGACGTAAATCCCCGGTTGATAAACTGAAACATCAGTGAAACATCTGGAAAGCGAAACGTCCTTAAGTTATTTATTTATTTATTTATTTATTTCATTGGTGTTTTACTCCGTGCTCAAGAATATTCACTTATACGACGGTGGCCAGCATCATGGTGGGAGGAAACCGGGCAGGTGCGGGGAAAAGTCTCGACCATCCGCAGGTTGCTGGCGGACATTCCTATGTAACTGGACTTGAACTCACAGCGACCGTATTGGTGAGAGGCATGGGGCCATAACCTCCAAGCCCCCCCCCCCCACACCCCCGTCTATAAGTTAAGTGAAACATCACTGAAAATTCGATAACGTCAAGCTCCAGGAAAGAGCAATATCACAAAGTGAATCGTCTGCGAAAGGTTATCTCTTCTGGGAGTTTTATTAGCACATATGATACGCTCACGATTGTGAGAATGGAGGTCTCTTTGGATAACATTGTCCAGCAACGAAAGAGTGGTGAGGACGATCGTCTTGATTCATATGACCGCTCCGTCTGTCACAGCGACTTCCCTTGGGATAATCCACGAGGCTAACGTATGCAGAAATTTATGTTTAGTTCGGAAAATAGTACGCAATATTCAAGAAACAGTTTTACTTTGTTTCGTAATGCTTTTATAACATAAGAAACTAACACCTCCACTTTTGCTATCAACAATCCCCACTACCTTGAGGACGTTCGACTTGGATCAATTAGTTACTATAGCTTTTCAGCAATGTAGATGTTGTAGGATGTACTCCAGTTATCTTAGCACATCCCTTCTCCAAGATGAAGGTACTTGCACGACTGCACCACCATTTTAATCCTCTGTGTAATTTTGAAGTTGTGGCTTCATAACAATGCGTGGGTTCAGAACGTAAGTATTTAGCCCACTTCTTATTTGTTTGCTGGGGTGAACGCCGTTCCGGTATAACTTTACACCACTTCATTGTCTCCTTTAAGTGGGCCAGTGTTGATGATCACACTGACTCCCGATGCTGAGGAGAACATGCACAATATTCCATCCACTCACAGCGTACGGACACCTGATGGACCTCGCTGTAAGGCTGCGTGGGCGTCAAGATGCAAGGGTAAGTCTCTTCTGTGAGGTGAAACAGTAAACAAATGGCTTACTCAACTCTCAGATAACTATAATTGTTAAACAAGACCATACCAAGAAACATAATACGCATTGTAAATAATGCATGTAAGTGAATAATCTAATCCAGTTAGTACAACGTAAATGCAGTGTACAATAACAAAATAAAGTTTGAAACGGAGATTACAGGACATCACAGTTATGGTCGTAACACCAAGAGTATAAAGGGGAAGTCTCAGTCCACAGAAATAGAAACACCCACAGTTCTTCGTGAATTCATAAAGTGAAAGAGATCACTGGTTTCGAAGTGATAATCGGTGATACATGTGCGCTCGTCACGCTGACAATGGTTTGTATCAAATCTCGCTGCGAGTTACACATTTCCCCGGAGAGCAGACTAGCGGTAAATTCCGAAGTAGCCTGTCTGCCGGGCATTGCAGCCCCAGTCCTCAGTTCTTGGCACCAAGCGACAACCAGGTTAACTCCACTTCCAAAGGAAATTGGAATAGGTGAACACCAAAGCACAAAAAGGACTTTCTCCCTAGAAAACTCCCTTCACTTTCCCTTCACAATACACCTCAGTGAACATATTGGAGTATCGTCTTATTTGTATTTTTGAAATCTGTTCAGTGTCATATCAGAATACTGTAATGCATATAGAAAAGTTGAAACATAGCAAGGAAACAAGAGAAATAATCTCGTCTTCCAGTAAATAAAAACATCACTATTGTTTCTTGTTTGTACAATTTCCGTATAAATTAATATAACTCTGTAATCTAAACCTTTGTAAATTTAATGTAAATCTCTGTAAGTCGTTTACTATCTACTGTAACAGTTTGTGTTAAATAACTAATTGCTGACAACCTCACTCTGCTGTGCTAATCACATAATGTATTCTCTGACGGAACGTTTAACATATCGCCAGCAATATCTGACTTAAGACGTTCCCGATGCATTGCTGCCAAACCGACAATAGCGTATGTACTACAGAATGCTAATAGTGTCCCCTAGGGACTCCCCTTTTTCTTTTTTCTTCCTGTTGGGTGATATCAATTTGTAGGACAGCAATCAAAGTTTCATTCTAGGTATAAATTTTTGCGTTTTTATTTATTTTATTTATTTGATTGGTGTTTTACGCCGTACTCAAGAATACTTCACTTACACGACGGCGGCCAACATTATGGTGAGAGAAACTCACGACCATCTGCATGGGGGCGGATGTACAGAAGGCATGTCAACCCTATCAGGAATTTGACTGGAGTTTTCTTAGGGGACAAGGAATATCAGGCCAGGAGGATTTAGGGCTTGCAAAATTATGGACAGTTCTGTGAGACCAAACGTTCACATGTAAGTAAATGGGAAATTCATTGTGATATGAAAAAGTTTGACCGACTCAACGTGCAAAACGTCCCATTTGTCTAGTTCTGATCTTGGGACTTTCGCCTTCTAATTAGTCATGGATATAATGCAATCTGGGAGACTTCATCGAGAAAGCTAGTTGATTTTGCGTTATAAGGATGCCGTATCCAAGATTTACTCACGATAACACCATGCTTGAAATTACACTTGCACTGGTGAACAATTCAAGCAACATTTCAAACAATTTGCAATCAATCCCGCGCTTGAATCGGGAAAGCCCGTTTGCCACCGCCGTTGTTGGGTTGACGGCCGACAGGAAGCCCCAAAGGGATCAGAATGCATTTTATCTGTATGAACTTTGAAAACTTTCCAAGAAAATATTCTTTCTTCAAAAAATACCCAACCGAGGAGTACAGCTCGGATTGCTACAGCTCCGAAACTTTTAAAACCAAAACTTTAGTTAATCTTTACGTGTTGTCTTTCACCACCATTAAGCTTTGGCAGTTTGGATACGTAGCCTTGTAACACCACACGCTGTCAGGTGCCTTCGCCAACCAATCACGTGCTCCACACAAACTCCTCAGCCACTTTGGTACCTGAACGCGTCTCAGTGGGCCAAGGTAATATAACTGAAGCGTTTATCTACAGGCTTTGCTGTTATTTGGTAAACATCACAGAGGGTTGGGATATCTTAGGAAGAATACCGGTGGAGAGCACTGGACACTCAGCTTGGTCCGGCCTTGTGTTTTGGGAGTCTGATCTGATAAGTACACTTATATATTTAACGTGATGCGCTCGTGATCATGAGA
Source organism: Acanthopleura granulata (assembly GCA_016165875.1). Taxonomy (NCBI): domain Eukaryota; kingdom Metazoa; phylum Mollusca; class Polyplacophora; order Chitonida; family Chitonidae; genus Acanthopleura; species Acanthopleura granulata. Next base: position 4,533,912 of record JABBOT010000012.1, on the reverse strand, counting down.
TTGGCCTTCACTCGTATTATCGTTGTTCAGCGAAGAGACAACGGTGAGGGCGTTCATCTTGATTCAGATGACCGCTCTGTTCATTACAGCCATCTAGTTCAGTTAATGTGAAACGCGGATAATTGACATAGTTACAGTATAATTGGTGCAAACAATTTTTATGGGGTAAATCCGTGTCGATGTGTTATCGAAGTTAGAAAGTTAAACGTGCCAACAGATAAGCAGAACATAAGCAACTGGAAATAAATTTTCACACAAAGACTTCAATAGATTTTGTCGGTTTAATTTAAGTCTGCAACATGATGACTGTGCCTTCGGTATTCCTTGTGAAGATGCAGCTGTGAAATACAGTATGACTTCAGAGTTTATCACCTATTAAAAGCATAATTTGTTCTTTGGTGGTGGATGCCTCTAACAGCATAATTTCGATGACATCCCAAAGATGCTTACTTGAGGCAGGCCTGCCCTAATGGCTGCAGATTCGCAGTGCTGCCTCACCTGCGGAAAACACCAAGCATGACGTCTCATCCAGCAAAAGGACACTGACACCGCATAGCTACTATAGTCACTTACCAATAACCTGGCTCTAGATTAGGCCCCCAGAGGACATCTCTGTTTCAAGGACTGGACATATATTTGTATGTGTATAAATTATAGTGAATGCAAACATATTTTAGCCCTGTTGGTTGATCTGGTTTGTAAATTGGAAACCATGGTGGTGATCACATAATTACTTTCTGAGGCCTCAACATTCGGATTACAAAACGTAAACGTCGGACGACTTTTCAACAATTACATTTTTTTAGTTTCTGATAATAATATTTTCTGAAATGTATAAACGAACAAATCTCTCTGTTTGACCTACCTACCATCTGCTAATGGCTTTACCTTTACACAGATCAGGTCGTATTTGCTTTGCTTTTCTACCACCTGGGTATTATAATAAAAGTATATGTACTTCCATAACTTTGTGTCATCAGTGCTTGACCTCATTCACCCAATACTTTATGACTCAAATTATCAGGCAGGTGTGAGAATCAATATCTAATATATCTGTTTAACACTGACTTGTTTCTACATCAGACAATAGCTATGGCGTTGAGATACCTTGTAGATTTAAATTTAATTTATATTAGACTTCTGTATGCTAAACTGGACAGCATTCTATTCTTCACTACGGAACACTGACACTGCTGAAAATGACTGTACCAGCCATGCTTTCTGATGGAAATCATACCAATTCAACAATACCGTTTTTGGACATGTCGGCCTCAACTGTTTTGGGCTTCGCACTTTTCTGTTCCATGGCTGCCGTAGGCACTTTGGCCAACATGTATTTAATCATTACGATTTACCGGCGCCAATCGTGGCGACATGCACCCACCTTTGTGGCACTCCTGTGCCTGGCGATGGCAGATACCATTCATCTTGTGTATCTTATATGTACAGGAATCCTCTATATCAGTGGCAATGGAAATACGAACACTTTGTGTCAAATTCTGAATTTCGGCATGTATTGTACGACTGGAGCCACCAGCTACCACATTGTGATCTTTTCAGCTTTACGATACGTCATTCTAGTCAAACCATTCTTCGCTTTGAAGCACATGACAGTGAAGAATACACTCTACTGTTGTCTAATGTGCTGGCTGGCGTCCACGTGTTTTGCTGGGGTGGCTTTCTTTACCACGCATTTGGGGGAAATCGAAACTTCTGACGGGAAAACAATTTACACATGTGTTACCAAAGGAGACGGGAAATACGTAGACATCGCTGTCGTGATTCTCGAGTATTTTATTCCGCTTGCAATAATTTCAGGCTTTCATGTGGCAAAGTGTGTGCACTTGAAGATACATTCTATGGAAACTGCTAATACACCAACACAGAAACAACAAGTTTCTGCACCTATTGTGGTCGCAATAATCTCCCTGTATGTCGTCTGTTACATTCCTCTCGGCATTTATTCCACAATTATACAAACATTAGAGATACCGGTTGCGTACAACGTGCATACTCTCAGTTACGTTTTCATAACGCTTACACCTTTAAATAGTGCTTTAAATCCCTTTGTGTATTTCTTAATTACAAAGTGCGTTTGTAAGAGAAAACGAACAGAAGTGGACACCACTATGGGCACCAATTCACCATGAATTATGAATTATGAACGATTGACCTGTCCATGGGCTTCGTTGTTTCTTGTTAAAAATATAACACGCTTGTAGATCATCAGATTACAACGTTGTTCAGCGTCACGGTGGGAATGCGTGTGTTACAACGTTTATTGATGAAGAGTACAGGACACTCAGCTTGATCCAACCTTCTCTTCTGAGAGTCTGGTCAGTACACTTATGTATTACACATACAAAACCCTCATTGTCATCAGAATGGTTGACACTTTGTCCAACGTTTTTCCACGAGGATACAGGGCTGTGGACCTTCGTCTAGGCGTTTAAATGACCGCTGTGTCCATTAGAGCCTCTCACCCGGGGAGATTTCGGCATTTGGAGAATTTAACATCTTAATTGGTAAGCGCTTTGTATGCGACATTTTCAAGAAAACTATTTGTCGCTGTCCACCTTGAACGATTTTATGCAATGAATCACAACTGCCCAACATACTGGACATTTGCACAACTGGTTGAATGTTGTACTATTTGACCTTTATGCTCAATGTCTCTGACAGGTGTTAATGATGTTTCTAACTTACTTTTAATTGCAGTTTTTAAGTTGGTGTATAATAAATAGTCCTGGAGCAGGGAAGATCTCACCGCTCGTCCATACAGAGTTATACAAGTCAATAATCTATCCATACCAAATTTCCATAGGTTCTTTACTTATATGGCAATATATACACAAGTCCTGGGGCTCGGAAGAGTGCCGCTCTCAGTGAAGAACACGCTCTGCTATGCTGGTTGGCGTTGATATGTTTTGCTGGGCTGGCTGTCCTCACCTCGGATTTGGGGAAGGTCGAAACCAATGACGGAAAAATGATTTTTTCCTTCCTCTCCGGCCGTGCGTTGGAAGGTCCGCCGGCAACCCGCGGATGGTCCCGGGCTCTGCCCGGTTTCCTCCCACCGCCTTGAGTACAGCGTAAAACACCTGTCAAATAAATAAATCAGCAAATCCCTTCATAGGACTATTCCAATTAAACACTTTTGTATACTCTAAATTTACGAACTGCGTTGGGGGAAAAAGCCGGTAAGAGATTTAAAAAATGTGAACTTGTTCACCACTATGAAAAATACCCCCTTGATACCAAGTGAAGACAGTAAAATTAATACGACGCTTAGTACACTTTCACACATAGGCAACGCTCCGCCGTTAAGCACAGGCAAAATGAAACATCCGTGAACCACAGCAAAACGACATATCAGTGTATCGTGAGCTGAAAAAATCTTGTTCCTACACTATAAATGGAAGAGATAAGACACCGTCGCAATCCACACAAAATAGTTAATCTTTAACACACTGCGTGCTCTCTTCGATAGGGATGTGACGCAGCTAGAACTAGCTGTGGGATTAAGCTCTGGATGATGTCTTCTGCTTCAAAAACCAGTTCAGGAATTTTTTGAAAGATTCTTGTTTAAGCAACTAGGTAAACATTATTTAATAAATAAATTTTGCGATGGGATGTAAAGAAGCATATGTATGGACAATGAACGAGTCTATAGGTCTTGTTGTTCCTTGATAAGCATGTAACGTCTGTAGGTAATCAGATGATGCAGACACTGTAACGTAAGAGGGTAGATTAGGCAGCACACCAGTGGAGAGCTGTGAGCACCCAGCTTGCAAGGTCCAATCTTGTCTTCTGGCAGGTAATATTTTCCAATACCAATAATAATAATAAATAATAATATTTGATAAACATTATTATAAAAAATGATTTTTTTGTATTGTATTCGTTTTATTCAGGTTGCTACATTACATCCAGCATCCAATTTGTATCTCTTGTAATCAAGAACACGCCACGAGCGACAAAGACAATGACATAAAACACAGTGGTTTTATTTAATTTTATTATGTTTTCTTTTATTTTTTCGTGCCAAATAATTAAAACATGTAAGAAAATGTCTATATATATAGAGAGAGAGAGAGAGAGGGAGAGAGAGAGAGAGAGAGAGAGAGAGAGAGAGAGAGAGAGAGAGAGAGAGAGAGAGAGATTTTCCGAAGCCTCCCACCAATGCGGTCGCTGTGAGTTCAAGACCAGCTTAAGCTGGCTTTCTCTCCTACCATAATGCTGGCCGCCGTAGTGTAAGTGAAATATTCTTGCGTACGCCTTAAAACACCAATCAAATAAATAAATAAATAAACATATTTTACATGCCAAGCTTCGACAGAAAAAAATGGCATATTTGAATCAAAACGTGAAATATCAGGAAAGAGAGCAATTTATTAAGATTAATCAATACAAACCAAACAATAAAGACTTCTTCATTCACAGTTACATGCAGTAAATGATGACTTTCGAGTTTTAGCGAATGGTAGGTAATTTACTTGCGTTGATACAGTACACTAGTCTCACACTGGAAATGGAACATGCAGACATACATTTCCTCCAGTGCTCTGTTCATACTGGCTTGTCAAACCATCCGCCACACGAAAAATGAGCGTGACATTTATATATCTACAGCTTATACACATAGTGTAGCAAATAATATCCCGAATTACAAATTAAGGGAGAGATTGTAAATGTCAGCACCAGTTTACCAGAGTTTCCTCCCTTACAGCAAACCTATTGTAATAATACAAACGGCAAAAGCATAGAGGGTAAAACAAGAGCAGCGAGAACAATGGTGATACGTCACCTGGTCAAATCACCTCAATCAGGGATTTGTCTGCTCATATATAAATACTGATATAGTAACAACTTTCACAGTCCCTAGCACAAAGTGCAAAAATGTGCAGCAACATTCATTGCAAGTTCATTCAAACGATTTTTTTCAGGAGGGAGTAGGGACTTCTTGTTTTGGGGGTTTTTTTTATGTCGCTGCTCTCTACTGACAAACCGAGTGGTATATCTGAGCTGTCACGGAGACAGGTCGGCTATCTAGTGACATGTGTATACGCCAGTACACAACATGCGGATGTATAATGATACTATTAATTTATACATTCAAATATAAATTGGTAGGGCTACTTTTAAAGGTCAGATATAGATGTACATACATAAATACGGGTGCATAGAATGAAGGATCAATCGATTTTTGGATTTACAGACCATTATGAGACTGATAAAAATATTGATTTTATTTAATCGTCGTTTTGTGTTGTCAATTTCCGAAGCCTTAAACCACGGAAAGGTCTTACACGCTGCTGTAAGAAAGAGTCTCTCAAGAACATCCGGCATCAATTCATGGTTGATTGCGGTTAATGTATTTGCAGTTAATGTATTTGCACCTAACGTATTTGCATATAAAGTGAAACGATTCTCTTTATGCAGAGTATTTGTAATGTGAGCTGGAAATGAGCTGTGTTAGCGGCAGTATTATTACTGTTTAACAGAAAACCTCATCAGATTCATCAGAAAATACATGTGAAGAAGACAATGCTTCAACATGACCAATTTGCACTGACTTTCGCAGAAAGTCCGAATAAGTTACATAAAAGTTACTTATAAAACATACAATATAAGAATAAAATCAGTATATTCACTCACTATGGCGACATGAGTCCTTTCCTGCATTGCCCGAAAATTGTCTGGTTAAATCCGTTCCACGAATTATGATCGATTGCATTTTCGTCGATCTAACGTATTAATCCTTTTGGTAATAACGAATTAAAGCATAGCCGGAAACGTATTAATCCTTAGATCGACGAAATTGCAATCCGTCATCACTCAGATAACGATTTTGTATGGTACACATGCTTATCCCAGAAAACATTGGTCAGACTTTGTGTATCTTTCCTCACCGTGTTCCACATTTCTATAACTACCAGAAACATTTAGTCCAGATTTTTTCCATGCCTCTATACAAGGCATATATATGTAAAACCAGGTTAAATGTAAATGAATTATAACGTAATAAGACAACGCGAAAATCAAATAACATTTTACAAGTATCTACTATTCGGCTGGCTTAAGTCGCCATGTACAACGACAACATCGCAGGCGTTACCTGAGAATTTATGTTCAAATATACAAGTAATAAAGATTTACAATCTTAACATATGTCTTGCATGCTGTTGTTTTATTGTCAGATGTTTGGTTTTGGTATTTTTAATTCAAGCCTTTGGTAAAGTAAACATGATGTGCCTGTATTTTAAATATTATACATGTGTGATGATAATATAGCAACTCGTTGCAGAATGCTGGATCACAGACTATCTACATGATTTATACCGAGCATATAGTGACCGTAAAATTGCTAGAAGGCCCATGGATTTGTTTGGTAACATGAGCTTCAGTCATTTGATGTCACCCATGGAAGATGATCAAGGTCAAGGTTACCGCCACATAGAATGACCCCGACCTTCAAGACGTCAGGGCTCATTTTCTTCAAACGGTCGGAAAAGAGAGCAGCGACCCCAGCTCCTGAAGCGCCCTCTATCACCAGCTGCGAACAAACGAAACAGAACATTCTCATGTAGAAGCACCAAGAGCACAGGAACCAAACAGTGCCCCCTTATCTAAGAGTTATCACCTGCGAAAAAACAATAGAATGTGATAGTAATACGAAGACGCATATATGTATGTGATTGACCGGCATTTATAGCTTATTTTCATATATATGCACGTTTAACGAAACTATATCTCTATTTGTTGCTTGTTGGTTTTGTTTGTTTTTTGTTTGTATTGTCCTTTTTCAACTTAGCTTACCTTCATCCTTTCAAAAGAGAACTTCATTCCCTCAATAATTGCTTCGTTATCCTGAAAAAAAAAGAAAAGTTATGCTCAAACCATATACACACACGACTGAAAGCATTTTAACAGCAGTCAATTCACATATAATTCATCGAGAGAGTCGTCAATACAAATGTATTAGATATAAACAGTTCAATGATATTTCGAACTTAACATGCCTCTTTCTGTAACTTTCGCTCAAAGTGTTTAATTCCTGCTAAGTGTGTCGCCGATGTTTGACCAGTAATGACCCATTGTCTACCGTAGGCATGGCCCCAGTCAGATTTTGTCTGAAATTTAAATTTGAATTTAACTGCTAATTTTCATTCTTGTCACGAATGTGTAGAACAATAGCATTGAAATAAGTCCTTAATGTGAGTCACAATTTTAGCCCAATAAACCAATTAACATGCAAAAATGATCACCAGTAAAGAAGGGTTCGTGAAAATTTGATATTGGTTTCCATTTTTGTCTCAGAAACATTAAAAGATGTTCAAAACTTACAGCAGTAAAGACATCTTTCTCCACCAGTTTGAGGGCAATGAGCCAGGGCAGGTGTCCCAGCTGCTGTAACCGGATTCCCTCAGCTATCGTGTCCACCATCTGAGGAGGATTGGGCCAAAGTCGCTCCCCTGAAACATAACCATGTATACCATGTGATGCAGATTACAGCAGCACTGTTACAAGGATGTGGTATCCCATGATGACAGTGAGACAATATGGAATTATGTTTGTAAGATATTTAAGAGGATTTTTATCGAGTCCATTAAAACGCTCGATAACGTATTACAATAACGAATACAATATATACAGGTAAATACGTTTTACGAAGAGAAATATCTTGTTTGGTGTGGATGATAAACATTCGTTGCAGGCTTTCGTTCTTAACACTGGCACTGTTAACAGTCGCACTCACCAGCTTTCAGAGATCTTTCGAGATCTTTTCCTTTCGCCTCCACTGCAAACACTGAAACATTTGGACGATGCCAGAATCAATTCATGTCTTGTGAGGGATAAAACAAGCATAGCGCACATGTTGTTCTGAATAATAATCCAACAAAAACGTTCAGCTTTTGTTTCAATACTCTAGTGTCATTGCAATATGTGACGTCTATTTGTATAAAGACGCCTATCACAAACTCTTAACATGATACTTATTTTTGTAAGAAAACAACTGAACTGAAGATTCGCCTGATGCTATGAAAACGTAAATAGTGCAGCTTGTTGAACGATAGTCTATCCTATGACAGTTTATGAATAAACCTGTGTTGAAAACCTCAGCTGTGGCCTGATGGCTTTTCCAGCGGTGGCTATTCCACTAATCATCCCACCTCCACTGATGGGTACCTTACCCTTGAGCTGTGGCCTGATGGCTTTTCCAGTAGTGGCTATTCCACTAATTATCCCACCTCCACTGACGGGTACCTTACCCTTAAGCTGTGGCCTGATGGCTTTTCCAGCAGTGGCTATTCCACTAACCATCCCACCCCCACTGACGGGGACTAACACGGCATCAAGGTCGGGAACATCCTGTAGGAACTCAATGGCTATCGTACCCTAAAATGTTGAAAGAAAAGCTACAACTTATTCATTTATCTGATTTTTATGTAAAGTGCCACTCTAGAAGGAATACAAACTGTACAGATCTGTTAAATTATATGAAGGAAATCCCTCAACAAACCTCACATCATGGTTCCAAATGATGAATAACACTATTCAACCATAAAGATTCGTTGAAAAAAACAGCGAAATCTGGCTTTGTTCCTAAAAGGCAATGTGAAAAGGACAGAAACATTTTGTTTCCGTATTCAATGATGAAATGTATAAGATACGGTTTAATACACTGCAATATTTTCCCAATTTATAAAAGCATTTCAGCGTGTCAATCTTTATCATTTCAAGTTGTTTTTAGAAGACCGATGTTTTGACACCAGAATAGCTTTTTCAGGTCGTACTCAAGAAGTTTTACTTATAAGCCAGGTTTATAGGTGAAGAAAATAGCTGTGCCCAGCTAACGTCCGTCAACAGATACCTGACAAGCTTCCACGCTTAGAGCCATGGCCTGGTTATATAACTACCCAGACCTGGATTCGAGCCTTGGTCCTCACTAGCCAGACAGTGGCACGTGCCCTCATCGGTCAGGTGTCCTCACTGGTCAAGGGGGCTAACGGTGGCAGCTTTTAATCGCATGAGCCAGTAAGGATCTTACACCATTTTGTTAACTTATTTATACCTACTTGACCAGAGATAATATCAAAGTGGTCACAGGAGGAAATATAGGTTGAGCCCTGTTCCGCCGCCAGTCTGTCGCATGTGCCCTTTCTGGAATCCAAAGATAAATAAATAAATTTTCTACAGAAAAGTAAGCTGCAAGTTTACTTATATGTGTTACTCTGTGTATTTCAAATCATTAAAGACTGATAGAACACACTGACTGGAAGTTAACAATTTTGATGATAATTCAGTATTATCAGTTTGTTATAGGCTACTTTGGCACCGATCCGTAAGTAAATATAACAAATTTAGGAGCGCTCAAGGCAAAAATAAGTGCGCTAGATGTACAATAAGGTCTGATTTTTGTTTTTCAAGATATATCTCTAACATACCCCAGCAAATGTTACAAAGCTATCACTGTATACATGCATCATCTGTAGGCTATGAAGTTAACCAAAACCATGAAATGAAGCGGATATATAGCTTATTTGAATGGTATTTGGATGCTGGAGAGTTAAAGGTAAAAAATCCCACTTTCCTGATTGTTAACAATAGCTGGGTTTACTAGCACACCAGTTCCACTTCATAACGGTGTTAGGATATACACCAAAACTGAGGTTTTAATAAATGTTATCCACTAAAAAGTGTTGCAAAGAAGTCTTTTCCCAGAGGAATGTTTATTTGGAATCGAGTGACGTCTGGTAAGCAGGTGTAGGAGGACATTCGGTGTACAGGTCCAATAACAAAGAGTTCGAGCTAACGGTAATTATTCCGTGTATATCCTAGCATCTATCTTTAGCTCATGGATCCCTCGGCCTGCAGCTGAGAGCCGATGGACCCGGAGACGTGTGAAAAGGCATATCTTTCTATTCCTGGAACAGTGATCAAAAATCCAGGCTGTCTCGTTACTCATCTTACACAACTGCTCTCCGCGTGCGTGTGAGAGGACGGGAGGGAGGGAGATGTTTAACATCTGTACGTTCCAGCTTTTCATTTATCTGTAGGGGCAAAGTTCAAGAAACATTGCTTTGTCGATCAATAGTGGCTTAAAAAAAATGTAGACCACTTTTAAATAAAGTAACCATCATCTAAGAGGCCATTCGTACTAAATCCAAGTAAGGTTTTCAGAATTCTCTTTTTCCACATGTTTTTTTTTGTTTTGTTTTTTTGATGTTTTTTTTTTTGCGGTGAATTAAAAGAAAGTAAATTTGGAGGTTATACGGTGGACTTTTTGTGCCACATTAATTCCCCTGAAGCCCAGTGACGTAATCGATCTCTGCTAAATTAATGTACTCCACTTGCTCTATTTTTACGTTCATCATGAAGATACATGTTGCTGTACAATTTATATCAATATTCATTGTGGGAATATAGCAGTAAGAGCATACATGAAGACTAATAAGAGTGTGCTTCAACGATTTCAGTATGACCCATAAAGGTAACCGTACAACTTTTTTGTCATTTCATTCACTGTAAAAACAGCTGGAAACAAAACAAAATGATGATTTACATTGTTTGAATGTGGTCTATTCCTTTAAGTTATATGGTGGAATTAAAGCGAAAGCCCCGACTTGCAGTTCACCAGTTCACCGATGTTACATGGGATACTGGTTTAAAAGAAATAGTTGTAGAATAAATTTCACACAGATATTAAACCCCCCAGTTTGTGCTGAGAAATTCAAACATTATAACGAACGACCCAGCCTGACGTTAAACTAGGTTCAAAAAATCCTGTGAAGTATTTCATGAGAAAATACGCGTTTTGTTTACAACTAATTGTCGGCGCAATTTGGTTTGGGTTAACAAGTGAAGGCTAACTCGGTTAGACCGATTTGGAACTCATGACGTCAAGCTGAGAAATGTATGTCTTATACAGAACAGCTGGGCTTAACACACAGCAATGGATTTTCGGAATGCCTCTGAATGACTTCATCAAGTGCAATTTTAAAAAAAGATACCAAAAAAATCTTATCCTGTTTCAAGCCAATCGTCTTTTCAATTTGGTTTGACGTAAAAAACTAACGTAACTTAGTTAAAGGGGCTTTGCGATCCTACTTAGGCTAGTACTAGTTTATTTCTGGGAGTCTTGCGGAGAGTAAACCCTTAGCATATATCGATTCTGTTGGAGAAGCCTTTTGAGTCTGGAACTGGAACAATTCTCTTAGGCCTTCTCCAGAAGCAGCATTCCGCCAAGGCTGAATGTTATCGCTAAACTGTCAAGTAAAAGTGATTAGGTCTAGCACCGAATCCAAACTGGTTTTTGCATAGGCCAAGGCAAGAGTTGTTTGGAATATTTGCAGTTCCTGTAGCCTTTCTCTGCACCACAAAACAACCGGAGCTAAGGAGCATGTCGGTAGTTCGTTTATTCTCGTACCTGCCTTCCACTGTGGGTGCACACAGCACTACGTTGGCTCCATAGGACTTCATGGCGTTTATCTTGGTGATAGGCGTATTGTTAGGGACGACGACGGTACACGGGATTCCCGCCATGTTGGCTGCCCAGGCCAGGGCTTGGGCGTGGTTACCGCTACTGTGGGTGATCTGAAATGTGAAGTAATCAATGCGATATATAAAGTTTTGAATAGCTCACATGCATAGTGTTCGAATAAATAAATGAGTATGGCTTAACGCCACATCGGTAATGTTGCAGCCATATCGTGGCGGGTAGTGTTCGAGTGAGGGGTGAAAGAAAACCCACGACACGTGAAGCGATGAGGGGTATATTCTACAAACCTTTGCGTAAAAATATTACTTAAAATCTTAATTTGCAATATTTTTTTTATTACTTACATGTATAGCGCACGCTTGGCTGCCTTAGGTTCAACAGTCATAAGCATTGCACGTTAAGACAATGTTGCGGGAATGTTGCCTGATATCGCAAACTGTGTTGGATTATGGTGATATCATTAGCTATTAGTCTGATTCAAAAGCTAGAATCGCGTAGATCTAGCTCTTGCGTATTGGCGTTATTTGTTTCCAGATGTATATTTTGACAGATTTAATGTTTGGTGGGACTTTTCAGTCACATTGTTTGTAATTACATCCATAGTCCTTTGTGGTAAATGTTACCAACGAAAGTAAAGACAATTTGCGTTTCTGTCAATTAAAAACTGGACCACTAGGTCCTGTTTCTTTTCTCTTCATTTCTAAAACGACGGCTTCAAAAATAAGCAGATGCGCTCATTAAGATCTTGCACAGTGAATCTGGTTAGCTTCAGATTACATGCCAATTATACATATAACGTGGAACATTTTCTCACCACTTTTGCTTTGTCGCCTGACTTCTCCTTGAGACGTAACACCTGAAAAGAGCCGTAAACTAAACTAAAATAATTGCATAAATCAACCGTTCAAATCAAGATGAGGCATTGCCATTCATTTAGACGGAGTAGCTTGAATACATGCTCTTCAAAGAGTTAGTCCAGCCCAATGCTTTAATTATTACACTTATTACATCCATTTTATTTTTTGATATAACGTGGATCTTAGGTTTTATGATAGAGGCAAACCATATCGACATGTTTCAACCTGTATTCGAAACACTATAATCAGTAAAAGAGTACCTGTACCTGTCTCCAGATGGAGTAGCATTCATCCACAAAATAATATGGAAAAGTAAAACATCACGGATGAATAGATATTACTCAACAAAATCTGTATGTCCTGAGATAACCAGACCTTATACGACATTTCTTGCAAACATCGACCTCGTTTATTGGCTATAATTCGGACGTACCGCGTTCAGCGCTCCGCGGGCCTTGAAGGAACCAGTCTTCTGGAGATTCTCACATTTGAAAAAGGCCTTTCGCTCACAGCGAGCATCCGCCGTGGTGGACGTGAACACCGGCGTTCTGTGGATGTACGGCTTGATCCGCTCGTGCGCCTGTTGGATATCCGCCAAGCACGGCAGTTGAACATCGGATTCCTCGGACATCTTCCCACTGTATTTCACGTCAAAATGGTATTACACATTTACTGGAAGGTTATTAAACATTGTACTGAATACATGTAGTTCTATAAAGTAGATGACAGCAAGATGACATAATGCAAAGACAAAGGAAATCATTGCACCATGGCTCATCAAGCTTTCAGTGGGTTTTCAGGTATCATCCACAGGTAAAATTGGAATCCCATCTTGTGCAAAGAGGCATTAATAGACCATCCACACCTACATATGTGTAGGGCAGGCTCTTACCTTGTGGATCATTACTAACACTCGGTGATGTACAGGATGGTAGCTACGTTACTTTGAATGAACAACGGACATTGGCATTTCTGCTTATGAAACCAAAGACAATATACAGACAAATCTGCCTACGCAAAACTATCAGATAATATTCGCAGTGATCATTTTGGCTGGACACAGCTTGGTAAAAGCATGTTTTGTAAAGGATTGCAATAAATTTTTTTTTTGTACTTTCAAAGGCTAAATATTACTTCGTGCGCTACATGCTAAATAACTAAGAAATAGAATGGGCATAACTCTAAGGAAAAAAACCAACGTCGTAATGTCATAAATCTTGAACACTTCCAAGAAGTAGGAAGTGGATTGGTAATCTTTATAGTACACTTAGCTTAGTATACTACTGCCTGCTTGTCTTTCCCACAGTTCCACCTAGTTGCTTAGCATTTATAGTATTTAATGACATGGCAGGCAGTTTCACCGCAGAAAAATAAAGGAATGGAAAGATTTTGATATGTGGACTGGAGGGCTTTTATACATTTCGATAATGTACAGTTCTATGCTCCGGTTACGTAAATGCAAACGACTAACAACTGATATACTGGAATTAAACCGCTATGTGCGTAGTTAATAACTGCCATGCAACAGGCCGAAGATTGGTTTTCATGTGAACGTGCATAGCATTCACAACTTCAGACTTGCACCGTTTTAGATCAAAACACTGCTATGATCATTACATACAGTGAAATTGAAGACGAGGTTTCATTTCAGCGTTACAGCTAAAGGATTCATATCCCACGCGCGACATCATGCAGACATAGAGTTTCAGGGACTAAAGGTCAGTTTACCTTGCCGTTTGATTTGTGCACATAAGTACTAAATTGTTCCGGAATCATAACAGAAGGCCTAGGCGTAGTAATTTTCATGAGGAATTTTACACGTAAGTAGAGACAAATTTACTCCCAGTGCTATTATATATACTCATAGGATGTTAACACACAATATAGGGTGAGCGGTTTGTGTGTGCTTAGCAGGAACTATACATACCCATGTGGACAACGTCTAGGACAAGGTCATTGGGTTTCACGTGTGTTTATCAATCAATTTCCCAATTACTGACTCTTGTTTCACGTTTGCTTACCTATCAATGTCCTAATGACTGTAACGACAAATGAGCGACGTTTAAGCTTTACCCCGTATAAAAGATGGTCACACGGTGCTCTCGTTTGGCGGAGGCCAACCGTACACCTATAATGTAAGGAGAGCTAGTCAATACAACTTACTGGTAACAAAACCAGTCTGTGTAAAGTGTCATTCAAAGTTTCGTTTTAGCTCTATAATCACAAAGAAGTAAACATGTATATATCTAAAAAGGTAAAACTTGAATGACGCTGCCGCTGTGCTTTGTATTTGAACTTTTCCTTTGAATTTATGCCCCGATTCCCTGTACTACATGTCGATGTATGCGTGAACCTATACATCATTCACGTGATCCTTGTAGACATGGACATCATTGACGATTACTGAGCCGTGCAAATCGTCCCAAGCCAGAAGCACAGTGGCTTCATGCATCGTTTCTGTATATCAGGTGTTGACTTACTGAAAACTGAACCTTTGGTTCTGCAAACAAGTGGGGTGTCATGATTTCAGTACAGTCGTCTACAGTACGCTAGTGCTTGTCTCGGGGGACATCAGGGCATGGAGCATGTAGTCTATATATATTGGATGACTTCCCGGGCTAACTTGTAGCGCTTCCCTCAAAGTATATATGGTTCGATATCTCATATGACCCACTCTGTTGGGCAAGCGGTCATTACCTGTATATACAACAGGCGTTGAGTTGACTGAGCATTACAAAAACATAGGTATGGGCCGCTGAGTAAAATATTATTCTAACACATCTGCCGTGTGATATGGCGCTTTACAGTTGGTGTATGCAAAAAAGGACATAAAGTTCGGACTTTCCAGGGAAAATGGCGGTATGTTAATTGAAGCTATAACAGTGCTCATAGCGAGTCATTTCTCTGCGTACCTGACGTAAATTATGGAAGTAAATGTGAACATGAATATCAATAAATCAATCGAAAGCACCATATTTTCAATGAAAAAAAAATTAATGCGAGCTTATAGCAGTAGGTCAAAGTTTTTGGCGCAGCGTCACAATTTTATGACGTTTTCATAATGAATCGAAATCGTTCTCGCGTGATTTACACTGACATAAATCACTGCAAAAAATCTTTTATTTCTGAAATATATGACCATTCAAACATGTATGTTGTAAAATAGTTATTTATTTACAGCGAAGATGTTAAAACAGCTGAAGCCAAAACATTATCATATACATTGTTTTGCACATAGTGCATGGGAGAATCGTGTTGACATATCTCGAAAAATTCCACCTCGACCCTTCGCTGGGACAAGAGGTTCAATACCATACCTAAAGTAGTCAAGCTTACAATATTTGTCTTTCTTGATTTGACACTGTGCATGTAGACCAGTGTACCAGCATTGTATAATCTCGCGCATGGGACTACAGGTGTGTGGTGTCAACTGCATGGCATTACAGGTAGACACCTCTGTTACTATATACAAATGTATATGTAAATGCAAGAGTCCGGCTCACTACATGGATACCTCGTCATGAAAGGCCAAAATATTCCTGACAGGGATATAAGCGCCAAGTTAACAGACAAAACAAAGAAGCAATGAACAGTTTTCATTATTGGACGACATAAAAATGGAGAAATAGTTTTGCACTTGAAATAAATTCACTGCCAGACTGCTTGTTTGTTTGCTTAGGGTTTAAAGTGCAGGTTTGTCATATCACTAGGGTGGTCTTCTTGTAGTATAGGCCAGTTCCAGTGCCGGGAACGGATATGTCCAGCGTGCTGATCTTTCGGTACTCCGGGGTTTATACACTGGTGCGGTTGTAAAGTAATGACGATGTGCACACATATTCTGACGACACATAAAATGGACTCCTTGTTCACGCTGCACGGAATTGACGTCGCAGGATAGGTATTTGATTGGGAATGAATTTTTCGAAACTGCCCATTGCTGCAAACTGCATCTCGATACCGTTACTGGTTCGGGAAGTTTTACTTCATTACATACATAAGCAGAATATCCTAGCTATCATGAACATTTTTCCTTTGAGTTTCTACTCAAATAGATCAATTTTTGTGAATCATGACGACATTATGTCGCCCTATCCGAGACGAAAACCAAGGCAAAAGCGCCAATATAAATCATCGGCCTGTCACCTTCTCCATGTCAGTGGAGACCAGTTCAGCAACCTCTAGGTTCTGGATCGATGCTCAGGATTGTCATGGCCTTTTCGCTAAATGAGGTTCGAATTTATATGCCTGTCTTCCTAGTAGTCTTTCTGAAACGGAAATCTAGCCAGGAATAAGAGCTAACACACTTTACTTATTTCTTGGGTACCTGTGTTTATATATTAACCAAACAAATGAGATGCTAGTTTAGGCGATTCCATGTAATTACTTCCTAGAAGAGAACATAATAATGAAGTCCACTGCCTTAATAAGCACTGGGGACTCTAAAAAGGGGAGATTAGTTTTCGAAGTAAAACCTTTCCCAGCAATGAGAGAATTGCGTCTGCTCATGGTAATTTTCTGTCGTCTGCCAAAGCAATTTCCTATTTCACAGAAGCCCCTTGAGGCGGATTTAAATGGGAAACGTTTAGGACAGATCGCCCTGAGACAGAACGTTATGCTCAGACAAATTTCATCACTTCGTTCTGGTTTCCGAATTCCACGCATGTAATGGACCTTCACGAAATAACCCTGCCTGCGTTGTGCGGGGTGGAGCCAGCCATCAACGCTAAAGCGAATTCTGGCATGGCTACTTGGACGTGCTCAAGGCTCGTATATACGTAATTCTGAGACTGGTACTCGTAGATTGCAAGAGGCACTTGGTCAATACAACGTTCCACAGAACCGTATACCGCCTACTGGGATAATTCATATATACCTGCAGAATAATGACAGAACGAAATGAAAACATCGGTCATTCTGGAATCTCTCCTGTCTGAAAATACCACACTAATAAGGCTGGGACATTGGAAAGCTTTCCTAGATCCGCGAGGAATGCATTAATTCTGACCGTCTTCTTGGCTGACATAAAATCAATGTTTCGTTCTCTCAAGGGACACCTTGTAAGCACAAGAAGGCCAGCTGCCTCTGTACTATCGATATAGAGGTGATACCATGACTTTAAGCAAAAAGAGAAGAATATGGGCGAAAGATGGTTAGTGTTTATTGGTTATTCTGAAGGCCTTAATGCAAAAGGCAACTACTTGTATAGTATTAAATAAACGTGAGGCATTTGTATATAGAATGTATGGTATACCTATGTCTAACGTCACCGAACAATATTCAAGTCTTTAAAAAAAGTGATCATTTGGTATAAATTTCGGATAAATCGTCAGATGCAGGTGCACGATCTCAAGAAGAGCCACATTTGAAAGGATTTATCACTAGGAAGTGTGATCTTTCAAATGTTGCTGATCTGCCAGAACGTCTCTATTCGATCCATACATTGGGTATATCAGGGGTATAATTTTGAAATGTGCTGCAAAAATGGACATAATGACTTCTACTTCAGAGCCAAACAAAAATAAGATGGTAAAAATGCCTCTTTCATGGAAGAAATATTATCGAGCTGGAATTTGGCAGAACACCAGAACTGGTGAAAAAAGCCACCAGAAAGCTACTTTCGTTTCCCACACATGAGGCCTAAAATATCCCACAAGCCTCCATTATTTGATTTTAGTTCACAGCTGTTTAAGCGCCCGATACGTTGAGTTATAACACAACTACTTTCGAACGAACACATTCTTAATCCGCCAGGTTTGATGTATTCACTTTAACCTAGCCATTCCTTATGATGCCCATCGTTCTTTGACATGCACTTCGTGGTCTCGTGCTGCCATAACCTAAAACAGCACTCTCTGGCGTCTAGCCTTGTTAGTAAAAGGTGACTCTATGGTGAGCTGTGTACATTTCTAGCCACTACCATCTGTTCACTGGCATGGACCCAATGTCTCTCATTCGAACAGATCTTAAACAACAGATACAAGCAGGTGCTTGTCTCTCGTCATTTTAGGGAGGGTAGTAATACCAGAGAATAATGTACGAGCATCAAGGCAAAGTAAAGGCCATTGGACATGACGAACCGCTATCAGTACAATCTTCATCCATGCACTTACAGCTGTGCCTGGTTTGAAAATGAACGAATGGACGTCACTGCATTTAATGCAGCCAAAACGATCGAAGCTGTGACAATGTATGGAAGGGCTAATGTTTAACAGTATTAATGGATTTTTAAAATGGACATGTTGGAATCTCTTCGGTCACTTATACAAATCTGATTAAGCTTGACTACCTAGGCTGGTAAAGTCATTAACAGTGCGCCGCCATGGATTGTTAGCGATCGCGCAGCTGCTATGCATGAAAAAGATTTAATGCGCGTTTCATAAGTCATAAGTATTTATACAATCTCCATGATACGGCGGCTGAAGACAGTTTTAAAGATTGTAATTTCGATGGCTCAAACACAAGGGAAAAATCACTGGTACCTTATTGTCACATACACTAGTACTGGTGCAAAAGGCCACTGTCATATAACATGGAGAATGACCATTCGCAATGATCAAATATCACCAAGATGGGTCATTAGGGTCATTATCATCTGGACGGTCGATTCTCGTTAGTGGGATCGTGTTTGCCTTTTAAAGACGGATACTCTAATTCGGTCGGCCCACAGTCGGATGAAGACCAAGAGATGTTGAAATGGCTTGAACACTTCTTCTTATCGCAAGTGTACATTTCAAGCTGTGCTGCTCTACGCCGCAGGCCGCTATGTAGGCCACTGTGACCGAGGTGCAGTGTCATTTTATAGAGGCTTCACCATCATAGGGTGACCGCCATGTAAAATATTCATTCACATGGAAGGAACTCTGGTTAACATCTTGCAGGCGCTAAGAAAGGCTTCTATCCAGAAAACCACTTGAATCAATATGGCCTATATGTACATTGAAACCAAGATTCATTCCCGGGATTCGTATGTCATGGCTGTGAAAAGGACTGTCGTTGATGTTTATACAGCGCTTTATGCATCGCGTGGTTATTAGCACCCCAATGATATATCGAGGAAATTGTGTGACTTTATGCAGGATATCACTGATCTTATAACAGGTGTGAAATTAGAATCGATATTTACACTGTCTGGCATTTCACTGAATACTGAAGGTCTAAATACATTAACTCACAGGAGGTATACTAATAATATAAGGGGATATGCGTCAATACACATACACAGGTGATTTCCCTTGTAACAGTCCCTCGTTGTGTCGGATTAG
This sequence comes from Acanthopleura granulata, assembly GCA_016165875.1. Classification (NCBI taxonomy): domain Eukaryota; kingdom Metazoa; phylum Mollusca; class Polyplacophora; order Chitonida; family Chitonidae; genus Acanthopleura; species Acanthopleura granulata. The sequence goes on along the minus strand of JABBOT010000012.1, from coordinate 4,514,293 downwards.
ATGTGTAACCCAGAAACACTTCATAGGAAATATATACACAATTTGTCTTGGCAATATTTTTCCAGCTTTGGAAAAGTTTCACATTTGACCCTTAGCCTGAAATATGAAACTTTGAATAAACAAAATCTGTGGCTTCTGAGCTGTATTGGCATGTGGCACGTCTATAGAGAAGGAACTACGATGTGCTGGTCTCAGCTGTGAAGTGCTGGCTGCTTGTGCAGTAGGCCTACTAAGCTAGGCGCTATATAATGATTGCGTTGGCTGACCTTTTTTACACCAGCAAAAGCAACTAATTTGTAGGAAGTGTAACCTTTAAGATAATGCGATAAATTGTCTAACAATCATTGGCGATTGTATGCTTCCGAAATAAACGGCTTGCTTCTCTTCTGTTTTAATGCGTAGGCTATAAGAAGTCATACTTCGCGTCCAATATGGCGAAGTTGGCTTCATACACCAAAAATCTCTCGAAGCAATCCGATCGGCCTTAGATTTGGAGATGAGTGTCATTTATCATAAACAGCATAAAGTATCGCCATAGTGGATTATTGGCAGAAAATACAAAGCAACTCACATTGACTGGGGCGGCCTTAGGCCTTGACAACGTGTCACTTAAAGACGTCGACGTGAGAGATCAATCGGAATGGCCAGTACGATGTTCACTTTTTAGCGTAGACCCACAATACCCGTGTAGTATACGGGCACTGGCCTAAATGTTAGCAGGAGCAGTTTTCCTCAAAAGACCTTGGGAGGTTAGAATGTGCCGAGTCTGAAGACGCTGCCGATCGCTGTTATCTGAAGGGTTATAAAACTGGGCTGAGCTGGGAACAACACAATGGCGAAAAGGGGACTTCCAGCGGAGAAACGATCTGCTCAAGGAAATTCAAGGTCTGAGTCTGAACTGTAACACGCTCTGGGCGTTACTGTAACCCTAACAGGCTCGATATTGCGCCAGCTATAGAGGAGAGCACACCCAGACAGACCATATGTGGAGCAGACTTTTAAGTTCAACATAGGCCGAAAATAATGGAGTATCGAGATCGAGTGATTGGGCATTTTTAAGGTTCTACTACAATGCCTGAAAACGATGACCAGTTTGGTTGTTAGACCCTTTTATGGGTTGATCGCGGTCCGGCTGTTGCCAGTCGTATTGTAATCCTCGTTGAATTGTCAACAATGTGGACCCGAAGCAATTGGGCCATCCTCAAGACAGTCTATTCATAATTTTTAAGTCAACATAACATGTGAGTGTTCCTTTGGTATCCAGCAGGATTACGTACAGGCTCTGTATACTGTTCCACGAACACTAAACGGATTTTTATGCGTACTTTTGTGAGGTTTCGTCACATGAATTCATTAAAGAAGGGTGTAAAGGCGCAACAAGATAAATATATATATAAGTTTCTCTTTTTAAATAATCCTTGAACACTTTTACCACACGTAACCAATGCTTAATTTCTATCCAACCAACACTTGCATATGGCCAATAACGTAATCGAAATAAACGTAAAAGTCTAAATTAAATTATAGTGGGGGTATAGTCAGTCGGTTAGCGCGCTAGCGCAGCGCAATGACCTAGAAGCCCTCCACCAATGCGGTCGCTGTGAGTTCAAGTCCATCTCATGCTGGCTTTCTCTCCGGCCGTACGTAGGAAGTCTGCCAGCAAACCTGCGAATGGTCGTGGGTTTCTCCCGTCTCCTCACACCATAATCGTATAAGTGAAATATTCTTGAGTACGGCGTAAAACACGAATGAAGTAAATAAATAAATTATAGTGACCTTCATGACGGATGATGCATTCAATGATTTTGCATTCAAAGGTAACACTAGTTATACTACCACGGTGTCTCATTGTCTACAATGACACCATGTTTACTCTGCTTCATATCCATAACAAATCATGCTGTGGATACCAGATATGACACCCACTCATGTTTATTAAATAGCCCACTGCAGGACACCAATCCATCCATTCAAAACATAAATATTAGGCGCAACATACCCTATACTTTTGATATTTGGGGTATAATAAACGATCAGGGTACCTAAATATTTATGAAGTCAAATGACAGGTATGCAGTACGAATAAAGCTGCTATACTGCTATCCGATGGCAAAATTAGTATAACGTTGTGATGTACTATACGATAATATTATCCGGCTTCCATGCATCGTCGGTAAATATCAACTAAGCAATACGTACGTGCTGGATGGGGAGTAACCTCCGCAAATTTCGTCCACGGTCCAGATTTTGTTATGTTTGTACGTTGCTACGAAGATCCAGCTAAAAACATTTTGCGAGGTTAGTCAAATCAGAGGCAACAAGTGTGGTAGAGTTCATATCGTGTCCCCTCTATTAAGATTTTAGTCTCATGTTTGACTACAACTCGAAATTTTTACCTACCAACACACACCTTAGCAACATCGCTGCAACTGAATGAAGTAAAGGATTACAGACATACATGCCTTGATAAAATGCAGTGTTTTGTTTTCCAGAAAAGAGCATGAATTGGCGACATCTCGATCAGTGCATGTCGGTCATTGACCTGAAAAAAGTAAAGCGAAGCTGTCCATTTGTAACGTGTCGAAATACGAACGCGAATTAAGACAGGCTACACAGAGCTCGGGCTCTTGTGGAGCGATCAGAAATATTACCCACGAGTAGAATGTGTCAGCTTTCACAATGTCCTAAAGTCTCGGCAATGGCATTATATCTCTCCTCCTCGTTGTCTCTGGGTGGTGAACATTGCTGATAACGGCCTCCATGGTTGAGGTCGAATGTGGAATGACCTAGGAGCATCCCATACAATTGCGGTCACTGTGAGTTTAAGCCCAGCTCATGCTGGCTTTCTCCCTCCGGCCGTACGTGGGAAGGTCTATCAGCAACCTGTGGATGGTCGTGGGACTACCCCGGACTGGACCCGATTCCTTAATACCATAAGGTCACCCCCTTATCCGTCCTATAAGGGACATATTCCTGAGTAAGGCGTAAAACACCAATCAAATAATTACACTACCATACATGGAACAATATTCGCTGCAAGTATAGGCCTAATTATAGGCCGAGAGATTGTAGAATACATTGTTTCTTGAAAAATAAAAGCTTCAGCAGTAATTTCCCGTCGCGTCAAGGAGCTTTAAATTATCTAGCAGTGATCGGGGTATTATGACGTCGTAACGTTATTAACAGTGTTCATTTAACATTCCTTGGTGACATGTCGTTGTTGTCTTTCTTGCGTCACATTGTAACTCTTACGCTTTCGCGTTCTCCCTTCATCAGACGCAAATATAGAATCTGCTGCAGGGTATAGAGTCCCACCTGTCTACCATGTGGCCATTATTGTCCAATCAAAAGCAATAGATTTTTTCTGATGCGGAATAAAGAGATATACACGTCCGTCACGTGTCCAGTCAGAAGAAGAGGACTTTGTCTGATGCGGGATAAGTAAATATACATCTCCACTTGAACATGTTGAATCGCTAAGTTATAGGCGACTCCATGCTTAATCTGACTGCATTGGTCCGGCACACCCAAAAGCGATAGAGCAAACCTACCATGATCCAGTGGATATATCTGTATATCACCCTACTGGGAGTTAAAGACTTCAATACGCGGGATCACTGGTCTCGAGAAAGATTGCATTTAGTCCCTCGGCCAACAAGGATACATATTCGTAAATAGGGTCTCGCTCAAGTAGTGTAGACACCACGAAGCTCGAAGCCCGCCTTACGTTACGATCATTTAACAACCATGTTGAAGTATTTCTTGGCGATGGCGGTCTGTTTTATGCGTGAGCATCCGACGTAACCCAGTCATACTGACGAACTTTCTTACAAGAAATTGCTCGACTTCCCTAATTGCCATTCGAGCGTCTCCGATCGCTTATCTCCCAGCCTCCACAAGCGGTGCATGGGAGTAGGAACACCTCCAATTTCCCTGCAAAAGTCCGGGTATGAACCCGCGCCCCGTGGGTCAGCGATAAAATGGCAAGCGCATCTACACCCTGGCAGTTCCATGCATTAATCAAAGGTGGGCGAATATTATCCTACCACTAAACATATGCTTTCATGGCGGTGTGATCGGTGTAGGGTCAAATGGTAAAGAATTACAAGCATCTCAAAGTTTATATTATCTTCTACACTGTTTATCTGCTCTGTATCCATTGCTTACGGGAAATAACTGAAAGGAGACCTGTGTAAGATTCATCACCAGAGTTCCTTTTTTATTCTTCTCTTGATTTTCGCAAAAAAAATCTTCAAGAGCTGAGTTATATATATATTGAAAACAGGCTGTACATATTACGTTTCTATAATGGTACAGTTTATACACAAATTTTACGACACAGTCAAATATCAAAACCACCAAAGCAACCACAGAAAAGGAACACCGGACAAAACAACAGTTATGTCCCCTTAGACATCACACAGAACGACAATGTACGATCTATCCCTTGGTATCGTGGCTGCGACTTGCCAAGTCGTGAAGACTGGAAGTCCCCTTGATGGCAAAGTGCTCCCCATCTCATTTCCCTGTATATATAGCATACGAAAGCTGGGTAACTATTACATCAACAACCACACTTCTAACCATTCGCTTCACATGGCAGAATTTCTTCTACGAGGCAATCCTGAATCTCTCGGTTCAATGTAATCAATGTGGAAAATTTTCAGGCTAAAACAAAACCTAAAACTACTTATCAAATGGGCTGTGAAACAAAACCAAAACAATTCAACAAAGATTAATTAACCATTCAAAAACAATTAAATATACATTAAACAGCATATGAATAGTTTCTTCTTCCTTTATGATTTTTTATCACTTGAACCCGATACAGTCGGTTATAGAGAAGCTTGCTATGTGCAGGGTGGTATATACACAACGTACAGTCTACTGCGCTTAAATACTAGCTAAACAATATTTAAAAAATACTTCTTTACAGAGCTCAATAAATACATGTCTCTAAATATGATACAGACTGTTTGTGCCATTTCTAAAATTGACCATTTCAGTCAATACAAACACTTTTCTACACTGGTTGGGATCTGTGTGCCACAAATAGGATACTATGCTCAGCATAGGAGAGCCTACATTTATCCTCGCAATAGAAGGAAGCAAACATTAGGTTTAACATAACAGTTAACATATTCTTCACGTCAAACGCTCTGCACTTCTACTATTCGTTCAATCATAGTCTACTTGATATCACATTAGATTACTTTGTTTTTCCAGATATAATGTTTATATTTCAACAAAAGGAAAGCTGTAATTTGGGAAAAAAATATGATTGTATAATTACATTATCATTACATTATCCATTTGTGTCATTACAAAGACAGGGTAATACTGCAACACACATGCACAAGACGGCTTCAGATTAAGAGTCCTCCACGAAACTCCCCAGAGACATACGTATCCCTCTAAGCCACTGGGTTTCTGTGTATCCTGCTTATCTACATTGTAAATATATGATGAAAAAAAAAAAAAAGAAAACAAAAAATAAATAAAAATGAACTGGAAAAACGTTTAGCTCTTCAGAATTGGTACAAGGATGTACATGTAGATGCTATATGTACAGACGCCTCTGCATTATCCTACACATGTTATTTATAATAATAGTTCCCATATTCTCCCATCCATTTGTATGTACTGGTAAACACAAGTCGACGGTTTACATCCCCACCCTTGCAAGCCCATGCTCCAGCACACCGGGTGGATGGGAAGTAATTCACGCATAAACACATGTACATGCAATTTTGACGAGCAATTCAACCTCAATCATCACACAATGCCAAGTGTACCCAGAAAAATTAGAAAATACAAGCATTGTTACAGGGCAGATAGGAGAGCCATTCCACACTAGTGTGAACTGCATCTCTCATATCAAATTTACATATATCCCCAATACCTTCTGAGAAGTACTGTACTAGCTCGGTACAGTCCATGTTACATGTAATGCCCCAATGTTTTCTGAGAGTAACAGTAGATTTATGGTACGTTCCAGGTTACATGTATCCCCCTGTGTTCTGAGAGTTACAACAGATTAATGGTAGAGTCCATGCTACATCGCCAGTGTTCTCTCAGAGATATGGTATACAGATGGCAGCGTCAGTATAAGCTGCTTCTGGCACCCTGAGTTGCAACTGGAGCCATCCTGCATCCATGAATCCGTTCCTATGTATACATTACACTCCTTGTTATTGAATTTGACATCTTCTTACATCTTGACCCCCAGCCATCTGAGTAGGAGCAGGACACTTAGTTACATATATCGGGGCTGGAGCTGTCCTGATCCTGCTGCCTCACTGGTCACCCGTCTGGGCTTTCTGGTTGTCTGTATGTTTAACAAGTCCACTGGCAAACCAGGGCAGAATAAATTAGTCCCCTATGAGGCAGCCATCGTCAGCAGTCCACGACGTCTTCCCCTAGCATGATGAACTCCAGGTGTCCTCCGCTGCCACTGAATTCTGCCTGTGACGGGAGGGACTCGGGGAAGGTGGCCGTCTGGGCAGAGGTGCTGGTCATCTCCTTCTCTGCCCCCTCCGCTGTGGCCCCAGGCCCCGCCCCCTGCTCCGTGGAGTACTGCTTCTCCTGGGGGTCTATAGGCTCCTCCTCGGACTCCTCCTCCTCTAGATCAGCTGGCGGTTTCAGTTTGGCAAGCTCCTCCCTCAGCTGGTTGTAGTGTCTCTGTCAGCAAACAGACATTTTGTTCATTTATTTAAAATAATGCCAAATTCCAGAATTTTTCACTTACTCTGATGGTCAAAAGTATTTATTGATGAAAGAAACTGAAGTACCTGGGACAAACTCGCCGCTTTTGTGAAGTTACTCACAAATTTTCCCGTACATGTACTTGATGTACAGGCATGTATACTACAATGATGGAAGATCCGCAGTCTTCAATGAACGTTACATTTCCCAATGGGTTAAACAAGTTTTGTTGTCACCCATGCTGGTCAGAGCATCACAAACAGTGACAGAAAAGAAACAAGGTATTTTCTTCCATACTTTAACATACGCTTATGTAATTAATTCATAGAATATGACAACCTTGATTGATTTTGATCACTAGAAATACAGGGGAATTAGAACCTCTCTCAAGAACATTACTTTTGGTATTCAAACTTCACTGTTCAGTACCCTCTATATTTTCAGCCTGCTCTCTTGCAGGCACTCAGCTGGGCTGGGTTGTCTCACCTTCAGAGCCATGATGCTGTGAGCTATGGACCTGCCTGTCCTCTTGTCACTGGTGTAGCCCTCCATCTCACTGATCCATTCCTCACACTGACGCAGGATCTCGTGACGCTTCAACCAGAAATGTTTGTGTACAACCTGCAAAATAAACAATATGTTTGTTAAATTGATATATACTAACAGAGCGTCTGAAAAAAGGCAAAACTTTACTCTATTAAACCACCTCACAGTTAAATTATACATAAAATTGATCAGGACTTTGACAGGGGTTGTGTCTTTGTCTTTGTTTGTCTAGTTTGGAGGATAAAGATGAATGTCTAAAAAAATGTTCACAGCCAGCTGATACAAGTTCTTCTTTGTACCTGTGCAACAATTTGGCTCTAAAATGTGTGAAATTTGGGTGTAACCTCTTTGACATAAAGACAGTTGTTTTAAAAAGATTATACATCACAAAATGAGACCTTATATCAAGGGATTTCATTAAAGAAATAATTTTGGTATACAGCCCCCCCCCCAAAAAAAAAACCGAAAAAAAACCAAAAAAACAAACAACCCAACCAAAAAGACTTTATATTTCATACAGGAGATATCTTAAAACACCATTTTACCTCTTTGAAACAAGGGGATGGATTCCTGAGCTGCTCTAACATGCCCCACTTGACCGTGGCCTGGCGAATGTTAGCGTCATACTCTCGTGAGCTGGCCGTGCCGGGCGGGGTGCCTCGAGACCTTTCATATCCGGGTTCATTGAAGTATGGTTCTGAGACTAGGATGAGAGATTGGATGGACACTAACACCTACAGAGAGAGGATGAGAGAACTGTACATGCAAGATCCGGAAAATACTTCATAAAAATGTGTGATAGTGGTTTCTGGTACATATATTCAAATGACTGATTACGTCGCATTGGCAATACTTCAACCACACTGTGGCAATTCTGGTATCAAACTTTTTAAAATGTACTAAAATCTGTCTTAAGATAATGCATTTAACTATGATACAAGGGTATCTTCATCCAACTGAAAATCCGAAACTAAAACACAAAAGGTGTCAGCACATGACTTTGGCTGAACACATCATAGAATTATCACAGAGCCTTTCACTTATCATCTCTTCTTGAAGCATTACAAGCTGGGCAGACATAAACAACAAACATAAAAGTATGAATTGGTTTTCACTTTTTCTCCTTAACAAATGTGATGCTCCTCAGCTGGGCTTGAGCACAGAGACTTACCTGTAAAAAACTTGAGGTTTGAGCATTCCACTTTTCTTCAGGCCGACCATGCCAGGTGTTGAGGACACTCAAGCACACCTGTGGAATGACCAATTATGACTGTGAGAAATGATGTTATTATTCTGTAGGAATGCATAACCATGCAAACCATGAGATTTGTATGGCACAGTTTATACTGTATCCAACTGTACATACAGGGCAGCTGTCTGCTGTTAGGAGGGGAAACTCCTGATGTTTAGACGCAGCTTTGAAGCCACAACTTTGTCAAGGACATGTGGACTACACTGAGACCAACACTCCACAAAACACAGCCAAATAAGTTTCTACGTGGAAGTTCAAATTCAATTCTGTTAAAATATTTAAATTATACACTGTGTATGTTTTTGACAGACATTGCTAGAATCAAAAGAATTATTTTTATTAACATTAAGTTTGTTTTACAATAAGTTTCGCTAATTTAGAGGAACAAGTGTTTGTTTGCTAGATTGGTGTCGCTCCCAACATTATCTCTGTCATATCATGACAGCGTCTCCTTGTATCAGGCCAGAACCAATGCGGACATATTTACAGTACTGCCTCTTTGGAGCGCCATGCCGAAGACACCAGACATGACACCCCACCCAGTCACATTATACTGACACTGCGCAGGCCATTACTTGGCACATGGCTCTTATACTCAGTGCTTCACATGTATGTGAAAGTGTAAACAAGAATATTCTGCAGCTCCTTCTGATGCACATTATTACAAAGAATCAAATAAGGAAACTCAGGAGCCTTCAGTCATTTATTCTGCAGGTAGAACAGGTACCATTACTTCTTTACATGTAGTACACATTGCCCACAATCCTATCTGCTTGGATCTATAACATTTTACATTAAAGTCATTCCGTTTTGGTCACGTCAGAGTCTATGCCTTACCTTGCCATCATTATAAAGGTTAGGGTTGAACCTGACGGTATGGTTGCCTGTGGTCTCCAGGTTGATGTTGGGAGGAGAGTTGGGGTAGTCCTGAGGGAAACACACATCAAACTCAAATGCTCCATTAGCGTATGGAGTGCCACTGGGGCCCGTAATAAGCACCTGAGGGAAGGGAGAGACAGTATTTCACATCTTAAAGATTATAACAGGAGTGATTTTAATAATGTGAAAAGCAAAACAAACCCAGCAGAGACAACATTCTCAATGGATTTGACAGACAGTAAAGAAAATCAAAACATCAAACCTCCAAATCATTCTTGATAGATCACACCACAGGATTTCTAAATAATTTTGGACACAGGCTATCCTGCAACCTCACATTCTTTGAATTATTGTTTCAATAATTTTACATGCAGAAAAGCTATATACTGCAGGCACCCTTTCAGAATATCCACTGACCATCTCATCAGTCCTCTATTAAGCACTCAGTAATTTGACATGAGTCTCAAGTCCTCTCTGTAAAAAAATACATCTGACCAGTATTGAGAAGTATTACATGTAGTTACCTTGAAATTGGCAAAAAAGTTTCTTAAATATTCAACACTAATATGAAAACATGTTTTCAATGAAGCTGATTTCCTACTTTCTTTGTGAGCTTTCTGACCTCCGAGTCACTCCCCCCTCACCCCGCAAATCAGAAATACTCATTCCAGACAATACAAGTACAAAATCTTGTACACAAGCTTGTAAAATCACGCTTAATATAGGAGGCAACCTGACCATGCCTCATTTTCTTACAGGACCAATACCTTGAAAACAGTGAAGAAGTCCAAACTTTCACACCACAATCGAGAACAGAGCAAAGTTACCTTCATGACATCGAGCCTCTCCTCGTCACACCTGACAAACACGCTGCTGCTGGCTGACAGAGGAAGGGACGTGGACAGGGTGACCGCCTCCTGGGCCAGCCGTCTCGCCCTCGCAGGGTTGTTCACATCCCCCGTTGCCTTCACGTTAGACTCGTAGTGATGGTTCAGCGTGAACTTTATACCATTACCCTCGTCTACCACCATCTCGTATGTATCTGACGATCCAAGCACGTCATTCAAACGTGTTAATCTTCTTCATGGTCAAGTTTAGGTAAGAGTGATAATGGAAGCCATGGAATCCACCTTTGTAAACTGCACACCCATATTTTTACAAAGCCTGTACTGGTACTCTCAAATCAATAATTGGCTATGAAACGTGCAATGATACATAAGCCAACAAAAAAATATAAATCAAATCAAAGGTCCAGAAGAACGGATACATAATCCGCATTTGTTCTCTATCACCTGTACATGTTGGTGATACATCAGAATTTCTGTGTTTGGTTGCTCTGAATGTAATATGGTAGTGCAACACTAGAGGACAGCATGTTTTTTCACTCGCAACTACAGGTAGGAAAAGTTTCTCATCTGCAAAATAAAGTCACCTCCACCCCGTTTCCTTAAATCTTATGTTACGTTGTTGTCAGCAAATACATGTAGCAGTCCACAGAAAATTAAAAGATGAATTTCTTGAGAATGCTACATTGTAAAAATGCTTTCTACTTTTGCCAGTTTGAGTGTAGGACCTCACCAAACTGTAGTTCCTTCATGGTGTTGATGTACCGCTCATCAGCCGTCTCATTTCGTTTGCGCCTGGAACCTCCCTTGCTGTCAGACTCACTTCCACAATCAGTCATCTCATCTGAAGACAAACACAAGATCAATGTAATATACTTTTCACAATTTGTGAAACAACCTTCCCATAATTCAAATTACTACTACTTCACGTCAAAAAGGGTTTCTGCTCACAACAGAAAAGTCTGGCTGGGCAGATTTCCAATGTGCACGATCCTAATTGTACATGGGGATTGGGACTGTCAGTATCTAGACAGAATCAATACGGACAGTTTCTGCATGTCTTTATCATGGTCAGCGTACTAGATCATTCTGATGACATGAAAGTAAACTGCACATAAGGGCTGATGGAAGCCATGCCACAAACGTCCTACTTCCTTTGAAAATAGTGCAAACTTCAAAATTACTACCCTTTAACCAGGGTTAGATTTCCAGTTGGAATAACCATGTACATCAGATATTTTAGAATATAACACCATCAAACAGACTTGTAGCATCCCATCTGATTCACATTACTGGCACTGCGCCCAGATCACATCCTTAAAAAGCTATGATTACAGCTGTAAACAAATAGATGGAGTTTCCTTTCTCAATATGAATATTTCCTTCTACCATGTCAGTTTTCTCATCCTGCAAATGTTTTACATAGGGCAACGAGAAGACGTCTCAGCTCAAGTGGCACAGATCCTATCAGTATTATATCTGCAATGTTAGTGCTGGATGACATGTAACTCAGATTAGCGTGAGAGAGACTGATTACGTAGTCAACACATTTCCTGAGTAGGAGAGAGACTAGTCACTTAGTCCACCCATTACCTGAGTATGAGAGAGATTGATCACTTAGAGCACCCAGTACATGAGTATGAGAGAGACTAATTACTTAGCCCACCCATTATGTGAGTATGAGAGAGACTAATCACTTAGCGCACACGTTACCTGAGTAGGAGAGAGACTAATCACTTAGCCCACACATTACCTGAGTTATCCTTGAACTTGTCTGTAGTGTTACTCACTCATGAACAACAACACTTAGCTGATGTGTTACCTGAGTTATCCTTGAGCCTGTCTGTAGACAGCTGCACAATTCTGGCTGTCTCCTGAATGTCGGGTATCAGCAGAGCCAGCCCCTCATTCTCCTCTTCCTCCTCATTACTATTCCCACCACCACCTCCTCCGTTGTTACCTCCTTTCGACTTGTTAGACCTGAAACCAGAAACAAAGCCAGTATGATGAGCACAATTACAGGCTGTTCCAGTACTTCTGCAAGCACATGATGGAAAGCTGGTATGGAAAGAGGGGGAAGAACAGCACAGGTTTAGAAATTTCAAAAAGTACAGGTTTAGAAATTTCAAAAAGTACAGGTACAGGTTTAGAAATTTCAAAAAGTACAGGTTTAGGAAATTTCTGGACAAGTTTTCACCTGAATGGAATTAAACTGTCTTTGCACAACATGAGTAAATTTCACCACCTGCTTTATAATCAATATTTCAAGATAGTTAGGTTTGAATAATTCACCGCTGCAGTTCTGAGGCCCCATTCGAAAAGCTTTATGAGTCTAATTTCTCATAGCTTTTCCCCATGACCTCGTCTAGATAATAGCAATATAAACACTGTAAAAGTGGCCCAGGTCCAAGCATTTACGAAACTGGTATTGAGACACTGCATTTTTGCATCAGCTTGGACTCACTTTAGTCTGGAGGCATACGTGTCCACACAGCCCTTCATCTTCTCCAGGAGAACCCCAATAGAGGAACCAGAGTCCTCCTTGTCCAGGGGCAGCAGTAAGGGCACCAGGGACGGGCACACTGCCAGGCCCCGTAACAGCTCTAAAAGGGCACGGTACAGTGGCACATGGCGAGCCATGTCCAGGACGGAGTCATTACGCAGGTACGAACAGATCGCCGGCACCAGACACGATTGGGTCAGCAGTTCAGGAACGACAGCAGGGAGGCAACTCTTGTCATCTGGCTCGTCACTGCTTGAGCCTGACTGAAAGTCTTTGGGGATTGTCCCCCCTGAGTTGATGTAACTGCCCAAGACCTACAACAGAGCACATCATGAAATGAAGCATGAAACAAGGTCAACAGGACATTAACAAAACTTACAGTGGACAATTTTCATTTTTTCTCAAAATATCTGAGTACCCAAGTGCTTTCCTGAATAATCCCTTAGTTATCAAAAGACCATGAACCAACAAGTTAAGGAAGAGGGCAAAACACAAGTATGCAGCAGAATTTTCACAGATTTAGTGACGTGTTGAGAACAAGTTCATGTGTGAAAGGTAAATACTGTATGTTTTACCTGTAGAAGACAGGTGACATGCTCTTCCTCACTCTTCTGTCTCAGTAAGGCCTGTTCAGCATCCCAGCTAGACGTGGTGGAGCCTGTCCCAAACCCTGTGCCCTTAGCCCAGTAATGGTGAGTCTTTTCCTCTGTCACAGGGGTCGTCGTGTTGTTGGTAGGGGTACTCAACGACTGTACCAGGAAGGAAACACAAAAGATGGTTTTATATTCAGCATAGGAAGAGAATTCAAAACACCTGCCTATCATTTCTTGGAGTCCTGACATCTGTTCATCGTATCAAGCTATTCAGAGAGTATCCCAGTTTATATGCATTACACAGATTAGATTCAGTGCTAAGGTATGAAAATCCAGTCACTACAGATGCGACAGAGACATCCAATGGCAGCTTGAATCATCTACTTTCAGCAGCCATTTCAAGGCACATACGCATAATTCATCCATGTCAGAAGAGCCATTTGTCGGCCAACACGATAGCAGCAGAGGCAAATTCTTTACTTTCAAAATTCTTTTGTTAATTCACCAATCCAGCCAAAAGGAGTATAGTCAAGTCCAATGGGAGTGCTAATACCACCTCCCCTCCACCACCCCACCCTGACACCCAAGTCTTCACAGCTTTACCTCGTTCTGTGCAGGTGGGGCTGAACGAGGAGCATGGTGACTGAGTACTGAGAGACAGGCCAGGATCAGATGAAGAGCTCCGATCTCCAGGGTCATTCTCCGCAACAGGACACCGTCGTCTGTGCTGGGGGCCGTCACGTCAAATAGCGTTTTCAGCACATGGAATGGGAGGGTGGGCAAAGAGCCAGCTATGGGCGATGTCAAGATGTGACCTGGACAAGGAACAGGAGAAAATACATACAGTGATGTATCGGGGGTCAACTCCAAGAGCTTCAAATGTCTACCAGAGTCGAATTTATAATATACAGCCAAAATTACAAGAAAATCGTCTTTACAAGTACTTGACCCAATATCCAGGCTATTATTTTCTGCATAAGAATAAGAATAACTATAACCGTTAGAGCATTTAATAGAAATCAATAAACAATAAAATGTTCTAAAACAGCAAAATGTGATGGTCAGTAGTTTGACACTGTGGTAAGACAAGCACTTGGATAAGAAAGAATAAACTATCAACACTCTATCACTTTGCCATACAGTACTAACACTGCCAATCTCAGCCTAATTCAACATTTAATTTTCCCAAATATTCAGACAAAAAAGGAGGCATTTGTCCTGAGCGGAAAAACCTGGTGCCTGCCAACTATAATTAACTATGAGAACACAACTGTTCATACATACATTCATACAATGTTTCTTATCAAATCCATTTGTACAGAAATATTTACCTCCATCTCCATCATCTGTCACCCCCAGGACCAGCCGCAACAAACACTGGGCCTTCTTCCTCTCCTTTAACAGAACCTCAGCGTATCCTGGCAACCGCAGGAAGAGTCCAAACGCCACCAGAGAGTGGGGAGGAATGGTGGGTAGAGCAGCAGGGGCCTGCTTTGTCGGCCTAGAGTTGGACTGTGGTGCAGGTGACATTGGTTCATAGAATGGCTGAAAGGAAAATAAAAAGTACACATAATCAGCAGGGTTAACACGAATCAGTGTAACAGTGTATTAATTAACTAGCTTTGCTAATATTTGACGACATTCTCAAGAATATTTCAGGTATTGGACAGCAATTGGGTTATGGAAGAAACTGAGCTACTATACCTTATCAAGAAACTGAATAACCACTTGGAGTTTTAACTCAAGATATACTGATATTATTGAACTGTTTTCCAAAAATCTTCACAATTCCACTGCACTGACTGTCCTACAGTGTATTCTGAGGAGATCACACAGGGGCGTTCCCCAACCCACCTCGTAGTAATCATCTGAGGGTTCCACTGTGACCCAGTCTGAGCCAATCATGTCACCTGCGCTGTTGTGCTCCGCCTCTCCCACTGTGGCCTGCCTGGTGATCTCTGGGTAGAGGAGGGGCAGGTGCTCTGCCAACAGGGCCAGGCCCCCCACACTGGCAAACACGTGCAGGGCTGACTGACAGGGTGGGGTCTCCAGCAGCAGGTCATCCGGTAGACGGTCCAAGTCCACATCCTCGGGTTCGTACGACTCTTCTGTAACAGCAACATGGACATACATAAATACAGAAGTGTACATCTGCACCTGTGAGACTCTGTGGGACACAAGCCTTGGCAATGATTTAAAGTGACAAGTTATCTAATCCCTGTGTTTGTATTATTATTAACTTTCCACTTCACCATGTCAACATTCATAATGGTTCTCAAACATCACATATTTGCCTATAAATAGTCGCTTGAAAAAATTGCATTTTAAGAGCCAAATACTGACACAAATATATTTCCTTCTCTGATATAACTGTCTTCATGTCCATATAATGCTTACTATATGTAGTGGATATGCTGATATTTCTGGGGTTCAATAGCAAACAGTGGATGTGTAAAATATCAAACACAAGAAGCAATGTAAATATGATGTGGTTGTTCTTGTTGTTGTAGTGAATGATTGCTTAGTAGATTAATTACTATTTTGCAAAGTTAATTACATAGCTTAAATTGAAATATCATGTAAGGATAACTTGCTACCTGTGAATTTAACTAAGTGTTAGACACAGTCTCTGTGTATTTCTCACCCTGAACTGGTAGAAGGTGCCATGTCATATGTGCGTGCTACATGGAGCGGCCATATTTATTTTCACTGTAACTCTCTAATAAATAGGTTTGTTTTTATCTGAACATCTATACATGTTTCACACAACAAAAATATAATGTAGGAAACCGTTTTTGTTATTATTCTGGATGACTTCTGTGAAATCAAACAAAATATGATCTACAGTCATTCTAATGATGCACTTAGTGTAACTCCATTGTGATGTAGAGAGTACTTGATGAAATTCAAGTAACTCAAGGACTGGGTCAAAATATTGTCTACACCTTGACTTCCTCTCACTGACCTGACCATGGATTGGAGTATTTCCAGCTGAGGTATGATAGAGCCTTTGTCATTACCTTATAATGTGTTTTAATTTGGAATTATAAGATTAAATGTCCTATTTTCTCTGTATGTCAGTTTTAACTCTCTATAAACATGGGTCCACACTCTATGAAATCATGGGGTTACCAACAAAACATGCAGATTTCCATGGGGCAATTCTCTTATAACAGTTTCAAGGCATTTATGGATACCTCAATGCCAATGTCTGGAGTGTTCGAAGTTAATGGGGAAATTACTATTACTGTCTTTGCTTGCACTGGTTCCTATGTTCATGTGTAACCCAGTGAAATCATTGGGCACTAGGGTCACCTCGTGAAATCATCTGGCACTAGTGCAAGTGAGACAGTGTGTGGGCTCCCATGATGTTGATGGCCACCCATCCAATAATGACTGGTTCACTGTAATGCTGCAGATATCCAAGACGCCCCGTGCCCCTCTTGCTGTGTCACTGGTCAGCCCCAAGAAAGCTTGGGTAGCATCTGAATCCACTGATCTGTGATTCGCACATTTGCTCACGCCTATCCCAACAAATCACTGGGTACTGAATTTATTGGTTTGCATACAAAAGGAAACCACATAGAGAGTTATTAATTTTGGAATGAGAGAAATCATCCGAATTTAAAACACCTGCACAAACACACAGATCGTATGTCATCTCCTTGAATAAAGTGTTTTTTCCTATATTTCAACTGAGGATTACTGTGTTGAGTTGTTCACTATGTCGTTCTCTCACTACCTTATGATCAGGATTCATAAGCTCTTATCATCGGCTGGTGAATAGCCTATGTGACGTACTTGCTATGGTTGTTGCTGTATGCATCAGGTACTTGGTATCATGAACGACTGATTGATGCATGTATACTTCTCTGAAGCTTTAGCGAGGCTTTATCGCTACAATACGGTCATAAACTACTAAGTGCTGAAGCTCATATTCAAGTAATCATTTAACATTTCAAACAAAGCTTAATACATCTTTGTCAAGACGAACATTACTCTGAGAATCAAGCCATACAAGTAGCTTAGTACCAGTCAAAATTTTCTGTCAAATAAGGTAACTCTACAAGCTTATAAGTCTAACAAATGTTCCCACAACATTAAATACAGACATATATCTCAGATTTTCAGAAATGCCTCCTCTGAACCAAATTATTTCTTCTCCTGAAATGTAAAGTCAACAATCTGTGAGAAGAGTACAAGTCTAGCAGCATACCTGGATCTGAGTTGACAGATGTGGATGAGGACCCTGCAACTCTCTTACGGGACAGCTTCATTGTGAACTCCAGGGAGGAGCAGCCCTGGGCCAATCCATGCTGATACAGGAGTGTCAGCAGCTGCGACAGAGTTAGCTCGCTTGGTAGTGGTTGTTCTGAAAACAATAACAACATATAACTTACAGTCACTGGCTAACCTGTACATACATGCACAGGTTAGCCAGTAACTGTGGAAGCTCACAGGTACATCATACGGGCAGGTCCTATAACAACAACATACATGTACATGTACAGGTTAGCCAGTAACTGTGGAAGCTCACAGGTACACCATACGAGCAGGTCCTATAACAACAACAACATACATATACATATACAGGTTAGCCAGTGACTGTGGAAGCTCACAGGTACACCATACAGGCAGGTCCTATAACAACAACAACATACATGTACATGTACAGGTTAGCCAGTAACTGTGGAAGCTCACAGGTACACCATACGGGCAGGTCTTATAACAACAACATACATGCACATGTACAGGTTAGCCAGTGACTGTGGAAGCTCACAGGTACACCATACGGGCAGGTCCTATAACAACAACAACATACATGTACATATACAGGTTAGCAAGTAACTGTGGAAGCTCACAGGTACACCATACAGGCAGGTCCTATAACAACAACAACAACATACATGTACATATACAGGTTAGCCAGTGACTGTGGAAGCTCACAGGTACACCATACAGGCAGGTCCTATAACAACAACAACATACATGTACATGTACAGGTTAGCAAGTAACTGTGGAAGCTCACAGGTACACCATACAGGCAGGTCCTATAACAACAACATACATGTACATGTACAGGTTAGCCAGTAACTATGGAAGCTCATAGGTACACCATACAGGCAGGTCCTATAACAACAACATACATGCTCATAGGTACACTATAGGGGGAGGCCCTACAGTCAGTTACTCATTCTCAATCACATTCACTCAGAGAATTACTATAACACACTTTATTTCAACTGAAGTTTGGCCTTTTAAAAAAGAACTTTCAGAAGCAGGTAAGAGCTTTACAATGATACTTTGATACCAGCGTTTTCCTAACAAGAGATGAATCCTATTGCTCCAAAACTGTTTGGCAGCCTTTATTCAAAAATAAAGCCAAATGCATCACTTGAAAAAAACTGTTAATCTTTAGGTGAAATGCAGTACACAATTTTTACGTTTGTGTACTTTGAAAGGCCTGCCTAGCTGTGATCAGTGAGAGCTTCCTACTATGGCAGCAGTAATTCAGTAAGAGTGCGTACGTACTGGGGATAAGTTCATGGTGCAGGGAAAGGGTGGGGATGTTCAGTTCTGCAGCCAGCACCTCTGCTGTGTGTCGCCCTCTCCGTGTCGGGGGCCGTGGAGGCAAGTTCTTCTGGGCAGGGCTTTTCTCTCTTTTCTCCTTTGCTGACACACCTACAGATAAACACACAATGACTTATAGTAATTACGCGTGGAGAATTACAATTCACTTTATTCACACAATGAACACCACAAATTCTGACTGTTGAAAACAACAGTATTAAAAATCAACAGTGAGTCAAGTGTAAGCTGTGCAGAATGTTCACAAAATTAACAAAACCAGAAAGAAAGACTGAATGCCAGATTCTCATGTGTTATTTACCACACTTTCTAAACCTTTTTAACAATGCCTTCCACGGGTAACATGTCCCAAGACAGTCCACTTTATAATAATACATGTAATAATGTATCTTTATTCTGAATATCAAATCAGTATGTAAATGCATATAAATGAGTTGTCTCTTTCACACCAACAGTACTGTCAGAATTTACATACTTATTTATTAATTTGGCTGGTGTTTTGATGCCACTCTTAAAACTTTATCACTTATATGATAATATACAAGGTTACTGGGTGGAGGAACTTGGAGTACCAGGAGTGAACTGTTGACATTTGCTGGGTACTTTCCAAACCTCCTGTTTTCAGCGACATGTATAGTCAGAATTAACACTATAGCCCACCTGCTGCTGTAGACAGGTACTCGACCACCTCCATGCCCAGCTCACTCGTGTCCTTCTTGGTGTCCTCAGATCTCTTCTTCTCCTGCTGCTCCATTATGCTGGCCGTCAGGGTGGGCGTGTCTGCTTGTGACAAGCCAGAGGAGAACATAAAGCAACACACTGACCAGCAAACTAGAGGACTGGACAAATACTCTGGGTGCTTTTCAGGAAGAATGAAAGATTTAAGCCATGACAGACTTGAGTCTATAGTGTCATATCAGTTATCTGTCCTATGATATATTGGACGTGGTGAGATTTATGGGAATTTCAGCACACCACAGGCGTGTATTCATAATGAAAGATTTGAAGATACATTCACGCACTGTTAAATCATCTCTAACAGATACTGACATAAAACAACTTTTTAGGGATATAAACACAAAAATTAGGAAATTTTAACATTATAAGTAATGTTAAGTAACATAAATTACACATGCGAACTTCACATGGGAAGGCAGAGATGGTCTGAGTACAGTTTGCAAAGCACATGATCAAAATTTCTGTCATAGAGAAGCAAGTTACATCTAGTACATTACCATATTTCTTCTGATTTTCCAGAAAAACAAATATCTGATGTCCTCATCTGATACGTGTAAAGACTGCTCAAATAAACTGAGTTTACTTAAATATCAGATTGGAAAGATAATATTTGACCTCTTAGTGTCATTTTTATCTGTTTGAAATATTATCCATACATGTCCAACTCATGTGCCAAAATTAGTGCAAATTTCCAGGACAATATCTTGGAGTAAACTCTTAACATGGTACGAATAATCAGAATAAATACAGTATAAAGCACAGGTTGAAAAACCAAGGGGAGACAAACCTGGCTTACCCGAGACCTTGGAAATGACCTGTCCACAGGTGGACTGCAGACTGGTCACCATGGTCCGGTAGAGACGTCCCGCCCCAAACTTGGGGTGCTGAATATGGCTGTTGATCTTGTTGATCTCCCAGCGGAACTGTTTAGACGTGGTCTGTATGGCCACCAGTAACTTCTCATCCTCGAGTAAGACTTGTAGGAAGAGGCGACGAGTGAAGCCGGACAGAGGCGAGGCAGAGCTTATCACACCTAGGGATTTAAACACACAAGTAATGAGTTCGGATATACTGTTTATACAATTCAACTGAGTCCCAAATGATAAAGAGTAGATTCACAAAACATTACTATGTTATGTATTCAGAAAAGTTATGATACAGTTTAGAGTAGCAAATTTTAAATCTGCAACTATGTGTATATTGTGGGTAATGAAAACCCAAAGTTTTCTTTTCACAAAAAATGGTACTCTAAGTTCTTTTTCACTCCTATGAAGCTACAGGAGTTATCTTGACTCGTATCTACAAAGACCCTGCTGTTTGAGATTTTCTCTACTGTCATCTTACAACTAGTACAGACAGGTTTTTCAGAGTGAAGAAATAAGCCTCACCAGTCTTGACCTCTCCTTGACCCTTGATGACATCACAGAGAACCTTGGCAAAGAGATGCTGATTGGCCATGTGGCAGAAGATGACCTGTGAGAAGAGAGAGACAGCGGCTGTCTCCACAGCAGCACGCTCCTCTACCGTTGTCACCTGGCACAGAAGTGTGATGAATGTCAGCCAGATTCATTGACAAAGCCTTTACACCACATACCCATTGTATATTTTCCTGTTTATATACACACACCCTCTGCAAGTGTGTTTATACATATAGGAACTCTTGCAGTCCTGGATTACATAGGTGAAACTTACTGTTAAAATATGTACTTCGCAAGCCCTTTTAAATCTTTTTTACACCGTCACTAATCTTTACACCTTGAGGAATATATCATAATGTTGACCACATTAAGATGTTAACTTAAAAATGAAAGCAAATTCCAGTCAAATGAAAACAGGAGATGGCCTTCTTTCATTTTGATTTATTACACAATACTAAAATTGAATCGTTGTTCACATGTTTCTATTTGTTTACCACACTTGCTGAGACCTGGTTATATGACCAACAATGTTGTGAGAGCTACACTCCACCTTGTGTTTGGTATGTAGTGTGTGACCGTTGGCTGGCTGAGGGGGAAGAGTGTTACACAGCATGGTCAGCAGAGCAGGCCAGAAGATATTCCCCTCTGGACCCCCTAACCAGTCCTTCATCACCACCTCACTGGCCACCTCGGCAAAGAAGTTCAGCACGGCAGCCATCAGGTCTGGGGTGATATTCAGGGAGCGATCTTCAACAAACAGTAACATCATGTGTTAAATAGCTCAATGCTAGCTCTGTGGAGGTGTAATACAGCGAAAAGCGTGTTTCTTAATACATGGAGTGCAGATAAAAGCTTATGCACTAAATAATGACAATAAATATTCTTAATACCAGATACCATCTACAACAGCAAGTTTTAACAGAGAAAGACAAAAAAAAAATAAAACATAAACATAAGTACTAATGGTTCTGCAATAAATCTGAATGAATTAATTGGAATATATTTTTTTTTTATTTATTTTTATAGTTGCTTTATGCCAGAATTTTTTACTTATACCATGGCAATCAGCTTAACGCTGTAGGAAGCTGAAGATTTTCAACAAGTTAAGATCTTCAACCACTTAATGTCACCACTGCTCCCCTCTCCCTTCCCAGCCTGGAGACTGGGAGAACCTATAAATTTCCAGAACAAGGCCAGGTTTAAATCATACTTAAGATATGAAATTGTTCAAACACTGATTTGTTCAAATGCACGTCATGGTGTCTACCTAGATGACCTACCCCAAAAGTTGACATTGTTGGAGCCATCCCTGCCCGAAGTGGATCCGTTCAGACTTTTACTCTGGTCTGTCATGCCTTCCGTAGGAGACAGGTGTTCTGTGTTAAACTGGTGCATTTCCCGGGAACAGAACTCAAACACCCCCTGAGCTAGCACAGCAGGGAAGCCAGTGTCCAGCAACTGCTTGATGGCTGTCAGGGATTTGCATGCCGTTGCTAATGTCCTCAGGTGACTCTCGTCCAAGGTCAAGTGACCGAATCGCGGGAATGTCATGTGACCTTGGTTGATGATTCTGATTGGCTGGGCACTGTGCGTGTTGCTGCATGCTTCCTTGGAGTCATCGGTAAGTCCATGGCCACCGTCATCGTATTGGGAGTTATGGTCCTTGGTATCGTCTGTGATGGAGAGACTAGCACTGCTGTTCGTGTCAACAACAACACCTATCCACTCCAGGACCAGCGTGAAGAACTCGGGACGCATGTAACACAGAGAACACAGCACAAAGTCAACTGTCCTCTTCAGTGGAGAGTCAGTCGGTAACACCATGGACCACTTGTAGATCACACTGGAACAAAGAAACAGGTAACATTAATGCATTGTGTTCCTGTGTGAAACTAGATGTACAAAACAGGGAAAAAAATATAAAAACCTGATGTGTATACTTTAAAGAAAAAGATAATTACAACACATTGTGCTACACCGCTATTAAAGTCTTCACTAACTGTTGCAAGCAGTTAAATAAGGGTCTTTGTCTCTCTTTCGGACAAATTTTTAACATCCTATCTCTTAGATGGGCCATTTACTGATTTGAAGGACTTATGATGACATCAACTTTTTTAACGACATGCAGCGAATGAGAATCAGTACTTGCTTGTTTTTAATTTTAAAATCCATGCAACTGCCAGGAAACACTTGTAAGAACTTTATGCCACGACCAAACACACACATAATAACCCTACACAAAATACCGTGAAAGTGGCCTGACCTGACTGAGGGTCCTTACCTGACCAAGTCTTTAGTGATGACATCCCTGAGGGAATGCTCATCCGCCTGGCCCCGACTCTGCCACAGGATAGCCCCGATACAGTGGATGTGGGCAGGGGCAGGGTTAGGCAGGGAGAAGTACTGGTTGTGACCAGCTTGGGGGCTGGGGAAGCTGTTCTCAGCAAACATGGATGTCCTCTGTAGTGCGAGCCTAGCACTATCGCCCAGCCACTGAGCCAGGGCACGGATTCTGTCAATGTATCAGCGTTAGTGTTATACATGAAACAGTATCTATGAAGCACACAAGAAGGTACCAGCTGTATGCACATGTCGCACATGTATAACCACGCAGCTAAATGGCACATGGAAACTTAACCAATGGATGTCTCTAAAAACTTGTTTATGTCCATATTTGTGAGTTGTTTTACATCTTTTGTAACCTGTTCATTCTGAAGACATGTTGATGTTGTACATACACAGGGGTTTCTCTAGCCACTTAGGAAATATCAGAAAATTGAATTTTAGACAAATTAAGTGTAGTGACTTTTCTCGAAAAAGAGTTTTTAATACATACATAACGAATAAATATTCGCTTTTCTGATTGGCTCAAACTGAGTTTCTAAAAACGAATTGGCTAGAAAAACACCTGATTTGTTTTAAGTGTTGAAATACTGGAGGCTATACCCACCTGTCCACTGTACTGTGGTCTTGAGTTATACCAAGTCTGTACAAAATCTCTATCGTGGAGTCATTTGCTATGCCATTCACCTTGCCCAAGTACGGAACAGTGGCATCTAAAATGTAAAGACAACAACAATAAACAAAGCAGTCTAGAGGTCAACATTTGCTTGCTATCACTCCTGTTTCATCAAATACCAGTCCAACACTACTGACACAGAAGTTGTAAAATTCATGTATGCCTTTGACCCATTTATTCCTGTTTTTAAATGAAACTCATGTCATATCCTTATCCAGATAACCAAAACATCACCATAAACTCTACAACTCCCAGCTAACAGAAATATACATGAGACATAAATATACATATGACTGACAGTATGGGTACACTTTCATTCCTCAGAACTTGAATGACATGCTCACCAGAAATATCTGTACCCATTGACGTGTTAAACAGACACACATACCTGTCTCTTGCAAAGTAGAGACATTTTTCAGGATGTTGTCTATGAGCGCCAGGCCCATCTCCGAGGAGTGTAATCCTATCTTCAGCAGCACGGCCTCCATGTTGGTGGCGTAGATGCCCGCCACAGGTGACACCAGTAATGCCATACAGGTGGTGAGGAGGTTTGGCACCTGGGCTGCGGAGGCTGACACCTGCTCGGTCACATCATCGTGTGCTGTCAGGCAGTGGTGCAGCAGACGCAGCCAGCCAAAACTGCAGGTATAAACAGTACGGGGTTTGTGTGTCGGACCAAAGATTCACGTGCAAACACTTTTTATAAGTGGCAATGTGTACAAACAGGTATTTTTACACTTACATGGCAATACTAGTGAAGACAGATTTTGCCAGACACTGAAATTAAGGAGTTCAATGTATAATTTGTCCTCAAATTTACAATTTGTCCTCCATTTTCTCCTATTTCTTCCATGATAAATTCACCCAATTCAGCCTAATTTTATCTAATTTCGACAGATAAATTTTTAAAATTTCATGAGGTAAATATAATTTGAGAGGTAAAGTTTTGACATTTGGTCAACCACATGAACATCAAATAATGCAGGGGAAGTATTAGCAACCATGCAAAATGAAAAAAAAAAAAAAGATACAATGAATGTTCCTACCTGGTTCTGGACACAAGGTCTTCAGTAGGCAGGAAAATGTTACCAGTTTTGTAGCCGGACTCCCCAAAGGCACTGTAGCCCATGAGGAGGACTTGTGAGAGTCCGATGGTGGTGGAGTCGCGGGCCTTGTGTAAGCGGATTGTCACCGATGTGGCAATCTCGGGCTTCTGTAGCTGGAGTTTGATGAATGCCAGACTGCTGGTCATCAGGGGAGGGCAAAGGGGAGTAACTGTGGAACCGTCTCGACTTATCTCAAGAGACACAAAGGCTGGGCAGGCTGTAAATGAGAACGAAACTGTTTATTTGTAGTATACTGTTTTTCAGATGTATAAATGTATTTCATCTTCTAAAATATGAAATCCATATGCTGTACCAATGGAAGTATTTTTGGCCATTTTAGTATCAGGAATTCAACAGTACAGATTTCTTTCTCAATGTATCAAAAACAACACAGAATAGACAGCAAATCCTGGCAGCCATGCTAGTTGCAATCAAATGATCAAACAATGGAAGTTGGGCAAACCTTACAACCCTTATACTGGCTAAATGTTACACATACACTGTCAATATAAAAATACTAGATGACCTAATAACTAAGAGGCTCCGATAATCAATTACTGAGATCCGACCACCATATGCACATATATGTGTTTGTCAAGAAGAATGTGCGCTCAACTGACATATACTGTCAACCAGCGAGATGTCTTAAGGTGTGATATGCTGATTCACAAGTTTATGAGAGACTGTTTCCTCATGACAACTTACTTGCAAGTGAGGTGAGGTGAGGCTGAATCTGCACCTCCTTGAGGAGCACAGCAAACGGCAACTGTATGGTGAGGTCCACCCAAGCCTCATCTGGGTAGAAGTGGTACGACCAGGCAGCCGAGCGAGCTCTTCTGTGTGGAGGAGACGCCTGAATCAGCACGTCAGCAGGGCTGGCTGTTGGACTGCTTGATGTTATTGTTCCTGTGAGTATGTGCAAACACTTTTTACTCTTTACCTATTCAAGTATGATCATATAACACCAAAGAATTCATATGAACAATAGTTGTTTGCATTTTTTGTCTTCCTTAAAACCACGTGTCTGTTTTTAAAGAACATATAATCAATAATTACATCATGATTACATTTATCTATTTATTTGATGATTAAAGTAGTACCAAAAGCTGGTTCATAAACAAAGATCATTCATGAAGTAGCTTTAGTATACAAATGAAGAAGATGAAGCTAATATTTTTCCAAGGACACAAACAAAGTCATGCAGAAGTAAACTGGGAATTCCATGGTGTAATGCTATACAAAAATACCACAGTAAACAATTTCAATGAAATTTAAGTCTGAAAAAAAAAACAAAACAAACATTTATAACACAACAGTTTTCATGCATACCTAGAGGAGCAAAGTTGTGCCAGCCCTCTGAACTCTCCACGTCTGTACTCTTTCTGGGCTCATTAGGTCCGGGTTTACCATTGCTGAGGTGATGCATGATGGTGGAGATCAGACTAGGGTTACTGCTGATGATTCTCTGGTTACAACTCACCAGATTCTCACAGATCACCTCCACACCACCTGTACATTCAGCAAATCGGCCAAGCATAACACATTTTACAGAAATAGATAAAAGGGTTTTACCAATGTAATATTAAAAAAAAAAATGTTGTCGTGCTTTAGTGCAGAAATGGGATCTTTAAAAGGAAATGCCTCGCAAAACTTAAGTTAGGGTGAGTAGAAAGACCACTTGTCAGACTTTTTTTCACCAAATTAAATGCAGTCAAATGTTTTGATTGTATGGTGGGTATATAATAATACTCATATTCATAATGAGTGTCAAATTTTTGTACACCTTAATGTTCAGGTCTGAATAAAATTCTTGTGAACCATACTCCTGTGATGTGTCCCTTCTGATGTGCAGAAAAGAGAATACCATGTTTAAGTTCTGCTTTAGGGCCAGAGAAAAGTAGGCTTGGCGTCACTGTTAACACACTTGATCAAAATGGTCCATAAAACCCACTGTACAATCAAAACATTTGACTGCATTTAATTTGGTGAATGAATTTTCATACACAGTTTTTATTGGTCTCTTTACTCACCATAACTTTATCTTTTCAGGGTCTTTTAATTTAAACAACCCAATAATGATTAAAAATAATGACCCTTTGTATGTACCTGAAAATGGCCATATATAAACAGTTATGCATCAGTTTAAGTATTCCTGGACATTATTTCAAGTTCTGAATATGTGGGCCCAACTGTGCAGGCAATTTGATTTATAGACAGCATCCCATGTAGCATGCAATAGGGGCTACCATTAAGTTATTTTTCCTTCACGCTATTTTAATAATAAGACATTTTGGAGCTGCTTGAGATCAAAACAAAGATCTACCTATGTTTTGAGTGAATGCTTTAATACATCAACCATTACTTTGTGTTATATATATTGTGCAATATACTTAAAACCAAACCATCCACCTACCCATACTAAGGAAGTCCCTGATAGTCTGCACTGAGTCAAGGATTTTGAGGATGAACCAGATGAGTGGCTCTGACAGGCGAGACAGCGAACCCTGACCTCTCTGATGGCCTGAGAGGTAAGCGTAGATGGGCTCCAGGATGAGCTTACTGTTTGAGCATTTCTTGGTGAGGGTACACAGTATCTGGTAGATGCCGTCTCCTACCGACAGGGGATCCGAGTTGGTCACCGTGTCCTGCATGTTGCCTGACAGTCCACTGCTGCCTATGATCATGGCCATGGTGTTACTGTTACAGTAGCTCAAGGCTTGTATCAGGTTTGACATGATAGTCCTATGACCCAGGATAATCTCTGCCAGGAACACCCCTGGGTTGTCCGTGACTGGGTGAGACCTAGTGTCTGACTGGGCACCCTGAGCTCTGCCAGACCCTGGGGGGACAGAGCTAGGAGTCGATGCACCATTAGATGTGTCAGTCTCTCTAGCTTTCTCCTCGTCAGATTTGGATGTGCTGACAGCAGGAGTAGAAGTCGCCAGTGCCTGGCTCAGTTTAGTGGAGTCTGTTATAGATTCTGACAAAGACGCAGGAGTCCGAGGCTCAGGAGCGGCCTCTGTAATCGTGGAAACGGAAGCTGGTCGTCCATATCGCTCTGGCAGCTTGATTTGTACCAGAGAGTTCACTAGTCTCAGAAGACTGCACATCAGAACGTCTCGGCTGGAATTTCCGAGGTTTGACCTGGAGTCACTTCCCCTTAGGAGATTGGCAAACATTCCTCCAAAGCAGGACCTGGCGTTAACACTGACCTCCGATGAACTCTTACAGGTGACACGCTCTTGGCAGAGGATGTGCTGGTGAACCAAACAGCTGATGGACTCGATCACACTGATAGCATTGCTGATCTCCACCTGATCAAAAGCCAGGTCCAACACGAAGTCCAGGAACCTACACTGAGCATCCAGAGGTCCCAGGCCACTGTAAAATGCTCCCCTGTAAATCGAAGATATATTTCTTGTAATGCATGTCAACCAATCCTTTCTTTCAAGGGCATTTAGAAGTTGAGATTTCCTGATGCAAAAAAAAAAAAATAATAATAAATAAAAAAGAAAATAAAAAATTACTAAAATATATCCACACACATAACGAGGGTAGCTTCCTTGAAATGCTGTTACTCACTTACATGTAGAGATACAAGTAAAATCTTTGTCTTGACAGTCCCACTCTCACGTAACGATTACATTTATTTCATTAGTCTGACAGCTTCGGCATCATTCAACTTCAGCATGTGTGAGGTAGCTGTCGCTATGAAATAACACATTACCTGTCAGCTGTGAGACTGTAGACAACTTTCAATAGCAGCTCCTTAAGGTTCTGCTCATTCTCCTCAGCGCTCTTCACACGCAGCCGTGACAGGAACTCAAAAAATGCCTTAGTTGCTGAAGGACCAACCTGAGAGAACAAAAACATGTGAATTTAAACATGTCAATCTTATATTTTTGTCAAATTTGCCTTTTGGTAACAAATATCAATTTTGTTCAAATCTAGTAACTTTGCACTCGCTAGGGTATTACATTGTCTGTCACTCAATCCTACACCAATGGAGTGCATATCTCCTTGCTTTTTGAAAAATTTAATAACCTTGTTGTTCAGGGTTATATTTCATCCAGATAACACAAGATGATTCTTTTCTGATTAGGTATTACAATGAAATAACAAGTTAATAGCAAACAAATATATTTTTTTCAATTGCTTCCACAGAAATTTTCTGTCCTTATTACCAGATTGACTTTATACAGCACTTTATAAAGGACAGAAAACCAAGAGAAATGATATTGGCCCTACAGGCTTGTATTTGAAGGACATAGTCTCTGACCTGGGTGGTCTGGAAGCTGGCGGAAGCTGGGCCCGTGATCACCATCCCTGACAGGAACTTCATCAACACAGGTGTCAGGTTACTGTCTGCGATCACCACAGACGCCATCGATGACAAGCCTGCAGACGAAGCGGAACCTGAAGACGATGCGGCTAGCTGTTGAGCAGACTGCACGCGCTGGTTACACAGCAGCGTGAGGACGTGAAAGGCCAGCACCCACGTGCTCACAGGGATATTAGGGATCCAGGCTAAGGCAGCCAGCAGACTGGTGACAGAGGTCTGGTTCAGCAAAATGGAGGGGCTACGAGCAGGGTCAAAACTGGTAGTGCTGCCCTCATCATGGTTGATGCTGTCCTCATTCAGAGTTAGCCAGAGCTGGAGCAAAGAGTCCAGGTTGACCCTCTGGTGAAGGAGCTGAGCAAATAGGCTGTCGAAGCACTGACTCAGCATCTGGGAAGACACTCGGCCCTACAACACAAACACCATCATACAGGCGCACACTATTCTTATAAAAAAAATTACTATTCAGAAAAATACAACAGTGTCAAACTACAAGTTTTACATAACCTTTCACAACTTTTGTGACATCAAAACAACAGGCATGTAATGTATATTGAAGTATCAACTCAATAATTTTTTGGCTATAGGAGCGCCACAAATAGGTACTACTGAATATCAATTCAAATCACTGATTTATTGAAACAGGCTCTGCTTTGAAACAGTGAACTTCAATAGATAACACATATACTTCAGCAATGGTGGCATAACTACATGGTTACCTCCCCTGTTCTCTTATTTCACAACATCATCACTGTATCCACACCTGGAACACGATGTTGTCATCGTAGTCACAAATATAAATACATAGACAAACAGATGAAAATACATAGGTTTACCTGGTCACTATTCATGCTTGCCAGAAAGCTGGCTTCGGACAGCTGTTCCTCATCTGTTGTGGGAGGTTTTGATTGGCTAAGACTATGACCAGTGGGAGGAGCAACTGGCAATGCTGATGTTAGAGCAACCTGGATATTTTCTGTCAGTATGGACATCATCATCTGCAAATAAAGGGTATAGGTGAGCAGGTCTTTCCTGTGACTTCAATGCAACCATTTATATGGCAGATCACTCTTTTTTTCTTCTTTGTTATTCATCTTTCTTATCTTTTTGCATATATCAAGGACAAACGCCCATGTTACAATTCCATTTTTCAGCAAAAACTACTACACAAATTTTCTTGTATTGCGACTTTTTCAAATTTATGGCCTTTGATCAACTGTCAAAGGAGTTGATTTGTTTGTTTCATCAATAACATCTGGAACACCATGCCTAACATTTAGAGAATGAACAGCCTTGATGGCTACGACATGGAAAAGGAATTACCTTTAGCCTAAGCTCTGGCTGGGTGTCCAGTCCACACTCTAGCCTGGAGTCCATGGCTGTGGACACACCCTGTGAACCCGAAGGCTTACTGTTCAGGTAATCTGCCACCTTGGTCGTCCAGTAACCAAGCTTCTTCTTCTCATCTGGACCTTGTAATGCCCTATTGTTAACAAAATGCGCACATATACATACATGAATGGCATTTCAACATTGTTCTAAGTCTGTAAGGTGTATTGCCATTCATCTCTGAAAAATGTAAAAACTTGAACACACTCTTACACTTTTAGCATACTGGATACTCCAAAGAGCATGGAAATTGGGGATGCTTCACCAAAGTAAAACCCTACTTTCAAAATGAGAATAGATTACACTGACAATGACTAAAATATCACCACTAAAACATATGTACTTATGTATATGAAAAAAATGTACTGAAACACATGTACTTGTATAAAGCCTATCAATTACCAACAAAGACCCTCATTTTTTCTAATATGTATTACATTTCAATAATACTGTATTTCAACTAAGTTTAACCTGCAAATATGCACTTTCAAAACCACAAAAAGTCCTTAAAATTATTTCATGCCAACACCAGTTTGTCTAATAACAAATGAATCAAATTTCACAGAAAAATATCAAGTGGCTCTTTAAGGAATCATTCAGAAAACCTGGCGAAATGTGTCACTTGTAAACAGTTAAACCTCAGGGGAAGAAGAGCAATCCCAACAATCAAAAGTCAGACTTACACAGAGATGGCATTCATGAGCTGACTGTTCTTAACGGCTGAGGGCTGTCCAAAGATGACCTGGTAAGCATTCTCGTCATTAGGGGGTTCTGGCAGGGTGACATTGGGGGGAGGGACATCGTAGTATTCTCCCTCATCAGAGCCGTAAGCCATGTCCATCAGGTTAGCATGTTTCTCCTGTATACCCTTCACAGGACTGTCTTTACCCAGAACCTCAATCTCTGGCAAAAACAACCACAGGGGTAAAAACGCAGGTTTTCATGGTGTTTGTCATGTCCAGAAAGCTACCTCGACAAAAACACTTACTCAGACTTGGATGCTAATGCCACTATCCTGCCACACACACAATACCCTCACCTTACTTAAAGATAGCTAAAAGTCATCAAAATGTACATGATCAGTTCCCGTTTTAATTTATTTACCTCCGATCTTTACACCATCTAATTTAATCAAAACTGTTTGAGAAGCACTGTTGTGAGTGACTTTGCCTACCTGAGCTATCATTGATGGTCTCCTCTATGGTTGGTAAGCTGACACTGTTGGCCAGGCTGTCATCAGTTTCTGTCATTGTACCTGAGATCTCATCATCTGTCACACCTTCCAGCCCTAGTCCTGGCGGGTACAGCTTCTCACCTGAAAACACAATCGAGACCATTATTACCTGACAAGTACTGAGGTAGTGTGTAAAGATATCCTCCTATTAAGTTAAAGTTTTGCACTGAAACACTCGTGAAACTGAACACTTAAATGCAGCAGTGACTTCTCAGGTTTCTCCAGTTCTTGTTGGAGTAGATTACAGAATTGTTAGCATTACCAATAAGAAACAGTCAAAGAAACAACTTTCTTCAATCTTCTGACTTTATCTGAACAGTGTACTTGTCAAGAAAAAATCTTAATTGCACCCTTAAAACAGAATAGATAAAATGATAAATATCCATTGAATGACAGGAGACAAAAAATATCTTCTTTACAATTAACGTACATGCCTATATATCTATACATGTAAATGATTTAAAAACGTTTTCAAATTCTAGTTTCTAGTGAACATGCAGAAATAGCAGGCGAGCCCTGAACCAACCATCTAGTATATCCTGCAGCAGACATGTGATGGCATGTCCTGCCCAGGGCCCTCCCCAGGCCACATTGCCGTGGTTAAACTCAAAGTTAGCTGACAGCATGATCAGCCTCTCCAGCTGCTCCTGGGTCATGGCTTCTGACAGGCTGATGGCAGGGCGCGTGGCGATACATATCCGAGCAAACACCTGCGATACAGAGCACAAGATAAGTGATGAGGTAGACATGAACAAATACCTAGAATAGAAAATGTGTAAGAATTTATTTATTTATTGTTAACGCTATAGTCAAGAATTTGAATGGGTGGAGCAAATCTTAACTTTTGGCAAAGTTACTGATGAACTCTTGCAAGGCATACTCCTGAATGAATACAGCTGGCAATAACACTGGCATACTTTGTGTCAAGTGTCTTCAACAAACATAGAACAAAGAACATAGAAAACAGAACAAAGGAGCACTGTCTAGTACTTACTGCTACCAAAGCCTCATGAGTAATAAGAGTGAGAAAATATACGAATAGTGTGTTTGATTGTTGGAAGTCAATCCACCTTTTCCAGGTGCATCTCTTTTGCTGTAACACCACAATAAAGGTGCAAGTGAAACAAAAGTTAGACGGATTAATTAAATATGGTAAAGGTTGAGATTGCAGGAAACCCTTGGCCATCACCTATACAACTGGGCACTCACCTTGCTGGCTATGAGGAAGAGGTCTACATTACAGGTGAAGTCCATGGAGAGGATTAACGACATCAGGCCACGTACTACAGGTAAACACTTCTCTCTTGGCAGAATCAAGGGCAATTCACTGTCACCATCACTATCTTTAGATCCATTCCCGCCATTCTCATCCTTGGGTAACTTCTTCAGAATCTCACCATCAGTTCTTCGGATCTGCACAATGTCTTTCAAATGCTACAATGAAAACAAAATATTGCTACAATGACCCCAAAATATAACTACATACACGTACCTAGTGGCAAGGAACACAAGGACTCCAATTCACCACTGCCCCACAGTGTTAAAACAAACAAGAACTTTGCCTGAACTCAGCAGTTACCCATGACAATACACTGCTTATCATGTTAAATCATTAATAATGTTAAAAAAAAAATTTAACACTGGGTTCTTCAGTTTTATGCATTTCAGTCTTAATTTTTTACCTGTGATTATTCTTAAGAACATAAAGTAAACATATTTCAAACATATTGGTGTGATTTAGTAAAAACATTAGCATATTTGTACACCATGAAAATAATCAAAATGTGTGTCCTGCCATTCTTACCTTGGAAGCATACTGGGAGAATTCTTTCTTGAACAACTGCTCCTGTTGTTTGAGAACATTCTGAGCTTCCTTGGGTACTGTGCTGGAGGAACTCTTCTCGTAAAACTTCTTTTTGGCCTGGTCCAAATCCATCAGCTTCTGTTTGTGGTGCATCAGTCTCTTCTGCAGGGTACTGCGGTACCTCTTCACTGTGCTGCGGGACTTGGTCTTGGTGGAGGGTAAGCCAGCTTCTCCCTGGATAAAACTCCACCGATTGGGCATGTTTGTGCCTGATAAAAAAAGACGATACGTACATGTATACCACACCTGCAGGCCAAAGATGTGTTTTTTTGATTGGTGTTGGCTGTTCTAAACACTGGCCAAGAAGGTTTCCCTTTAATATACAACAGGTTAAGGGTGGAGGGTACCGGAAGGCCTGGAGAAAAGTATAGCACTAAAACTTTCTGACCTGAGGCAGCAGCTGAACGAGTCAGGGCTGGATTCCACAATGCAACCTGACTCAAATGTTATCTAACCTGCAGGCTTGTCGTAGTTTCCCCATAGTATGGGATGCTTTCTGGGCAACTCTATACCATGATGCCTTACGAGGGTTGTTGTCTTAAGTCAGGGAGAGAGTCCCTGCCAGGTTGTGAAAAGTTTCACTTTTTGTGCCACCTAAGCTATGCATCCGCTGATATGCCTGTACGCTGCAATATTTGACAAAACCTCTGATACCATAAAGTAATGGCTTAGCTTTTAGAACAATTCATCAGTCCATGAACTACTAGCATCTGATATCACCGGAAAATGTATTTTTAATTTTAAAACTCAAATTTCAAAGCAACTGTGGCTAATTTGTGTCTAACTTCTTGCCATAGAGATCAATGAAAATTTTGTTGTATAATTTTCAAATTCATATGTACTTCACATGGGGTGGTACAATTTACGAGCAGATTCATGGCCTCCCCATGGGATCCCCACTCTCCCCGATAGTCTCCGAGATCTACCTGACAGAACTAGAGAACAAAGCCCTGTCGACATCACCTATCCAACCCAATTGCTGGATGCGTAAAGTCGACGACACTTTTGTAGCTCTACACCAGAACGATGACCCGACCATATTACTAGACCACCTTAACTCTCAACACCAGCGTATGAAATTTACAATGGAAACAGAAACAGACCGTGAAATACCCTTCCTAGATGTCCAAGTAAAGAGAACCACAGATGGCCTACAAACCACAGTATATCGCAAAGCAACCCACTCTGACCAGTACATCCACTACAAGTCCAACCACCCACCCAAGACTAAGACTGACATCATTTCAACCCTCACTAGGAGAACCACGCACATCTGCACCAACAACCTAGATGAGGAGATAACACACCTGCGAGCGGTCTTCACCCAACACAATGGATACCCAGCAAACAAAGTCAACAAAGCAATCCAGAAAATTATACACCCACCAACCAACCAACTGACAACAGTCAGAGATGAAGGCCCTGGAATCCCAATAAGCCTTCCATATATCGGTCCAACCAGCCACAAAATTGCCCGCCTATTAAAACAATCCACAGGAATAGAAACCTTCTTTAAAAACCAGACTACACTCAAATCACTCCTCCATGCCACAGGGAAGAGGAGAGCCACTAAGCCCTCACCACCCAAAGGAGTTGTATACCAAATAAAATGCAACTGCAACGCAG
Source organism: Acanthopleura granulata (assembly GCA_016165875.1). Classification (NCBI taxonomy): domain Eukaryota; kingdom Metazoa; phylum Mollusca; class Polyplacophora; order Chitonida; family Chitonidae; genus Acanthopleura; species Acanthopleura granulata. The sequence goes on along the minus strand of JABBOT010000012.1, from coordinate 4,478,648 downwards.
CCTACATCGGAGAAACGGGAAGACCTTTAGGAACCCGAATTAAAGAACACAAGTCATCTGTCGAAAAATCTGATTCCAAATCCGCCATTAGTGACCACATCCAAGAAAACCCACACCACAACATCAAATGGAACACAATCAAAACACTAAACTCTAATCAACCCAACTGGAAAAAGCGTAAACTACAAGAAGCCATCCAGATTAAGAGATTAAAGCCTAGCCTCAACAGAGATCAAGGGATTTACCTTCCCTCAGCTTATGACCTATTAATCCTCCAAACTGACCTGGAACCCCATCGAGCCTAATCCCCCTGAATATTGTTCTACACGTTGACACTTGTATCTCTACTTGCTATATTTAAGAGTGTTGATGTCTTGATTTCACTCACTTGATAACGATGTTAGTATCTACATCGAAACGTCGTGATAATAAACCAAGAAGTTGTATATCCATAAGAAAGACATGTTCCAGTGTACTTGTCACTCTCATGTGAACTGTAGGTGAAGAAAAGTTGGCCGAAGCTCCATTATATGACGGCAACCTGAATTATGGTGGGTTTATTTATGGTGATGGTTATGGCAATATGAAAAGGGTAAAATATAAATATATAAAGTGACATGTAAGTAAGCCCCCCATTCCATGTATGGTCCATGGACCCACTATGTCAGACAAAGCTGTGAAGCTTAGAAGCCACTAAGTTGTTACCATTATCCCTGCTGCTGCTGCTACTGCTGGCTCCTGACTTGTCATCTTCTGAAGTGCTCAGGCTGCTCCAGCCATTGTCAAGGTTACGACAAAGGAACAGTAAGATCCACCCAATCAATGACAGATCCAACCAGGCTGTCAATCAGATACAGAAAATTCTCTGTTAAATTCTCAGCAAGAGAAGTGATTAATGATACTAGGTCACCTACTCCACAAATTAGAATCTGATAAAAAAAAATGTTTTTGAGTTTACTTTTTTAATTGATTATATACATCACTGATACATACGAAGCAATTCTATTTTAGTTCTTATTCATATCAGAGTATGAGGGAAACTCAGAAACAAGGCAAAGGCAAAATCTGAATAGGTTTGCCACTACTTTTGAGACACCACAAGAATTACAGTTTCCCAGTCCACGACAATTCACTCTGAGACATTATGATAAAAGATGTAAATGCATATCATGGAATACAATTTCACAGGTAAATTGGTTTACACTAACCTGACTGATGCCTTGGTGCCTGGGGCGAAGGTATTAGAGGAGAGAGAATCCTGGCCAGTATTCCCAGCAGACTCTCCATGATGCTGCATGCTGAGGGTCCCATCAGAGACCTCTGTCCCAGGGCTGTGATCAAAATAAACACCCTGGGGGAGAGAACAATGGTAACACTCCATTATACCCACGAACAATTAGTACACCATTACATATGTATAAGCAGTCACTTCCCTTTTAAGTATTTTGCTATCCAAGAAATCAAACTAAACACTTTAACAACCATGTTCACTGGGTCAACAGCTTTGACAAGGAACACAGTCTAACAAAGAGGAAGCCACGTCACTATAAATCACTGCCACAGTTCTTGGACGGAACAAAAAGCTCTATCACTTCCTCTCTGTTTCATCAGACAAAGTTTAGACATCTTGTAACAGGCTTCATTAAATCAATACTGGGCAAGTAAGGAAGAATACATCAAATTTTTGATAGGTGCTGTAGTTACTCTATATTACTGTTTGTATTAAAATCTAAACTTTTGGATATCAGGCATACACTCTAAACTCTGGCTTCCCCATCAAAATTAACCATGGTTGTGCTACATGTTGGCAAAAAGGCTGTATATTTAGGTGGTCTAGCAATCTGAAAATCTGAAATCTGAAATGTTTGTACATATATGTATAGAAACGTATAAAAAAAGCATACCTGTCTCGGGGAAAGAGTTGAGACTGCTCAGAGTTGAAAAACTCTTGAAGCACATTTCCCAGGAACTCTCCCCACCATGGCTGGCTGCCACATATCCTCACTAACAACATGCCTGTGTGTATCTGCATGTGTTTGCCGCCGACAACACACAGGTGTCTGAAGAGTGATTCGCACACACTTGGATTCAGGGCAGAGTATAGAGATGTTGGCAGCTGATGGTTAGAAAGGGAGACAACTGTCATCCCCAGCAGGGTGTCCAGCAGTCTCTCTAGCACAAACCTCAGCTTATCTGTGGCCGTTTGCCTGAGCACAGTGGGAAGACTACCGTTCGATGCCATGTGGACTGGGTGAATTCCGAAGGCCCGCCTCAATCTGTGAATAGCTCTCTGAGCCAGGTTAAACTGTAACTGGAGCTGTAGACAGTCATGGTAAGCCTGAATCACCATGTTGTCCTCATCATTGTTTTTGTTTGTCTTCTTCAGGAAGTACTGAGTGTGAGACGTGGCATGCTGGGACGAGTCCAGCCCACCTAGCAGGTTTTCTAGCCGTGCCTTAGCCAGGCTGTAGCGACACTGTATGTCCTCCTGAAGAGACACTAACAGCCCTAGCTGAGACAAAAGCTGAGGCTGCTCGTTCATCACGGTCAGGTTCACAGCTGAGCTGGTGCTCGGGGCACTTAGGTTCTGAGCGTAACCATTCCACTCCCAGGGCAGAATGTAGCTGTGACCGTAGAATGTGCCAATAGGGATCCTGGACCTAGTGGTACTCCCTCCATAACGTCCAATGGTTGTTATCTAAGGAAAAAAAAAAAGAAGCTAGAATTCCACAGTCTTCCATAGAAACATAATTCAAAGCATTTGTTAACTCTTGAAAATGCTAACGTTCAAGCCAAATATGGAAAACAAGAGAATACAGGAATGTTCTTGAATGTTCAAGAACATTCCTGTAAACCAGATTCATCAAATACATTTATGAGTCATCACATGGAAATGGGAAAAGTTTTTAGGTGACATAATGATCTTTAACATTTAGCTTACTTCAACAAAGCGATATTATTAACCGCTTCATATGAGGATGACTCCTGTAACAAACAATTGTTAATCTGAAGTATTGTAACAAACATGCCTAATCTCTGACATTATCTGATGTGTGTATGTATTTATGCTCAGGTTTTACGTTGTACTTCAGAATTTTTTGACGAATTCATAGGACGGCAAGGAGTCCTTAGTTTTCAACACAATATGAAAGTACGTGTATCAAGACTCCAGAAACAGGTTAGTGTATTGTAACTAACCCATAGTGGGTAAGCATATACTTCTGGTACTTGTGCAAGTCTCACCTTAAGGTATCTACAGATAGGAGGAGGCATGATGTTGTTCATGATGAGGGACCTCATGCCTATGTCTGAAGCAACCACCAGTCTCTGTCCATCCACCTCCTCTCCCTGAATCCAGACATCGATGGAGAGAGAGGCCAGGTCCATACAGGCTGGGATGATGAGGTCTGTCAGCAGAATGGGCTTGCCAAAGTCCAGGGTGACAAACCTGCGTGCCCCTGAGTGCATCCTCTCTATGACCAGTACCTGGGGTGGGGGTGTCTGCAGCAGGTTCTGGGTCTGGGTGATGGGCAGTGAGGACTTGGAGGTTGAAGGCAGAAGGTCGTACTTTCCCAAGTTACTCTGAAACATTCCATGCCAAATTGCTATTAGAATTGTATTTTCTGGGTTTAAATAACATGGTGAGCCATATATAATTGATGTGTTCATCAGATCAGCTGAAATTGGTGTTCTTGGAGTAAACAAGTGATTCTTGCCACATAAATCATCAATGCCATGACAAACCCCTTGAGTTAAAGACTGCAACCAAAGCAGTGAGAGCTGGACTCTAGCACCTTACCTCAATGGCCATTTTAACATCTACTCTCTCAGCAGCCTACATACAGTTGCATTCTGTACCCGAATATTTTTTGTCCTGATATTTCCAGGTTAGACATAAATTAAGCTAAAATAACAGACATTTGTTCATACATGTATGGTACAAACTAAAACACCACAAAAAGAATTATGTATTTACCTTGGAGGTGCCTTTAGGTATGGGTGGTTTGCCTGGGTCAAGGTCTACTGGCAGCCCGTAGGACAGGACCCCTTGTTGCCAGCTCTCATTAGGCGGAGTCACGGGAGGGGTCATGAACAGTGGGGTGGTTTTGGGGGTGGGAGGGAACAGCTCTGAGGTGTATATGTTTCCCGCCCCAACTCCCGGGCCGGATTTTGTCGACTCGGCTAACTTTTGCTCCAGCTTCTGCTTCTGTTGCTGAAGCTTCATCAGCTGGTACTGCTGGCTCTGCAGCTGCTGTAACTGCTGCTCCGCTGTGGACATGGCCGTGGACAAGGATGACAACGCCATGCCTAACGCTGCACCAGCAGCCCCGCCAGACGACAGCCCCTCTCCGAAGTTGATCGTGCCTGACAACACAGAGGTGTTGGAAGGGTTTGACGTGGGGTTGACGGAGAGGACGTCCAGCCTTTCCATACGTGTCCCGTCACTAGTGGAGTGGCAGGAGAAGTGTAGAGGTTCCACCTCCAGCAGGCCTAACACGGAGTTGTTCAAGTACTCGTACTGTGATTTCCCCGCCGATTTGTCAGGCATGGACATGAACAGATCCCTGAAGTCCACCTCGTCTTGACCCTGACTGACCGTGCTGGCTGTGGCAGAGTTTGGAACCCCGCCACCCACAACGGAGGCGTACGTGGAGGAAGTTACTTTGACTGTAGGGGGTGGGTCCGTATCAAACAAATCCACTTCAAAGGGATGACCGTACAAACCATACCTAAAATACGAACAGTGCACGTACATATGAATGACTGAATATGATTTTACATCACATCTGCAATATTGCATCAAAAACCTGGCAAAAACTTATGTGTGTATATGAAATGACAGCTGCTATTTTACAATGCCAAAACAGGGTTGTTTTCTGAGCCAAAAAAAGGTTGAACTGTCAATAAGCAAGATCAGTTGAGTGAATTGCCTTTAGAATTTGGAGGCTCATATCTCTGATTTTTAAACCCTTATAATTCACTGCAGCTGAAATCTAATCAAATGCTACTTTTTAACATACATGTGTCTACTCCATGTTCATCAGCATAGTGAATGCCTTCAATACACTGCAGGCAAACTGAATAAGCATTATGCAAGTAACCTCAGGTAAGAAGTGTTTTTTCCATAACTTATTAAATGAGTGCAAATGATTTATGAGCTTTCACAGCACAATGGGTCCTACAACTAAGGATTTGGCTGTAGCAATCTGATAACAAAACAGGATCCAAACATACTGTATTTCACCTTTTTGAAAAATTACTTTTCGAAATGAAGGTTGCAATTTTCCACAAAGATATTACCCTATCATCCGAACAAACCTTGTAACACACTTCTAAGATCAGTAGTCCCACAACCTATCAAATAACCAGCGCCACCCTTTTGACTGTTTTTACCTCATCTCCTTCTCCTCCTCCCACCTCATCCAACCACCACCACCAGTTGGTGATAGCCTATCATCCATAGATTCCAAATCACATTTTCTAGGTTAAAGACTCTCTGGTAGACTGAGGGGCAAGCAAGGGAAGTTACAAGGGTCTGCAGTTGATTAGGCTCTAACAGAATTCTAAGAATTAGGAAAAAATAATAAAATATTTACACATGAAGTTTTACGTTAAACAGGGTACCTTGTTTTGAGCAGTGAGTGGGCTGGGTTTGTCCTCTCACTGTACTGCTTGGCCACACAGGTCAGCATGTCCACACACTTCTCAGCCACACTGCCCACATTCATACATTTGGTACGGTTCAGCAGAGTGAAGTACCACTTCAGCCCTCCGGCTGAGTAAGAGTAGGGTAACAAGGGGAGGCTATCCAACAGGGAATTCAGCAAGACATAACTGACGGTTGGGGCCAAGTCTGGGTCTGTGCAGTTTTTACTATACCTGGAAAATAGACAAATGCAAATCACAACACCCCAAAAAACTTAAGTCATCTAATTCATGTCGATGACATAAAACAATAACATTTTAATATCATTCACAAGCTACATGTATTGAATATGTGTTTTTCAATGTATTTGATTATTTTGGTTTAACTCTTTTTTTTAGGTACAAAGAAACAACATTTTTGAGTCTTGTCAGGGCAAAGAAAAAAACAAGCAAATTTCATCACAAGATAAATCCAAATAGATGCTGGGTGATAAAGACTATGTAGAGTATCAAGTGTATTTTGATTTTTAAAACAACATGATTAATTCATGGTCTGAAAATGTGTAAAATCTGCTGAACTGTCCTCAGCTCATAGTTTCATGGTTCACTGGACAGACCAGTCTTTGCAGTTTAACAAAGGAGATCTCACCCAATACTCACTCAATACACAGTACTATCAGCCGAGCACATTTGTGAGCTGTGGCTCGGGTCCCTGAGATAAAACACGCCTTGACCAGCTCTGTGAGACTTTGTTGGATTAACAGCACTACACACTTCCTCTTGTCTCTGGAAGAAAGAAATCTTTTCAACACTCATTTAAAAACTTCAGACTTACAGTAACTTCATTTCAAAGAATTGGTAGCTGAGAAATTCTGTATTTTTTTAAAATTAATTTGTTAACATACATGTATTCGATTTTTTTTTAAAGCTCTCCTGAAAAATTCTGAATTTACAAAATCAATCAAATATCAAAAAGTTACAAACCTGCTGTACTTTATTTTTCTAATCTTTGTCATCATACTGTGTGTCTGGGTCATTCATTAAATTTCAGGCTAACAGTTAACTTTATTTAAAAAAAAAACATATACTACAAATTGTGAATTTAAAAAAAACAAATTCTTTATTTTTTGGCTTCTTGTTGTTCTTTCATCTTTGCTGGCCGTACCGTTTGTCTGGGTCATTCATCTGTATGGAGGTGATCCAGCTAAGGATGTCCAGGGCAAGATTCTGACAGTGGTCCCAGCTGGTGGTTACCTCCATGCTCTGGTCCTGAGCGCAGGCCACTCCCAGTAACCGCTCCTGGAAGGAGGCCAGTTCCAGCATGGCACATCTTTGCAACCTACAAACATACAGGTGGAGTGTCACTGATAAATTAAGTTTCACTTGAACACAGTACTATGGATATAAGGTACAAACCATGTAAAAGACAGACAAAATCTTTGCCTTCGCCATCAATGGTGGGCATATAAAAATCTCACATACAGAGTACAATTATACAAACATGTCCACCAGAAAGGATGCGGGCACAAATCCAGCTCTCACTCATTCAAGTGAGGATGTTTGATAGGTTGTCAAGCAACTGGCTAAAGATGGTGGTTTATTGGGCGCACTTTGCTTTTATTCCAACCATAAATTATAAACTGCCACTGTTCAAGTTCAAATAAACAAACAAATATACATGAGTGTTGGCCTTACCGCTCTTTTGGCACAGTTGTTTTCTTGCACTTCCTAACAGTGATGGAGATCTCTTGGATGAAGTCACAACCCTTAAGGTTTTCTAGCTTAGCCTTGGGAGCTGTAGCTGCCAGCCTCTCCATGGCACTCAGTCCTGAACCATTGTACGGAATGTTCTCAAACAGAGCTTTGATTGTCTTTGATTTCTGTTTCTCATTAGCACCTGAATGACTGTTACCAGCCATCGAGGACCTCTTCTTGCTCTCCTGAGGGGAGAAAACGGACAGTGAAGTGAATTTCATTGGAATTTTGTTCTTCAGAGATTTTCAGTGGGTGCTCAGAAACAAAAAAACAAGAAATGTGTGAATTGGGCACCTGAATGGGTAAAAAGTGCAGTCAACTAATAGGTATATGCTACACGTAAATGTGTACAACAGTACAGAGTATCAGTAACATCATCAGGCAGCAAGATGGAAATATTTTAACACTAAGAGGTGGAAAGGTTATGAATAGATAACCGGTTTTAATATTCGATTATTAGACATAAATTCCCACCTTTGATGAAGGTGCACCAAGAATTTCAAGTCATCCAGCATTTAGTACACATCATGTAAACATCACTTCATTCAAACATATGTGATTCTGCAGAAATTTCATCAGATGTATACTAGTTCACCAAACAGAAATTTCAACGCAGATACAATAGCTCATGGAGAAGTTCACATATCTTACCCTGGCTACTTTTGGTTTTTCCTCCTTCTCAGAGTTCTTGGAAGCAAGGGCCTTAATATGGACAAGAAAAGATCGCGGTTTACAACTGAAGAGCTGAGGGCTGGTAAGAGAGATAATTCCACTCGAACAAGACAAGTCAAGACAGGAGCTAATATCCACAGGTCCACAGAGAATTTCTGCATTATGCATCTCCAGGAAGGCTGGATCTAACACGTTATTCACCGGAGCCGGTTCCTGTTTGTCCGACTTGGACTGTGGGTTGAAGCCGTGGTTGAGAATGCCATTGAAACTGACTGCCTCGTCGACATCTGCACTGGGCAGACTGGTGTTGGAGGGTCCGCCGTTGACCACACTGTCCTGAGAGGCTGCTGATGTGCTGGCCACAGTGCCGGTCTGACGACCAATGTTACTAATGTTCTGTTTGAGCAGAGTGACTTCCACCTTGGGAGGGCTCATACACATGGAGTGTAAGGAGAACTTGACATCTACATGACCAACATAGCAGGGGCGCGGCAGGACCAGTTCAAAGAGGTGTTCATCCCACGTGTTACTGAACAGAAAGGTAAACACAATGAGAATAAAAAAAATAACACATTACACTGTGTTTTTCCAGCCGCAATCATACATCTATTTGCACAGTGCATTCAATGTAAATGCACCCAAGTTGTCACAGTTACCAACCAATGATTTTGCTTTATAAGATATTTCACTCCTTGTAATATGTCAGAGTGTTCAACCAAAATCACTTTGTTTACAAATGTACAGTCCAAATGGTTCTACATATATCACTATGTGATTAGTGCAGATTGCATGTGAAAGTGACTGGCACAAGACGTTCCTCTGAGCACAACAGTCTCTGTGCACTGCCAGGACATTGTGTGGACTTATCTATAGCACATGTAACAAATATTCTGATTTAGGCACAGAAACATTTACCTTGTGCACTCTCAAATAGTTTAGTGGATGTAATTCTCATTCATCTACTTACTGTGAGGAATCATTTTGCACTCATACTGTTCACATTTTCTTGAAAACTTCTAGTATTCTGACATATACATATTCAACTTCAGCCACCCAAAATAACTATTACTCAAAACTTATTTGATTGCAAATACTACATTGCAAGTTACTTGAATATAACTACTAGAGAAAATGGATGCACAACACACCCTAAAACCATCTATACCTATCTGTCTGCAGCTTCCATGTCCTGGTGTGCTGAGTTGCTTCCCCCTGATGTTGCAAATGCTGTGGGTGGCGCCGTTGCTGCTGCTCTTGCTGTATTTCTGCCCAGCATGGTGGTACAGTTGCACTAAACCTTGGCATAAGGTTCTCAAATTGTATCAAGTCATGAAGCTGCATCAGTGACTCAGTTGTAAGTGGTTGTTTTGCAAGAATATCAGACCCTGTTGATACAGAGGTGAAACTGTAAGATGGTTTGCTGAAGAAAATGTAAACTGCAATCTTGGATGTTCACATACACCCATGACTGAATGGTTGAAAATGCTCTCCTTGGAACAGATGGCTCAACATGTATTACATTTATGTATTCTAAAGGATAAAATATATAGGATAATCATTTATGCATATATATAATATAAATTGTCACACAAAAGAATTATACCACAGAACTTCACGATAACTGACCATAAAATGCAATTAAGCAAATCCTATAGGTGTGGATTAAACCAATGTACATGTCAAACACACCTTGGGATGTTTAGAGCTAGTGTCAGAAGCTGTATTCAAACACGTGACCTCGCGGGCTAACAGTCCATTAAAACCACTTGGTATATTGTACACACTGATAACATTAGTGTGCGTCATGTATCAGAGGATTAAGGAGCACACAATAGCTATAGGGATGACTTACCTGAGGGTGACTTGTGTGGTGTATGATCGGCCTGGTCATCTGCTTTACCGGTCACATCTGAGCCGTCTATGGCCACAGCCTCTTGCAACCTGTTATGGTTAGGTGTCACAGTGTTCTCCTGCTCAGAGAAGTCAGGATTGTGCTGGGATATCTGGTAGAAATGGAGCTTCCCTCCTGAACTAGATGCACACAGTCGCTCCATACCTAGACAATAGGGTGGAGATGTACAAGCTATTAAACGAACCTGTAAAAATATCAATCTGTTCACTGAGGTCAGCTAAGGACTGTAGACAATCTTGTGAATAATACAAACCTGATTTCACAAATGATACACTCTAGTTCACTGTGAGTGGTTTCAAATGAATCCATTTTAAAATCAAACACCTAGTTACAGTGTATGGTATCATTTTGTCTTAGTCCCTTTGATGCTTGTCAGACTATTCTCTCATGCTTAACATACAACAAAAAATAACCGCAATAAACACAGTAGCAGTAATAACGAAATCTTGGCATTTGCATCTTATTAAGGCATAAACTTGTACATGTACAGGGAGGACCACATTTTTCATATTTCCAGTTTGCTTTCATGTTTTGATCACCAAGGTATTGCTCCAGAAGTAGACTTTTAATTTTGCTACACGCCAATACACCTGTACTAAATTTAATGAATACTGGGAAACCCCTTTCATCCCCTTACTCAGAAAGATTCAACTTTAATCTATGATAAAATAACGAAGACTTCTTGGCATTTATTTTTATGAACAAGAACTTGAAATCAAAGTAACATCCGTTTTCAGTTAAAGTAACTGCATTAATACTTCAGTCAAATCACAGGATTGTCTCTTTGTAGAATTCGGAATATTTATAGTGTGGCCTTATTGACTGTCACACCAAACACACAATGCATGGTGCCACAGCCAGTCTCAAGGTGGTGGCAAAGCTTGGACCTGGTCTTACATCCTCATATCCCCTTATGCTCTCTGACAAGTGAGGAATTTGCTGTAAGACTGCCAATTTTAAACTGTAAGGAATATAATTCTGACTGGGTACTAAACCCCTGTCTATCCATTATGAAACGAGTTTGTTACTCTCAAAGAAAATGTAAACTTGCGTTCAATGCATGACACTTGGTACAAATGCTGTATACAGTGAATATACATTATCCATACAGCCCAAAATTTAATCTTCTTATTAGCAAAAAGTTGGAAGGGGATTTTCAAATGAGAACATATATAGCACATTTAAATCTTAAAGGATATGCTTGTTTTTCATTTGTACAAACCTGAACAGTAGGTAAGAGACACAAACTTATCCCTTTCCATAGGTGAAATTTTCCCACAAACAGTTAAATTTGACAGGTTAATGATCTGCACATTGCCTTCTGCTGTAGTCACAGCCACTTGTCCAGCACACATACTCTGGGACTGGCCCAATACAGTTGAACTCTGAGCATCTGTCAGCGTTTCTTCCTCCTCTGACTGAAGACTGAACTCAAGGGGGAGCGTCAGGATACTCGTCACTGCATCTCCCACATTTTCAATCTCCTGTATGGCTGAGGGCGTTTCCTCAAGTCCCAGGAATTCCCCTATCACTTTAAGCTTGTAGATAAGAATATAGCCCCCTTTGGAGGTCAGGCTCGTTTTCTTTGTCCCTGCCCCTGAGGCTTCAGTTTCCACCTCTAGTGGGCTCTCGGACTGTTTTTCCCCAGTGTCAGATTGCTGGACACCAGAGCTGTCCAGGGCCTCTTTGGGGACCAGAGTCACAATAACACTACAGTTATCCACAGTAGGTATAATAGCATTGATCACTAGTGACTCACACTGGCAGCAGCTTGGCAACTCCACACACTGTAACATGCTATACCCTTTAGGTACTGTCACAGGCTTACTTTCTACATTTAACGGTGCTTCCGTGTGCAACTCTTTGGTATTCTCCATTTTCCCTTCTGAAATCCCATTCACTAGTGTGTGAGTCAATTTCTGAGAGTCCGACACAGAATTTGAAAATGTGGTTTTCCCTGGGGGTGGTGTTATACCTACAATCTGAATATCAGGGTCTATATCTGATTCATAGATCGGGTCTAGAGGTCCCCAGTCATCTTTTATGGGACAATTATGCAGGGGTAGCACATTGCTTGCATTTGTCAATGCCTTCAGCGGGTATTCCCCAGAACAACTGCTTCCTTTGACACGCGACTCCTCCGGCCGAATTGGAACAACTAATAAATAAGGGATAAACGAGGATATTTCTGCTGTACAATCTTGCAAAGATTCTTGCGAGTCCGTGATAATCTGAGGCGGCTCGTCCGTGCTAACCACCTCGTTCACTTTGTTCATGAGCTGGACGTCCTCATGTCTCATGTCGTCCTGTCGGTTTTCCGAGTCGTCCGAGTCCGTGAACAGAAACTTGCCTGTCCTCAAGGAGACACCACACAAGAGGCTAGGGCAGGGGGTTGAACCGGCTGAGCTCCCCTTGACCGGAGAGGAAGCTGAGCCTGAGCTACACGTGGATGCTGCAGATGGGGAGGCTGACGGAGAAGAGGAGGAGGATGACTGGGCTGTGGGCAGGTTGTCAGTAGCCTGCTCAACCTTCTCCAGCTTCTGTTTGTCCACTATACACAGAGAGTGCACTCTTACATCCTGGGAGGGACGTGTTCTTCTCTGTGGCCGGCTCTCTGGAATCACAACCGAGTTATACATGTACAACACCAATATAAACCCACAAATTCAAAGAATTTAACCCAATGTTAAACATCAGATATGAAAGCTGATGTATCAAAAAAACAGCCAAATAATTTGCTAAATGAAGTAAATGTCCTATAATTCCATAGTTAAGATTTTTGTACATCAAAAAAAAAAAAAGACAAGTATTCCCAATTAATTTTTTCATTCCTGTTAGCATGTAAAACTTGTGCATAAATCAAGATGGCTTTCAAACTTGATCATTGCTCGGAAATAACCTATGAGAATCTTTGAAATTCATTAAATATGCAGAACTTCATACGGTTTTCAGATTTCTTCACAAAGTACAACAAGCCCGCAAAATCAGACAAAAACTGGAGCAGTTATTGCAGAAAAACCTAAGACAGTCAGAGCCAATATTCAAGAATTTTTCACTTGAAGGTCCTAGTTGTGAAATATGTATTCCCATAGCTCACCTGCGAGAAAATGTCAAAAACTTTGTCATGCAAATCTAAGGAAATACAAGTACAGAGTGACAGTACCTTTAGCGGGATCCTGATGTAAGGGGATTTCCTGTATACAGTTAACTGGAGTAGAGGTTGAATGACTGATAGGTGGAATGTCCATCCCTGGAGTGATGGTGGGCTCCCCTTCTTCTACCAGCTCTGGTGTGGAGGGTGATGGGGACTTTTGCAGACTGACACCACAGAAGAGAAGGAAAAGCGTGACATATAAGAAATACATTACCATCCTATTATTTGGGGGAAAAATTTGAACTGAAGCCTGTAATACAAGGTTCTTGGGCAAATGGTAGTCTGTGACATACATAACATTCTAGGTTTTCTTCATGATAACGTTTGAAACCATGCCTTAATTCAGCTCCTCATAAATTTCCATCACCTCAACCAAAGACACAGATGTATTCTCCATCTACTATTTTGTAAGTTCACATGTGTTCCAACTTAAACAATACATTTTACTCTTCAAAACATTATCAGAAAATAATTTGAGATTGAATCTAGAGATGTACTTTATAAGTCAAACTTGTTCAGGATTTAGTACAACTGTTAGTACAGTATGCAATACCTCCTGGCCCCATCAGCTGGTTTACTGCCTGATGCTTCCTCCCCATCTCTCTGTAATCCAGTCTTCAGTGCTATGACACTGTCTGATGGCTCTATGTTGAACTGACAGTGTTTCTGAAAGATGGGATATCATCTTGGCTCAGTTCCAGGACAGACATAAAGATGAGTTACACAGTTAAAGATTAGTCATACAGATAAAGAGCCTTCTGTTTGCTTCCTATGGCAGTCATTTAAACACGTTTTTAAACATGCAGTTTTACGTGCTGGCAAAACATATGAAACCTGACACAATACTCACATTCAACCAAATAACATATTTATTATTTTTCTAGAGTAGGGTTAAGCAGGCAGGTTCAATACTTCTCAAGTTCTGCATCCATTAGAAGCACAAACATTAGAAGGTTAACTGTTGCCCTGATACTAATATGCACTAAGCTATATGGTAATTATTCCACAGCACATTTTCAGACAGCAAACCACATAAAGGTATATATTTACACACATGTACATTCATTTATACTTGCACAAAGAAGGTTTCCTACCTTCAGAATATGTCCTATGCTCCATACCACCACATTTCCATTCAGTGTAGAAGTAGCTAAGTAATTTTCACTGTTGGTTGGGCTCAAACATTCAATCTGAAATGCAACACCGTGGCTTCTTAAGTGTGATGCATGCATCTCTGACAGAGCATCTTCATAAATAGAACTTTATTAAGTTTAGGTTAATGCCAAGTCTTTTTCATCTGACGAAATGTATACGTTACGCGAAACTCTTCAAATGAAGTAGATTTTATCATCTATGCATGTACATGTACAAATACCTACAGCACTCAAATTACCAGGAGTCCAACAAATTAAGTTAAAACATCTCTTCTGTGACCCTCCTTTCAGTAATATATCAAGGACAAATATCTCATGTATTCTATTTCAATGATTGGTGTTTTGATTGGCCATACTCAAGAATATTTCACTTCCGCAGTTTGCTTGCAGCCCACATATGGCCGGAGAAGAAGCCAGCATGAGCTGAGCTTGAACTCACAGCGACCGGTGGGAGGCTCCTGTGTCATTCCACTGCCCTAGCCAACTAATCAAGTGAGCCAAATATCTCAATAAAATTGCCAGCTGTAATGCTGTAATGCTGTAAATACTGCAACTCTCACTGAATAGGGCAGAAAGTACAAATAAGGTGGGTACATCAGGCTTACCTTGTCTGAGTAATCGCCATGCAAGCAGGCTGGTTGAGTGGCATGGGTTACTGTAAACACGTGAACAAATTACAATGTACACAAAGTCAATCATAAGGTGACACTTACAGTGACACTAACACTGGTACTTGGTTTTTAACTGTATTTTCATATGATTAGCACAGTAAAAAAAATTAGAAATACTCATCTTGTTTTTATTAATGAAACCCTTTTTTGATAGAAAAACAGAACAAATAAAAAAAAAGGCTAGAGCATTTTAAACCAGAGAATCAGTGTTACATTTTTCCATGTGAATACACATCAGTACAGCAAACTAACCTTCCGAAGCCTATTTCATAACGCAGTCTAAACCTGCACCTGGCCTAATGTCCATGAAAACACACACACACATAAGACATACACCTCCTTGGTATATGCACTGGGAACAATACTGCGACATCTTTGCAAAAAAGGGCCTTTGAGCGCAGGTGTGCAAGTACCTACCTGACAGAGGGACATTCTGTGTGTACTCTCCCTTCACAAAAGGACAAGATGGTGAGTGTCTCTCATGTTCAGACCTGGAAAAAAAAAAAAAACAGAAATTACAATAGTCACAGCCCAGCCAGAACAAGCTAGACTTGGGCATTTAACTTTCATGATCATGGGTTGATAACGTGTGACAAATGGGATTCCTTACATGTAGCCCAAAAAACAATTAAAACAAGAGACAACACTAGACCAAATATATATATACATGTATCGATAAAGAATCCTATTTACAGTTCAAAAAACGTCACTTTTTGTGATGTATGATAACCAAGATATCACAGTTCAAATTAAGTAAAAACGCCCACGTGGGGAAAATCAAAAGGGCTGCCACGCTCTCATTTTAAGCAATCAAGGGTTAGATATTTCTACCACCTGAGAAGACTCCTGTTTCCATTGTGATGTCACACGCATCTAGCACACCACTTAGCAATACAGAAGTCGTGTTCAATCAGCTGTTTTTGTTGTGATTACAAGACAATTCTGACATACTTAAAACCATTTTCAATACAAAAGACGGAGTAGAATACTTCTGGGATTTTCTCCAAGATCTCAACCATGAAGCCACAATGAGTGGCCTTTCATTGTAGTAACAATGGGAACCGCACTTCAAGCACAAAGAAGTGTCTCGCACCAATACTGAAGAGAGTTGGGTACAAATGATGCAAAATCCCGTTTCCAATTTCTCCAGAATGGTGCATCCTTTGGCCTCATAAGAATTCCAGATTAAAGGTGATTTATGGAGTTACCAAGCACGTCATAAAGAAATGCCTATGTCTGTTTAGGTCTGTATGGACCCCTCTTCTAAAATAACTTCAGTTATATCTTTTCTTTTAAGGGCCTCATGGAAAGAAAGAAATCTCTGAATATATACTTCATTTCATTAGGCTGAGGATCTTGCTTCCATGGACTTATTTTATTTGATTGGTGTTTTGCGCTGTCCTCAAGAATGGTTCATACATACGCCTGCGACACGCATTATGGTGGGAGATGACCAGGCAGAGCCTGGGAAACCAAAGGGTCATCCACAGGTTACCGGCTTTGATGGAGCCTCTGCACATCTGAAGCAGAGGTTCCCCACCAAACTCTATAAAAAAGCCCCTTTGCCTGCATTCAGTTACAAGAAAAAGTGAAATATCTTACCAAGGTTCATCTGTAGGTTCCCAACATACTAGACAGACATTACAGGTAAAACACATCGCTCTGTCATCTCCTAACGAGTTTGGCTGATGGTAGAAGCCAGCCTGGGCCATGGGCTCGGGTAATGCCCACCTGCAAGGCAAATGAATAAATAGTACACATAATTTTCCAAACAAGCACAAACAATAGTAATTTTTCCACAGGATTTACTGGAAACTTGGGTAATTCATACAGAATTTTAACAATAATGACTTTAGTTTAACAGTACAACATATATGTACCACTTAATGCCCAGTTACTTCTTCATGTATTTATTCATCTGACTGTTGTTAAATGCCATGACTAAGAAGTTTTCATTTACCAAATTATGGTCACTTTCATGTATGGAGGAACTACAGCCCCCACTATGATTACTTCTTCAAGATTGGAGAGAATGTTATAAACAGAGACCTTACTGTATCACAAAAATGTTAGCCATAATAAACACCAGCTGAGTTTTTGACTGTATACATTTATTTGGCATACTTATAATTCATGTGTGGCCATTTCCCAAATGTAGCTCTCCTGGCAGCCTCGCTGAACATAAGTGAGCGGTCGACATTTCCGCCACTGATGTCCGGGAGGGTGGATGGGAGGAGATAGCTGAGCCTGTCATTGACTGCGGAGGCGACAGACAGTCCTGGGCTGTGGTGATGGAGTCTCTTCATCTCCAACACTAGACTTCCACAGACTGACTTCAGGGCACAGTGCGGCAACCTCAATGTCACTGTAGCCCACTGAAAGTGAAAAAACAAAAATCACATAAGGATTACATGCAGGTAAAACTGCATCCTCATTCATCCCTTTTCCCAATGCACCCATGTGGAAAACAGCAAAGCCATCATACTGTTGACAGCCCTATTATATGATGTCATTAACAGTAATGGACTAGATGCCCATTACTAGCTTTTACTCATTAACAAAAAGGTCACTGCTTGATACCCTTCCTTCTGACCAAAATCCAGCTGCTTTTCAAAAGTCCGTAACCTTACAGTGTATTAACACAAAAACCAGTGGCAGTAATTTCCATTAGGGCATGCAAGGAAGGGTAAAGGTCTGTTGTCACAGGAGTCAGTTGATGGCAAGAGAACAACCCATCATGTAAAAGAGATAAACTAGTCTCAATGGACTCAAGTCAGTTATATGTATATGCACAGGTTCAATGTAGTTTCCGCTTTCCCAGTGCATCCAGAAAACACTAATACATAAGTAGATTTCCAGTAACTTTGTTTTCATCAAAGAAAGTCAAGCAGGATTCTTACGGGTTACTAGTGAATTACTTATGACTTAAACACTTTACAGGTGTGCAGCTACAAATAAAACCTTATTCTAATAAACTTACTTTTGCTGTTTTATGATTCCCCTTTGTTGCCTCTTGGGCAGCATCTATTCCTTTCTCCAGTTCTTTTAACACTTCTTCTATATAATCCACACCAGGAAGTTCACTGTTCACCAATGACTTAAAGAGGTGAGTGGCCTACAAGGTACACAAAGAGAATTGACTTTGTCATCCTTCTTTTCCTTTTTTTTTTTTTTTTTTTTTTTTTTTGCACAAATGATCAGCTGAACTGAAAACAATGATGAACGTGTACACCAGTTGGACAAATAAACATTTTTAGCTTATATAATGAACAATATGGTCAAACCACTTTGTCCAAGAAGGTGTTTTCAAAAATGTCAGGTACCTAATTACAGGCTTGCATCTGTAATTTGTAATCAAAGTGACATGTCATACCTCAGCCAAAGGTAACTCCACACACACGGGAGCCTCAGTTTTTGTGATGGCTGCCTGTAGAGCTGTGTCCAGTAGCATCACACCACTCAGGTCTTTCCTCACCCCCACCCTGTGCTCATCCCAAAACACCAGTCTGTCCTTCACTGGCAGGTACATACAGTGGATGGCATCTGACTTGCATGCTGAAAGGCAAGGATTAACACAAGTATTACTGGCAAGATCACATGTCAATGATAATACATATATGATCTATTATTTTTCCCTCATACACTGACAGTCACTTCGATGGGTGGATGGAACTGGAGTGTTCGGAGTAAACCACAGACCTAAGGCAAGTTAATGATAAACTTTTCAATGGGTGACTTACAATTAAAGGTGGAAGACAAGTCGTCTTTATGGAATGTTAGACTGCGCAAACAGGCATATGACCGTCATTATCTGTTTGTTGTCATGAAACACCCAGAAATACAGAGAGTGGCAGAAAAACAAATTTCCTGCACAAAGCCAGGATTAAGTCTGCACCTTGAGTGCAGGAACAGTTGAAAGATAAGCGTCACAACCACTTCACCTTTTCATCCAGGAAATATGATGTGTTAACTTTAGGGATATATTTAATTATTTCTAGGTTGATACATGTACATAATACATAAAAGAAATTCTTATAGTTTGAATTGCACACTAATAAAATTTATATATTTTACATATTTCATGGCTAAAATGAACAGCAGACTCCTTTCTCAAGCAATAGGTGAGAAAGCAGCGTGGACCAAGGCATCTTCATTTCTAAGTCAAAAACTTATTTCATTTTTGAGGGAAATTGCCCTCAGTTCAAAATTGAAATTTCCGGTTGGATATGCCACACGGTGATATCTTGAATAACCGTAATCTGCACCTGTTCAGATCAAACTGTTTCATAACGTCACATGAGAAAATGCCCAAGCAGATCAGGGATGATGACTTGGTCATATTAACAATGGCTCCGCCTCATCTCCAATCTCCCAGTATTACAATATTAAGCATTCATCTCTACGGATAGAATTCACAGTTAATGAACAATAGTGTCAGTTAAAGAGCCACTCACATGACACAAACACCATTGGCTATTTAATTTTAAATAGGCTTCCAAACTGAACACCATTTTAATATCATTTTTCAATCCATAAATGCATAAATCACTTTTTGTTTTAAATCTGATCATACAACTCATGTATAGGTCTGGGCTCATCACAATAGCTGTCATTCACTTGGGGAATGGTGAATTTGACTTTTGTGACCAAAATGAATTCACTGCAAGAAGCCTGTTTAATGAAAAAAAAAATAAAAACAGTTTACACTGTATAGTGTATGTGCAATCTGGTAGTCTGGTAGTATCTCATCAGATAATTCCGAAAACTGTGCCAGTGGCAATTTAAAGTCAAACAGCTGCAGACTACTGAACATTTCTATCAAAGTGAGGTTACAATGAAGTGTGAAAGCGACACCTCAAAAGATTTAATATTGACTCCCTTTTCACTTCAGACACAAATTATATAAATCCTGTCATTTATTTACTCATTTGATTGCTGCTTAATGCCCCATGATGACTATTTTGCAACAGCTCAGATACCAAAAATTTTGATGTACCTAACTTCATAAGGAAATGTTTCAGCAAAAATTAAACGATTTTTGGGTTCAACAATTGATCAAAACATGAAAATATGTTGCCCAATATGAAAATACCCTAAATGTTATGGGGAGTTAATTTATTGCAAAGTTACAGGCCTAGACCCACAATTGGTCCGTTAAAGAAATTATAACTGGTAAATATTTAATATGTAAATCCAATGGTTACTTTGTGTAACCATTTGGGGTGGATGACATTAGGTTCTGACATTTTCTTCTCGTGGGCTGGGCAATGACAAAATTAGGAGATTAAACATGGCTTCAGTACGTAAACAAATACAGAAGTCAGTTTGTGTGCTACTCAGTACTACATGTTGATACGCCTGCCTGTTTGCCTTCATAAAATTGCCAGCTGTCAGATTACACAACTGAATACCCGGATGTCTTAATGGTCCAAGAACGCTATTATCGATGTACTACAACAACACAACAACTAAATTTTGTAAACACCCTTTACCATTTTGGCATTCACATATTTCATTAAATAGCATGGGATCTAGCAAAGAAATCGACCCAAAGACTACGCATACTGTGTCCTCGTGCAACTGCGATGTTTCTAAAATATGCGATGGTAACAACAGACGACAAAAAAAAATCCCCACATATGAGTTCCGGGCAGATTAATGAGTGCCCGGTGATCACCTTGCCTACCTGATAAATTTGACTTCTGCAGAAGCGACCCAGAAGTTACATCGATGACTTTCAAAGCAGGTTCTTTTGTTACAACTATTATCGTGTTCAGAGATGAGTGGTATGTCACCGAGGCGGTGGGTTCCCCAACGGATATGCACCCGTCTTCCCCCACGAACCACTCTTCGGTGGCCGCCATCTTTACTCGCTCAGAGCTTCGCAACTCTCGTGACATCACAGGTTATTTTAGGAAGTGAAAGTGGTTTTTGAAACATGGGTTGTTACAATAATTAGTTATTCTTCAAATAAACTGATATCGAAATTTTTGGCCTCTGCTAAACATTCTTCACTCGGGGTAATCACAAAAAGCGGCATGATCGGTCGTCACGTGACACATGGAGCGAGATTTGTAATGAAATTCCGCATGGAAATGATGCAGACGAATTTATAACACTGATTTTATCTGCGCTGCACGTCGAGTCATCAACATAGATATATTGGATAGATTTCGATACGGTTGTATGCGCTTGAAAGCGGTTTAAATTAAACGTAAACATCATGACGGAAGAATACTCTGTGATTACACAGGCATTAGCCCATGTCACAGTGACAAGTTCTGTGAACAGTTTCGGGAGCGAAAGGAGATTCTCGAAAGATCTTATCATTGCTGATTTGAAGGTTAGAACTGGACGGAATTTATCGGCGTATTTGTTGATTAAATCGATGATTTTGTGTACATCATACGGACTGACCACTCGAGTAGTACTTGTTACCGCATTTCTCTTGCTGTCGAGTACGTAGGAGTTCGAACCCGGTGCTTGTCACACAACGCTTTTGCTGCTGTTTTACTAGTACACATTTTGCTCTGGAGCCTGTGCCACCCCAAGGCTTGATGCCCGTTTCAGCTGGTTAGATTTATAGCAGATCAGTCACTCAAGAGAGTTTCAGTGCTTATACATAAGCATATGTTCATGACCGGTTACTAAGAAATTACCCTAAGTAATAAGTATGATAAAGGAAATCACCACTGTATGGAGAATCAAATAAGAAAGGCAAACTGCACGTGGACAATGTGAAATTTTGTAGAAATTGTACTGCACACTTTGGCACCCAAGTAACTTGCACAACAAACATCTATGGTCACAAGTGATTGGAACATAGCTGATCACAAGACTGTGGTGTGTATGTGTGTGTAGAGTGGAACCTGATGTTGTGCTGTATGTTAAATGGGTCCGCACATAGAGTAGATGCTGCATCTTCTTCCTCCACTGTCTGCTGTCTTATTTATTTATTTATTTGATTGGTGTGTGTATTATGGTGGGAGGAAACCGTGCAAAGCGCGAGAGAAACACACGACCATCCACAGGTTTCTGGTAGGCCTTCCTATGTACGGCTGGAGAGGAAGCCAGCATATGAGGTGGACTGAAACTCACATTGACCTCATTGGTGAGAGGCTATTGGGTCTTTGCGATGTGTGAGCATGCGAACCAACTGAGCCTCAAAAGTCCCAACTCTCTCCTATCACTGACTATACCACACTGAAAGTTTGTCTATAACTTGCCAAAGGGCGATGGTAAATTTACCCAGAGCACTCTGGTTCCACCACTTACATAAGCCATGTATATAAGTGGTTTCGAGATACGCATAATTTTGCATGAGCAGAAGGCGTCATACAGTAGACAAACAAAAGAACATAGTCAGGCATTTCTATCTCTTAAAATTACAATTTCAAATAGTCACACCGACACATCAAATGCAGGAAATGGGCAGTACTGTTTGTGACTGCCTACGGTTGCAATGCCTTCAGCACATCCATGACTGTGTTTATCTACCAGTGAAGGAAGTCTGATCATGTGCAATCGAAACGGCTATCTGGCTTATTAGTTAACATTTTTTGAGTAAGACATTAAAACAACAATTAAATAACGTAACAGTATTTCTAAGCCTACTGTGTGCTTTCTCAAAGTTTACTTCTCTTTCTTCTGAAGATCAATCATTTCAGGTGGTATGCTGCTGGTTCTTTTTTGTTTGCAGGGAAAATTGGAGCTGCTAACTGGGTCATCAGCAGGTTCAATGAAACTTGAGTTGTACACGAAAGACAACAAGCTTATTTGTACACTGGACAACGATAATGCTATGCTTGGATCATATCCTGTGGAGGATGGTATGAGGATACATGTAAGCAGTTTTTCAAATTGCAGGTTAAATTGAAAGTGAAGTTTTGGTAAGTGAAATGAGCATTAGAAACTGGATTTAAAAATACCTTCACTGAATTTTTTAGATTTTGTTTCCCAGCAAATTAAATGCAGTCCAGTGTTTTGATTGAATGGTGGACTTTTTGGACCATATCCATGATGTGGTTCACCGAAGATGTCATGCTGACGTTTCTATGGTCTTCAGCAAAAATTTAATGTCATATTTTCGTTTTAATACACAGGCAAACATTACAGGAGTACTCTTCACAAGAACCATATTCAGAGCTGAACATACAGGTCTACAAAAAGTTGTGTGGTGCCACTAGAGAACCCACCATACAATCAAAACATTTGACTATGTTTAATTTGGTGGAAAAAAGTCTGAAAAATTGAGGGCAGGTATTTTGCAGATACGGTTTTTTTTTTGTGGTCTTTTCACTCACCATAACTTCATTTATGTGTTGTCTTTCCCTCTAAGGAGAAAACAAAGATGTTGGTTCCATCGTTCTTTTTTTCTTTTTTTTAGATGTCTGTATACATGTTTAGTAAGTAATGTGAATGTAGTAATATTTAGCTTACGTAGACCCATTCGAAATGGTATGAAATAATGCAGACATAGGTGCATTTTATATATATATATACCTATACTTGTTGATATCGGTAATTATATTTTTCGTATATATCTCTGAAGTTCAAAAATAACATTATCTAGCATATATTACATTGAGGACGTGTGAACGATGAAAACATGACTTCCTAGGTGTTCTGAAAGTGTGCCCAAGCCACTGTGCTCAAGAACGATAATATTTTAAGCATTTTCAGATTATTTCTGGTAATATTTTCCAATTTTCCACATTATCTGTATTTAATATGTATTTAATCAAGGTCGTTGATTCATCACTGCGAACTGGGGAATTTGAAGATGTGTCCAAGGTAGAAAAGTTTGAACTGACTCAGGAGGAGTATGATCAAAGAGGAGGTAAACTATAATCTAATGTTATGGGTGAGATGTAGCTTTCAATGCATCTGTGCAGTTATTTGACTTCTTCTTTCTTCTCTTGACTTTGTATAACAGTACCTTTATGTGGCTTGTACCCTACTGTTGGTGAGAAAGGCAAGTAACTGTGGATTATTATTATTAAAACACAAACTTTGTTTGATTAAAATGGATGAGTAATGCACAGTTATGGAATAAAGTGTTCTGCCAGAGGAATCTGTGAACGTTCCTTGCGTTTGGAAGAGTTACCTCCCTTATGTGACTGTTGTCTCCCTTGATTGCAGATGAATTTTACCTCAAAATAAGCTCAATCAAGGCTGACAAATATTAACTACATGTATACACTATCTTTAAATAAATAGGCCAACAATTTGTTATATGTTATTCAAATAGGAAAATCTTTCTATTATGCATTGAACGATGAGCTCTTGTGCCTTTGTTGTAGATACTGTTAAAGCTTTTAAAGAACGAAATAAACTGGGACGGTTCAAAGAAATTGATCCTGAAGAACAAAAGAGACTGGAGGAAGAAAAGGCAAAGAAAGAGGAAGAAGAGAAGAAATTAGCAGAGAGTATCAAAGTTGGAGACAGGTAAGATTGAAGTGGAGTAAAAGTACAAAAAATAAAATACTCTTAAAACCAGTGGATGAAGTCTGATGCTTTGTGCAGTAAATCACACTTTTATGAGATAACATGTGTTTAACTAATAATATAGCTCCAGAATCTCTTTAGGGGCAAGAGAATATTTACTCTTAGTGCTAAAGTGACCCTTTACACATAGGGTATATAGTTTTTAGATCTACTGGTCGAAGAGGGGCTTCTGGGGCTCAGTGGGTTAGTGCGCTATCACAGCACAATGACCTGAAGCCTCCCACCACCGAGGTGAGTTCAATACCAGATTATGCTGGCTTCCTCTCCAGCCCTAAGTGGGAAGGTTTGTCAGCAACGTGCGGATGGTTGTGAGTTTCCCCCGGGCTCTGCCTGGTTTTCTCCCACCATAATGCTGGCTGTCATTGTATTAGTGAAATATTCTTGAGTGCGGCGTAATACACCAATCAAATAAAGAAATAAATGCTGTTCAAAGACCAGAAGAGGTTATGTATTAGCACGTTCTCCAGCATCGTGTTCGTTGTCACTCTGTCTTTGTGGCATCTGTTAAGTTTTCCTTCAAAGTGGTACTCCTATTACAGTTTTTGTCTGATTACAACGAAACTTGGGTCAAGTGTAGACTACATCAGGATACATAATTTATAATACAGATCTTCCATTTCGATGATCAGTAGTCGGTCTATATGTTCGTTCATTCACCATGTTGACATTTCTTTGAAAACACTACTATTCTTACAGTTTTTGTACGATATCACCAAAACTTGGTTCAAGTGTAGACTGCATGAAGATACATAACTCGTGGTGTCGATTTTCCATTTTGATTATTGGTTATCCATCTGTCTGTACCTTCATCCCGCATATATTAACATATCTTTACAAACACTACTCCTCCTACAGGTTTTTATTTGATTTCAATGAGAACTGGTTTAAGTGTAGACTGCATCAAGATACATAATTCATTAGTATGGATTTTCCATTTTGATGGTCTGTTGTCAGTCTGTCTGCCTGTCTGATCACACAGCATATGTTAATATTGATCCCCAGTTGACGACAGCATTTAATCTTCATCAGTGAATTTGAGAGACTTTTATCTATGATACAACTTATGCTTAGGTACTCGACTAATCTGTTTATCTAACATTTTTCTTCTTCAGGTGTGAAGTGTCAGTTCCAGGCCAAATGGCAAGAAGAGGAACTGTTAAATATGTTGGTGAGTGTCCGGTTATTGGGCGGGTAAGAAAGTACAGCAAACAATGATTATATTTTGCCCGGTATAAGGCAAACATTCGCAGTTTATGGAGATATATATCAGCTACAAATTTCCAAAAGCTTGATTAAGGTCTTTAAAGGTCATCCAAAATATTGGAGGTCATCTAAATGTTAGCCAATCACTGTGATTTTAAGCATAATCATTTCAGTGCTCCAGACAGCTGTTTCTCACTTTCTTTCTGTATTAACATTTGTGACTCAGTTATTACTCTGCATTTATCACTGAAACTGGATTTTTTTTATACGCCTGTCAGCAATGGTGGTCATATACATCAAATGGTATGGCGATTTTGTCCGTTTGTCCAGTGGTTTTCGTGACAAGGATATATCTCAAATCCTTTTCAATGTACGGTTTTAGTTTTTGGTGGATTCAGGTAGATACAGGTATGATAAAGTGTCATGACTTACATTTGTTCATTTTCGCGGTGGCCTTGTTAACCAGATCGCCATTTTCAATGTATATACTGCATAAATACATATGACTTCATGTCTTGGCTATATCTCAAATAGTTTTTCAAGCATTTTTCATTTTTGGTGGATACATAGATACGGATGTAATGGTGTGTCGGGACTCACATTTGTCCATTTCTGTGGTTGCCAAGGTAACCAGATGTCATTTCCCCTATATGTGCTATATAAATACATTTGACTTTGTGTCTGGGCTACAACTACATTTGTTTTCCATATCCAATTTTGGTTCTTGGTGGATACTTAGATATACATGAGTATATATATACACATGAGCCATTTGTGTATTTATGTGTGGTAACCAGATTGATATTATCACTACAAATAATATATAATTATATATATGATTTCGTGTCCGGTCTACAAATCCAATGTTCAGTTTTAATTTTTGGTGGATGCATGGGTACAGATGTCCTCATGTGTTGCAACTCACTTTTGTCGATTTCTGTGGTTGCTATGGTAACCAGCTCACAGTTTTATCTAAGTATGACGCATTAATAGATTTGACTAGGTGTCTGGACCACAACTCCAATTGCTTTCCGAATACACTTTTCATTATTGGTGAATATGTAGATACACCAATGATGAAATGTTGCCACTCACATTTCTCCATTTTCATGGTTGCCATGGTAGCAAGAGCGCCATTTCCTTTATATATACTGTATAGTAAGGTATGAACTTTAGGTCACGACCATATTTAGTTTTAATTCTTGTTGGATACTTAGATACAGATAAAACAATGTGTCATGACTCACGTGTCAGTTTTCAGGGTTGCCATGGTAACCAGATTACCCTTATCCTTACATGTACTTCATAAACAGATACAACAACTTAGCATATGGATGCATTTTGGTGGATACATAGATACAGATGTAACGATGAGTCGCAACTCACATTTGTTCCTTTTCTGTGATAGCCATGGCAAGTAGATCAATGTATTTCCCAGTATATGCTATATTAATAGATGTGACTTGATGGTGGTGATGTGTTTCGCCTACAACTCCACTTGTTTTCCATATTCAGTTTTCATTCTTGGTGACGAGTTGTGACTTGACCTTGTTGATTTTCACTGTTGCCATGGTAACAAGATTGCCATTATCATACATATAGTACTTTATTAATCGATATGATTTCTTGTCAGGGATACGACACCAATTATTTTCGATATGCAGTTTTTTAAAATATTTTTCATGAGACTTGAGACTCATTTTTTGGCGGATACGTTTATACAGAGGTGACACAGAGGTGACAGTGGACATTTGTGTATGTACTTTGGTGGCTGCCAGGATAATTAATGCCATAACCCCAAAATCTTGTAACATGGTGAGAACTGTCATTCACATACACATATTTTTGAAACTGTTATGATTTTTCAAACTCATTGTTTTATGTGTACTTTTTATCAAAACCTATGAAGTACTTTCCCTCACAGT
Source organism: Acanthopleura granulata (assembly GCA_016165875.1). Lineage (NCBI taxonomy): Eukaryota > Metazoa > Mollusca > Polyplacophora > Chitonida > Chitonidae > Acanthopleura > Acanthopleura granulata. Next base: position 4,451,049 of record JABBOT010000012.1, on the reverse strand, counting down.
GTATACTCATCACGATGCTGCTGGGTTTCATTTATTTGTTTCAAAGGAATGTATTTGTTTTGGCGTATATTGCGTTCACCTGAACTCTTATTCTGAATGGGGTTTTATGTCGCTGCCCCAGTCGCAACAAATTATTAGTGATGCCTCATTAGATTGCGATACTCATTAGATTGCGACACAAGATATTATACGGACACCGCACCTTTTCTCCATATTGAGTGCACCAAGCATGGTAGCACCAATGTTAAATACCCATTTTGAAGTCTTAGGTTTGACTTGACATGGGATTGGACTCCAGATTTTTTGCGTAGGATGCCGAAGTTCTGTAAGCTGGCTGCACACCACAGCCTGTGTCTCTGAAGCCTTTCTCTCTGAAAAGACGATGTATGACATCATGCATGTCAGTTGGGTACAAAGGATATGTTGTAAGTTAGAACAGACCTCAACACTGCCACACTGATGCTATAGTAGGATAAACCAGGTCGACTGATGTCTCTCTCTATTTTCAGATGAAGCAGCTTATTCTGCAATATTGTATTTTTTGTTAAGGTTAAGGAATAGCAGTGCCTACTTATAAACCCTTGACCCTTTCATATCGTAGAAGTGAAGTATCCCATCATGTAAGTGACTAAGTAAATATGTTTGTTATTGTTTTCTCTTAACAGGTCTGACAGAGTTTCAGTCTGGTTACTGGGTGGGTGTACAGTATGACGAGCCTACAGGCAAGAATGATGGAAGGTACTGCTATGATTATCTCTTGTCTCTTGTGTGGTGCTTAATACATAAATTGTACAGCCCTCTCTGGTTCATTCAGTTAATGCTCTGACTGTGACCAGTGAAAACACAAGATCAAACCCAGCTGTCGCCTTTGGGGTTAGGAGTTTTGTCAACATGGTAAAAAACACTGGTTACATGTTTACTGTAAGCAGTGGTTTTCTCCAGCTGTGTGACTTTCCCTGTATACCTGAATAAATTCTTGTGTACAGCGTTAAACACCAATCGAGTAAATTCAAAATGCATAAATTAAATCTTAGTTGTTTTTTAGCCTTAAATGCTTTACCCAATCGAAATTCATTTTCATTTGAGCATTGTCAAAACTTTGAAGTGGTTAAATGCATTAAAAATTGGAATTTTATATACTTAAGAATAGTATATATGTTTAGAGTTATTATTCACTGAGTGGTAATGTTTATTTTGTCATTTTTTTTCTATTGAAGATTTTAAATTGTCCACCAAGCACAAAATTACACACGGCCAAGTCTACTATATTCCAATGTTATATTGTAAACTTTTGATAAAGAGGGTATTTATCCCACATCTGTGTATTGATATTCACCTATCCCTTGCTCTGAATGCTGTAGAATTCCATCCATGACTTTTGCAGTGTGAAGGGAAAACGGTATTTTGAGTGTCCACCTAAATATGGAGGTTTTGTGAAGCCAGGGACAGTTACAGTAGGGGATTTCCCTGAAGAGGACTTAATGCTGAGTGATGATGAAATGTGAAAGCAAACTTAGGACTGCTGTATCTGGAATTCCTGGTCGCACAGCTGGAAAGATGGAATGTGAAAGCAGACGACAGCTTTATCTTGTTGATTTCCAGATGCTTAGCTGAAAAAATGAAATGTGAAAGCAAACTTAGGACTGTTAAATTCCTGACACTTAGCTGGGACCGCTTCAGTCATCGCATTTGTTTGTCGTGTCATCATGAAGTGCTCCTTTCATATTTGTCATTCTCATGTTATACGGATTCATGTATTTGTAAGTGAGCCATCATTGCATCATTGGCTAAAGGTTTGAAATTCATCTGGTCAGTTCTATGTGTAAAAAAAAAAACAAAAGAAGAAATTTTTTGATGGACACCTTGATTTACTGTTTGTATAAATTTGGATATAACAGAAGAGGAAGGAAATGAAGCTCTTTATTTCATTTCCTTGGAAAAATAAAGAAGTGCACTGTTCCTTGGTTTACACTTTGAACAGAGCAAGCCTGACAATACAACTTTCATGCAAGAGCATTTATATATGTACCAAATTCAATGTCTATTGAAACTGCAAGTAACTATCTTCTTATAAGATAGAATTTTTTTTTTAATGCTGAAAGAATTATTATCTGGTGTTCTGATACTTTGACTGTGTTCACAGGTATAAAGTAGCAGCATACATACATGCTATCTCTACACTGTAAGCCAGCATGTGTGCTGTTGGCTGAAATGTGTATGGGTTTTAGGTCATACTATTCCCAGAGTGTGCAGCTGTAAGTCAAGAAGTTTGCCATATTAAAGGGGTCACTTTAATTTCTTCTACCTCTAAAGCTGACTCCTGTTGTAAAAGTGAAAAATTATTGAACTGAGAGCACAAATCCGATTTTAAATAAAATAAGCCATTGGCAACTTCTAGTTTCCAGCAGTAGACTATCAGCAAAATGTCAGGAACAAGTTGGATCACAACAAATTTTCTCACAACTTACATTCAGATGTCTTGAATATTTTGCCTTCCTTATTTGCTTAAGATAACTTTAATGATTAATAATTTTTCCTGTCACAATGTTATCTCAACCCTTCATTTAATGGTAATGAGGCGGTGACAAGTTACACTAGCTGTTAGGAATATAAATGTACTACTATGTATTGCTCAACAGTGCTACTCTATTAACATGTTATGTAATTTATCCCTAGCTACATGATGATCCTACCAACATGCTGGTTTGTCTTTGAACCACAAAGCTGGTAACAGATGCCCTTTTGTATTTATTTAAATACAAATGCGCACACGTTTGTCTTCTTGTGTTTTCGACAAATCATTAGGATGCTTAGTGCTGTGAAATCTTATGTTTGAAGTCGGTTAGCGCGCTAACAAAGGGCAATGATCGAAGCCTCCCACCAATGCGGTCGCTGTGAGTTCAAGCCCAGCTCACGCTGGCTTCCCCTGCGGCCGTACGTGGGAAGGTTTGCCAGCAACCTGCGCATGGTCGTTTCCCCCGGGCTCTGTCCGGTTTTCTCCCACAGTAATGCTGGCCACCGTCGTATAAGTGAAATATTCTTGAGGAGGACGTAAAACATCAAGGAAATGAATGAATAAATAGATCTTATAATTGAAAAGAGAGACCACAACATGTGTTTGTTATTCACCGAAGTATCACTGTAGTAGTAGTCTCCCCTTGATCAGCGAGGCGTTCAAGCCCGTCTGCTTTACCTGTAGCTGTTCGTTAGTTACAAACTGAACGGAAATATTCAACCAATCATTCCCTACGTAGGCTCAGCAAATATTTCCCCTTTCCGGTGCATATTTTTCACCATCGCAGGTAACATCATGATAGATTGTTAATCTCCAACAGGGATGTTCGTGATACTGTTAGGCCATCCAGGATCCCGTCACCCCATATATATCCAAACAAGGGGCCGATATGAATACATGTATTTGGTAATATGTTGTTTACCATGGTGTGTAACAAGAAAAAACTCAACCCATGTATCACTGGGAGATGCAGGCTATGTTTTCTGAGGATTAGGTTGTGTTGAGGTCAGGGGACTTATTGAACAAGAATGACTCAACACGTTGTCGTTCAACAAGGTCCTCAAGAATACACCTATTACGCTTTCATGTAATCAACGATACAAATACTGTCGGGCAGTTGCCACAAAGTCCCCAAAAAGGAATGAGGCATTGGAAATCTCGAAAAACTTATGTACTCATTTGATTGTTGGTCATGCCATACGGAAGAATTTTTTCCCCCTTTCACCATTGCTGTCACTTTTTTGGGTGGAGGAATCGGTGTGCCCTGGCCAACTCGCCGATCTCTGGCAAGTTAATGACAAACTTTCCTACATGTGACACACAGATATGCACACCATATTGGTGGGGTTGGCTTTCAACGAACGTTAGAGTGTCCAAAGGGCCTCACGAGTGTCGCAGACCGCTTAGTGTTACCAGGATCCCACAAGCTGTCAGAGCGAAGGAATCTACAAATTCGCTGTCCAAGTCCGGGTGTGAAGGGGCACCGCACGTGTGAGACTAAATGGGTGGGCTTTAGAGAAATACAATCTTCACAAGAATTAATTCACGGAGTTAACAATATTGGATCAAGATTCAACAGCATTTGCACTAGTCCATTGATAAAGTCTTACTATCGGCATGGAGATTTCTTATTCTATTGTAGAAAGGACAAGGCCATAACTCTGTGCAATTTAAATCAAATGAACGGCATCATATATCAATGTTGATGGCAGTTCTTTGAATCCGTTTGAGGTGGTTATCAAACATTTACTTTCCTATATTCTTACAACTGGCAAAATTTCTGCATTTTTCCAGGACATCGATTAAGAAAGAGACAGGTATTTATGGTGCCAAATGCGTTGTGCTTTTAAGGGAAAGGTCTCGTAAAAATGAACTTAGGTGAGTGAAACGGCCATGAAAAACTGTACCTGAAAATAACTTCACTGAATTTTTTAGATTTTTTTTTTTGGCACCAAATGAAACGCAGTCAAATGTTTTGATTGTCTGGTGGGTTTTATGGATCATATTGATGATGTGGTTCACCAGTGACGTCCTGCCGACTTTTCTATGGCCTTAAAGCAGAAATTTAATATCATATTAGCGTTTCCATACACAAACAAAAATTACAGCAGTACTCTTCACAAGGACAATATTCAGAGCTGAACATAATGGTGTACAAACAGTCATGTGACGTCACTGGTGATCCACATCATCATATGGAAAATAAAACCCACCATACGATCAAAATATTTGACTGCGGTTTGCGTGAAAAACATCTAAAAGATTCAATGAAGGTATTTTTAGATACAGTTTTTAGTGGTCTTTTCACTTACCCTAACTTCATTTTTACGTGGTTTTTCTTTTTAAGGATATCTGGCATGATTTTAATGCCTTTGAATATTTGCTTCACACTGGTGAAGAAAAAAGAATTAGTTTTCTATGGAAGTTTTCTCCTCTTATGTACAGACATAGGGTGTCTAGACGTTCTGAGAGAAGCAGTATAAAATTTATTTAAGGGAAAAACTTTTTGCTGAGAAAGAATATATTGTTTTATTTCCGTTTGGAGTAATGGAAAGCAATGTTCAGTTGGCGAACTAGATTAATAAACTTTTCTAGACTTTCACCTTTTCAATGTCTTTTCGAAGGAGAGTATGTAATAAGTCTTGCATAGAATTATACTCAATATACTGGTTAGCATTATTATTGTTGTTTGGGATGCACACTCTTTATGCACCACAGATTTTATAGGCTGAAAATTGTCTGCCAACACTCCGGGTTTCGAGCAAGCGACCTCAGAGTCAGGTAGGTGTTGGACAGGCTAAGCATGTCACATTGTTACACGCAATATAGAAAGTAGTTTTAAGAAAACAGTATTTTTGTCGTCAGGGATTACACTGTCTAGGTATAGCCTAGGATTCTAGTGCCCTAAATTTGCCGGCGCCTCTGTGGGTGTCGTGTCAGCGGGGGGTCAGTGGGTCAACGATATGGGCAATGCATGTGCACTGTAAAGTAAGCTACCTCCTGGTTTGTTGGAAGACTGCTGTTCCAATGGTTTCGACGATTGATCACTGTCGGCAATTTGATGCTTGACTCTGGGGGTCATTGGCTCGGAAACGGAAATAGACTAGGTGAAATTTCAACATTAGAATCACCGCTATAATCGGAAATTGGAATCGTAGAAACCACTATGCTAATACTTAAAAACTTTCTGAATGACATCTACCATTCTGAATCAATTAATAATTATAAGATCATGAGCAACACTTTTTACCACATTGTGTTACATCTCACCACGCACCCAGAAAGGCCGTTATAGGACATGGCGAACACAACAGTCACTTATTACAATCTGCAACCTTTTTATGACGTTATCTACTGTTTTAAATTCGTACAGTTGAGATCCTTCACCCCTGGGAGATGCTTCCTGGTTGATTTGTATAAAACGTTGTTGTGATTGGCCCCGACCGCCAGCCCCTGAGTAACGACACAGAAGGTTTGCTCCCAGCTCTCACTGATTCGGAGAGAGAGTTTAAGCCCGGATGTTTTTCAGGTAACTAGAAAGGCTATGGTGTACTCAGGGCTCTCGTCTTCGTCCTATAAACATGACACTAGTTATCAAAGCGATGACATATTTGTTTGATTGGAGCTGTACGACATACTCAAAAATGCTTCACTTATACAACCGATGTCAGCATTATCGTGGGAGGAAACCCATGACTATGCATTCGCAGGCTGTTGGCAGGCCTTTCCATATATGGTCGGAGATGAAGCCAGCATGAACTGGACGTGAACTCATACGAGATGACTCCTTCAATATTAAATTCCAATCAAATATATTAAAATCGACCGATGGGCAAGTCTGCTGTATATCTTTTCTACCCATGGCACTCTTAGTATCGATCTTGGATCCCTTAATGTGAATACGGATCGGAATTAAGTTCCGGCGATCTCGATATAAAAGGACAAGATCAGCGGAAGATGGCGAACGTCCAAGATGAAAAGATGAATATAGACGATGGAGAATGGTCAAAGGAATAAGATAATCAAAAGATGGACATCCAAGAGGACAGGGTGAACAGCAAATGGTGAACGCCTTAGAAAACAAGATGAACAGTATTTATTTATTGAGGTTTTATGCCGCACTCGAGAATATTTCACCTATACGACAGAACTAGCATTATGGCGGAAGGAAACCGAGAAGAGCCTGGAGGTATGTCAAGACTATCTGCAGGTTGCTGGCGGACCTACCCACGTACGATCGGAGAGAAAGCCAAGATGGAAAAAGGATGACGAGCATCCAAGAGTGAACGTCCAAGAGGACAAGATAAACAGAAGGTTGTGAATGTCCAAGAGGACAAGATGAACAGAAGGCAACGAACGCCTAAGAGGACAGGGTGAACAAAAGATGGCGAATGTTCAAGAGAACAAGATGAGCAGAACATGACTTCTCTCCAAGTTTTGTGCCATGATATGGCTGAGATATATGACAAGTTCTCTGTGGCTGTGGGAACTTCATTTTACTTCTATTCTCACACTTCCGAGTTTTCATTTTAAGTAAATTCCTTTTCAGAACGGCCAAGCTTTTACCTTTTTTCGGCATATATCTTAAGGCATTTTACTGCAAAAAGCAAGCCTTTATTTCTTAATGAAATGAGTAAATTCGATTTACAATGAGAATAATCGTGCACATAACACTGATACTCTTTTGATTGAAATTTTTGGACTACTTTATTCTTAAGTGCCGGTTATGCTTGGTGGAGTTCTTAGACAGTGCCTGTGTCAGGTTATACCTTAGGATATACAGCCGTAATTAGCCCAGGTTTGCACTCATATAGGCGATTAGACACCAAAACTTTTACACGTGGGAAGGAACCATGCGCTAGACCCCACACTACACTCCACACAGGGGCCATCTATGGTTTCATCTGGCATGCCTGTGAGCAACGCCCAATTTGACTGATGGAACCGCAAACCATTTCCTATATATGATGTAAGAATGAGACTGGCTGTGAAAACAGTCGATTTCGGTATCGATTTACCTTGGAAGGGCATTAACACAGAAACGCGTACATAGTTAGCGTTTGTTGTGTGATGCCGTGTATCACAGGCCAGGGTATCCCAAATTTCTGTGCTGAGGAATTAACTTGTCTTGACAAGGGGACATAAATCATGTCAATTTTTTTATTGAGCCAACAGAAAATCTGACAAATGTTCCAGCGCCAGCGTGCCGTAATAGTGAATTGGGTTCTTGTATCGCAGACAAGCAAGCATCGTGAAGTTCTGTTCATGGTGACTGGTGATGCTTGGTAAATGTAGAACACTAATCGCGATGTTCTATTCATTCGTCATAGCAAAAGTGTCTTTTGTCCACTTTCGCAGTGTATAGTTTAAAATTTCATCCCTATAATACTCTGCTTTGATATATAATATCATGCAAACTTTGTTAGAATCAATATTATGAATATATATTTGTAGATTGTAAACATTACGCGGATAGATAGCTGACATCGTCCAAATGGTTAACCCTTATTTGCAGCTTATGATGCCGAAATAGCGTATATCTGTTAGACCGGTGGATGGGCTGATGGGACCACCTCTGTGCCAAGTACTATTTTGATAAAGTTTATTACCAGGCCATTTCTGATCATCTTTACGGGCACCATAAAACAGTGGGCCAGACTGATAAGTATGCTGCTCATCTATGATGCGCCAGGATCATAGCTTCTTTGTCTCCAGTTCGAGCGCCATAACCTCGCTTGATTGACCAGGCGTGTATTCGCTTTTGATAGTCCATAAACCTTGTGCATGGTTTTACAATCCCGTGATCAATGTTTGAGGTTTCTAGTTCGGAAAATCTAAACTGTGTTTGAAGTTTTATCCTGAAAAACAAATTGTGTTCCTGGGGACATTTTATTTTATGGGAAATATATCAAATATGTTTCCAAGGACACGTGCCTTTGTAGTTGTTCGTGACATGTCGTTGCTAACATCATTTAAGCAGAACGAATCCCAGACAAAGTGTGACATAGTATTCATTACGTGAATTCCTGTTAGGAAGCCGTGTTAAGAAGACAAGACATTAAGGCTGATTTCCACTAAATAAGGCATTTAAGGTATTTACAGACGGGAACATATAGCTAGGCTTATGTTTAATTGGACGCTTTATATAGAACTTGTTGATAGTATTGAGACGAGGGATTTGTTATGTCAACCGCTGGCAACCCGTAGCCATGTAGGGAGGCATTTTGGATGACAAGGGCCCCGGTAAACTCATCCCGTTGTTGGCTATATATAACCTTGAATGAATGCTAATTTACTGTATGAATGGGTACCCAACTCTACATGACCTACGTCAAAAATTACTACACCAATTTATTGTTTGCATAATTCACTTTACATTCCAGTATGTGTGCAGAGTTAGTTCCCCATGTCTGTAAGGGGCCCATATGTTTTTATCACTGTAATGTTAATGGGCTCCTCCTACCTCGACTGGCGCTAGATCCAAACACCTGTATAAGACTGGATTCGGCATGAGTAAAGTAACACGTCAGTCTTTCCAGCAATGTTTTGTAAAACTGATCCTTCACAAGGGCTTTGGTCAGCAACGGATTATATTTATTAGTAAAATATAAGCCGACATTAGAAAAAAATCGCCGTATTATGTCAAGTGCCTTAACAAATATCTTTTTATTCCAAGATAGCCATTGTATTTATTCCCTAGCCAGGAATGAACAAGTCTGAAAGCACATTGATTCGTAAAAGTTGAACATGGCAAGATAATGTTTTAAATGGTTTGGCTTAATTTCTTCAACGCCTATCCGAACATGTATCACAGGGCTAAATTCCTCTGGCATGTCGCGCAAGCCAGTTTATTAGTGACACAATTGTTCAGCTCTGTTTGTTACATGTTCATGTAATTGAGAGTGAAAAAAATAGTGTATAGCAATTGCAATTCTTCCAAGTTCCCGCTGGTGATATTACTCACACGCCGATTTGCTAGAGACAGCCATATACATGTACCTGGAATAAAGCAGCTGGATGAGCTGATACCAGTCTATAGAATCCTTCTCCCGAACCGTCGGCACACGTTTTTAAGGGGAAGTAAATCGTGTAATTCCCGTACAACTTCATTGTGACATGATTTGATCAGATTAGGAATTACGCCAACAAATTCCTCATTCGGGGAGCACTTGATGTCAAAGGGGCAGCCTCTTTTCCCCGAAGTCGGAACCAAGCAATAAATTCTCTGCCAAAACTGCTGAATATAAGGACACTTGTTACAGTTGCCTGCGTAGAGTCTTTTATATACATGACAAAACTTTATTATGGTGATGAAATGTATACATTTATTTATTTTTTTTATTTGTTTGATTATGGGAAAGATATTATACCTAATGGAGTTTTAACCATTTATTTATAAGATTATCTCATCTTATTTTAGCTTATAGTCTGATGACGACGCTCGTGACACTGCTTACACAGTCTAACGTTCTTTGAAGACCATTTTATGTCTTTGACGTGTGGCATAATTTCATACTGGAGGAACGCAAGTGAACCCCAACAAATTCATGCATAAAGACCCCAGAGAGCACAATCGGCCGTTTATTGCCGCTAAGGCAATGAGAGAGAAAATTCTCCAGGCGACTGAAATCGAGCAATTTAACCATTTGTCCACCGTTGATCCCGAATTAAGCTTTGCTCATGTCTGCTCAGTCACGCAGTGATGGAGAAAGTGATTGATTGATTGGCATTTAACTCCGTGCTTTAGTATTTTTCAGTCATATAGATCCGTTGTCCTATTTATGGAAGCTAGTGTCCCACTGTACACCACCCACCTTCGCACGGTACGTTACAAACCTATTGACATAAAATTCGCAGCTGAAAGAGTGAAGTATGGATTCGAACACGCGACCTCAGTGGTGAAGAATTTGGTGATCTTAGCGAACCAGGGCTTTAATCGTCCTTTTCAGCGAGGGCGTGATGGCATGGAAGCCAGATGAGGGCATCTCGTCCTGCGCCTCGCGGATCGAGACCATACAGCGACATGAGGACGGTGCCAATCGCGCGCGAATGGTGTCACCCTCATTTCCATACAATGGGCAAAGTGCCAGACTCAAGGTTGTTGTAGTACTCCAAATAATACAGATAATCAATAAAGTATCACTATGTAGTCTTTCTTTCAGAGAAAGATGTATACTATATCTAATTGATGCTAATTGCTAATTGATGGTATCATATCACTCAGGAAGAAAACATGCAGAGCTCAAGGAACCCCCCGCACCTCGCTAAGTACCTGACCAGACTCCTGAGGTCAAGGTCAACCGGAACAAATCTGAGCCGACTGGATTCGAACATGTGCCTTAATTCTATCACGTCGGCAGATCTTGACTTTTCCTTCTCAGTATAAAAACAAAACGTGTTGAAAGAAAATCTAGCGCAAATGCCACAAAAATTCGGAGTTAACGATGTATGTAAAGTATTCACTAAGCATAAACCTCTGAACGACGACAGATGTTGAAGGTATCCTAGGCTGTTGCATGGATGGGAATACCACAAATACTGGTATTATGAAAGGTTAACATTTGATTTCCTGCTATGTGATAGTTCTGGCTATTACAGGCTTGTCAGCAATATCGAACATTTGTTCTTCAGCTGCGGGTTGATCTGCTTGAAAAGCTCAGTTTGACGAATGGCTAAGCAGACAATATCCTATATGATGTAAGATTTTTGCTGGCTATGAAAACACGTCATAGCTCCGATATCGATTGCGCGGGGCGGATATTAAATCTGAAAGGCATATATTTAGCCTTTTATCATTTGATGTTACATTACATTGAAAGGGCTCCTCAAAGGCCTGGCGTGATAAGACGACATAAATCATCGCTGTACTTTGTCAAAAGTTTATTGCTTGTGTTACTATGTTGGAACCTCCCCGCACATCTGTCATGTGCAACGGCTATTTAGACGTGGCTGTGTTCTAGAGACGTATAGATGACATACGCCTAACATTAATCTCGGTGCCGTAACAGCCAATCTTTTGTCGATGGCACATAACAGGCGCTAAATCAGGGGATAGTGTGTGTCATGCTCGAAAGGAAAAGTTAAAAGAAAAGACAACAAATAATTTAGCCGTAGTTATTTTGGACGAGGTGAGGAAATGGAAATAAGCCATCACATCCCTCTTTTTTCTCACGTATACATGAATTTAATTTTTAATCTGAAATTCCTACGATGTCACATCACACGTACCGTAACATTGTTTAGCCTATAGGGCGAAATGGTACAAAACATGGATGCCGTGACGTCGTATCCTCTGATACATGTAAAATATAATTACAGAGTCTTTAAAAGGAGCTTATTGCCGTCATCACAGTTTCACGAAATCAACATTGTATGTGCAGGAGGAGCATCACAGCTTGTGATTTCTTCATTTATAATCGACAATGATACGTCACTGTTTTTATATCAGCCCTTTCATGTTGATTATTCTTGACAGAATACGTTTACAACAACCTGACAGTGCTGGCTGCCGTCAAGTTAGTCCAGAAAATTGCAGTGGGAAATTGGTCGGAAAACTTGTAAACAGGCAGTTAGTCCGTATTGAACTCCTTCACAGGCGCTGTGATCAGCCTTTCTATGACACATCAATGTGGCCATTTCACGTATGCATGCACGACATCAACTAGCGCCAATCTGTCAGATAATATATATGATAATCCGTGGGCATGAAGGTTTTGGAACCATCTCTGAGTAATTATACATGTCTTTTCCGGCATCCTACGCTGTCGTAGTATTTTCCTGGATAGATCACACACCTGACTACAACATGGTTCCACCATGATCCATGGTAATTTCCTGCCTCACTGCTCAGTGTTAGGTACAGTACACCAGTCACTTGTACTGCTTCACTGAGCTGAGATACCACAAGAAGGCTACCATCTGATAAGGTTGACTTGTTCTCAGTTGTTGCCTATCATAAGGGTTTCTGTCATGTACAGGCTGGATTAGCATGAATCAATGTTGATGTCGATCTCACTTTTTTCTGGCTAAACAGTTAAATTCTTGGTTATTTTTAAAAGATCAATAGATGAAGACATTCCTTGAAATTAAGCTCAAATTTATTTCCTTATTGAAATGAACGTAAGTAAAATGAAGGTACAGAAAATGTTTTCATTTATGTTTGGACTTTTAAAGTGAACACATTTTCAACCACCAAAGAAAGGAACCTCATTCTTGCTGATTTGAGATATTTCCAAGAAAGCCATTTTTTGATTGTTATTCGGCGTCCAACAAAGGGAATATAACGGTAATGTTACAAACAAACTGAAAATTACGTTACCCTTTCCCTGAATAAAATTTATCCTTGCATAGCTCCATTTCTCTTTTACGAGTAAGATTTTTAGCACAACAAGGTGGCATTTTCTACATGTCCTTCGTGAGAGCAAGAAACCGGTCTGAGGCCCCCAAAATATCAGGATAGAGTAATTTCTACAAAATGTGATTGTCATTTGGTTTTTTCCATGACTTTATCTGATGTAAGTCTGTAATAACTGTCAATACAATCAAGCATGGCTCTATGGGGCTCTGATATGAGAACTTGTGACGTGGGGTATTAGCAAAGTTTAACTTCGCCTCTCCCCACGGCTCCAGCCAGTCTGGTGGTCGCGATGTATTACAGCGCTGTCTTTGACATATTGGAAAAGTGTCAAATAAATCAGACTGAGAATGTACTTTGTATTTCATTGTTATCCTTCTGACTTCGATCAGGTGACATTTCGAAAATTGATTGAAATGGGAAGTGAACTGAAAGCATAACCCTCTTCCTTCGGATCCGTTAAGTTGCATTGCGTAAGGGAGGTAAATCGTGTAATTCTTGTTTGACGGCTTTGTGGAATGAGTCGACCCAATTAGGAGATTTGCCAACAGATTCCTGATTCGAAGAACACTTAATGTCAAAAGGCAGGACTGAATTGTCCTCGCTTTATTATCACAAGGCGGAACCAAGCAAAGAGATTCTCCGGAAAAACTGGCTATCTTGGTCATTATTTACGTGCTAGTTGACAGTCTGATAGCCATAAATCCGTTTATTTACATGAAAATCTTGTTATCTTCTGCGGCCCTATTTTGCAATTTTGCCCTCAGTTCTAAGGCTTTGTCATTTGGGAAATGTTAAATGTGTAATAATGAATAATATGATGTTCCATTAAATGGCTCCAAATTTAAACAAAATTTCAACCAGAACAAGCAGTTAGGCAAACTGGTCATGTAGCCAGTAGCCAAGAGTAACGACATGGATTAAGTGTCAAGGAGAGCCTGCTATGAAAAAACTATAGCCATGAAATCAACATAATTTGTCACAGAAGAGTATAGAGTTCAAGTAGTGAAGACAATCTGACACATGTAATAACCCACCGACTTGGCATCAATTCAAAGTCATAAAAATCGGAATTTTTTGTTTTACCGCGTTGTTATGCTACATATTTGTGCAACTTATGAAGATAACGGTGTCCAGTCTGTTTTGTTGATAAGCCACCGATTCCACGTGGTTTTGACCATGGACTGGATTTGGGAAGCTTGGCACAGTCCCAGGGAAACCCAAGGCCATCCAAAGATTCGTTACACACCTTCCCACGGAAAACTGCAAAGGAATACAGCATAAGACTGACTCCCAGTGACCTTATTGGTAAGATGCTCTCGAGTCATTATATATCTGCGCTAACACACTAACCACTCGGGCACAGATATCTCCGCTACCCACCTTTGTACGAGAATAATACGATGTGTAAAACGAATATACATTTTGAAAATACCTAATTATTCCTGTCTGTGTTTGTTGAAACTAGAAATGGTTAACTACATGTGGCTAATTACTACTGTTAGGTGTCGGAATCACTTCAAGGCTTCCTTGCTGGAAGTTCTCGCACTTCTTTGGGCATTTACCCTGTTATTGGTGATGTCATTTACTAAACGATAGGTTATCAATTACCACTGTGCCATAAAGCCGCTTTCTTTGTTAAAACTATTGAAATACTCATTTATATTTGTTTAATACCACGGTAAAACTTAGCTAGTTGTTGCAATTTTTGAAAATTTTATCTCAGACGATGGCCGTCAGTCTTACAAGTAGCAGGACACCAACTTTGCCCAGTGTATGATAGCATCGACCTTTAGAAGAATACGGACAAATTTAGTTTCCGACATGTGGAGTGCAGATGGGCGCGCCATAATGGTGAAGGACAAGTCGTCTTCTGGAATTGGCAGCCCCACCTTGTCTGCCTATCATGTATTGCTAAAAAGGCTCCATGAGAAATGAGGAAGGGTATATGTAGAAATTCAATGTCCAAGGCCAAATCTCTTTTATCGCAGATAATCCTGATCACGATTGTTAGGTAATACCCTTAAAATATCAAGCATGTACAGCCTGCCTGAATAGTTCAGTAATTGGGTTCGAATCACCGATGAGTTGCTGCTGGGACAATTTTATTAACTATAACCTATAAATCAACAAATTAAGATTTCCAAATGTGGATTCTTGAAAAATAATCCACATTTTCAACAACGGTGTGACGTGACAACAATGGTTTAAAATGGTTGTATCGATTTCGCCAGATGGGTATAATTACGGAAACGCGAACATAGTTTGTCTTTTTTATTTGGCGCCGTATAAAACAGACCTGGACCCTTAATTCCAGTGTCAGTGTGGAGGAATTTTTAACAGCTTCTGGCAAGGGAAGTTAAATTATGACTGTGTTTTGTCAGTGTCAAAATTATTGTCAGTGTCACCGGTTCTATTATAAACCGTCCATAAATCTGCCCTCAAGAAGATTCAGGCGGAAATGTAGTTCCTGAGAAAACAAGGCTCAGAAATGGCCAGTGTATTGTTGATTCGGATACTGTAACATTCGATGTGTCTGTTGAGAAAAATGAGCGCGTGATAGAAAAACGCTGTATGCTCGTAACACATAATGTTTAATGCATTTTGAGCGGATTTGTCGAAGAGACAGGATATTTTGCTTGTTAATCTGTTAATGTAGCTATATAATTAAGTAATTCCATTGTCCTTTTACCGGTGGGTAGAAAGTGCATTGTCTATAACATCAAATGTCACCTTTGCTGGCTTTAGGTGGGAAAATAGAAGCTCAAATCGGTAGGTTTGTGGGCCTTAATGTAGTTCCCTTCCTTACTTTATCTTGGTGCATAGTTAACGCCTTAATCCCTGGATAGACGGAATGCGGGACCAGTTGTGATATGTATTTTTTTGCTACATAGGTTTTTGTTTGATTAAAGGCGGTTTAGCGCTTTTCGACTCCTTGTAGAAGGCCGAATGCATTACTGGTATATTCAGTGTTGCCTCAAGAGGAGGTCAAAGACACCAAACTTGAAGCCGCACTCAGTCACAGTATATTGTCGCCGGACAGACTGTTACGGTGAGTGTCTGTTTTGTGACCTGGCGAAGATTTGATCCAGGATCTCTCTCTCACTAGTCGGAGGTGAAGACCCCTGAGCTACCATCGTGGTAGGTATCACCGAGATGAGATAAAAATTGGTTTCTATTGCCCGATCTAAAAAGTCTGATAACACACATGATAGTGTAATTCTATAAGCATTGCATATCACACATATAAAAGAGCTGCAAAACTCCTTCAGGCTCTGGCGATTTGATCATTGTTGTGTCAGGTATGATGTATTGATGTCTGCTGGTAAAGCATAAGGGGGTAAAATGTGTGTTGTGAAATATAAAAATGAACATTATCCTCGCACAAGATGGCACATTGCAAACACCAATCTGCCTGTGTGAAAAATTACCCATTCTTCTAATTACCTATATTCTAATTCTTTTATTCATATTTACAGTTACATTTATTTACATATTCCCATTTTTTTGATTCTTCGATATACCTGTTCCCATACATTCAGATACATTTACCTATTTCGACCCTTCTGTGTACTGACCTGCGGATGGTAGTAGGTTTACCCTTATGCCGTCTGTATAAATGAAATATTCATGTATCGTAGGTCACAAGACACCAGTTAAATCAATAAATCTTCTATTTACCTATTCCTATTGTTCTATACACCTGTTTCCGTTCATCTATTTACCTGTTGCCATTCCTCTTTTTTGTCTATTCCCATTAGTGTATTTACATAACCTGAATCATCTGTTTGTCTCTTCCCATTTTTCTATTTTCCTGTTTACTAATTTCCATTCATCTGTGTGCCTATATCCAGTCATTTCCTATTCCCATTCTTCTATATACTTAGCGTTAAGCCATAATCAATCAGCCAGTCATTCTGTGTACATATTCCCGTTTTCTTTTCTCTCATCCCCAGTCTTCTATGTATTTACGAATTTCCCTCTTATTAACAGTATTATCGTTACTGGAGATTACACTTTCCGGATAGAGCTAGTTCTAGTGCTGAAAATTGGCTGAAAGATCTCCGGGTTTCGAAACAAGGACCTCAGAGTCGGGCACCAAATCGCCAACAAAACATGTCAACCATCTAGACCACTCACCAACCAGCGTTCTACAAAATAGAAGGTAGATGACCAGTAGACTTTACAGCGAACATGTATTACCTCTCTGAAGGTCAGAAATGACACAGCTCTCTTAGCGGAATATATGAATGTCATGTAGAAAGCGATTTTAAGTAACAGTAGCATTGTTATTAGAGATTACACTCTCTGTTTAATCAAACCCCAATAATTTTTATGTTATCTGCAAATTCGGCATCCATTACGTAAAGATTTTTATTTTACTTTTTAAAGGTCTGACACCGTCAGTGTGAAATGACAGACGCCTGCTTGTTGAAGTTTTGTTCAATTAAAGAGAATGAGTAATCTTAAGTGTGTAAAGTAACTGGGTGGACTATGAAATCCCATTGTGATGGAACTAAAAATGTAAATGTTTTGCTTTTGTGTGGAACAAAGCCACGAATATTTGAGACATGGGACGATTCCAGTCACAGAGACATCATGCATCTGTAGTTGGCTTCCTCAAAACAATTTATCTGATTGCCACACGAAACATCACTTTTCTGTTCATATCACATTGATATACTGTAAAGCCGATGAAAGTGTTAGAAATAGGTGGATGTAAGAACAACATGTTTGTCTGTGACGATTGTAACGGAGACATTTTGTCAGTGATAACCCATTTCCGCTGAATTTATTTCCCAGACCAGCACATTTTTTTTAACAAAACTGTGAATCGTAGGAATTATGCATGACGACAAAACATTAGACAAAAAGACAACGGTAGGCATGGTTGGTGTTCACTACCGACCAAGTCCTTCCATGAATGCGATGACCGCAGTAGGGAGGTAGTCAGTTTTACTCGGATAATTGGTTGTATGTTGCTGGTTGACAAGTGGTATATAAAGGTAGTTGACAATTTATGTTCTCAACTGGACATTTAAACTTCTTTCAAAGATAAATTTAGCGTAATATACAAAGATGTGTGAATGGGACTTGGTAAATAACATTACCTCTAGCACGTGTAATAATGTGGCATATATCAAAGAACTCATGGGTCACGGTAAATTCTGTAAGACCCGTACAAGTTGCGTTTTTACACACACATAAGGTTAATACCAACTGTCGCAAGTGAACAGTGTGTAGTCAATGGATCGAATCGGCAAATTATGGCTCTGAACCGAACAAAATTGTAGCAAAATCGAAATCTGTGTTGTTTAACAGCGGAAGTTAATTGCTTTCGTTCAAAGACTATTGTTCTTAAAATTGTGTATGTAACTGAACTTCCTGCGTCAGACTGACTGTGGATTCATTACTGAACACAGACCTTGTGATAATGCTCAGTCATCGCCATATCGTTATTCTCTTCTACAAACACATCTCTTTTTAAAGCAATGTGTTGATGATAAAGATGATTTATGACTATCCGGTTATGGAGGGCGTAAGCTAAGTGGGATGACTGACCATATTTCCCACGGTATTTAAGGCTGTTGACAGGGTGGTTAAATTCTACCGTCAAGTTCCAAAAACAAATAGTTGTCCCGCCAATGTTGACCAAGTCGATAGAATCTGGTCCACGGCCACAGTTTGTGCTGTATGTTTGGCGTTCGCTTCTGTACTCTTGGACGTTCGCCACCATCTGTTCATATTGTCCTTTTATATCGAGATCGCTGGGACTTAATTCTGGCCGTGTTCACATGGAGGGATACAAGATCGATACGTCAGCCGGTTGATCAGAAATACAGCGGTGGGATCAAAACCGAGGGGCGATAACTTTGTGTTCAGAGATAACAGTTTGTCTGCATGGCCACTTAAGTTGGCTGATCC
Organism: Acanthopleura granulata; assembly: GCA_016165875.1. Lineage (NCBI taxonomy): Eukaryota > Metazoa > Mollusca > Polyplacophora > Chitonida > Chitonidae > Acanthopleura > Acanthopleura granulata. The sequence goes on along the minus strand of JABBOT010000012.1, from coordinate 4,432,255 downwards.
AAGACGCGAATGGGACATTTTAGGCCAATTTAGAGAATCCGCTGTGGACAGGCAGCCCATGCACACAGTGCGGAGCTCGCTGTATGCCAAGTGCTCTTAGCCTATGTCCTTAACACGAGTCGCAATACGGCGCTGTACAGAAAGGGCAGGGTATTACACCAAATATTAGGTATGGTTTCACGCGGCCATATACCACTCCTGTTTTGTCAGCTTATTGTAAAGGATGTACATGTAGGCAGTTATCGTCTGAGTTAACTCTCACTTGTCTTTAGAGCATGTAGTTACGAGAGTTATCCTCTAGGCTGTGACAGAATGACTGGAGTCCACACTCACGCTGCAACCAGCTGATGTCTAGTGAAATACGACTGAGCCTTGGAGAGTTTGGCTGATTATTATAACTACTGATTTAGCTCACCTAGCTTGAACTAAGTATTGTTTGTGTAAAGAGATTGGCCTTGTCTTGCCAAAACACACTTTGCCGTCCAATGACAGACTTTATGCCGAAAGTGTGAGGACATCTAAGCGTTAACCGGAAAGCAGAGGGCCTCTTAGAGATTCAACATGTTCGAAGAACAGTGAGAGATAGTAGCCAGTGAGTTGAGCGCATACACCTTTATAGTCGGAGAACTAGAAGTTTTAAGAGGCGCCTATCATGCTCATGACAGTATTTCGGAAACACGATTGCATGTTTAGATGGAGGATCGTGGGATGTGATTTCGTCATTTACAATCGGCGATGACACATCACCATTTATAGCAGTCCGACAGATAGACTTTTCTGGACAGGATACATAGAACAATGTTGCTCAGATTGTTAACAAAGTCCGAACAGCGATGGCTAGAGCAAATTAGCCTTGGGAATTGTAACTGGAAGTTGTTAAGAGAATGAGTAAACAAACAGTTGGGCTGTACTGGATACTATATATAACAGGCACACAAAATTGTGGTTACCTACCCTGTGGTATGGAAAGGAGGTCATTTCACGTGTGCACGCGCATCATCAAACAGAGCCAGTCTGACAGATGAAGTATATCACAATATGTTGTCATGATTATTTTTGGACCACGTATATCTCTAAAGCCTGACGTACATCGACCTTCCGACTGGAAGCAACTGAGATTAAGTGGAAGGAACCGGGAGCATACGATCGCACACAGGTTTTAGTCGATCTACACGCGCTTGCGATCACCGACAACTGCTGACTCAGCGTGGTCGATCTACGCGTGCTCGTGTTCCCAGTTGGTCACAGTTCCTCCCAGTGATGCACTACATGATGTATTACATGCATGGCTTACACTGTGAAAATGGCGACCACCGAATGAACCGATGGGGCCGAAAATAAACTCCTCTTACAAGGCCTTTTCTAATCGAAATGTATAGAAAGCTACAATAGAATAAATGATGGTGGCTCTAGGCAAACCTGGTAGCCGATATACTATACTTAGAGTCCCTCGAAAAATGATATAGGTCTAAATTTTTGTAAGTTTGCACAGAGCGGACGTGTGCCTTGTAATCGGTTTTATATGGCAGCAGCTGGCGAATCGCCAGTGATAAAATCACCCCGCACAATTCCACTGCTATATACTGAATCCAAAAGAAGAAAAAAGCAGAAAGAAGCTCGTTACTGTTTAAATTTATCAGACAACATAAAGGTATGGAAACATATCAATTACATCCATGTGTCGTGTACATGAGCGCAGCCATCGTTAACAAATCATATGACAGTCACGTTTCTAAGTATCTGCTCTCAGTTGCCTCCAATCGTCGTCGACCTACGCGCACCGAATATGATGAGACCCCTCTAGCTGCTCAATGTTGCAAGTTTTTGCCAAACTTTTCGACATAAGCGTTAGACGCAGGTCTAGGGACGCCCTGCTTAAGGTGTTATATATGATTTTTCCAACAACCCACGTTACTCTACAGTTTTCCTGTATAGGCCAGAAATCTGACGATTTTTCACTTCAACCATGATGTTTCCTGCCTCACTGGTCAATCTTAAGTTCAGCGCAGAATCCACTTATACCGCTTCACTGAGCAGGGATACCACAAAAATACTCCTATCTGATTCGACTTGACTTGATCTCAAGTTTTTCCTCTCCCAAGAGCATCTATCATGTACAAGCTTGATTTTCCTAGATTAATGTTGATGTCAATCTCACTTTTGGCTAATCGGTTAAATTTTTGCTTATTTTGTCCCCTTTTGCTGTCAGGCATTCCTCGGAATTAGGCCAAAAACTATTTCCTTTTTAAACTGATCGTAAACAAAACCAAGGTACGAAAAAAGTTTTGATTTACTTTTTGATTTACTCGCTTTTAAAATGAACACTTTTTCAACCATCAACGATAGGAACCTGATTCTTGCTGGTTTAAGAAGTTTCCAAGGAATTTATTTCTGTGATTATGTTCAAAGCCGGCCAACAAACTGAATGTAACAGTTGCGATTTTTATGTTGCATTTTTCATGAATAAACTCTATCTGGAAATATTTTCATTTGTTCTCATTCCAATGAGCTTTTGACTAGAACAAGGTGACATTTTCTACATACCTTTCATGGAAAGCAAGCATCCGGTCTGAGGCCTAAGATAAACGATTATATAATAGTGTCTACAAAATGTGATTTCCATTTGGGTTTTTCAATAACATAAGCTTTATCTGATATAAGTTTGTAATAACTGTCAATATAACCAGGCAAGGCTCTATGGGGCTCTGATATGAGAACTTGTGGCGTGGGGTATTAGCAATGTTTAACTTCGCCTCTCCCCACGGCTCCAGCCAGTCTTGTGGAAGTAGTGTATTACAGCGCTGTCTTTGACATATTGGAAAAGTGTCAAAATAAATCAGACTGAGAATATCATCTTGTGCTTTGTCTTTCATTGTTATTCTTCTGACTTCGATCAGGTGACATTTCGAAAATTGATCCGGAGATTCCAAATGACAAGTGAACTGAAAGTATAACCCTCTTCCTTCGGATCCGTTAAATTGCGTAAGGGAGGTAAATCGTGTAATTCTTGTTTGACGGCTTTGTGGAATGAGTCGACACGATTAGGAGATTTGCCAACAGATTCCTGATTCGAAGAACACTTGATATCAAAAGGGCCGACTGAATTGTCCTCGCTTTATTATCACAAGGCGGAACCAAGCAAAGAGATCCTCCGGAAAAACTGGCTATCTTGGTCATTATTTACGTGCTAGTTGACAGTCTGATAGCCATAAAGCCGTTTATTTATATGAAAATCTTGTTATCTTCTGCGGCCCTATTTTGCAATTTTTGCCCTCAGTTCTAAGGCTTTGTCATTTGAGAAATGTTAAATGTGAAATAATGTATAATATGATGTTCCATTAAATGGCTCCAAATTTAAACAAAATTTCAACCAGAACAAATTGAAGTCGTTAGGTGATAACCTCCTTTTTGTGTCAAGAAGAGCTTGTTAAGAAGAAGCTATAGCCATCAAGGAGACAGAATTTATCACAGAGAGGATCATCCATTACGCCAAAGACAGAAAGTTAACTGAGAAGATCTTTTGAAGCCCTATTTTGCCCTCTGTTCTGAGTTTTTTCATTTGTGAAATGTCAAACGCGTAATAATGTATAATATGATGTTCCATGTAGGTTTAATGCAAATTTCAAAGAGAATAAAGCTGCTGGCAAATTTTCTTTTTCCGGGCCTGGCCAGAGTCCGGCATGGATTAAGTTCTTGCATCATTCATAACTTTTTGCGTGAATTATATCTTATTTTACCTAGTTCGTCATGCATCTTTTTTAGCACCGCTACAAAGATATAAACTCCTCATTATATCCATGAGAAAACTTCCAAAAAACTAAACGTGGACAAATCTTGGAAATCCAGATGTTGCGTAACGTACGCATAGTTACGATTCTGACAAGTTCTGTAGGAATTGCGTCTCGATAATAGTCATGTGCTCGCAACAGTGCATTTAAGCTTTGAGAAAGAGCCACGATAAAGCTAACATGATATATTTTTATCTGATTGATGTTTTACGCCATACTATAGACTACTTTACTTACACGACGGCGGCCAGTATTAAGGTGAGAGGATCCTGCGACCATCCGCAAGTTGCTGGCGGAGAGTAAGCCAGCATGAGCTGGACTTGAACTCACAGCGACCACATTGGTGAGAGGCGCTGGCGCGCTAACCCCCTCGCCCACGGGGCCCCGATCAACATGATATAGGGGCTGGAGCGAAACGTCAAGAGCTCAGTTGTAACAAATGATTGCAAGCCATGTAAGTCTTATGACAAGCATCTTTGTGCTGATGGTGTATATTTTTACCTGTCATCATATATCCTAGGTGTTAAACAACCCGCGGGGTTTGTTAATCGTTTTTCACTAGGTAAGGATGAAGACGACTTTATCTTTCATTGTGATACATGTGTAATCCTAAGAAAATTTGTTGTGTGATGTAAGAATGGCCTGGATCCCCTGGTCATATTGATTACGCCAGGAATTAGTTATTACAGAAATGTATGTATAGTTAGAGTTTCTTATTTAGCGCCGTGTAAAACAAACTTTGACCCGTAATCGCTATGGCAGTGTGGAGGGATTAACATCTTCTGACAAGGGGACATAATTCATGACTGTGTTTTGTCATTACATTACTGTCAGTGTCACCAGTTCTATTATAAACCGTCCATAAATCTGCCATCAAGAAGGTCCGGGCGGAAATGTGGTTCCTGAGACAACAAAGCCCAGAAACGACCAGTGTATTGTTGATCCGGATACTGTAACATTCGATGCGTCTGTTGAGAAAAATGTACATGTGATAAGAAAACACTGTGTGTTCGTAACACATAATGTTTAATGCATTTTGAGCGGATTTGTCGAAGAGACAGGATGTTTTAGTTGTTAATCTATTAATGTAGGAATATGATTAAGTTGTTCCATTGTACTTTTACCGGTCGATTGAAAGTGCATTGTCTATAACATCAAATGTCACCTTTGTTGGTTTTCGATAGCAAAATAGAAACTCAGATGGGTGTGTGTGTGTGTGTCAATTGGATCCTGCGGGAATTCTCTCCCATACTTTATCTTGGTGCATAGATAATGCCTTAATCACTGGATACACGGAATGAGGGGGCAGGTGCTACATGTATTTCTTTTGGTATATTAGTTTTTTGTTTGATTATATGGATGTATAATGACATCTTTCCAATTGCTTGTAAAAGGCCGGATCCATTGTCTGTATATTCATAGTGTTGACCCACGAAGACGTCAAAGAGAGCAAAACTTGAAATCATAGCCAGTCACAGTATACCGTAACCGGGCAGAGCTTTTACGGTTATTGTTTATTTTATGATCCACTCTCACGGTTTCGGGCTCACCATAGCGGTAAATATCACTGAGATGTGATGAAAATGAATTTCTATCGCCCGATCTATTCTGATATTGTAATTCTACAATAAATTGCATATCACACACACACACACACACACACACACACACACACACACACACACACATATGTATATATATACATACATACACACACACACACACACACATATATATATATATGTATATATATGAGCTGCAAAACGCCTTCGGGCTCTGAGGATGTAAGCATTGTTGTGTCAGATATGATGTATTGATGTCTGCTGGTAAAGCATACGTGTGTAAAGTGTGTCTTATGAAATATAAATGAACCCTATTCTCGTAACAGGGTACACATAGCAATCACAAAGCGGCATATGTAAAGAATTACCCATTGTTCTAATTACCTGTATTCTCTTTCTTTTATTTATATGTTGCTCTTACTATCTATTTACCTCTTACCATTCCTTTATTTTCCATTCTTTGACATATTGCCATTCACTAATTTACCTATTCCTGTTCGTCTATTCCTATGACCATTTCTATAGTTCTGTTTGCCTATTCTCTCCTAGCCGCCTGACGGCTTGAAAAGAACCCCATGCCGAAGACACCATGACATGACATCACGCCCCAATCACTTAGAGGTACTAACATCATGACACCCTCCCCACTCACTCAGAACAATACTGATAGCTTGAATCCTCCCGTTTGCTACATGTGTTTACTGCAAAATCCCTAATATCTAGTCAACAGTCAAAGAAGTAGACTGCATATATTGTCTGGTGTCAGATTCCTTCATCGTAGCTCAAATCTGATATCACTACAAAGCTGAAGACTTCTGTTGATAGCAGGAACACGTAAATAGATCAAGAAGAAGGTTTAAGAACACTGATGACTTGAAATGTAATTGTCAAGCTCTTTTTGCTAAATTTGTAAGTCTGTGAAGAACTAACTATAGTTCCTCTTGAGCATGGGTATAAATTCTCTGCACAGAGTAAGAACCAGGTCGCGGTATGAGTATGATCCGATGTTCTTACAACGATTATATTCAGCTTAATGAACGCTACAGAAATTAAAAAGCTTACTCGGTTGCCTGATACGATACAGCTGATGAAAATGTACCGGTATCTAGAACATTCCTCTGCAAAGATTTTGTCTCAGTCAAAAGTACGTGTGGGTATAAAGGCTCCGTGTGAGGATACTTTTTATTTTGCTTTCAAGCCATTTGATAAATGACTCATCATTACAACAACTGATCCAGTGGTTGGATACTGGTGGAAATCGACGTTTCTTTCTTCATGCTGGATTAGAAGAACATCAGTTCTGCGATTCACTATAGTTATTCAAACCCCAATCATTTTTATGTTAACTGTGAATTCGGCGTGCCATCCATTAATCACGATTTTTTATTCTGCGTTTTAAGGTGATCTGTCATCGTCAGTGTAAAATGACACCACGCTGCTTGTTGAAGTTTTGTTCAATTAAAGACAGTGAATAATCTTAGGTGTGTAAAGTAACTGGGAGGACTATGAAGACCCATTAGATATCTTTTGTTGAGCGGTTTTCAACGCAGCCAGAAGCTACTCTTCTGCGGGTATATTTTTTATTCCGCCCTGTGGTTTATAGAATGCGAAATGTATAAACAGGTCAAAATAACAATGACTTCAAATAAGGGCTATGTGGCGTGTAAAAGTATTGGGCATTTCGTAATTGAACTAAAAATGTAACTGTTTTGCTTTTGTGCAGAAGAATGTCACGGATATTTGAGGCATAGGACGATTCCAGCTACAGAAACACCGTGCATCTGTAGTTGGCATCCACAAACAATTTATCTCATTCTCACAGGAAACGCCACTCTTTTTTCCATGGTAACCTTACACTGAAATACTGTGAAACCTATGAAAGTGTTAGAAATACGTGGATGTAAGAACAACATGTTGTCGGTGACGTCTTTAATGGCGACATTTCATCAGTGATAACCCATTTCCGCTGAATTTATCTCCCAAACCAGATTTTTTAAAAAGGAAACTGTGGATCATAGAGATTATGTATGACGAAAAAACATCAGGTAAAAAGACAACGGTAGTCATGGTTGGTGTTTACTGCCCATCAGTTCCTTGGACGCATGCGATGACCGCAGAACCTCTGTATCTCCGCGGTGTTCACTGTAAATTCATCGCATTTTTTTCTTTGATTGATGCATTGATCAAACACTGAATTTGTCGATGAACAAAAGTGCGTTTTAAAATGATTTCCCCTTGTAAAATGTCTTACAGTTTGTAACATAATTGCTATTTAGTATACAGCCTCCCACGGAAAGCAAGATCACTTAAGGGCCAGTCTCAATATGCGAAGGTTAGAAGGTCCCAATAGAGAAGATTATTATATCGAGAGTTTTCTGTGTTGTGCAGTCGTGCACTACTCGAAAACCTTTACTACTTGTCAATTACCTTTGTAAAACACTCGTCACGTAGCAGTATTTTTTGCAGTTTGTTCAGCTATAAACTGACTTCCGCCGTGAGACTGAAAAAGTCTTCGTTATATATGCGTTGCTGAACAACAATGAAATGAATACATATGTAAACACGGTCTATACAGTGCTTTGTTCGTATCATTACCTCGCCCACTTGTAATAATGTGGCATGTATCAAAGAATTCTTGGGTAATGGTAAATTCGAAGCAGGCGATTTAAGTAAATACCAAAATCTTGTTGATGCACCTATAAGTTTAGCATAAAGCATAGATACCCCGAAAAAACCCGAGAATTCGCATGTTTGGCGTTTCATATTTCGGCAAAATTGTATTGGTCCCCTTCAGGATACGTAACGTGTAATACGAGTTGCTAGTATTTATACACTATTCCAGCCATAGTTACAAAGTATAGAAGGCTAAACAGTTTTTTTGGACTACCTTTGCATTATGTTGCCTTGGTACACACAAATGATTAATACCAGTTGTCTGGGGACCTCGGAAACCGAAGGGGTTAGTGCGCCAGCGCGATGTAATGATCTAGGTAGCCACTTACCAAAGCGGTTGCTGTGTGTTCATGTCCAGCTCATGCTGATGTCCTCTTCGGTGGTGCGAAAGGAAGGTCCGCCAGGTTGTGGGTTTTCCTCGGGCCCTGTCTAGTTTTCTCTCACCATGATGCTGGCTGCCGTCGTATAAGTGAAATATTCTTGGATATTGGTACAACACCAATCAAATAAATATATAAAATACCAATTCTAGCAAAAGAACAGTTTGTACCTCATGTGTCGAAACCGGACATCAGGGCATCAACCCAGCAAAACTGTATTAAAACCAAAATCCTTGTACTTAAGCCGTGGCGTTATTTGCTACCGTTGATGTAGGAAAGAGATGTGTTTTTCTTTAAATTTTGTATGTAATCAAACTTCCCTGCATCAGTTGTATCATATATTGTTCTGAATGACTATGACTATGATCTGAACACAGATCTTGTGATGATGCTCCGTCGTGTTGATGATACACAGATGATCTGTGACTACTCGAGTATGGATTTCGTAAACCACAAGTAGGATGACTGAGCATATTTCCTACGGTATTTAAGGCTGTTGACAGAATGGTTAGATTCTACTGTCAAGTGCACCAAAAACAAATAGTTGTCCCGCCAATATTGACCAAGTCGATAGAATCTGGTCCACGGCCACAGTTTGTGCAAGGTGTTTGGCGTTCGCTTCTGTACTCGTGGACGATCGCCACCATCTGTCCATATTGTTCTTTTATATCGAGATCGCTGGGACTTAATTCTGGCCGTGTTCACATTGAGGGATACAAGATCGATACGTCAGCCGGTTGATCAGAAATACAGCGGTGGGATCAAAACCGAGGGTCGATAACTGCATGGCCACTTAAGTTGGCTGATCTGATGCGCGAATGGAACATTTTAGGTCAACTTAAGAGAATCCACTGGCGGCTTGGAGATCCTACACTTAGCTTGGTGTATGCCTGGCACTTTTAACCTTTAGTAAACACTAGTCGGAAAATACCGCAGGGCTCTAATAGCAGGGTATGATTATACCAGACGTTCAGTATGGTTTTATACGACTATGTTTGTCAGTTTATCTCTAGAGAGATAAAGTAAATCGCCACCCAAAAATGAAGTTGTAGTGAGTGAAAATAGCATAAAAATCTGTATCTCAAAATAAAATCTCTGATATTTTTGACACATTAAACGCAGAGAAATGGCTTGATTACCTGTTGAACTTTATAGACCATATCGAACAGACTGAGGAACAGTGATGTCACACATTCCTTTAAGATGCTATGGAGTAATAATATTAAAATAGGTTATCTCTCACTTGAGCAATCAGTGTAATTGCAGGAGATAAAGGCAGAGAAACTTACAAGATTATGACGAAATGTATAACTACCAGTCGTGATGTTTTTGTACCATGGTATATTGACTATACCTTCCTGTATTATGGACCTTAAAGGTCGATGTCAATATGCATGTCGCTGAGTCACGTCTCTCTCCGACCAATCAGACTGGATGGCTCATCGGAGTACACAACTTAAGAAGTTACTGAAGAACAGAAATGTCATTTGTACCGCCTGAACACAATGTCATGGGTGATCAGTAAAGTAAAGTCAACAAACGTTGCCGAACATTTTTGACAAGTCACATGATATTTCAGCGGCAAAAGAGTTCGAACTCGAAACTCCCCAATTCATTTGGTAAGGGAGTTGGTAAACAGTAGTGGTCTACGACCTTCCAATGTCCGTTAGTTCAGTCTGACGTTCCTTGATAGTCATGAACTTTTCATCCCCTAGTGTGTATGGTGTGCTCATATCTGTGTGTTACACATGAAAGTCATGCACTTTTCATCCTCCAGTGTGTATGGTGTGCTCATATCTCTGTGTTACACATGAAAGTCATGCACTTTTCATCTCCCAGTGTGTATGGTATGCTCATATCTGTGTGTTACACATAAAAGTCATGCACCTTTCATCCCACACTGTGTACGGTGTGCTCATACATGGGAAAGTTGGTCAGTAGCTTGCCATTTGTCGGTGGGTTATGTCGGGCACCCCTGGTTCACCCAAACATAAAACTTACCGCCATCGTCTGACCGCATAAGGGGAAAAACCTTGAGTATGGGGTTAAGCATAAAAAAATAAATAAATTTCGTAATGCAGCAAGATCCAGTGGATTTCCCCTTAGTGATAAACTATCTAAGTCTATAAATTTGCGTCACCGATTTTGGAAAATAACAGCCAAATTGCGATTTGCACATGAAGGATATCAGAAAAAGGGGCGCTAAGAAACAACTTTAAAGAGAAGTCGACCGGCTACCGTAAGATGTAAGACTTTGGCCTCATTTGTCAAATACTGGAGTCGTTTATGTGGTTAGTTTCTTCAGCGAGTATAGATAAGAAGGACCATGTCCTCAGTGACGTGATTTAAGTTTATCCTTTCATTGATTAATTGCCCTGAATGGGAAATAAAACAATTTGTAGAGTGGCGGTCATTAAAAAGTTACATACGAGGTAAAGCGGGAATGAAAAAAATAAGCGGAATGGTGATTAATCAACATTCGCACAATGTACATTTTTTTTATTTCCCAAATCACCAAATGGACCAACGTGTTTTGTCATAAATAATTCAGCACTTCCGACAAAATGCATCAGTGATCGTATTTGTTATTTTTGAACCCTTGTCTGCAGCATAATTCTGCGACCTCTGTCAGCGATAGGATGCGGTGCAGTGCTAAAATAACACCATGTTTGCGATACTTTTTGCCTGATGACGTGAAGTTCGCTCCTAATACAGAAGTGGGTCGCAGTGATTTGTTTCTGTTTTATTCAGTTCGTCGGGCGTTTTTGCTCCCCTGAATATTATCTAGAGGACCATATCATAGAGACGACTTTAAACATTTTGCTGTGACCTCTTCGCCTGCATTATGAAGCCGTATATGCATGAATTTCAAATTTACTGAGTGTGATAGAAATAGCACAGCAGCAATACCTTATTTATTTATACAGAAATATTTGTATTCGAAAAAAATATATGCAGTCTTTTAACAGTATAGGCTTAGAGCATTTGTTTCTGAGACCTGATGTGACTGGTTGCATAACCTCTTTTATGAAGGTTTCATTCGTTCATACATCCATTCATTCATTCATTGTAGTACTGGACAGTATGCAAACATTTGCAACTCACATGTGAAGATCTTCGTCAGTTTGCCAAAAGACGGTAGTTTCCTCTGGGTCATCTCCATGGACCACTATTAAACAAATATTCTCCGGTATGCTGTTAGGCAACAATCAGATATGTAACATATTAAAACATAAACACAAGGAGGAGAAAAGAGTGTCAGAAATAATGTCATGTCTCTGTATGCAAAGAGGAGAAAAGAGAATGTGTATATCAGGAATACTGTCATGTCTCTTTATGCAAAGAGTGAGTGAGTAAGTGCTTGGGTTTTAATGTCATACTTAACAGTGTTTTAGTCATATGACGACGAGGAGTCCTTCTGGTGAGTGTAAATAGGGTGTCTTCTTGTGGCAGGGCTAGTCCATACCGCCAAAGTGCTGCCGCCACTGGAACATCATGCCGAAGACATCAGACATGACACCCCACCCAGTCACATTATACTCACACCGGGCAGACCAGTCCTGTTTCCTTGTTCTAACCCCTTACTGCTGAGCGCCAAGCGAGGCAGCAACAAGTACGATTTTTAAAGTCTTTGGTATGACTCGACCCAGGCTAGAGCTGTATGCAAAGAGGAGAAAAAGAGTAAGTGTGTATCAGGCATAATGTCATGCCTCTGTAATGAAAGAGGAGAAAAGAGTATCTGTGTATCAGGAATAATGTGATGTCTCTGTATGCAAAGAGGAGAAAAGAGTATCTGTGTATCAGGAATAATGTGATATCTCTGTATGCAAAGAGGAGAAAAGGGAATGTGTGTATCAGGAATAATGTGATGTCTCTGTATGCAAAGAGGAGAAAAGAGTATCTGTGTATCAGGAATAATGTGATGTCTCTGTATGCAAAGAGGAGAAAAGAGTATCTGTGTATCAGGAATAATGTGATGCCTCTGTAAGGAAAGAGGAGAAAAGAGAATGTGTGTATCAGGAATAATGTCATGTCTCTGTACGCAAGGCGGAGAAAAAAGTATTTGTGTGTCAGGAATAATGTCAAACTTCTGTAAGCTTTGGAACTTAATATAATCATTTGTCTAAGTGAAGCATTTATCGATAGGGATTATTTTTTGTTTAAGTACATCGTATAAAAGAGTACATGAGATAAAAATATTTCGTCTGTTTAACATTAAAACAGTCAGAATAAAAGACTAACTGAGGTAAATTGGCAAGGCTAGGTGTGACCGTTTGTCGAACACCACGCTGTTGCCGCTATTCTGGTCTTACTCTCTGATCTAGAGACTTTTACATCTCATCTGCTTACATTACATTCGCACACTAGAAGCAGTGATTTCCAGTTACGAGGAATCTTGATCATCAGAACATATGTTTTCGGTCTAGCAGAACGTCCATTTTGACAATTTCTGTCTGGTATCATAAAATTCAAGGCATGTTTTACTGGGAGATGAGATTATGAGCCGAACTCGACATACCTCCGAAAGGCAATCCATCTCTTGACAAAAATGAGGGAGGCAAAAGACAATTACACAAAAAGGGGGTTGTTAAAATTTCTGTCACGTTGGTCTTGGCTTCCATTTGCTGTTGTCGTTAAATCGCGTTAGAATGTGTTCTGTGCAAATGTCAAGCATTTGTTGTCGATATCTGAACGATCGGCGGGATGCAAATCCTCGGGGAAGAGTATTCGAACGTCCAGAAATGCCAAAGGTATGCAGTCGTTTAACGGATGTTAATGAGAGCTTTTAAGATGTTCACTCGACTTCAAAACGACTTTGAGGTGTCACATTGACGTTGTCTTATCGTGGGAAACACTGTACGACATGTCCTTGGCAGCAAAACAGACGTTCTAATCAAGAAGTAGATCTGACAATGGCAATGATTACGTCAAATCTGGGATTGATAAAGCACTGGTATTTTATCTAATCTTACAACATTTCGTAAAATATTTTTCGAAAGAGGCCTTGACGCCAGGTTTAGCTGTCAGCATGAAAACATTTGATTTACGCAGTAAAAAACCCAGTGACAATTGGTAGGCTGTTGTGAAGTTACAAGACTAGTCACATATCAGACTTATGAAGACTCTAACTGAGGAGAGAAATAAACCTGATGTATCCGTACGTGCCAACTAAACATCTGCCTGCATTGTAATATGATTTAGCTTTAACAACCACGTTGGCCATGGCTGACAAAATGGCTAAAAGGTCACCAAAGAATAGAATAAAACCCTTGACCAGGATGATCGCATGTTGGAACCATTATCATGTCTTTTATTCGTTACACGCCTTGTCCCCCTTGTAAACGATGGTGTGGTCAGATCTATACATGAGGAATCCGGAATGCTCTGTCAAGTAACCGAAGATACTTCCCCATGTGTGTGAGAAGATTTTCAGCACCCCCCTCCCCCGCAACAATTTCGTACTGTGCGCCATATTAGTGGAATCTGGGAGTGGAAATCGAAATTCATATAACAGCCATCAACCCAAATGGGCGTCTGTCAATATACATTAAACAAATCTCCAAAAAGACAAATAACACAAATCTCAGTTGCGGTTTTGTTGCAACTGTTCAAGTATCCAACGTGGCGATCATGTGAAACACAATTAACATACGGCCCCAAGTTCGGAAGACGGAATTAGACCCATCGTACTACATATAAGACCACCTGGACGGACATTTCGAGCCTTGTCGGCTGATTACAGCTGCTGAGGCCGCTACGATAGGGGACATGGGGATATTGGGCAGGATTTCTTGTCAGAGACAGAGACTGAAACATCACCTTATGATCTACAGATCAAAAGACAAGCGCCTTAGCCACTCGAACACTATCCACCCCTCTAATTCCTGGAGAAAAGTAAAGAATTTGGACTAGATTTAGGCATACTCTTCTTGTGGTTTTCCTCTCGGTGCTTTAACCATGTTGCATTCCTGTATGAACCTAAATTTTGATGGGGATTTACCATTCCCGAGGCCTTTGCAATGTTTTCATGTTACTGTTCATTAAACATGAAGTCTAAGGAATTTCCAGATTGCAGTTTTCTGCTGAAGCCATGGTGGTAGGGACGCGAAAGTTCTTAAACCATTTATGGATTTGAATGAACGGTTGGAATAAAACCTTAACCCAGGTGAAAAGTTCAGAGGACTGGCTTGAGCGATTACGTGTGATTATTTGCCATGTGTCACACTGTCGTCACTGCTCTGGTTTATATACACACCATGTTATGGTCTTAAATTGTATTATTAATGGCATGATGGAATCTAGCGCTGAATTGGAAGCGAAGCCACCATGGACTAATTTGTTCGTAGACAGTGTGTTTCAATAAATCTCACTATGTCCTATGTGATGTGTATATAGTGTAAAATTTGTCTTCTCGAAGCATTAAGCAACCAACCATCATTAATTCGTGATTTATTTTCAGTGATAGTTACTTAGTCATACTTGAAATTGCCAATGAATAAAAAATGGCACTTTCAAGATCTAGAACGTTTCACAGCATCTGCCAGACCATAAAAAGAGCACTCATAAGCATTAGTTTCCTGTAAGTGGAATTGTGTTTGACATGCACATTTAAACCAGTGACAGCTAATTCACGTTGCACTTAGTTTTGCGTTCTTTATAACTGAATGCGTGACAGCGAATCGCTCAACTTCAGGGTCCAACTGATACTACTTGAAGGTTTTCTATTGACTGCACCATGCGTGCTATTGTTGCTCTCTCCTCCTCTTGCATTTCCGTGCTCACACAATGTTTTCCGAGCACACTAAATTCGTGACCCGGAATATCATAAATACATTTGCCTGCGTAATTCTAAAAACTGAAATAAGTTAGCAATTGAACCTATACCGAAATCGAAAAAAAAAAGGGCGAGTTAGTTAGACCCATTTCTAGAACTCGTTACATGTATTTAAAATGTTAAACGTAAGGAAAAAGACAAGTCCTTCTAATCTATTTTGGAGCCCGTTTTACAAACAGGGTGTAAGTTAAGTCAAACGTAACTGTCATGACGACACATGCTGGAGAGAAGTTTGACGAAACGTTACACCCTCTTCGTAAAACGAATGGCTCTAAAAGTACACATCTATATTTCTTAATGATGTTTTATTATTATTCATTTGTTTATTTATTTGATTAGTGTTTTACGCCGCACTCGAGAATATTTCACTTTTACGACAACTGCCGGCATTATTGTGGGAGAAAACCGGGCAGAGCCCAGGAGGAAACCCACAACCATCCGCAAGTTGCTGGCAGACTTTCCTATTATTATTCAAAGCCATATAAGTACAATCATACATGTATTTGGCATAGGTGTTTATGGTAGTGTGTTGACTTCACTGATTTATTTGACAGTTACCAATCTTATGGATATCGAAGAAAACGAACGGTCAATTAAGAGGCCTTCGCCAGGTTGAACTCATAGCCTCTTGGTTGAAGGCCGCCGCAGATCACACCGGTTCTTGCGACCTCACTGTTGAAAGACAGAAAGGCTATGGCGGGATACATCAACATCATTTATTCCCTTACGATGTTTACGCCGTGCTCAAGAATATTTGACTTGTACGACGGCGGCCAGCCTTATGGTGGGAAGAAACCGGGACTGAATGAATAAGGTCGATGCATGCGTTTATGTCGCCGAATGATAGTCAAGGCAAGAGGGTCTATAGGTAGACCTCCACCTGTCCTTTTTACTTTATTTAGTTATTTGTTTAAATCAAATTTAACGTCGCTTTCAACAGTATTTCGGTGGCATCAGGACGGCGTCTCCTTGTAACACGTCGGATCCAGTGATGACATATTTATACCACCGACACGACGTCCAATCCAGCCACCTTATACTCGCACGGGTCCGACCACTTCTGGCTATAATCCTCTTATGCTGAGCGTCAATTGAGGCAATGTGTAAGGTATGACTCGAATCGGAATTAAACCCCTGATCCTGGTTTACTTCACCACACTGCTGTACATGAAATATTGATATACCGCTAAAAGCTAAAAGTATAATGTAGAACACGCTTTTCTTGACGATGCAATAATTTATGATGTAGCGTACACGGCCGGTGGTTGTGGAGGGCATATATATCTTTTTATTGTACTGTTATTTTGTCTGACGTAGAGGTTTGTCAAGTGAAACCTAGGCAACCCGGAGACCTCATTGTGGCCTGCAGTTTCTGGCACAATCACGTCACGATGCTTGTGATATCCTTCCGGTTGCTTCAGCCAAGGATTTGTATTTCACAAAGTAGCTTTATCTACGTAGTATTAGACGCACGGCATTATAAAAGAACTATTGGAAGTTGTGGAGAAACATCGTGATTTGTCAGCTTTCTCCAACTGCCTTGAGTTGATGTATCACTGTTTTTCATGCAATAATTGCAGCACATCCACAATTTTTGTGGCTGAATGCATACTGCATTATGGATCCTGCCATGTGACTGTTTACAGGCTTCAATGTCTTTCTGAATAAACTAAATTATGAATTATTTATTACATCTCCTGATTTAGGTTTTAAAGTGTTTAGTCCATTCACCTGAAGAACTTTTGCAATAAATTATTCCTTTATAATAAGAGGGTGTCTATTTTCAGGGTATAAGAATTTCTTCCCTTCCAATCAATAAAATTCATTAAGCGTGTATTGTAATTTCGTTTAAATTATCCACAGCTCCTAAACAGTTCACTCAAATGGATCACACAGGACTAAAACACCATGTAAAATGTTACATCCGGAGTCTGAAACAGTTTATAGGGCCTAGTGTAAATTACAACAATCTGGCCTATCCATTTCCGATATATCCCAGTATTAGGTATGTGTATAAATTTTCCTTCAATGGACTGTTGCCAATCATTAACTCTGTGGTATTTGTTTTCATGGCTTATCAATAACCTGGATAGCGAATAACAGGTGGTTCCCTGTTGTTTATTGCTTCCATACCTTCACCTTTGTATATCCTTAGTATGTAGTGATATTAAACCTTCTGGTTCCGCGTGGGACAACGGCTTCCTCCGTTACAATGCAAGGGCCAGTGGTGTATTATTGGTTATAAATAAATAATCAGCTGATGTCTAAACTGAGGTGATGGGTTATGATTACATCCGGGCTCCGAGGTATTCATACGCAGACTTACAAATCACAGCGCACTTCAACGAATAACATTTTGTAACGGCCAATGTAACTCAGTGAAGGAGATATTGAGGCGAAATAAGGCCAAATGTAAAACTGACTTCTTTAAACAGAAAACTAAAGCAGATTGAAGTGGTGCTTAAGCATTTTCGTCTTTTATGCAAATTTTAAATTAATATTCTTTATATGGCTGTCCAGATTTGTTACTTTATGTACTTTGTTACTTTTTTGATCCTTTATGTTAAGCAGTGGTTTGGAGATTGGTTTTGCGACAGGTTTATTATGCTTAACACTTTAATTTTACGTCTATTACAGGTTAACGGTTATATAGTAAATTATTGTTCTCACATTATATCTTGTATATTATTGATATTACACGTACAGGTTCAAAATTTTAATAAGAAAGAACGAAGTGATGACCAGGGGACATTTCGGAAATTCCTGGTGGATGGATATTTAGCGTTTGTTCTTCCATGATGATAATCATTCCATTGGCGGCCCTGGTCGGAAAGGACGCCTGCACTCAGTGATCAATGGCATGGGTCTGACCCCCCAAATATAATCCGCTCATTAAGGCATGTGTCTGTCCTCGTCGACAACGATTTGTCTGTCCTCAGTTTATCCAACGAGATGATCTTCCCTGAAACAGTTTACACAATGACCCCTGGAAAATCTGTATGGTCAGATTTTGTTGCAACGTCTCGGTAATTTGCGAGCACAATGGCTCTCGAGAATGCTCGCAAATCAGCGACTGATGTAGCTCAGTGAGACTTCAGTGAGTCAGCGATAGGTGTTGTTCACTCGACCGTCTAGTAATACTTCCTTCTCTGTTCCTACTGCAGGGAAAGTAGACCAGTTCGTCGAAAAGGGAGGTTAGTCTGTGTCGAGAGAAATACGCCTAAAATATGCATTGTTTCTGACACATCAGCTCTATGAACTTGCATTTGTAATCACTCTACAGCTCCTTCCTGAACGCGTCATTGTTTGCCGAAACTGAGTCAACATATAACCTTCCATAAATATTGACTATACTCTGTAAAATCTACTGTGTACGAGTGGTACTTATTATTGTGGCCAAAATGCATATCCACATAATTTTTGCGTACCAGCAGTACACAATTTTTGTAATTTTTGTGACACAGTCACAGTGTCGCGTGAATCAGTGTTACACAATTTGTGTATCACTGATAAACATTCATTGTGGACGTGCAAATTTGTACACCGTCGTTTTTAAGGAGTACTGACGAATCTTGTCGTACATGTATGATCGTACTGGGCACAAACGACCAGAAAATTCAGATTGGGCTGGGATTTTTTTTTACCGTTTGGGGATTCCCATGTGAATTATTCTGAGGAAACCAAGGCAAGATCGGGCCATGTTAAGTATCCAAAATGTTTTCTTCCAATCAGAGAGGCTGGTTGGGTACAGCACAGCTTGTCCCAGGCGGCGGTGCACAACGATCTATTAGGGGAGATAGATTGACACTCGGTTTTCGGCAACTACCGGCTTACATCGCCGACGAAAATCTGCTCGGGTTTTGTAGCTGTTTTGGGCGAGGTTTTTTTTGTCTAGAAATCTCTCTCGCTTCTGAAAAATCCAGATAAATGTTTAGCCGTCTGGAATGATGCATGTTTGAATAAAAATCGATGCGTTTTTGGACGCTGCTTGTGCTTTGGATCGCTTTCGCACCGAGCAGGCAATTTCCGTACGAAAACAGTAAATAGTCTAGTAACAATATTGAGATGTCTCCAGAAAATACACCACGCTGAGAATCACCTCATCGGAGAGTTGTTATCAGGGAGATTCTTGGGGCGGCATATAGCCATGCTGAAAATAGCACAGCCAATTAACAGAATTAAAGATAGGATCAGTGCCTTAATTCATTTACAAATAAATGAGAAAGCTTCAAAGGTAGCTTCTAAGTTTCTAAGAAAGGTATCCGCTAACTCTGGTCGTCACAGCTCGGCAAATAATTGGCAATAATAGTTTTGGGTTTTAGTGTTTCACGCATGAAGTAAATCAACTGGTTAAGTGTGATTCTTCTGCGTAACACCTGGAGAATTTTATTTTTAGTTTTATTTGGTTGTTCAATTCACGGCACTGATTGAATTGAATTAAGTTTTAAGTTATTTAGTTCATGGTGCTGGCATAAGTTCTAATAGAACTAAAATACCACTGCGAACATACCAGGAGCATAGAGCTAGATCTTGGCAGTACTATATGGGTTTGTGATATTGACTTGACTATAGTTCAGTATACCCATTCCTGGAGATGCGTGAAGTTTCTCTCTTTTTCCACGAAAAGACTCACGATGTCTTAAACATATCGTACATTCTACATGTTAACGCTACCGTATCGGAATAAGCCGGTATAGGTTAGTTTTCTTTTGCCAGAGTGGTAGAGCATTGACTATGCATAGAGAGGCTAGGGCCATGAAGGTTTTGAAATCCCTTAAGTCTTCTGTGACAATTAGGGGACTTCTGGGTGAAAAAGGTGAGACGAATCTGGTGCGTCTAGGACCGTAGTGAAGATCCTGTAAATTGAAATCTCTTGATACTGCCGGACAATCTCTTCCCTGAATATTGATTCGGCTAGACTTAGAAGTAGAATTAGCCCAGATGGGCCACATTCTTGATACCGTCGTCAAGTTACTGTTAATGGACCAATTATCTGTTTGCCATGTAAAGCCCACAGATGCTTTAAGAGTCCGCTATAATATGTATTCACATCTTCATGGTGGATCTATATCTATTCCAACTGTATGCAACATTGGCGGGACACATTGCAATTAAATATACAAGATATCACTCAGATTTTAATTGAAAAGTTAAAAGCTTGTTTTCTATCTCTGCTCGCCTCTTGGTCTTTCCCGTTGTTTTGCAAAGTTGCCAACATCCTACTGCAAGTGTTAGGAAATCGGCTTGGGATAATCAAGTTTCGTGTTCCGATCCATCCCAATCTAGGTCCTCCGGCGTAAGGTCATCTGCTTTATGAGGTGAACGACTTTCTCCCCGTCTTTTGGCTTAGTTTTCTCTATACCTTGGCACCTTGCGTTTTCTGTAAGGCCACCTAACCACCGTCTGTGGTTATCATAATCATATCGCTGTCACGAATCAAAACAAGAAAATGGTAACTTATTCAACGATTGCAACGCAAGTCTTAAACGCTCGATCACACATGTAAAAGATTAACATGGCCGATGCTCCATAGTCTGCTTACCAAGAGTTTCATAGCTTTCAGGATAATTTCGACCATATCGCGACAGTATCTCCTTGAAGCAGACACGTCAGTGCCAACTCATTAAAATAATGCTACGTACTCCGCTGAAACCCAATAGCCAATGAACCAGACGTCTTTCACTCAACCGCAGTGTAGCCATGTTGCATCTGTCAGTTGTTAGTCTCTGTAGTTATCCTGACCACTAAGACTAGCTGGTGACACATCCAGATTTACGAGAGCGCAAATTTTAGATTCATAAATATGGATCGATTGGGGATCAATTGCTTATGTGGCAAATGGTTCCGTTTTATCGGCCACCGCCCTGCAGATACCAAACGAAGCTTTAAAGTTTCTGGCGTCAACAATATCTTCACTACCGATGCTGACTATTCCCAAGCATTACGACTGTGTGAAAGAATAAGCCCAGCGATTTTTGGTCCATCAGTGTACATAAATTTCTCTTACATTTTCCGCTATATATAGTTACATCACCCGAGTTTTGTACCGTGTAGAATTCTCCCGTTATAAGTGCCATGATGCGCTCAAAGACAGTAAACGGTTAAAAGAAGCGTCAATCATAAAAGGCTCACTTTCCCTGATTTCCTATCACGTGGACCTCGCAAACATTTCCCGTTCTTTTCTGATTTTCAAAACAGCGGGAAAATATTTATGTAACACAAGCAAGATGAATTTATAAGGACACAAGCAAATCTTTATAGGGAGCATTTATTAAAAATGATATGACAAATTAGTGCATGTTAATCATGTGATAGTGAACACTTCCGGTGTCTGATAACCATAGTGATAGTGCTGGTTCAGAAGACAGTTATTATTTCCCAGAACAATTTTTGATGAGGATGGAAATAAATAATCACAATAACATTGATATAAAAGGCCAGGAATCGCTCTGTGTATTTTTTCGCTCACTCGCACAAAGATCCGACGACTATCATCAAGAGCGATTCAATGCTTATTTAAAAAGAACAAAACACATGTTCAACATATTGCTTCATCCGGAAACATTAGATGCAAAGAAACTGGAATATTTGAATTTACTTGAGCTTAAAAAGCCTCAAATCAAATCATCGTTTGGATCACAGTGTTTGGAAATGGAAAAGATAATAACAAGGATATACATACACACATACATACAAACACATGATAGATATTGGTACCATGCATATTTGACACTGAACTCAATAAAATGATTTTTGAACTTAAATAAAAATACGTACTAAGTGGAGGCAAAACCATGTAGGTTTTTCTAGACTATACCTAACTGTAGGATGGCACATGCTTCCAGTGTTGCAAGCACAATACATAACAGCTAAAAGGTCACTGGATATTTAAAATGACCAAAACTGAAACCAAGCATATATCATTACATCGCTTGTTTGGGTAAATGGCAACGGCCACTGGTGTATACCGGGAAATCTAATTTTCTTCTCCCATCAAATAAATAAATAAAATTAACAACATAACAATAGATCCTAGTATTAGGGTCTTGTATTGTTTTCTAAGGGTTGTTTTTGGAAGGGTACACCCACCAGCTTCTTCACCCATCAAATAAATAAATAAATTAAGCAATGTAACAATAGATCCTTGTGTTAGGGTCCTGTAGTGCTTTCTAGAAGCAGAAGAGTAGACTCACCAACTTCTTCACCCATGAAATAAATAAATAAATTTAACAATATTATTTATCAGGATCGCATTGTTTTCAACCAAGATCTAAAATTGGGGTTTTAAATTTTGTTGGCTTCGAATTCAGTTAACTAAGTTATAACCAGCTGTAAAACAGAGCTAGCTGTAGTCTGAGCTTATACAATTTATTAATTTTAGATTTTGATGTCTAACGTAAAACTTTGACCATGTGGCTGTTTAAGAAGTCCTGAAAGAATGAGACAAACGTCAGATTTCCAGGTCATGACCGATTGTTATCTAAACTTTGACAAGCACAGACGTGAAAGAACCGAGTCTTCAGTAACAATTACAGACGAGAGAAAATTTGTCTTCGTTCATAATCACAAGCGTTTTTTCTAAGATAACAAACAACCAGAGACACACAGACAAATAAACCCATGGTAAAACTGATGTTAAAATAACGTATGACACCAACTCGAGAGTTCTTTGCTAAAGAATATCACAGAGCAACTGTTGGAAGAAGGTACATAGACTGGCTTCATATTTACATGATGATTTTCAAGAAACGCGAATGAAACTGGACCAACAACAATGTGACTATGTCAACCAGTGTGAAAATAATGGCAGGGCGCAGACGAACTAGGAAAAAAGCAGAACCACTCAACGTTCGATGCAAAGCTGACAACGATTTCATTTGTGACTTTCATATTTTCGCGAAGTAAATTGAATAAATGTAGTAAAAGCGTTTATCAGAACCAGTGTGATGTGATAGATTTACGCCAAGGTATCGTCTCATCTCGTTTGAAAACCTATGCCTGCATTACATAAACCGTCGAAGTGCATGAGAAACACAGCATTTGTAGCAAAAGCTTAGACATTCTTTCGCAGTAAAAAGGGGGCATATAAACAGAACACAACGTAATTTAATCTTTAATGACATCTGTTCCACAATTACAAATTATTACTGTTATGTTTCGCATAACTGTTTCATGTGAGTAGAAAATAGGACGACCGAGTTTATTCGTGAAAGATTTCATGCGCTCTCCTTGTCCTAGAAAAAACAACATGGGTTTCACATCTCAGTAACAAAGAAAGGCACTAAGAACCCAGACTGGACTCTGCGGATCAGACAATTCCGTCAGACTGCAGCACGGTCGGGAATCCACTAATACATGACTCACAGCTGTTTAAGCCACCGTGATCCAGCAGCTTTCCAGGTTATTGCACCCGATGGTCGCCGTAGTGTTTACATGTTTACTCCTGCATGAAACTCAGCGGTTCGGTGTCGGCACATGCAATGTTCTGTCACTGATTACGATTAGGTTGGCCTATTTTGTACACACTTAATAATGTCCACCAGTGCATATGAGTTGTATGTTATATGACAACTGCATCAGATTACCTTACGCTTGGTTAATCCTTCACCACATGTCAAATGCATAAAAAACGAAAGACTTCTCTGTCACATCAGCGCGAGTTCACTGACCTCAGCGGATCGTATTTATCTTCGCATTTAGTGCCCTTCCACCACCAGGGGGCGTGATCTCGCACCTGCAGCTTATTATTCTTAGGCTACGCACATCACCAGCGCCTCTACCCATAGCGACTTGTCACAAACGCGACTAATCGTTCCCCAGTCACCTACTTTTCACCAACAAAGCCCACGTAGCGACATCACCTCAGAGGTTATATTCAGAAAGGCGGGACTGGCGTGGAGGATTGCTCGGAACTTTGCTGGACAAGTATAATCGCCATTTGAATACGACTTACATACAACTGGAGATACAAACTGTCCTCGCAACATTCCTGTTAGGCTATTGTCGCTCATTACGTGACAGACTTACTCCGCGCATGCGTAGTTGGTCTACCATAACGGCTTTGGATCTCATGTTTCACTCCGCTATTTCGTTTTCAAACATTTGCAAATTTGCATTTTGGGCATTACCCTCAATGAAATCAGATTTCTGGTTGCAAATTTTGACCGGTGCTCACAACGAGCAGCAATTAAGTCGATGATATTGTTTCATTCGTGATTTACCCGCCGCCACAGTCGTCGTTGGAATGGTCTTGACGGACGATATCGTATTACCGGATATGAAACACAGGGAATGTATAGCTTCACTCATACACACATAAATACTATACATTCCATCATCGTTATACATCCTCTTGTCCCAATTTTTTATTCAGTATAGCTAAAGGCCCCACACCCCCCTGAAAACCACCGCCATTGGAGCTGGAAATTGCACCTCTCTGCGCCGTTTCCCACAGTTGCTTTTGCATCATTGCTAATGAAATTTTATTGGCTTGTAAAAAGTCTCGCATTGAAATCATTTCCCCTGAGTTTCTCCTCTCGGAGTCGCTGTCATTTTCAACGTCCGACACTGTCACAGCACCTTTAGCTTGGCGGTTTATATGTCCTGGCGTAATGGCGTTCCGCCGGGGCCTAGGTTTGGGGCGGTAACAGCAGCGGTACTGCCGGATGTCCAGTTTTCGTAATATCCAGTTCAGAATCTGTTTTATCACTATTGAAGTCACATTAAACAGGCTATATATACAACAGCATCCGATTACTATGAAGATAAAATTGCCAAATCTATACAGGTGAACATAATCATAATTTGACTTTTGGCTAACAACTATGTCGCCAAACCCGATGGTGGCAAACGTAACGAAACAGAAATAAATGGCGTCGAAATAGCTCCATTCCTCCACAGGTTGGTACATTGCCGAGGCACAGAGCGCCACGAATATTGCCCCCAACACAAGTATGAGCATTACCCAATACACAGAGGGTTTCCACGAGTCCAAACTGTCATCATCGGAAGCCTGAGATCCTCGGCGACCTTTTCCGTGCTTGCCATTGGCCAGTCCTTTCCGGCGAAGCTCTTGCTCGTGAACTGCCCTCAGGATGTAAGCCAGGAATGTAATAATCCTCTCCAGGAAGAGATTGAAGAACAGGATGGCTCCGGCACAACCGAAAAATCCGTAAAAAATCAAAAATATTTTCCCCGGAACTGTCTGTGGTGTGGTCATTCCAAAACCTGTCAGACAAGAAAAAAAATAGAATGATGATTAAGTAATGATTAAGTAAGAAATCTTGATGATTTGCAGCAAATAAATCCACAGCAGAAGAAATTAACCAGTATCAAGAACAACCCCCCCCACTTCTTCCCTTTTCCCCGATTACTTTCTGTTCTAATTACGAGTATATAAGAAACGTTTGTATGCCCTGGGTTTTCCACGGACATCAAGACCCTGATATTAAAACAGATTAAGGTACCCACATTACGTATTCTCAATGTTCGGACTCATGTTTATTTCACAGAACGTACTTTGTGCACTAATTATTCAACCAGCACTATTATGGTATGAATATTGCTGAGTGCTCATGAAAAGTCGATACATTTTCGCGGGACATCAAAATCCACTCTCTATCCTCAAGTCAACGACCGAATGAAATTGCATACACATTTGCTCTACTTTTGGCAAGGAGTGAATTCCGCCATGAAAATCCGAACCACCGACTCGCTGTTTCCCGCAAAGCCTGGAAATACCCAAGCAATGATAATCTGGATGCTGGACCTGAAAAAAGCCTCCATGACAGCCATAGGAGAGAATGTTTGTAAAAACCAGCCCAACGCTAATTTTGGCAACGGTATTGTCGACTTTAAAAGGAACCAATGATGATCTGATCAGCAGGGAGGCCAATGTGGACAAGATGAGTCCGTGGTTTGTTAACTCTAATACAAAAGGTATCCTGAATAGGTTTAAAACAGAGTGACAGATTACAAGCAGACTGACTGACACATTGACAGCTATTATACACGACTACAGCTCTCGGTTAAATCGGGTGGATCGGAGCCTAAGGTGGCAGCAATGCGGGTAATCACTATCTGAAGTCCTGATTGTCTTTTCCCCAGCCTTAATCAATCTTCTCGGGAAAGCTACCACTTAGATGTATAAAAAACGATACAGGCACCGGCTGGTAGGCAGAATTATGAGGTATTTTTTAACAATAGCCATTTTATTGGCGAATGTAATGTCAAGGCAGTGAGAAGAATTCAGACTGCTCAGTCGTCTGAATGCGTTCAATAAATATGTCAGTCTCGGCCTTGAATGATGAATCTCCTAACCCTCCCGGCTACAATATGTTGACGCAGGATGGATGATTCTTCACAGAATCTGCAGTTGTATTGTATACACTGAAAAAATTGCTTGACCGAAAAGAATGGATCAGCAATAGAAATTCTTATGCACATACATGTTCAATGCTGGATTTAACCGGAACCCGTCATTTGGTTGTCAGTCTTCGAATATATTTGCGTTATTTTCCAATACAATTGTTATAACACATTCAAATGTTAAACATATGAATCGTCACATGCCACGCATTAAGAAATGCTAGGTGTTTTACCATAACAAGGTAGATGTTCTTAATATGCTCACAGTATTCTGTAAACTTTCTAAATTTTTTTTCGAGATACGGACAACACCAACGCTTCTATTGGATGTTTAGTTCATATGAAAGTGGACTGTAGCGATTGTCACTTAATATTCAATAGACACTGTTAACATTGTTATATCTTTTTGATCAGTGAAAACTGTTGTTAATTTCTTACTTTGTATAGTTTCTTAGTTCCTTGGTGGTTTGTGTTAATCGTTGTTTTGGAGGGAGTGGTCGATTATTGATCCGGAACGCCTATTTTGGATGACGGCTGGCGTGAGAATGTCTGTTGCGACGCCTAGATATAAATTATGCACTTTTTACAAATACAGCACAGGCAAAGTTTCCACCAATCCATACAACACACTCTCCAAAATATTTTAGTGTTGTCTGATATGAGACACTTCAGATCTAAAGCCCACTTCTCCAATAAGCAATTATTATTGACTGGTTCTGTGGAATTCACAGACGAAGATCACCAAAGAGCACCTTAACGATGGATACATTAACAGCTTTCTATGCGGACACAAAGAGCTGTCTACATAGTTATCTCATCAGTCAGTCCATTTTTCCATGACATAGTGTGGTATCGACTTGTTATACGCCATATAAAAGCACAGGCAGAGTCATTTTCTGAGTGTGAGTCGATGTGTGGACAAACTTGGACTAAAGCCTAAATGGCTCTAGATCCTGGCACAACACAACACTTACAACACTTGTACATAGGACCAAAATTGCCACCTTGATGAGTTTCGGGACTGAAAAACTTTGTCACAAAATTCACAATTTGAACATAGTACTTTGTGCTTTTAAAATAAACGTACTATAAAACGTCTCGTTCGGAAGATAAAATCACCATACCAGGATTAAGGCGGCTTTCTTGCTCAGGTCATCAGTGGCCAAGGACGCAGACGTTCCTGTCATATAACGTAAAAACTATAAATCCCCCGAGGTTTTTGGTATGTATGCGGTATGTCTCTTGAGGAGCGGGTTTTACTTGCACATATTTAGTTCTTCCAACACTCTGTATGTTTTTCGCTCCAGTAACAATAAGATACCCCAATTCTTCAACGTTGTCAACCACTGCTGCAAGTGATATTTCATTATATTCTTGGGGAACTGTAGGGTCTACCAAAATAATTGTCATAGTTTTATGAAGCTTGTACCAGTATGTAACACAAAACAAATCATTTTTGCAGAAGATTTGCAGTAACTGTCCAGAAAGCAAGCGGTCTTCCACTATTAACATTGGCAGAGTAGCAAGAACACCACAATATACGCTAGTCATCAGGCAACGAAAAGATGGTAAACTGTGATATTCAAATGTGGATGTCTTTCACGCGAGGATAGGGAATGGATGTATATGTTATAGAGAATGTACCGGAAACTGAAATCGACGTTCAGCTTAAACAAGAGGACAAAAGCACATAGCAGACAATTTGTTACAGCCGAAGGGAATTTTACTTCCGCTTTCTTGGGGAAAAGGGCTGAAATTTCAAACCAGACTGATCAACGAAAATAAAAGCGCCACATAGATCTATTTATAGCACAGTGTTAAGTCATGTAAACAACATCAAAAGGCTGGTCAAATGGCAGTATCACTATGTAACAGGCAACATTGCCATTTGCTAATATAAACCTCATTATTCGCTGCAAACGTACAAAGCCGTATGTCGACTAAACCAAATGGTTGTATACATGGCACAGAAGTAAAAGACTCCTATAGACCAGATGAGTTTATAGCGGTTCTAGGGAACTTTCTGTGGGGGAAAGCACTTCAAACATTCTTTGATGTCCTGGAAACAGTGATAGAGGAGCTAACATGATTATTAGATGGGGCTTGAACGTTAAACCCGGAAGTGACAGCAGATTTTGAAACGCAAAATCTCGGAAAATCCAAAGTTTCTTTACACTGATCAAAATGAATAGCTTGATGTTTTTACAGGTAAATATACAGACCCCCCAAAACAGGGAAAGTCTTTGATTGTGCCATGACTTTTCGTACGTTTTTCTGTGACCGGAATAAAGAGGATGGGTTTGGTGTGCGTCTACGCATGCACACGCCGACAACAGCGCCTGCACGCCTCTACGTGCCCAAAAATAAAATATTTCCATCATTAATGTATTTTCAGTGTCAACATGTTAAACGACATGGATCGTCGGCATAGAGTTTCTTCACACGAATGAAACCAACTTTTGATTAATTGCCTCGTTTCAACATCACCCTGGTGGAAGTCACGCCCGATAGAAACGTAGTTTTAAAAAGATTTGTACTCGGGGGTGAAAAAATGTGGAATTCCAGAGCTCTGCTGTCATCCATGACGTGATGAAGAAGTCAAAACGATATCAGAATTAATTGGGATGATGCAAGTCTTCGGTTTCACATTGAGTGAACATTGAACCTCTCCAAGTCTCCGAACTATCGAGAATAAAACATCGCACACGTACTTATCAGTGTATAAAGGCCGTCGTGTGATAATACACCCTGCGCTATACAAGGGGATACTGTCAGGATATTACTAAAACGCCAATCAAGTACATGACGCCTGCAAATCTTCAAGTCAATTGTTTTCCACACAGATGAAATGTAAAGGTTTTCAGGCATCGAATCTGTTAGGGTTGCAAAGAAATATCCTATTTGTGTGTCAGTAAAAGTTGCTGTCAGCAATGGTTGTTTTCAGACGTGTTAACATGGTCTGTCTTGCATCGACAGATTGTGTTGAAAATATATTCTTCTCCCAAACAAAGCTGCATTGCTTTTCTTTCGACGTTGTGTTGATGAATCTGTCTAGCCTATCATTTCATTAAGAAAGTCGAGATAATTACTCCAGCAATCTTGGGATATTCGTGGGTTTCCGGTACTCCTACACCATTCCTCATCGTATAAAAAGATATCCCAAATACACAATGGCAAGACCAATTTCCTCCAGAGCCATTTGTTACCAAATAAACAAATTCATGTACACACATACAATACAAATAAAACACACAACTAAGTGCGCTTTAGAAAGTCAAATGAATTTGACATCTTGTCAATGAAAAAGGTAAGTATACTGAGTTTTAGAGTTTTATTTAACGACTGTGTAAAAGTCATGATAAATAGGAACTCGTACACAAATTACTGGGTGTCTGTCGGCCGGTGTGACAGGTGATTTGATGGGAACACGAGTTACAAGGAGACAGGGGAGTTACAGGGAGAAACAGGAGCTGTAGGGAGACAGAGGAGTTACAGGGAGACAGGGGAGTTACAGGGAGACACAGGAGTTGCAGGGAGTTACAGGGAGACAGGGGAGTTACAGGGAGACACAGGAGTTGCAGGGAGACACAAGAGTTACAGGGAGACGCAAGAGTCACAGGGAGTCACATTAGTTACAGGGAGACCCAGAAGTTAGAGTGACACTGGAGTTACAGAGAGAAACAGAAATTACAGAGAGACAGGCGTTACAGGGAGACACAGGCGGAGACACAGGGGTTACAGAGAGATACCGTCGGAAAATCAGTGAAAGTTGATGTAGGAAGCGGCCTTACAGCCTAAGTACTACCCCAAACATAACCTAGTCGACTTGTATACACAGAGAGAACACAGACTCGGTTATTCTACTGACCTACTTAATAATATACGGTGCATCATTTGCGATAGAATCGGAAAACGTAATACATCCATTATTATCAGTCACTGATGCCGAGGCAATAAATGTATGAATAGTGTGTAAGGTGTAAGGTAAAATTTGTTCACATTGGCCTATTCACAGATGAGGCAGAAATAACAAACATTGCAGTAATCTAACTGATTTCACCGATAGATGTTAAACAATATTAAAGTGGAAAAATCGATACACCTTTTCAATATCTAAACCTGTCTATTCAGACTGGTACATATCGAAACCAGACATCTACACCTGTGTTTAGCTGGCCAATGAAAATCTTTGGCCGCGACAAAGTTTAATGTCTCATCGATTTACAGATGTGCCGAGATTGGGATATTTTGAGCATAATGACTAGGCCTTGTTTTATCTTACGTGCAATGATAATGCCATGTAGGCAGCGAGCTTTTAAAGGTGAAGAAATAGCAAAAAGTTTTGAACCGGAAAATTAATGAGAGCGCTGAATGGAAATAATAAAACGTTAAATTTATGTGTACTTTATTTACATTTTGGTCGTGAATGTTTCACTATTTTTGTATTTTTAGCAACGGTCTATTTTTTAAAAAATTCACATTGACAAATAATATGCTTTTTATCTGTATGGAATTACACTTTACGAACGATTATCTTATCATCACAATTTCTGAAAAAATATTTCATTTCCGTTTAATCTAAGAGATTTATTTTATTCCGTTCACGACTGCGTTGGAAACACTATGTTTAATTTTACGCAGCATCTTCAAAAGCGATCTCACATTAAACAGCTTGCGTGGATTCCTCTTTGATCTCCAGTTTGTTTTCACTGCGATTTAGCTTTTATAATTGTCTACTTTCGGCTGATTTATGGCTCCTGGTGCCGTAGAGCTGGAGTTGTCCTTGTCTACTAAAGGCGTACACGTCTGTTTCCATTAAATCATGGCGTTTTATACACACAAAAACGACTGTATGCTAACCCGTCAACTGTTTATCGGTGTACCCACGTTTGCCTGACAAATTGAAGGTCATCTGGGCCAACCAATCTCAAGGCATTTGAACGAAACACTTGTGACAAGCTTGAAAAAAAAAACAACAAAAAAACAAACCCGACGATCGGCACCAAAATAGTGGGAACTGAAGGAGAGATAGTATCCAGTACGGCTTACCGCGATGGTTTTGCTAGCTGCTGTCTAACAATCGTATTGAGATTCGAGCGTTTGAATTTGGATCCCGCATCTTGATAGCTTCAAAGATTGCTACTCACAATCACACAGGATGAAGGGTGAATGCGGCTGCTTAAGCTACGAGCCATGGACAAACCACTGTGTCCACCGTACACAAGTTTTTCAACCGGAAAATCTTCGATCAAGGAGGATGAGGGATGAAGCGAGATTGACAAGAGAAGTCATCATGAGGAAAGAAAAAAGTTTCGTTCATATGAACTACATGTTAAATCTATAAACATAAAGCTTTCCTTTCCACCTGGATATACTTACATTTGTGGATATAAAAGTACAGATTTTGAGAATTTCAGTTTGACGCGATAAATCTTTTAAGATTTTGAGAAGAAATAAAAGACTGCCTATACCATGCAAATGTACTGATTGAGTCGTGACCTGGTGGAATTCAGTTGTGTTAAAAGAAACATTCTTGTTAGGATTCAATGACAATGTTAACCCGACAAGAGCCGACAGCCTGAGATTTAATCCAGCGAAAAAAAAATGTATAATAAATGCATGGTGGGTGTTTCCTTAAGAGGCGGTTCATGAAATATATAACTATGCATTTGAATTTCGTAGCCTTACATGGTTGATTATATAACTTACCAGAATAATCACACGCGACAAACTAAGCTTCTTTGCAAGACAGAAAACTGTTGTGATGTACAGAATAATAAAAAGGGCAAATGTGATGATTTGGACTGAACCGTGTGTGCAAATACCTTAAAACTGAAGTCAGTGGTTCTATCGAGCAAAAAAAAAAAATAATAAATAAATAAACTATTATGAAACAGAAGAACAGTACAGTTGTTGTTAGCAACGGTTTGTCAGTATAATGCGGAGTTACCGATCCAACTTTAAAATTCATTTTTGCTGAAAACCTTATTCGCGTTGCCGTAAAATACAAGTGATATGACTGTATGTTATAACCAGTGAATGCATTTCAAAGCTCTAGATTCTTCGTCATGACCAGAGTCATTAACTTGCTCAGTGGTGGATCGTGAAATGTGTTCCTCTTTAAACAGAGGTTTCGGGATCAACAAGATAAAAAAAGCCTGCTTGAGCAGTCCCCGTGAGTTTATATGGGAGGAAATGAGCTCCGAGAGCCCTGCAGTCGATCTCATAATTTAGCACCGTTTGCTCATTAATACCAAGTCCAAAACCATTTTCTTGAGGTTTCTTCGCCGTCAATCAAATTTTGCAAAGCTCTCGTAAAAACAGATAAATGAAAGTAAGAGAAATTGTAGCTTTTATACTCAGTGTCTGGGGAGCATTAAATAGTCCGGCAATCAGAGCCCAATAATAGTTCTCCTAAGCAACCAAGTCCATAGCATGAAGCTGAGGGCTTTTCATTATCTGGAAGGGAGGATGAAGCCCTGTGTATTTTAGGCCGTGGTCGGCGCTGATGTCGTTTGGCGGCTAACCCCAATGTTGTTCGGCTTTCTTTAGCAGGCTGAGCGGCAACGGTGGAAATCTGAGGCAATGAAATGCCGATCGACGTCGTAGCTCATAATCAATAGCGTGGCACTTGAAAACCAGTCGGCCGGGGACTCCGTCTGATTGAGTAACAGGAGCCTGTGATAACCCGAGAGAAAGCATGCATGCTAGCTCAAGGGAATACAAAAGGTTACTGTCAACAGGCATGTCATCGGACAAATGCTAGCCTTTATCAAACGAGACAGCAACCGCCCCAGCTTTTACTTCCGGAGACTTTCCCTCACTCTGCTTCAGGCATTTTTTTTTTTGAAGCTGTCATTTGTTTTTAGGGCTTCAGCTGCCGACTTCGGTATTTCTATAGGGCTAATGTCTGGCTCGTGCTACTGTACATATACTCTTAGTGACAAGGTGCTTGGCGTGGTATATTCATACATATTTAAAAATATCCATTTCCCAAGAAAGTAAGCCTATGACTGAAAGTACAGTAATACAACAGGAATCAAAGTCGTATTCGAAGGGATGCTTTGACCCTGAAGGGATGCTTTGACCCACATTACGAAAGGTAAAGTTAACATCTCATTTTAACCAACAGAAGCGAAATTGTCTCAGAATTATTGTTTGCCCTTCACTTTCGCTACCACATGCAAAGAAGTGATTTGTCTGCGCATGTGCAAGATATGAAAGCAAGTATGACAAGGAAAATGACTCTTTTCAAACACGATGATCGATCGTCAAACAGTTACATAAAAAGCTAATTTTCTTGCACATCGGTGGCATCTGGGAGTTTATTATGCGTGTATTGGTGGATTCAAGCGATTCTTGGTTAAAACATTTTGAAGCTAGTCTGATATACGAGTACAAACAAGTATTGTGCTAAAAGCTGAGAGAGCCAGAAATACAGAAGCCTGTGTACATTGTAAAGTATTAAAGTCTCTTAAGTATGCAACAGTGGATGGTTTACGCTCTAAAAATGTATGCTAATGACAGTTAATATGCAAGTGGTACACCTTGGTATCTACAAACGACAAAATGGAAGTTATATTAACAACCATGTGCGAGAAACTACAGAATTATAACGCTATATTAATTGGTTGGTATTGCACTAACAATGACCCTAGTCAGAAATGATGGCCTGATTCACACCGCGATGGATTACTGCTTTTACCGTTGACTGATGCGCTAGCTCCCTGCAGCCAATGACCTATGGAGTCGGTTGTTCTAATCCAGCTCTTTCCCTTGATGCTGTGGTCAGGAGGTTTCTTAGGTGCCTGCAGAAGCATTCCGGTTTCTTCCACTCATAAATATGAAGGAAGTGAGAAATAAATGAGCATGGCGCTAAACACCAATCGAGTGAATACACAAAACACATCTCTTCCTCAGGTTTTGTAAGTACCCTCAGCTCGGATGTCCTCAAGAGAACCTATCGCTAACCAGGCTGCATATTTGTTGTGCAGCATTTGTCAGCACTCATACAATTCCTTCCATCAATTTCGAAAAGGTTTCATTTAACTTGAAAGAAATGGCATAAATAACAAAGACTCTTCTCTCCCTGGTTTGTGCTTTTTGAAGATGCAACCCGTAACATATCCTTGGCATTGTACCTTTACTTGATTACTCGTGTTGCCAGCTCATTAATACGCTATTTCTATAGACCGATAGTCTATGTTCTTACTAGACCAGCCACTAATGATTACAATAAAACCACCCCAAATAAAATAACTCGCAGAAGTCATTTATTTAAAGTGGCATATTAGCATTTAGATAGTTTTCTGGGTCATTAGTTAATTGGATAATGACAACGATCGATTCATAATTACATGCTGGGGTGAATCTTTCCACGGGTACCGTTACGCCAGGCCAGATGCAACAGCCATGATCCCTAACGGTACGTGTGCGCCTGCTATTTATACAGTGAGGCTAGCGAAAACCTCTACTTAATACTACGGGCCTCTTGGGGGGATTTTGTTAATGCGATAGTTTGTAAAGACGGGGCTACTAGTACCCCACACCAACTCACTCCCCCCCCTTCCCCTCTCACTAACCAGCAAGACGTTTAGTTCCTGGATGACAGCCAAACGTCGAAGGAAATGGCGAACAGATCTCTATGGGAATCGTTACAATTATTTCTGGGGCGCGAGATTAAAAAGAGCGATTCTCCTGGGACTGCAACTATTGCTTTGCGTTTGTCGTGGTGCAGCTTGGAGCCATATATCAAAGAAGTTGAACGGCTTGGAAAGGATACAACCTGCCGGCCCCACGACTGCTACCGCTCTACTCTCTCTACTGTCTAAGATGGGTCACTGATTTGTTTTTATCAACTGATTCCTCAGGCAATCTGAGACATGCGCCAGAATGAAGGGTTGGTATCTTCTGCCGATAGCGGGAACACTGCACCAGACTTTTGTATTTCGCTTTTGTCACATATGATACCGGAGCCCAGCCATGAAAAATTCTCAGGATCTTGGTTCATTGTGGCTAGGCGCTGAGATAGGCCACTACTGGTGGCTCCATGTATACTTTGACTTAATGCGTTTCATCCCTGGTGTCTTCCACATGGCGTTCCACTGGCTTTTCAGAACAACGATTCGTATTAAAAACAGCGTTAATAGCAAATCCATTCGTAATCTATATTATCTATTCGTTATTCGTTATCTTCAGTGAATACATGAGCCAGAGAGACATCCACGTACATCAAAACAATGACATAATCCCTTGGGTCAAATGTAACATATTTTTGTCAGAAAACGTTTCCTCCTACGCCTTTCATTTTTCACACTGTTCATTTTACAATAAAACTGCCTTGCGAGATACATGAAGAAAATTAATTTTTCATCGAGGATCAATAAGCTATTTCACTTCAAATATTGCATACCTAGGAAAAATCTAGTCATATTCGATATTTGAGTTTATCATGACGAAAACTTTCCTGGAATTGTTTCTGGCAGGTCAAAAATCGTAAGAATTAAAAAAACTCGCGTGGCCGCGTGCCATTTTACAGGATAATCATTGCGCAAAGATACAACAGAAAGGCTGAACAAATACTGACGTAGACTAGAGCTGGCTGATGTCTTAATCTATGACGGTAATGGTCAAGAATGAATTATTGACAAACGCTCAAGACTGCACTCAAAGTATTTAGAGTGGAATTTAAGATGGGTTACCCCAAACTCAAGGCCGTCATCTCCACCTATAACACAGCTCCTGATATGCCATAAAGACAAGGGTCAAATGAAGTCTTAACATCAGTTGAACCGGCATATGGTTTTGACGTTTCGAACACTTGTCCCGAAATAGATCGTTGTTTGAAAGATACACTACAAAATTTAATGTAATCCCAATGTGTTGGATCTCCACCCTGCCGGATTGGTCGTAGGTGTATTATTGACTGGTTTAATTTACGATGTCCCAGACAGGAAAAGGCCACCGTTTAGCCTTAATGGTCGGAGAGACATAAATTAACACTTCACAGGGAAAATCCAACCGACGAACAAAGGACGTGAAGTACCTGGAAAGCAAATGCATTGTTGACAAACGACTTGAAGAATAAAATGACCACATTTGGCGGGTTTCGTATTCGGAACACGGGATGCATTCCGTGCTGCAATCATGCGTCGAATTCTCTTGTTGCGCAGCGCAAATCTGCAATCCAGTATTGGATATGTCGCAGAGGGAGCAAAGTGTCCAATGGAAGCGAAAGTGGCAAAACCGATACCATTCTACAGCAAGGTCGTCCACAAGGAGACTTGCACAAAGCAAATATCACCCAATACTTTAAAGCAAAAAACCAACATCACTTGACATTTAAAAGCGAATACGTTACTACAGATTCGGATATCTTACGCAGTGGCCTGATCAAGAAAATCCACGACAGTAAAAACTTCGGTAATTACATAAGCTGTGCGTCGATATTTAAAACATGCAAACTTTGATCAGATGAGAGTTGTTAGACAAAGCGAAAAAGAGGCAAGCCTACAAGGACGACTGAAGCGTAAACCATCCTAGAAATACATTACACTTGCTGTATAGGCAAATGGCGCCATTATAAGTCGTCTTTGCCATATGACATTCAGCCTCTTCAAAGTCGAGATCAACTACCAAATCCTGATTTAAAAACACACACAAAGTAGCTCGTCTGTTATACGACCCCGGTCACAAATATCAAGCTTAAAATGATTGATTTCTCGTCAATAAGGCTGAATTCTAACTGGTAACTAGTCAATTGAGTCCGCTAATAAATAGTAAAAAGATTTGACACCTTGACGTTAAGAGACTGAGGCATTTTGTGGACGCATATCGGCAAAGATGTAATATAAAAGTTTACATAAAATATAGATATAATAAGCGTTTCTTCAATTTTCCTAGAAAAAGAAAATAACTCGCTTCGCAACGCTTTGATTCGATCAGATTACTTCAGAATTGTAAGTCAAGCTTTAAACTACAACGATACGATAAAATGCATCTAGTCGACAATAAATCTATAACGGGTGTGTTCGAAAGCTTCCAAAAGGTTGAGCACAAAATGTATCACAAATAGGTTTGCTGCTAAATTAGCGGTGTGAGTTGGGATGTAGTTTTGGGTGATTTGGCGTGCTGAGTGAGGAAAGCGTTTACAGTGATGCAATCATCTGTGTGATGCCTACGTGGTGAATTGCTCCCAACTTCTTATCAAGATGTGGTTGCGAGAAGGAAATCGATCTTAATAAAGTAAGCAGGAAGAAGGAGGTCAGCCACTCTAGATGGAGCGCAGCATAAATCAACCAGGTACATCACTAGGCCGACAAGTGGAAACTTCGATTTTTCTCTGGGTATCAAAAGATCGGATTCTCCAGTTCGGTTTTATTGGCGTCAATATTTGATGTCTACCAACAAATAGCACGATTACTGTTGTTAGCATTGGTATAGGCGACTTCAAATGAGATTATTTTAACAGATTACATCTTTGCAAGGCAAAAGTTCACGCTCCTTCCGTTATCTCATGTCAGCCGGGATGAGCTGCTTGACGCTCTGTTGATATTACTTGGTATTACCCAACTTACACAAGCCCCATCTGACCTTTCATTTCCTTTCTCCTTTCCATTCCACGGAGTTGTACAGCAACAACCATCAACCTATAATCACATCTAAAGTTACGTTATGCAGTAGTCCGGAATTTCGAGTTTAATGTATAGGGGACTGAGACCAGTCCATTGACAATGGGCACCTACATGTGTAACATGCATAAAGTTACGTTATTGTCTATAAGAAATACAGCAGAGCAAGAAGCCTAATTATGAACCAAGAAGGGAATCAAGGAAACCAATACTGGTTACGGTATACTTGTTAAAGTAATTTCAAAATGGCATTAGTCATGCATTGAATTTTGCTAACCCCGAGGCATATCGTTACTGATTTAATTAAATACTGAATTAAATAATAACAAACTGCCGTTGGATAGTAGAGAGGCGCCTAAGGTGGCACAGATAAAGGGAGACCCCAATGATCTAAAAATGTTATATTAGATTGGAAAATTACGCAATCACCAACGACCAGATCCGATGTTATATATAGTTGAAGGTCATGTAATTGCCTTGCCCGAAATCAATACATTCAAATGACAAATAAATTCATATTAAGCTCTTCTTTAAACAACACCGACAGATGAAGATCAGTCACTTTAGTGAAAAAACAAAGTTTCTTCATCAGTAGCTTCATTAGTGGTAATAATGGCTTTCTGCTTTTCAACGAATATGAATCTACCGACAATATAAGCAAGAAAACGTACGGAAAGGATTCCTCCGGTGAACATACACTGTTACGGAATAAGAAAGCTGTTACACAACATTTAATCTGAGGAACAAAAACGCTAATGAAATATTCCATATTCCTGAGACAAATCACTCGTATTATTCAGTCCTCATAACGTCACTAGTAACCTGAGACGTTACAGCTACTTCTAGTTAACGGGGCCTCCGTGGCCGAGGGACTTAGAGCGCTGGTGCGGCGTAATGACCCAACCTGCGCATGTCCGTGAGTTTTCTCCGGGCTCTGCACGGTTTCTTCCCATCGTAATGCTGGTCACCGTCGTATACGTGAAATATTTTTGAGGACAGTGTCAAAACATTAATCAAATAAATCAAATCAGTAAGCCTAGCCAAGTGAATCCAATAACCTTGTTTAGGATGGATGGTCGTCCACACACCGCTTGTGTTGGATACAGTCTTAAGAAACGGGCCATGAAATATTCACTATGTCTGCGAATGTCCTTGGCCGGAAGTTCTTTTCTGACAGACAGGGCTAACCAGCTTCACTGAAACCTTCTGGTGGCTGTGATTAAACCCTTTCACCATCATCTGATAGAGCGGTTCTTCACATAGTGTTTCTGTCTCCTCCGGGCAACAGTCGTATTCAGCACGAAATTAGTCCAAAATCTAAAGGAACTGCTACGAGAACAATCGCAAAGAAGGAGTCCTGGGTGCCTGGAATCCTTAGCATTGATTTGTACCGGAATAGGGTTAAAAGCGCGATCCCACCGAGGGCCTTTCTCAATCATATAGAAGAACAAAATCGATTATGGAGGCACCGAACAAAAATGAACTGTCTTGAGTTTTAATGTTGAGCGTTTGGCATATAACAGGATATCACTCTAGCATATTCCTCATAGGGATGATGGGAGTGTTCAGAGTATGTGGGGAGTTTGGACCGACATTCTTGACATCACACAGCAGTCAGGGGGGAAGGGCGTGCTTGATGAGAAGGGGGGTTAAAATTAATCTTCAGGTACTCCTGAAACAAGAAGACTCTGTGATTCCTTGTATGCTTACTGCCAACTGAAGGACAAGGGCCAGAAGAAACCCTGCTTGAGAGAACTCTCTACTCAGCTCCTTCATGATATCACTACTTATTGGGAATCTCAACTTCTACTCCATCCAAGGGCCACAAGAACAGCTTCACTGT
The DNA here is from genome assembly GCA_016165875.1 of Acanthopleura granulata. Classification (NCBI taxonomy): domain Eukaryota; kingdom Metazoa; phylum Mollusca; class Polyplacophora; order Chitonida; family Chitonidae; genus Acanthopleura; species Acanthopleura granulata. Next base: position 4,392,177 of record JABBOT010000012.1, on the reverse strand, counting down.
GGAAACTCTGGATATGGCTGTGTAAATAGTAGTGTCTTTGCTTTGCAGCCTTGGATCAACGTGTTTATCCTGGTTGGGTAAACATTGGATTAACACTTACAGCTTTTCACTGCGACCTTGGATCAACACGGCTGTTCTTTAACATTAGGCGTACACTTCATTGTGCGCTACTCAACCTGTTTGGCCAAAAAAGCATACATTACACAGCCAGGGTCCGAGCTGCTTCAGGTGGAAAAGATCCTGCCCCCTCCCCACTACTGATTCCCAGCAAAGAACTTTGGTAAATCATCTGATGCCACAAAGTACTGTACACGAAAGTTATACTCACCCACTATTTTCTAGACAAGAACTAAATTATTTATATTAAATTTAATTTAGTTCTGGTTCAAAACTTGAACCACCGTTTTATAGAATGTCCATGTATTATACAGGCATTGTTATTGAAACTGTTGTGTAAGATGCCTGCATCACAAGCAAAACTATTTCCTGCAATAATCTGGTAATTCCAAACTCAGGGATTATTTTGGAGACCGAAAATCTATGAAGCCAAAGAGATGACAACGCTTTTATTGTTTTTCTATGTGAATAAGCATCTTGATGTCATCATTACAGTCCGTGTTTCAAACTAAATTAGTTTGCACAGTCATAATTGAAGTTTCGACATTTAAAATTGGACATACATGTTATATGTTATTTTCTAGCTTTTGCTCAACACCAAATGCCAACACAGGCCCATTGCTTGATATCCACTCCTACGCCACAGCGTTTTTATGAGATAGAGCAATATCTCTTTCTAATCTATTCTAATTATCTCTTTTATTTTCTTCTTCTGGAAATGGGAGTATTACTGGCCATCAAAAGCTACACTGACATAACAATTTCATCCTAATAGAAAGTGAGGTATTTCGGGGCATTTTTTAAAGCCACTCCCAAACTAAATTATAGCACAGTTTGTATTACACAAAGATGTATTATATTCTCTTTTATGTAAATATAATACTGCTTCATTGTTTACACATACCATTTTACTCCTGGAAGCCAATATTCAAAGATCATAAATAGCACGGCGGAAAGACATTTGGGTAATACAATACCATGTGCGATCGCCTATTAGAGTTCCACGAATAATGAATGCTGTTCAAAAATCGGTTGTTTTCCTGTCGTCTTCTAACATATTGTCATGTCCAAGGCCAATAATGGAGGAAATGTTTTTTATTCTTCCGCCTAATTTAAGGGCAACTCTGACAACTTGTGTCTCATTGAAAAATGGCATATATCAAAGGTATGCAAAGACGCATTTGTCTTAGAAATCGGCTAGGCTTTGATTTGTCTTTCTAACTTATTTGTCGTCCGGAAAGAAATGTTCATTGCAGTTCAGTTCATTGCAATATTTGTTCTCTCTCTTTGTTTGACATCAATTCAAAATGCTGTATGTCTGTAATTTAACTACGGTATTTTCTTGAACCATTTAATTCGTTGTCGTCACATCTATGTACTGCTCAAGTCAACGTCAAATCACCTGAATGAATTCAAAGAAACCAAACGTAGAGACCAACTTGCAATAGCACCCGTTATACGACAGAAACATCGTGTCCATGGTTTCCATATCTCGAAAGCATAGAGGAGAACTGTTGATAGAATAAAGGAAATCATTCAGTTCTCCTGTTTAAGTACAAGTTTATTTGGACCACACTTAACCATGAGGGGCTTCCTGCAGCAAATTCTACCATTTCCACCTGTTTCATTATGTGAAGCCTTTATTGGTAGTAATTCTGCAGTTAAGCCAAATAAACCCCACCTACCACGACATGCAGATAACTATGCAGCTGGCTGATCTCCAAGAAGACTGCGCAGTTTAAAGGTCTGATCACATGACTGTTATCATAACGGGTTTATACCGCAGGCATCGTAATGTGCAGCTGCTGTCAATCCAACCCGCATCTAGGGATAAACTATATAAAACAACAACATGTGGTAAACAACTTAGTGTGACGAGAGACCATGTCGATTTTCACGAGAAATGAGATGGCCCACTTGATGCAGACGCACAAACTGTCGATCAAATCAGACTCTAAATGGTCAAATCTGTTAAGGAGCAATGGTACGCCGTTTGTTAGCATAAATGTTCTTTAATCCTTCATGAGAGGTTTTGATATACATTTATTAATTTCAGTATTGTATTTGTACATTATGTTTTGCTGACAAGATTCCATCTTCTTAACATTAAGTAAAACATTTGTGTACATGCACAAGTATGTTTGTTATGGATACAAATGGATCTGTCTTACTTCGTGCACACATGTAAGGCTTGTCATCCCTTTAATATTCCCCACAGCCGCCACTGACAGATATGTATATGTATATGTATATGGGTTCTATACTTTAGTTACTTACAATATCGTTGGCATGATGGTACACAATCCAGGACACGATAGTACACTCCCCAGGATATATGTTAAACTATCTTAGGCACGATAGCACACTAGCACTGGTAACACTACCAGAACACGATGGTATATTATCAATGACACAATGTAACACTGTACAGGAAACGATGCTACACTATCCAGAACACGATTTTAGACTATACATCAACCGATGTTATCCGGACAGGACGGTATACCATCCTTGAAGATTAAGCATAGAGGTCCATAGAGGTTCTTTTGCTTCATGCTATAGCTGGGGTGTAAATTATCTGCTATATTATGCTAAATTATGTATATCTACAACTGTTAATAAAGTTTGCCTGATACAGACAGCTGTGTGTTATATTTATGGATCAATACTGAATTAGCTTTTTATGTGTGCAGCCCGCAGTGGTGGGAGTTGAACTGGAGCGAAGGGTGTCTCTGTGGTCAAGCCAGAATATCGATAAACCCTTACTGGTATCGGGCTAACCCGATTTCCACCGGTCACGCTGTTTCAATTGCTATTCATTGAGGATTTATCCCTGGAGGCAGCACACGCAGTAAAAGCCAGGTTTATGACAGCTTCTAGCTTTGTTTATTTCTCCCTCTCACGACACAGCCGAGTTACTAGTGTCCTGTTGTGCCAGGTTACACCCCTCTGGACAGCACACCATTGTTCTCGATCAGCATCGATCTGGTCCGCTATAATTTAATGACTACAGCCTGTCGGGACAAAGATTCCTTTTTTGACCTCTCTTAAGATCAAATATACGGATCTCTCAGGAATGGTTGGGGGAGATCGTGACAAATAATCCTTCCGCACTGGCATATTTATTACTTCCAATTTGTTTCAAAAGCTAGTGAGATTGTGTGAATCAATATAAGATGCAGGTCAATAAGGTGGAATGGAATTTTATTGCTTTGTTTCTGGTCGATTCCATAACATAGGCAAGCTGTCAGTTTTGTGAATGCCCGGTGTTAAGAGGAACTTTGATAGACTGCCGCTTGCTGTCATTACGTCAGGTCATGAAAACGCATCCATTGGGGCAATGATGGTTTCTTTTCATAAATGCGCCTGTAATAATGTCGAACTAGGATAGTCTGCGCCGTTATCCTGACATATTTCTAAGGTACTATTGTAGCAGTCAGCTATATAGTGAATGCTTGATTCGACGATTTCTCTGAACCTTTCATTTTTAAGAGTCTATGAAATATCTTGATACCAGTCTGTTTTCGAGTGAGGGTTTCTCCCCGGCTCTGCCCGGTTTCCTTCTGCCACAATGCTGGTTGCCGTAGTATAGGTGAGATATTCTTGAGTACGGCTTAAAAAAACACAATCAAATAAATAAATATATCAATCAAGTTCCAGCCTGTTTCTTTTCCCATTTAAACGTTCATTTATACCTCGTGTACTGGGGAGTTTTTGAACTCGGTTTATACAACCTTGTTTTATTTTGTCGCATTAGTCAGTATGCGTGATAAAAACGTCATAACACTGCAACTCAGTGCACACACGTACTAACCTTGCGCATGACCTTACCTGGCTTCTCTATACTCTACGTCCATAATATGCAGCTTGTGCAAAGAAGGCAAATGTTCTAGTCCAGCAATTTTCATGGCGGCCAGCCGACTGATTTCCGGCATCTCAAATGAAAACCGGATGTTTTGAGAGAGACCGAAACGTGCGCAGTTTACCGGAACCTTTGCCATTGTGGAACTTAGAATCACAGTTGTTCCTCATTACGGACTCCTGCAAATACGGTTAGTCCTTCCCAGCATGCCCATTATTGAACGAGAGTGGTCTAAAATGAATAAGGTATTCGCACTAAGTGAACCGATCAACGCGTTCAAAGCGCGCCAACATCAATGTAACGTTCTGAAAATTGTGTTCTTAATCAACTACCTGAAAATGGCTCACTGTATACACCAGAGACATGCGGATAAAGATTTAATTAAAAATCTTTATTTTACCTCAAATGGGATAGCTGAGATTCCCACGGATATCCCATGAAACAGATCGCCTGCAGGGTGAATATACTTTCATGTATAACATCCAAAGAAAATTATCGACTCATCCGTGAAAAAAAAATGGTGACTCGCAAGTGCCATCTGTTTGGGGGATGAAAACCAGATAGGTGCGTAGCTTTAGGCTTCATGCACCCATGGAGAGATGATCTGGCTATAGCTATCATTTGCTAGGGCCAGTCATCTACTTGAATCGGGCTTTCTGCATAATAAAACAATGAATTACTTCTAATTCGGCTGTAAACTCCAAATAAGGTCACTTGTTCCAACGCCTTCGTGGAGAATTACCTTACCTCCGCCAGGCATGAGGATCTCGGAACATTATTTTCAACTAATAACCTCATCGGAAATAATTAACGGTATAATATTCTCATGTCAACGTAAAGGTCTGTATCTTTATCTGAGAACAATGTAGGACATAGAGAGTTGATGACAATTATGTAAACCTGTATAGACCTGTACTGTTTGTATTCACAAATAATAATTAGTTTATATATAGTTTTCAGCAGTGTATTTGATTTCAATAACAACTTCGACACCTACCCGCATCCCTGTGCAATAATGTAACATTGCACAAAGTCATGCATAAATGCATTTATATCTGTGATTAGGTTTTACTCTTTGCTAAAGAATATTTCATCTACGCAAAGGTGTTCGGGTTCGTGAGTGAAAATCACTGCTCATCACCACATTCCTAACCTCCAAACGTTGCTAATCCAACGAGAGTTGGTGTTTTATAGCACTCAGGTTGGCACTTCCTTGATGACAACGGTGGCATTTGCTAAGTCGCAGGGATGGTGTTTAATATTACAAAGGAATGGAGCTTGTTGGTGGCTGCGATGGTGCTTAATTACTTGATCTTCACGATGGCGATATATTTGTTAAATTACGAGTATCGTAAACTAAATATTACAGACGACCGTTTTAAGGCGACCAGGAAAAAGACAATGTGAGAGATCAAACCACTGATACCGTGCGAGAAAGTTTTGCTTTATACAGTGAATTCACATATACATAAGCTGACCACGCTTTTGTTACCCGGCCAGATATCTGATTAACTATTAACCCCTGTTAGAGCATGTGGCAAATACCCGCGGTCCCGTACATCGTAAGGGCGTGTAGTCAGAATGGGAGGCTAATCTCAGGGGACATTTCCGGCACCGGGTCCCATCTATACCAAATACCGATTGGTCAAATTTAGTCAAGCTGAACTGAACGCTCTGCATGCAATTTGACAAATTGGATCTTCGAAAAGAATAGGAATAAATGTGAAGGTGTATAAAATAAGGGGGCACTTTCCTGATTACGCAGTTCATCGAAAAGAAAGAGTTTTGCTGCATCGCTACATCGCTTTCATCTTATAGATTTGTCCAGGCTATATTTACGACACCCAACTTCACCGTCGTTTGTAGGAACGGATGGCCACAGCTGGTCCCGCAATTAACCTTCATGCAACTTGATGCTGATTGGGCCCTCTTTAATATGCATCTAGGTTAATTCGATTCTGATGTTAAGCTTATTAATGGCAGCCCAGAATCATGTCAATATATATAGCACTGTCGGACGGCAGTTAGTTGTTAGAACACGTCCTTTATTATGAACGAAAACCCTGTAGTTAGCGGAAAAACCCATTCAGCCCTTAGTCATGCTATGGTAGATATCGGAAATACACTGGCTTGTGTTTGCCAGGAAGATGTATATGTGTCCACTGAAAAGCGTATACCATCGACTTGCAATTGTAGCTTTAATGGAATGCGTGCCTCCTAATGTGAATGGCTCTGCGCAGAGTAGCAAATAGATCACTTGGTCAGGTAAATGAGATCGTTCAATGTGCCCAGCACCTGCAACCCCTTGAAAGTAAGGTCTAAATTACACCATCCTGTTTTATTGGTCGTGAACACATAATAGGATCGTTTAACGTTAATGGCTACGTATAATACTTTGACCACCAACTCAACAGATTGTTTACTGTTTTAAGCGAAGATAGGTAATACAGTTTTATTTTATGGGACTCGGGTTTTGCCGTGATAATGGTGTAAGATAATTCCCTGGAGATTTCAAATAAATCTGCTAACAATGTACAACCTGCACCCAAGGGTGTCTGCCACACACGGTTATTTGAACACTGAAACAACTAGCTATGCGTCATAACAATATGACGGTCCCGTATAGGAGTCATATATACACGATAATCTATAGAAACTATAGAATGATCGTGTAAGTGCACGAAACTGCACACAAGAACAGCTTGCAAATCGATGCTTTCAAAGTGCTTATGCACGAGAAAATTCAATATATGGAGACCGTAAACAAGTATATCACGGCAAAGAGGCTAAGTATAATAGAGGCGGTAATTGTGCAAGTTGTGAAGTCGTCCTAGAGGTAAATACGAAGACGAAGACTTTATTTATTTATTTAAAATCGAGCATCAAAATTACATTCACAAGCCCTTATTTAGGGCCATGGCTCACCCTTAAAAAAGCTCGGTGATACCGCCTTTCTGGCGAACAAGTGATTAATGACTTTTGCTATTATGTTTTGTCGTTAATCTTGTAAAGTCTTATTCTGGTGGTCTCTCTGGCAAGAGGCTAGCCAGCCGCCGTCGTCGAAATGAAATATTCTTGAATATGGTGTAAAACTGCAACCAAACATATGTTCAAAGTCTAATCAACGGGACGTTGTTAGAAACAAATTTTCCGAGTAACTAATGCATATGAAGAAGCCCTAACTTTTGTAACAGGAAAACGAAAAGACGCCAACCGTAACCTAATACAGAAACGTCCATCAAGTTTCTTTCTGTGAGCAACAGATAAGTTATAGTTGTACGATAATAAAGACGGATTAAGAACTTTACCAGTTTCGCGCGAATACCGTGCCTTAAAACGAAACCTTTGACATTAAAAGATGAATCTCTGTACCGAAAAAAATCGATGAGGAATGACGACCGTCTTAATAAAGTCGTTCAAACGAGACCAGTTGCACAAGACTGAAATCGGTTTCTTGCTAACTGAACTGTCGAACCAGAGATGCTTCACCACGTCTGGCTGCGCTTTGCGGACCATGTTTGTCCTGCTTATTTCACTCACCGGATGAAACTGGGTAACACTTGAGATTTAGATCTCACGACTGATTAACAATTTTCGAGGCTTGTTAACTTCCGCTATTGTCTTGAGCGAACTGAGCTTCTGGTACCTTTGATTAGCAGACGTTGAATTGGGTTGATGTCTCGCGGTGAACTCCGACTTGGGGTTAGAGATTCCCCCAGGCAAAAATTAGGCTCGGGGAAGTGGGGATAGGTTAAAACTACTGTCACTTACCAGCGTGGATCGATGGTCGTATGAGCCCAACCCACAGGCCACTGTTTACCTATAAATGTAACACGCCATCGACCCGTATGCTGGCTTAAGCCTATACTAAACCTTCCGGACACGTTACAATTACCTTTCTATTGTACACACAATCCCAGCAGTTTCAGCAGTATCTATCCTTTTAGCCCTTAAACAAATCTGGCGCCCTGAATCTAAATAGTAAGAACTATAGCACACGGTCAGTGGGAGTGTGTCAGTGTGAACGCTCGACACTTTAACTGGTAGGCCAAAAGCTCAGCATCACGTCGGGTCATAAGCGCACGTGTACGCATAATAAGGATGTGACTCAGTTAGATTTGTACCCTAGTGGTTTACCTGTATGCCGGTCAATTTGTAAGTGGAATCAGTCTGAAACTGGGACCAACTCCGTAGGACCAGCTGAACTGAGTTGAGTGACGTCTTAAGCTCTCGTGTCTGTCGAGCCAAATGTAACTTAACCGTCAAAACTGCTTCCTATAACCTTTGACCTTTTAATACGTTACTAATCAAAGACAGATTTCCAGAAGACTCCCGCGGGATTCTTACAGATTTTCTCCGCCATGCTACTCCGTAGAAGCTACAATTTGAATTCACAAACATGTAGATATATATAACCGTTGTCATCATGAATGTTCCAGAAAACGATCGCCTATCGTTTTGCTTCAAACAGATTGTCTGGTTTGTCCCGGAAGAGACTCTAAACAGTTTTTCGCGGTGAAAAACAAAGCCTCAAAAGCATTCGCTTGGTATGAAGTGCTCTCCGCTCTCCTCTGTTTTATGACATTATGCTCTCGGGTTTGCATTCAACCGTTTCGATCATTCTCCATGAAAAGCGCCAACCTAGTGGAAGCAGTGTTTGATTAGTTTTCAAAGCGATTGGATTTGTGGTTCAAGGTAAACTCACTGAACAATAGAGGTATCTGTGAAAGTCCCTGGGGCTTTGCGGAGCTCTCTCAGTGCATGAAGACCAAGAATAACACTGTGGTCAGGTTAGTGGACAGAGAAACTGGCCAGTGCCATCGGGTCACACGCTGCGGATGTGGTCAGAGAATTTACATAGCACCACGAATGCAATGCTAAGTATAAACCATTTCATCTAAATCTAGCCCTTTCATTCTAAACCATGCTAATAAGTAGGTCTCATTTTTTAAATGAAAAACTGGTATTAACTTCCACACATAAAAGGATAAAACGAGACGCCTTTAAGGAGAAAAAGATCTAGTAAATATAAGCATATGCAAAGTTGTAGCGACGAGGAAGACCCGCCACTGGTTGTTGAAGGTAGTGTATAATCTGGTTTTACTGTCTATGCTACAGTTGTTTCAAGAGAACATAACCGCATGCAAACAGAAGTAATAAAAGAGGGAACACAAAAAAATGTCGGCTGCACTCAAGCAAAGATTCGCTACACACTGCTTCAGAAGTAAAATATACACATGACAATAGAAACCTCCAAGAAAACGCGATTTGCCTATAATGAATCCCAGCCTATAAGGGAAATCGTTTCAAGAAAAACTATATACTTCCATAAGATTGGCATTCCAACACAGACATCTGAGATCGATTTCAGCAACTGTCAAAAGAAAGACAAACGATACTTGATGAATGTTTCCTGGCGTTTTCTTTGAAGAAACCCAGACGCGAAATCTAGGTAAAATGTCACATCATACATTCAAGAGCAGCCTTGGAATATACGTAGGGTCTATGTTCTAGCAGATGTTAAACAATTAAGAAGAACAGCTCTCTGATTTAGGCAGGACACTAATTTTTCGCAGCTAATATGAAGAGTGAAGAAAGTCTACAATGCTACCTGCCATCTGTAACACTTTATGCTGATGTCACATTGTGTTTACGTTGGTGTTCCAAATGAGTAACCCAAGAGAGGCAAATAAGCGTATTTATAAAGTAATGCGACTGAACAGAGGCAAAGCTGAGAGGCAGCACTGGCACTGAAAGCTAAACGTAACCAATCTGGCCACGTTGAGACCATCAAATACCTCCGGACAATAAAAGAGCTCAATAGCTGATTTTCTTACAAAGGAATTTACATTGATGAGACGATCGATGGTGGCTTTTAAAACGGGAGTTAAAAAGCCCGTCACTGAGAACTTCCGAGCACTATAGGCAGGTGATTAATTTATGAGAGCGGCTAGATAGTTCTTCGTTAACCGGTAGTTAATTGAGGGCGATATCAGAGTCTTAATGTCGAGTCAACTACATTTTTCATCTCGCATTTGGAACAAACGTTAAGAGCCAAGATGAACTGCCAGAATAATGGAGAGATGCCATTATTGTTTTGGCTTTTAACATACCCTTTTGTGTCGGATAACTATTTTGTTAGAACACCCCTCGAAGGATTTGTTATTCATAAATCAGTAGGTGTTGTCGCAGTGGAATGTCGGGAATGTTCTGCATCTTGCAACAGGAAACGCCGGCACTAGTGCCTTTAGACCTGAAGCAATTACGTAGTTCAAGTTTAAGGCTAAAATAATGGCGGAATCCAAATATGTAATGCGATTTTAAGGGTGAAGGAACTACAATTGCAAATCCCAGTAGTTGGATGTAAGAATTGTGGTATTGATTCCTGGAGTTTGTCTTCTTGTGAAATCCAGTTTGTAATGTGAAGCTGATTCTGGAGAATTGTTTGGCTGACTGAATATCCAAATTGCCTATATTTGCTGCTATTTGACTAGTGAGAAGGGAGCTAAATGGTAGCTATAACCAACAATGTTCAGAAGTGTTTGCCACATAACGTGCCGGACATAATAGCGCCTGTGCCAATTACTCGAACTCACACTTTGTATTTGCCCAACAGATGTCATCAATTCTAATGTACCAAGCTTGTCAAGTAGTCACCAAAACATCTGTGACGTGGCAAGAGCAATTACCTAATACAGTCATTGCATCCGATGAATAGTTCTGTCGTCTTCGGATAACTTAAATTTCTTTCAACGTTCAATAAAATCGGTGAAGATTGCAATTATTGAAAGTACCAATGTTTTTACTCAACCAAGATTTCAATCATGTCTTTTGCACGACAAGTATTTGACCAAGGGAAAAGCACCAGATGACTTTATGGACCAAATCATGAAGACAAACGTTACAAACGTAAAGGAAAGATCAGTTCTTACGTAATTGGTGGTGGGTGGTAATGATAAGCTCGAGGAACCCTGAAGAATGGCATATCGGGATTCCCTTGACAGTTGTGTTTTATACAATGCCATTTCTAAGACTATAAGAAAGCCCTTATGGTCCACTACATGTACTTTCCGCCTCAATGGCCGAGGACGTTTGGAATCGATGTCCAAATCTAGCATTCAACGCTTTGATCGATATCTTACGTGATTAGCCAGTACATTGTAATTTATTAGATTAAGATCCCCCTGGTGGGGGGAATAATCGATCTTTCATTTTCGATTTGCAAAGTAACGGACACTCGATATCTTGACATTTGGGTAAAATTGTCGTCGGTCTGGGAGAGTTAGGGGGATTCCAAGCACATCAAAAGCCGGCCAAATCTGAGATCACATTGGCCAAACGCCGTAAACAGGCTATACTCACGCACATAGAGATCGACTTACCTCGAGTACCGAGAAACCGAACACATACTGTAAATGATCACGCTGTAATCAACATGGGCTGGGTATTAAGCAGACCCCTCATCAGCGGATAAACACCCATACCACTGACAGCCACATACAGCTTTTGGTTTCTCTCAATGGATGATGAGCAAAGGAATGGTAAAGGTGCTGCAGATAGCAGCGATTCTTCTTCTTCCTGACAATCACCATTACTTTCGAGCCACGTTAAAGGCTGACCATCTCTTTTAGCACATTGCAAGAACGTAAGTTTAGGCCACTTACAAATTCTGCATATGAGAGAGAGGCTTGGTATAAGAAACGAGTATTTTCTCTGGCAAAAATGGTAGTTGTTTTTGTGTGTGTGTCTATGTGCGTGTGTGTGTCACTATACGCGACTACGCTGTGGTATTTGCGGCTATCATTTAGAAGCTGTGCCGACATCCTAATGTCCCAGTTTATTAGGATAGCCTTGTAGGTTCTTACAGCCAAAGACATGTTCCGGGGATATCAGCAAGTCCGTGACAGGTCAGGTAACATAAGCGATAGCCAAGGCAAACAACAGTGAACAGGTGTGATTGAACACATAACTGGGTTCTCTTAGCATATAAGCAGCCACATCAGTAGTCTATACCTGTGATACACAGAAGAAGTACCCGCCCGTTCAAAAGGATTGTCGCCCGACAAACAGCACGTTTTGGCTACATGTAAAACGAGGTAAAACGAAGAATACTGCTCTGTATACAACACGTTTTTGCTACGTGTAATGTGAGGTGGAACGAAGAATATCGCTGTGAATAGCCCGATATAGGCCTTCTGTCCAGTATAACACTGACATTATCTGCTACATCTTTGAAATCGCCAATATCCACATGCTGCTGGCCACACGACGCTGTAATATGTTCGTCTAGTCTCCAGTTTCTGGGTTGATGGATGGTGGCTTAAAAGCCAATTACTTAGACTATCGGCTTTAGTGATAACTACAGTCTTATGGGTGGGGTTCTGCTAACTCAGGAACGGGTTGTACTGTCATCATAGATAAAGAGCAAATGCTTTCCATTATTTTGCTGCACAATTATTAATGTTAAGAATGAAATGAGAGGTCAATGCAACAAATTTAATAACATAACCGATAGCTCTTTTGAGGCAAATGACGTGATCCCATAACGTAACGTAACCTAACGGTAAGGAGTTAAGCTAGTGACGATTGGCGGATAATTTTACCTATCAAAAGAACTCAGGGAGCATAATGTGATGACGATCAGACTTTCTGAATTGAACTTTCTTAAAACAATTTTAGTGTTAAATGATAATGTAACGTTTATGGTCTACTTTGTGCTTCTGGTGGTTCTGGAATGTACAATAATACTGTTAACATTACAAATTTGAGCATACCTGCTATCACAACAGTCTACCTTTGACCGTGTGACTAGTCTTCTTGCTACAGAAAAAGACAACCTAAGAATGCTAACGTTACAGATTTGAGCACACTCGCTGTGACAACAGCCTATTGTTGGCGGTGTTGTTGTTCTTCTTGCTACAGAAAAAGACAATCTAAGAATGCTAACCTTACAGATTTGAGCACATGCGCTGTAACAATGGTCTACTGTCAGTTTTGTCGCTGGTCTTCGTGTTTCAGAGAAAGACAATGCTAACACTACAAATCTGAACATACTCGCAGTGTACTGCCCGCACAAAAAAAGACAGCCTTGCGATGTTAACACCGAGGCCAAGAGACAAACATCGTTGTGTTATACAAGAGAACTTCGATGTATACCCTCCAGCTTGGACTCAAATCCAACCTCTGCGGCACAGAGGGATCCTTTCACGCCAGGTCTGAAGAGCAAGCAAATTACCCAATGTAAGGCGTTAAGTGAACCATTTCGGTTACAGTGACATTCTAATCTGACATCATGCAGAAAGACGTAGGTCGATGATATAAAGGTCATTGCCTGAAGGAACTTATAGCCTTGGTTCGCCTGAGGTAGCAGAGCCATTTGCTGGTGATGGTCGCAGTCTGGGAAAGCGGAAGCCTCATTGGACAATCATACGGAACTTATGACCACTTGGTCACCTTAGTCCTCACCACTATAGACAATTACCGCCACTGGCGTCTTTTTGAAAGGAAAGGGAAATGCATCAAAGGAGAGTCGCATTCTATCATGACAAATATATTGCTTTCCTAAAGAAAAAACGCAGTTTTGCAAATTAAAATCTTACACAGGCTTGTTGGACAACACAGTGTTATCATGCTTACGCAGAATGCAGTTTGCACACATATACATATCCTGTGCGTTGCAATCATGAGAAAAACAAGTTAAATCGTTTTCAGTAAGGACGCCAGTTAACTACCATGGGGCTTATTTATTCCACTCCATAAAAGCCACTTTTGATGCATTCGACAAACGGCGTATTGCTTGAGAGTATTTATTTAAAATGTCGACGAAATAATCTGTCTAACACAGACCAGAAGGTTGTGCTCACACTGTGATGGATTACAATAGGTATGAGCAGAACCCGTTTTGTCAACGTTATATCACAATCTTTTTGCTTCATGCAAGTATAGTTGTCATACACACTATGTGAATGCCATATTAAATGTCAACGGCTGAAAGGTGTCTTCGAAACATCCACATCCGGCATCGTAACTTTTGTCACAAACGTCAGAAAAGACTTGGAACCACATGAAAGCATGAAATAAAAATCCATTTGATCTTAGAGTAAGGGCGAACATTTCCAAATTTTTATTTGATGCTGGAAGATTTATGGTAGAAATAAACTTTCCATTTTCAGCTTCCATCCCTCAAGACGTGAAGCTGGATTTATGGTCAAAATCAAGATCTGGGTAGACATGGTTTCAGGACATCAACCCAGCCAAGATGTGATAAACATGCTCGTCATTGACAAACCGAGAGCTTATATGGAGGCAAATTGGCAGCAACTCAGTATTTTAAAAACAGCATGGATGGCTGAGTATGATGACAATTTTAACATTTAAACTCTTCCAGTGCATATCTCCGAATGTAGTCAATGCCCAGTAATCCCTTTAGCTGTGCCAAAATCGTTGAGAAATGACATAGCGTTCCCTGGTGAATACAACATTCAGGCTTCGCAGCAGTTCGAGGCAAAAAATTTAAGCCTTTTGAAACAATTTTAATAACAGAGTGAAGGTTTTAACACGCGGATCGTCCAAAAATCTCTTCACAGCGCATAATCATGAAACCAAGCATATTCCGCTACACAAGATGACATCATGTTTACACACGCCATTATCACCCCTCCCCACGCCTACAGTTCCAGGCTGTTATTGCGATACCGTGTTAATATAAGGAGTTTAAAAAAAGGTTAACTCCCTTGTTCAGAATTGATCATTTCTCCCTAGGAAACTCGTAATAGGCGAGTTACTAAAATTGGAGAGCTGTAAATTGGTAACAGGATGAGGGCCAAATCTCATTGACTTAGATTCTACGTTCCGTTATTGATGGCGTTTATCTATTTGAGACCAAACTTCCTTTTATACAAAATCGATCAACAGGAATCTTCTTTTTTCTCGCACACATACATGTACATTGTACCTCTTGAGGGTGATTCATTTCAAGTCGCCCTTAAGGTGATTGATTGAAAGTTGACGCCTCAAGTACGCCGATCGTAACTGCTCGTTTGTCTTTGTGCTTTCTTAGAAAGGCGACATTCGTGTAAGAACAAGGGATTCCGCAATAAATTAATATCAGCTGATACTCTTGCGCCACAGCGATTTTAGCTTCTCAAAATTGACATTTATCTCCGAAATTCCGGTAATTACGGATCGGAGACATACCCGAACAGCTGATGAAGTCTCGGCTGTGATTTCAACGTATATGAAGCCTCATTTCTATCCGGTTCGAAATGTCAAACGAACAAACTCGTTAATTTGTTAATTCCATTGACGTCCAATGTTTGGTTATATAACATCATACGTATTACATGACAGCTTCACTTCGTGCTGCTTATCACGCACGGTGGCTCCTATACCTACAGCATGCGCTCTAGCAGTGAGTGTATCGCAAAAAAGATTAATAAATGATATTTCCATTTCCACAGTGTTTAGTAATGTGCAGTAATTTAGATTGACTTAAACGTCTTCCTTCGTAATGGTCGTTATGAAACTCCAAAGCCTTTACTGAAAAGATCACACGAAGTAGCTCAAACATGGGCTTAGAAGGTTTCCTCTGGATTGAGGATACCCACAGGTGTTTACTTTAAAGGTAAGAACAATTGAAGAATTTCGTCCATGTGTTATTTGGAAAAAATATTTTCACTTTTTGTTGAAAACGATTTCTTCATATAATAATGTCAAAATCTTTTTTTTTATGATAAGCCTACAATAGAACGGTATGCAGATGGCCATTCTTCGTTCATTTCTTACTTTTGGCCAATAATATTGCTCCAGTTTTTAATCTTTCACACAATATCTCGAGACAGCTACTTACAGTTTTGAGTATTTGGGCCCAGTCCATTTGATTTACCTAAAGCATATAAGACATCTCAGGCCCATCTGAGATGACTCATGGGGACTGATACGGTAGCTGTTTTCACGACTTTCTGACATGAAATTTGACTGTGTTTATCTCGTATGTGAGGTTTGCCTGTAAACACTGTCCTTATTTTTAAGCGGATATTTTTGATGCAGACACACACTGTTTTCTTTTCCTTCAATGAAGGGTACTACATGTTAGAAAATGTGAATACGACAAAGCGAAACTACATGCGGAAACCGGGTCCCCTCTCAATGCGCTTGCAATTAGGCCGGCACTAAATTCCATTACCCTGCCCATAGACCCAAGATACTAATGAGTCGCACAATTAATGATCTAATGTTCTTGTTTCTAAATCTCCAATTACCAGTTACTGGCAATACGTCATTGGCATGGATATTATACATGTATCTGGGCTACGGGCAGAAATCACTGCGCTGCTCTAGGCAATGAACCTTTAATATAAAATCAGGATAACGGTCTCTGTTTTAATATTTTTGACGTCAATGTATATTTATCTGGCACGTGATTGGTCGATAATTGCAGGCCCTGGTTTTTAATGCCGTCAGTATTATGCAAATAGCCGTTGACTAGGTCTAGTTCGTACCATGCTGTACATGTGGACCGGGACTATCTGAGGCGACGTCCCCCCGTGGTCAAGAGGCCAGATGTGGTAACAAGCTACTATGTCCTGCCACCCTGGGTATATGATATCGAGAAGCGGGTTTACTCAACTGTCATTAGCATCAGCCTCCCGGTTATTTATGCTATAAGATAGGCCCTATAGAATCCGAAAGCTTCAATTCACTAGGCCAAACCCCCGATGACGGTCGATATTCCGTGAGAGACGAGTGGGACGAGACAAAAGGGTCGTTTGCGGCGAAATTACAAAGCATTCTCCGTCAACCGGAATTTATCATAGTCCTCGAACCTCGCATCGCCGACGTCGGTCTGGTGCAAGCATGGAAACGCATTTTGCACTGTGGTCGCCACAGTTAATCCTAGAATTTATAATCTTCTACAGTACAAACCCTCGATATTCCAAAGCAAGAAGCTTTGCTTGGTTGCAAAGTTGATTGTTGGGTATTAGAGATGCAACGCGGAAAGGGGAGTAGAGTTATATCAAAACATGCAACCGCTTTCTGGAAGTCATTTGCACTGATGTAAAAAAAGAGAACGATTATGTGGGGCACAATCCGTGTAATTCACTCTTCATCTCAAAATGCAAACCGCTAAGGTAATACTTTCATATTGCCAGCCAATAATGGGATACCGTTTCTCGCGCAATGGCCATGCGGTTCAAAGTCGACTTGACTCTTGACCTCTTGCACTACACGAGGAATGCGTTATCAGTTTGCCCACAAAGCGTCATCGTAAACGCAAGAATTAACAGTGGTCCATACAGCTTTGACTTTTGGTGGGAAAGGATTCCCATAGTCAATCCCGCTTAGACCCAAGAACAATCTACATCTTTCAAAACGCCGAAGCTGAACAAACGAACATAGTTCGTAACAACGCCTTTTTTACAGCATATCCATACCCCTTTGCCTGTAAGATAAACACGATTTGCAGAATTTGCCATGACGGCTTATTGCAAATTGTTCCCTGATGAAAGTTTTTGGAGAACTGCTTTAATGAGCTTTAATAAACCATTCATACACTTATGGCCGTAGCGCCATAACGAGCTAGGATTTCGGTAATTGTGTATTTACTGCGGGTTTCCAAATCAGGAAGGCGAAATGACGAAGTGTTGGGATTGAATTTGTCATCCGATAATTTGACAACGAGATACAGTGTTTCTGTTGCAGAATTCGCGAAGCTGTGGCTCTGTTTGGAACTGTAGATGCCCACTAGACAGCAGAATGGATAGAGCTCGCTGGGTCGTAACCTAATTTAGAGCCAGTTTATTGAATCGATCCAAATATGACAAGTGATGCATATTGGTTGATTGAATTGATCACAGTTAATAATTGTCTAGGGGTTGGTAGATTGGTAATTAAGTCAAAAATCCTGACAATCATTAAGTTTTCCGATGTACTCCATAATGACACCATTAAACTTTCAGCTACGGAATGTGCAGAGAAATGCATGCAGTGCGAAAACGTACATAATTCAGTGGTGATAGACAGCAATTGGCTCAAGATTTGGTTAGTAAATTACCCATCAGGAGAAAAGCAACAAAAAATTGACAGCTCAAAGCCGCCCAATCTTAACTGTTACGAAAGCAGCAAAGAAAAGGAAAGTCTGACAAGAACAGTCTTGAAATGATATCGTAAAATATGTATCAAATACTCTTCGACGTAACCAAATTCTTTGGCGCCGGGAGGGGGTCAACTGGTTTGCCTTCTTTTAGCCAATACACAGGTAAGGGGAATGCACGATTTTTCATTTCTCTCATGGCTAGTCCACCCAGTGAAAAACATATCCAGATCCTAATAAAACTGGTATAGCAATATAATTTTCTGCTTTCAAAAGCACTATGATATATCCCAGAAATACTGAGAATTAGAGTATTTAACCACTGAGATAAGTCAATAAATCTAAAGTAGTAAAACAACAAGCTGAATCTCATTAATAAGAGTAACATTCGATGAAATGATTAGCTCTAAAAAAGAATTGACAGAAAAGACAGTCAAAACATTTTGATTGAAAGAGGCGCTTAATAATAAGCGCTTTAACACATCACCAGCTAATGCGATCGTTTCCACAGAACAATTCTACGCAGCAGTGGTCAATGACCCATAGGTTAAAATAATGCACGAGCTATAAACAGGGAAAATGTCACTTTGACCAGTTCCATAAAAAGAGGTTTCATTCCTCGGTGTTCAAACTTCTTATTCTTTTTCACTCCGAAGAGTTAACAATTTCTCTAACTGAACTCCGTGTCCATAAACTAACAATAAATGCACCACTTTCCCAAGGCATCTGTTTTACCCCACGGAAATTCTAGTACCTAAAACTTCTGAGGAAATCTCATAAACGCAACCACAGTGGTGTCTTACGCATAGTTTTCGTGGAATTCATTTTTCTCTTTTCTCTTTCACAGGCTAGTAACCTAAGGGTTTTTCATCAACATAAAGAACGAAATTGTCACATTGCTCCAATGGACTTGCTTTTCCATTCGACTAATTACACAGGACTGAGCATCCGCCGAACTGCATGCCATTAGCGCTGCACAGACATAAACATGGCTGACACAAACACGGAACTGAGCAGGTGAGAATAACATGGGGGTAAATGCCACAGAGCTGCATGGCTCATGGCGGCGAGTAGCCATCCTTTGTTTTCTGTTTTGAACTGGCTTGTCCCAGCCTCGTTAGCCGAATACTCAGGGTGCATATGGATGATTTATAAAGAAGCACACCGAACTTAGCACTGGTGTCTGCTACACAATAAGACTATCATCAAACCGTAGTCTGACAGCACATTATAGAATTCGGAGGGGGGTGGGTGGGCGCAGAACAAGAGGGTAAGGTTAAGACATTTCAGCTGCTTCTGGCAGTTTGGTTCTACAGGCAAAGTTATTGTTCACAGCAAAGCTGAAGTGTCAAACCGCCTTGTATGCTATTACGGGTTCGTTTGAATGACAGGACACATTAGGGCTGGCCTAGGGGCAGCAAGAGTATCTGATGCACCAGATGATATTAAATGTGACGGAAAGCTTGAGTATGTGTAAATGCCTGTTATTCTACTGTATCTCAATTGACTGCAAGCTTGATTGGTCTGGTGAGTAAGTCACTATGAAGAATGGTTAGCAGAAGAAATTCCAGAGTTAACACAGTTTAATGACAAGTCGCAGGCAGGTTAAGTTAATTACTTAATCTCTCAGTGACGGTTTTCAGTGAAAAGCTATATCCCAATACAGTAACAAAAACGTTGAAAAGAAAAGCACAAGTCCTAGTTGGGGCTTTATTTCTCTCCATAGTTAATATACGTTTGTTCGAAACGCTTGATTCTACCTAAATTGATAGAGCACAAACAAACAAATGAGCTAATTAGCAAAACCAAAGTATACATTACTGTACTTTGTTTTAACACTTTAACAAAAAGTGAAACAATTTAACACTTGTTGGCATTGCTAGCGGAAGCACTGTGGTGTTCAGAATGAGATGTATACTAACGACCACCGTAATTGCATTTTGGAACGTGTACCTCGGCATCACCCAGTAACTATTGTTAAATTAAAATGTTCCTGGGAATGAAATAGAAAAAAATACGTTATACAGGCATAAAGCTCTTTGTGTGATTTTTCCCATACAAAAAAAACCACCATAGAGCTCTGTAATTGCGGCGTTGTTGTGAAGAATAACAACTCACGATTAATAATGTAACTATTAAAAGCTTTGGAAAGGTTTTGTCAACATAAGCCTCACTGTGTTACAGGAGTCACACAAACACACAACTTAACAGCGATATGCTGCTAACTGTGCAACTAATGGAAACCAGTCACCATAGAGATGAATTGTCATTGTAACTCTTCAACAATGATCTGGAAATATCATTCCAGGAACACAGACACATTTCAATATGGCAGCCAGGAGGACTTGGAGACATGGGTGATGAAGGACTAGTGGCCTTATTCATATAGAATTCTGATAAATAATCTAAAAATGATTCTGTATCAGCGGCCTTTAATAGATACCACAAACGAACTCTAGGAATGAATGAATCATTATGGCTAAACGCCATATCGGCAATATCTCAGTCATACCGTGGGGAGAGAAAACTAGGAAGCACTAAGAATTATCACAATATCTTCCCTGATTTAGTTTAACTGCTGAATTTTTTGGGGGGGATTAATTTAATTCAAAGGTGCTTAACGCCGTTCCAGTCCCTAGATTCATTATGACTCATTTGTAGAGGGCCTTTTTTAGGAGAAGGCCTATTTTTGTCGCTTTTGTATTTGTGGAGACGGAGGGGGTGAGTGTGTGTGTGTGTGTGTGTGTGTGTGTGTGTGTGTGTGTGTGTGTGTGTGTGTGTGTGTGTGTGTGTGGTGGGGTGGAGGTGGTGGTGTACTGATTGACTGTGTATTCCATGATCTCCCGGTATTTCTGCACACTTCTTTCACAGCTGCATGACATCCGCATAAGCAATGGAGAGCATACAGTTCCTCAGCAAGTGGCAACGGAGGTGCAAAACGGGTGTTTCACTAATAATTATCACACAGTATTTTAGAGCCAAGTGTGGAATGTAAACGTGATGACAGCTGAACATGTAACGAAGTTATAGTTAACCGGGTACAAAATGAGAAGACCAATTGGAAACGTCATATTTAAGTGATAATGTGACAAATTTTTAGGTGATTATAGGTTCTACATTGGCATGTCATGCAACAGCCTATCTTACCCGATGAGGCTTTGAACCTCGGATCGCCACACCATGGTTTAGATAACTGTATGTATGTATCCTTGGGTTTTACGCCACACGTAACAATTTCTCAGTCATATGACGACGATGACCCTACCCTGAGGCTAACGCTCTAACCACCTGACCACCGACGCGGTCACGGTTTAGATAATTATAAGCATTACGAGATGTGCATCCTTGTGTCATGTAATATAATTTTTATAGTTTAAGCCTTCATCATGGAATACCGAACCCAAGAACTACTGAATCTCAAAATGTGCCGGGCATGGTTGGATGGGACACATCACAATAAATACCGCTACTTTACTGCGTGGATATGCATGGCTGGCACACATGCAAACATGCAGTATAGCGTTCAAGATTCTGACACATAGAGACATGTACAGCTACATTAGTGCAAAGTACATACATGGCTGTGATACAAGCCAACATTCAGCAGAAGCATGACCTATACAGACGTGGCTGTGATACAAGTCAACATCCAGCAGAAACGTTACTTATACATACGTGGCTGTGATACAAGCCAACATTCAGCAGAAACGTTATCTATACTTACGTGGCTGTGATACAATCCAACTTTCACCAGAAACGTTACCTATACATACGTGGCTGTGATACAAGCTAACATTCAGCAGAAACGTTACCTGTACATACGTGGCTGTGATACAAGCCAACATTCAGCAGAAACGTGACCTTCACATACGTGGGTGTGATACAAGCCAACGCACACCACAGTATGCAGTACGCATATCTCTGTGGCTGTCACGCATGTCACAAAAGCCAACAGTACATGACTGTCATACAACCCAAGAAAGAGCACAGTATACAGGGATACAAAAAAACAGGTGGCTGCCATACAGGTATAGAGCACGGCATACAGTGCGTACAAAGATGGCTGCCAAACAGGTCAGCATACAGCACAGCAGACTTACGGGATACATTCATGGCTGTCATGTGGCGGTGACAAATCCCCACTTCTAAAGTCACATTGGTCAACATAAATTTCGAGGGAAGCATTTCTTTTACACTGGCAAATTTTGAAATCATTGCGTCTGTGATAAAAGAAACGGGATTAACATATTCGTAATTCCATTGGTTTTCCATTCTCTTGATCTTTATGGTAGGCCGTCGACTGAGTTCCGCATTGTATAAGCGAGATATTCTTAAGCATCGAGTTAAATAACAATCAGGTAAATAAATAAATAAATAAATAATGTATAAATTTGCACATAGATTTTCCTGACAGACTGTCGGCATTGCGAAGTCACGTGTGCCAAGTCACGTGATCATCGTACAGCCAAGTCACGTGATCATCAGCACGTCCCAAAACCGTCTCTATATTCAGGGGACACGACTGGGTTCTCCAGAGATTGTATAAGACCAGACGAGACTTATGCGGAAAAATCTGTCAGCGTTAAGTGTACCACTCACAGGACAAAACGAGAATATCTTCTATCAATCTTTATCACTGTCATGTTGCTTTAGAGTCGAAATGACACACTTTCAACACTTTCTTGGCTTCAAATGAAATATCGCACACAACCAGGTCTTAAGGTTACTGTTGGCATTTTATACGCCGACAAAAGATTTGAAAAATGCTCTTAACGCTTTATCGATTGTCAAAAATTTCTATACCACTTAGTTTTGTGTGTGTATTGGGGGGAGGGGTTCAAGGCCCTGATAACATTGAATTTAGAGTTCTTACACTTCTAAGGCATGATTCAATGATTCATTACCACGAATGTTGTTGTATTATCAACTTTAGCTAGAAGAGCATGTGGTTTAACCGTGTGATATAAATTTTAGCTAGAAGAGCATGTGGTTTAACCGTGTGATATCTTTCACTATGATTTGCACCCCCGATGTTATAGGTTCTCTCCCTTTCAGAAACAATTTCCAAAATTTTTTCCGTGTAATCTAGAGGAGGGTAAAGTTTTTAAAGAAGTATTATAAAATCCAGTCGCTCCCTTAAAAACCAAATTGAAATTTAAAAAGTGACAGAGAGAAATATTTTCACCAGAAGGCTGACCTTTACTAACTTGAAGATCTTCAACTGACATTACCGAGTCTGCAATAAAAACCATATGAAGAAAATCAACCGGCGATTCAATTTTTCTTTCTTATCACGAACACGGTATTACACATTGATAAAGTTCAATAAAAAAAAAACTACATTTTTTCGCGGTTGACTTAATATGCAATTTAAAATTGCAAAAATGTCCGTGGGATGGGTCTGCAACGTAGAGTTGACCTCCATGGAGATGCTGTAGACGATTGTCAATCCACGCTGCCGAACTGTCTTCCTATTAAACTAAGGGAAATGGAAATAAACGTGCGATGAAATGGACATGTTTAACCATTATGGGCTTTGCCAGAGTGTCAAAACATCGATGAGCTCTTCAGGTACACCTCTACTCATCCACCATTGCTAATATTTCACTTTTTTATACCCTCTTCTTCCAACATGTCAACACGTGGTTTCCAAGGTAACCGCTCATGGTTACTCGTAGTCTTCTCCTGTATCGCGCTTGGAATTCGCCATAACTGAATAACATTCCAATTGCATTTTGTGATCATCGTCGTTCTGAGACAAGAAATTCGACGAACTGATGTTTTTTTTTTTTTTTTTTTTTTTTTTTTTTACAGATCTTTATTGTCGTTAGACTACGTTGACTGATGATAACGACTTCGCATGGAATTCGATTTTCCTGCAATATGGTTTGACGTCTTCGCCATCATGAAGTGGCGGGTTTATAGTTACCCACAGAAATCGAGGTCTGCGCCTATTACGTCCTACGATCAACCGAAAAAGTCAGACCGCCATTGCCCTGAGCAAAACACCCCATTTGATATCTGCTCTTTCACCAAAGGCAACAGCGATAAGCGACATCCGTTGTAAAGAGCTCAACCTATTTGTATGAGAGTAAACGATTATTGATTGGAAACGAAACGATAACCTGGAATTCCTAGTTAAAATGAACCAGTCTGATCTTTTCCGAGAAAGACAGCCACTGGTGACAAGACAGTTATACACATACGTCTTCTCGGTTCAGGTTGCATGAAATTCAGCAACTCGGAATGTTCGACAAACAAGTTTTGTAATTTCTTTATATGTCGTTCTGACAGATTCCTTCATTACGAGGATGGGCCAGATTTCTCCTTAAGGGACAAGAATTTGCACACTGTCTCGCTCGGGGGCAACCAGCATATAATATCACAGACAATGTATTCAGAAACAAGGAGTTTGCGTCAATATCCCAGATCAGAATATACTCCATACGGGTACATAGATTATACGTTAAATAAATGATAAGAATCCGCCTGGAAAGGTTTCAGAGCTTTGTATATGGAGTATCCCATGTAGATAACAGTGTGGTAGGGCATGAATCAATCTTTGATTTCCCAATATCTGGTATCATTAACCTACTGAATGATTTATTGATTTATTCATCTGATTATTGTTTAAGAATATTTCACTTCCACAAAGGCACTCAATTATATGGATGGAAGAAAAAGTTGTGCTCAGATTAAACCTCCGACCTTTGGCAAGCCACTGACCAATTTTCCCATGCTAATGGCAGAAAAGTCGTCATCAACGCAATGGACTTCATCGAACGTTAGTCTGTATGGAAGGGCACACACAAGCATCTTCCAGCTCCTAATGTCACAAAGACCCTACAAGCAGTAAGAGCGGGGCAATGTACAAAAATCCCTATCCAAGGCCATTACTAAATGAAATATCTTTTCTCCACATGGGATTAAACAGACATCACGCTTGCACCCACAAATTATGCAAAAGAAAATCACAGTAGTCGAGATATTGCAACCCACTACAACAGAAGACTAGTTGTTGGGTTAGGTACTCGTATGCACTCGTCCCACCCCCGGGGGTTATGGGGAATACTGAAAATCTCAACAACATACACTGAGTATCTCAGATTAATCAGACCACTATAACAGTGCTAAGAAAATGAGTACGAAATTTAAAAAGTCTCACATCATTAGTTTCTGATATATGCAAATTTCAGTATACATGAACATGATATGCAAGTAAAGATTTCCAGATTGCGATCGCAGGAGTCAAAAGTAGATGTAGTCTCTTGAGTAACCCATGGTTAAATAAACGACCTATGTTAACGGCCAGAATGTGAAAAACTTTAACCGAGCAATCCACAGACACAGACATAGGCAGACAGAATGGCACAATGTGTATAAAAACATAAGCACTGCTTGTTGCAGCTAAAACTAAAGAACACTTGGATAGCTGACATGACATCTGATTGTTTTGGTCTTACATAAGAGTGTAAATTAGCTCCCGAAACGCAGCTTTCTACCACAGGAATAAGTTAACACAATTACTGAGACCTATGTGACATTTTACAATTGTATAATCAACAGTTTAAGAGGTAGGAAAATCGTCACGTTTAACCGGCTCACATTTCGCAAGATGGAGTAATATCAGAGCAGAGATTATTATTAACAATGATTTTGGTTGTCATAGTGAACAAGGCAATCGACGGCTGTGAGCAACTGTGGACAAGTGGTTAGACAAGGTTGCACACTGCGTGACATCGGGTAAGTGTCAAACACAGGTGTTCAAGCGCTTGTCAAAAAAAAAAAAGACAGGCTGTCGTCTCAAAATTACAACAAAGTCTTTATCACGGAGAAATAAACAAGCAAAAACATGTACCATTCGTGCTTGGACCAAGGCTAGGTATTTTTCAACATCTGGTCGGGTAATAGAAAAAATGTCTGGGATCTAAGTACAGTCTCATCATTCTGTCTCTCAACCCGAACAAATAGACAGCTGTTCAGCGGGATAATGTAAATGACAAGGCTATTCATATAACAGTCTCAGAGATATGAAATGCACACAAGCACAACGAGAAAATTGTGGGTTATTTTTAATCGCATGTGCGTAGATGCAATGATTCGTATTTTGACTTATCCAGTGCTCCCAAGTATGTTGGATGTGATGGTCGACTCTACACAGTCGAATCTATATTTGAATTATTTGACAACGTCGCTCTCGATGCTGTCAGTTTTTCAGAAACTGGGATGTATATCTTGCATACACGGGTCGAGGCAATTGACCTCAGTTAGTCTGTATATAGCGGGGAATTATATGACCATCCACCCACGGACTTGTGACCCCACAGTTTACGGGAGATATCCGCTGCTTGTAGGGTCTGCCACACCTATAGGTCATTAAGCTCGGTAGAGAATAAGCACTGATTGTGAATGGCCAATCTGAGAGGGGTGTGTCAATGGTGACGGGAAAAGGTCAGAGAGATGCTTCATGTAACAGCTTATATGCCCAGTGCGAAGTAGTGATTTACAACAGTCGGTCTGTTCGGGAATCGATCCCGTTAACGAGAGAGGTAGCCCTTCCCTTATCTACCCTGAAAATCACACCACTTCGACAGCTATGTACGCGCGGTCACCATACATGTAACTCGCGACAACAGGATGTTGATTAAGGAAGAACTCCGAACACGTTAGCTGTAATGAACGACTCTTACAGGGAAGGGAAGTTTTATTTCAAATAACCGCCTCATTAAACAGTTTTAAACAGACCTCCTTGAGTTTCACTTCCAAAATTCGCTATATCTGATCACGTTCAGTTGAACTCTTTTCACAATACCACACAATAAAGAACACCACCAAAAACTTAAGTGGGAGGTGTAAATCAATAGCTTCCTGCGCGACGAAAATTGCTTTTCTAAAGCTTTGAATATGGACGCGAAGAAAACATATATGCGGGGTTGGCACGTGGTTAATCACAATCAGTGCTTTAAGTGTTATATGTTTTCAAGGTAGTATTCTGCAATATCAATGAGACACAAGGAATCTTATATTTCAATAAAATTTGCGAAATTATCAACACAATAATACTGGAACTCCACCGTGAAAATATTCAAAAGCGATTCCAGATGTTCACAAAGTTGTCACGATCAGGAAAATGCTACATCATGTCCAGAAACGCAGTTCTACAATCAGCCGTAAAACCGAGACCATTAAATGTCAAACTGGACGGACAAGAAAAGTTTGACGAAGATGTCACTAACCCATTACATGGTTGTAACGTAAATGACCAACTGGGGATTTTTTACGTTTAACAGAAACATGGTAAATCGTGATTAATCTAAATAGCTGCACAAAATGAACAGGTGAACAGAAGTGGCTTTCGGGAGACATTAGGAATGAGAAATACATTTAATTACTTTTTTTAGATTCCGCTCCACTGATTCAAATGCAGTCAAATGTTTGGGTAGTAAAATGTGCTTTATGGACCATATTGTTTATGTTGACGCGACACAGATTGTAAGACGCGTTTGTATCCATCTCTGAATAAAATTCTTATTAATGTGCGCATGTGAATAATAGAGAATCTGATATTTAACACCTATCTTAGAGCCAAAAGTGGACATGACATTTTCAGTGCCATATATTAATTTGATCTTTATAAAGTTCAGCTTACAATATAAACACCAGGTTGTATAATACTCATTAAAAGTACAGTGAACTAATGTACAGATATTTTAGATACAACTTTCATGGAAATTCTAAAGATGTTTACATATTCTTTTATGTTTTCTCTCCCTTTAAAGAAAGACCTCCCTCTAAGCATTGTTTGAAGTGATTATCGCTCCCCAGAATTGGCACACATTGTAGGATCACGAAGTGAAAAAAAGAGAGACAAATGATCAATACCTATGAGGATTATACCGTTACCGGCCCAACTGAGACGATCTGAGACTTGTTTATTGGATATTTTCCAAAGGTGCATCCACCGGCCACTAGCTTGACCCTCACCAAACTGCCAAGTAATCACCATTTCATTTGCCGGACTCGCTCGATGGTGGCCCCGTATCTGATTCTCCCCGAGTCATCCACCCCGTAACTCGACCAGAGTTTGATGTCAGGGTCGGGATACGGACCTTCGCATGATTTATTGCCGCTGGTCAGAGGCCGGCTGGGGTCAGTACTCGCTGAGGGTGCA
Source organism: Acanthopleura granulata (assembly GCA_016165875.1). NCBI lineage: Eukaryota > Metazoa > Mollusca > Polyplacophora > Chitonida > Chitonidae > Acanthopleura > Acanthopleura granulata. The sequence continues at coordinate 4,363,935 of JABBOT010000012.1, read as the reverse complement.
TCGACATGCAAGCCTAGATACAGATCTCTTCGTTAGCCAATTCAACAGCTCGGCCGCGGCCAATCAACCATTATATACACCCTATTTTACTTATTTCAGACACAGCGGCTACGTCAATATTAACGCCATTGAACCCAGCTTCGATTAGAATAATCCACACAAAAGACAGTTGTTGCCCGCAATGCGATCTGCCAACCTCAATATTGGTATTATTACTGCAGAGCACAGCTACGGACTACATATTGCTATTGGCTCAATATGTAATTGTTCAACCACTCCTCCACACACACAAACACAGGCGTCGTAAATTATACATCCTCATTGTGCGTTAGGGAAAATCTGCTAAATGCTGTAGCTGATCCGTCCCGATAGTTCAGTACCCAAGTTCCTTTGATGTCTGTCCGATTGTATATCAATGATTCAAGTGTAATACATCCGTATTTCTTTTTTGCTTTCAGGTCACATATGGCATACTACAGCACAAATGCATCCATCCGTACATCCGAGTATTCACAGACCGGAAGTGAACGTTCTCTATTTAGTTAAATTCATTTATTTCTTACTCATGCAGAACCATTTGACCCATTTACAGAAAGGGTAACAACAATCATCAACAACAACAACATGTATGTTTTGTATTGTAAACCTACGATATAAAACAATCTGCGTATACTGTGCAGAATACGAACAGACACCCGTTAAAAACGTATGCTTAAAATAATATAGATACGTATCTTGGATTCAGAGATGAGAGATAAACAATATGTCAAGAACTGACGTCATTAAACTGTTAATACACAACAGCAGTGGTACAGTATTACCTGTCACGGCATTGCTGTGCTTCGTACTATATATCATAATATCTAAATAAGTCCTTTAACAGTTTTGATAAGCACACACATAGTCAGTTGGAAGACGTGTCACGGTGACTAAGACTTCAGCAAATGCTATGTCTTTTTGCGTTTAACATGAAATCAGGGGAAATATAGGCTAGTAATCTTTCGAAATACGCACACTAAACGTCAAACTGGATCGTAAAGCTTCGAATTTAGGGTCCATATCTACTATAAATAGGAATGATTTATAACTGTTGCTTGAAATATATTCAACACGTACAGCAGCCCTACGTGATTACGATGGACGCTCAACACACGTAGCGCATGCGCCGTGCGCAGTTATGAACGTTTACTTGCATTCTATATTAAAAACTTTATACTGATTTCAGTTTCATAGTATGGACTGAACAAAGTTTAATGAAAGGCTCATTGAAATAAAATCCAAACAGCCTAGCATATTTCGCATGACATATTCTTATTTGCTTTTTCGATTTTGGTCCACATGGCCCACTCGTGTTCATCTGCTACAATTGCATCATGACATCAAAACCCTAAAACGCATCATGTCTCACAATTCTTCCTTATTTATGCATGCACAATTTCGGTATACGTGTTAGCGCAATCATATATAAGAATGCCCAGTTATTGACGAAAATAAACCACTGGGATTTCACAAAACAGGTCGCCATCATGCTAATAAGTTTGTTATATGACCCGTGATAGAAACGATACCAATGACCACTCACTCCATTACGTGACAAATATTTGACTTGTTTCTTCATTCCACAACAAATAAAGACTTGCCATGATCATGTGTATTTACAGAATAAGACAAGTGGGCCGCGTTTCTCACTATTTCATGGCCTTTCCATGGATGATTTAGAGCATTCGGCTAGAAACACCGTTCCTTGGTTGAAATGAACTTTTGGCATAAAAAAGAATTCATTACTGCTAACTTGATCACAGGCTTGAAACAAAATCTAGATCGTCTAGCCTAGGAATCGCGTGCTTTATTTTCAATTACGGAAGAAAGCTATATAACACTGCAGTTTCAAACAATCTGTACGACAAAGTCAGCGAATGACCATACACCTTCAGAGGTGAATGCAATTTCACTATATTAATTGTCATAAATTTCCACAATTTCACCTGTACACACATATACCCTCATACATGTACATCTACTGCATTCGGCCTGGTTCAAAATAAAACCTTTGGGAATGTACAGATCATGTTTTCTTCAGTATCGGTACAGAGAAACGATTATCAAATTAAGATGTCTTTTGTTCCCATTTGAATATAAACCCCTCCATTAATACCCCAATCCCAAATATTATACACACAAAGCACTTGAGAAATGCGAATAGCTCACATGTCTATAAGTAGGAAGATATATTCACGTCACATGTAAACATAATCGAGTTATTTTAGTTTTTTGTGGTTGTACAACCGCTAACAACAGATATATATCAAAGTGAGATAGGCAGCTTAACTAGTCCAGTGTCTTCTCCTTGGGTATGATGGATTTTGTCTCGTTCATCGTCTGTCCGATAGTTTTATGCCAACCTTTATAGTTTTACTTTAATTCATTGAGGCCAGGAGCTAAGAGGATGAATAAACGGCGAGGTAGCCTAAGGAAGTCGTTACATGACTGCATTCTTTAGAAATGTCCGCCGCAGGCAGTGTGTTGTTATAGAGATCTGTAAATCAATTCATAAAGCAATCTGCGATTCCAGAAATCGGGACAGAATTGTATATTACGTGGAAGCACAACATGGTTAATGGTTTGCTGGGAAGTAGTCGCCGCGCGTCAACCTGTTTCTAATTCAGACGTGCCATCAACTGGGTAGCCTAGTATCGATTGTAAGCAGAGTCCCTGCTGCCTGCAAGCCCATCCACTCCACAAAAATCCCCCATGCGTATAATTCAATTTTACATATGACCTTTTACAATGAAAGATACGTGTTACTCTCAGACTAGCATAATGTCGACTTTTTGATTACAGAAGTACTTGCTTCATTGAGCACGATAACGGTTCAATAAAGATCACCCAGCTGCCGTGAATTTCATTTTTAATATCATCGGCTTTTTTCACCCCTTAGCATAAGCGAGAGTACTTTACAAGTTGTCGAGAGACAGCTACAAGTATACATGTGTCAGGTTTCTACAATATTATAACATAACAACCTTCCAGTGGGCGAAAAGGCGCTACAAAGTTCGAGTCGATATAATGTCATGGCCAAAAGATGACTAAATATCTCGCGTAAAAGAAATGTTTTTTGAATATGTTTTAAAAGCTGAAAACGTTTAACTCAATAAAAATTCAATTCATCGATACTTACCTATTGTAGATACAACTGTTCCCACAAAATAAAAAGATCCAGAGAAATCCCACCGTGGACGTTTGGTACCAACAAATCCTGCGGCATCCGTTTGAGCATGCCGCTTGAGTAGTATTTCCAAATCTGTCCGGTTCACTCCCGGGTTATGCTCCAGAAAATCTCTGATCACCCCTTCGTAAATTGTTCTCTGTGTTTCTTCGTTTCGCTGCTCTAACAACATGAACATACCGGCGCCACAGAGCATGTAAAACACCATAACCACGGCAAGAAGAACAAATCGGGCGTTGTCTTCACGAAGTCGGAAGCGACAACATTTGCGGTGACGGTTTCTAGCCATACCGTCACACGCGGCCCTGAAAACTACCCCAGGTCTTACGTGGCCCTCGATCTAGACCCCGTCAACATCAGTGCTAGATATTCACAGACAAAATTGCAGATAAATCCATCTGGATAACTTCTGTGAAACGACGTCCTATGCCTAACGCTGTACATCCTAAATCCGGCGGGGCCGATGCTTCGCTTCATGACCACCAGCCTGACAGGGCTTGCGCACAGGTCTGTCTTTATCAGGGGTTTGCGGCTGGCCCCTGTACCACCTCTACGGCGCCCTTTTCTGCCTCACTCCACGCAACAACAGATACTGAATACGACTCCTTCACCACTATCCGCCCTCATCCCACCCCACACAACCTCATTATCACCAGCCATATTTTCGTTTACATCTACACAGGTAAATCAAACTTCGGGACAAACTGTGAATAATCAGGCGGTCCAATCAGAGCACGCCAGCCAGTGCAGGAAGCACTGAGCTTGATCCGCCTGTCAAATACCGTAGCCGCGCTGTGCATCTGTCACGCCGGTATATTTTCCGGCCATACATTCGATTGTCGCACACTGATAGACTAATCCCCTCGTCAGATTGGCAACAGTATATGCTGCTTGCATGGCTGCTACATCATCTGTAGTCGAGTGTAAAACCATCCACCTGTATAGATCCAAATAACAGGGTTGTGTATTTTCAGTTCTCTTCACGGCGCTCCCGTTTTATTTTTCTTTTCTACAAATTATGGTTTCCATGAATCGCCGTTACTCATTTTAAGAACTCATCTATGTCGTTCAATCTGAAGATCTAAACGAATTGTGGAACTGTTATACGCGTGGAGGAATAACAAGCTGGCCATGGTGGAACAACACTTCGAGCCAAGTGACTCGGTCAATATACTATGAAATGCACATTGTGCTTGATTAGACGCCTGTGGTACACAAGTGTCAGCGAATGATCGGCCCAGCCAGGCCCGGCGGATTGCTCGAGTGGTTTAAACAGTGACCGAGCGTTCCGCGAGTTCATCCCGTTCGACGCATACAATATCGCCTGTGTCCAGTGTAATCATCCGTATGGCAAGTTTACGTAACGTTTGTCTGACACCCCTTGGCTGCGTTCTGCTATAGGAAGGTTATGAACTGACCACATCGGTTACATACAGTTGAACTGTGGAACTGTGGTTTTACTCCTCTTGGAACATTTTGATTACACCAAAATCAGTCATTAAATCAATCAATAAATCAAAGTCAAAGGAGCTAATTAAATAGTGAGGCAGGGGACATTTTCAGCAAATACTATTGTTTATGGAGTAAAAAAAAATATTTCAGTTGAATGAGATAGTTCTATTTGTTGATTTGGAGATGCCTTTCCAACAAATAATAAAAATCGTCCTGTGCACATAGCGGACATGAGCTCTAGGTTGCTCTAATCCTGTTCCCACAGCAATATACATCTATGTAATCACGCTGGTCCTTCTCCGGCAGCCGATCAACACGCTGAATACGGCCTGACAAGCCACAAACAGACGAGGTTCATATTGCCGATTGCAGTCAAGGTGCTATTCTATTGCGCTACAATCGGTGCTTATTATCAGTGGATTTTTCCACAGAGAAAATAACCGACATAGTTATGCAGGGAATTATTAACACTTACAGGAGCGGCAATTAAATTTTTATCTATATTTTTTCTGGAAAGCCACCCCACCTGCTACAAAGAGGATTAATTACACATGCATAGCGTTCAAACTAAGACAGCGGATACGTGACCATACTGCGAGGAAAAAACCTCAGGTGAGGGCGGATACGCGAACATACTGCAAGGACTAACCCCTAACGTGAGTACAGGTGGAAAGGTCGGTGGATACGCGACCATACCGCAAGGAGAAGCCTTCTCGGGTGAGGGCAGGTGGTGACGTCAACAGATACGGGATCATACTGCGTGGACAAGCCTCATCACGTGAGGACAGGTAGAAAGGTCGACGGGCACGCGATCGTATTACGTAGACAAAGCCTCCTGAGTTCAGGGCAGGTGGAGAAGTCGATGGATATGGGACCGTACTGCACGCTCAAATCTCTTCCGATGGAAAAGTCGAGGGTTACGTGACCATATTGCATCGACAAGTTCATTTAGGTGAGGGCAGGTGGAAAATTCTACGGATTGGCGATAGAGCCTCATGGACAAGTCTTTTCGGGTCAGGGTACATGGAAAAGACGACGGAAAGACCTTACTACAAGTACGACTAAGAAAAAGTCGAATGAAGGACAAAATTCATCAAACTTTTTGGTAGTGACGCTTAAGAATCGAACCTTGCGTACGATTTGTAGCACTGGGCTTTTTGTGCATCATCTTTCCATGCATTTTTTAAGAAGCATACGCAAAGAAGGTAAAATTCTATGGGATGTCAAGATTGACAAAATGATGCCTCTCTAGTGGAGGTTCTCAAAGTGGGCAATGCGGTCCTAGTCCTTCTATGTCTGAAATGAAATAATTAGGACGAAAAAATTTGAGTGTATTGGAGCATTGTATTAACCATACGGTTGAAAACGACCACTGTTGTTGTGGACTATTATGGCTGCGACTGCTTCTCAAAGCCTTTTTCAGAATATGCAATTGACCTATAAATGACTAGTTTTAGCATCGAGGTGTGTTAAGTTGGTTGGGTATTGTATATACAGGAGACTGGCCTGGGGACTTGGCACCCTGAAGCACACCTACATATAAAGTCTGTTGTTCGAAAACAAATCCTGTTTGCTTTTGATGTTTTCGCGATAACATCACCGCCTTTGTCCGCTCGGCCTGGTATTTATCAGTGGCAGGAGCACTCAATTACCGTGAAAATTAATAAATACGTGTTCAAAGGAAAACCATTAAAGTTACGTGAGAATGTAATTCAGTCGACTTTGTTCGAGTTGTAAAATCAATACAAATCCCTTGTACCGATGTTAATAGCTTGCGCACAATCCGTTCGTCATACAACATTTCACCTGTAAAGGTTGCATATGCAGATATTCAAGCGCTTGCACCCGCCTAATCTTCAAAATGTTTAAACTGTCAACAAACGTCGAAAACTGTCGCACACAAAGCTGAAAATGATGAATGGTGTTGAATATTCCGCAGAGCACCCATGGAATCAGGCGATGATTTTGTATTTACCCAGACTCCGCAGAATCTGGGTTGTTGTCTCGATTAATTAATTCCTTATTAAAATAGTTAAATACGTGAAGAAATCTCATGGGCGTTTGATGGAAGCCATTTTTTGCGGTTTCATTGCCTAGTCAGAATATAAAGCACAACTTTCCTGTCATTCGATTCTGTGGAGTCAGGTCAATGACCTGGCTTCATGACGACTGGCAATCGTTCTTAATACCGGTTAAAACAGCAGAGTACACTGAACCCCAAAAGCATCGATCAACTCTGATAATCGATGCCCTATTAGCGATGAAATAAAAGCATTGCACATTTGATCTCTCCTGACTTTTCACAACTTTGCGTAAGCACGTTAATTTTCAGCTTCAAACCAATACTGTCTTTTTATTATATACATGTATGATATGACAGAGGAACTATGTTTAAAAAAAGTAAAAAGTTGTTTCATCAACTTCTATAGCTCATGAATCAAAAGTCAATTACAATGCAACCACTAAAACCTGATTTTACCACAGCATAGCGCAAACATTTACACACACCGACATGGCTCTTGTCAAGCGACGTTGTCACACGGTGTAGAGAAAGAGAAAGAGGCGCAAATTCCCAGCTCACAGCTGTTTTCGATGGTGCATCAGTAAGCATGCGCAGATCGGGACATACGCGGGATAAAAAACATGCCCGTGGTCATTTATACCTGTATTGGCCATAACATCAGAAATATAGCAGTCAGGGCAATTCTTGTCCACACATGTATTTTATGTTTTCGATATGGCACTATACGCACCAGTGCAATATGTCACAAAGGCTCACATGAAATGTACGAGATTGGCTGATTTTTTCTTGACTGCCGAAGTTTACAATGCTTTAGTCACGGGGGGAAATATGAAATTCTCAAGTATATACATGTAATATAGAGACAGTCCATTGCAGATGCATACCCCTATGGAAATTTTCAATTAAAATTAACCTTTATCACAGGAGAAAATACTTAAATCAGCAGATTCGAAAGACTTGCATACCACGCTAATGCCAAACACATCATAGCGACCTTAAATAGCTGGGCATGTGCTCAAAATAATAGGGCAAATTTGTACGATGTCGTTCTGCACAGCCAGTTCGCCTACTCCATTTGAATAACAAGGAATACGATGATGGTCGCGACCTTCACCCGGTTATAAAGCCCTTAAAAATGTAGTATGTAGAGAGAGTCCTGTGAAAAGACAAACAATACATTAGCCGAATTATGTGTTATGTACACATGTATTTATTTTCACTGATATTTCAAGGTAAAACAATCATATATGTCGTTATGGTCGACCTGGGATGGTCTCCAGAAAAATTTCATATTGCTTCCAAATTCAATAGTATATACAATTACCGCTTAGACTTAATTTAGTTAAACAACAGTTCTATATTTAGTACCGACGTCTTACATAATAATAAAACCTTGTAACACATCAGATGTCGTGAGTGCAATAAACTGTCACGATTTCCTGTGGTAAAAGTTGATTTTTATTTCAAGTTTACTTCTTTGATGAGGTTCCATGGGCAGGTGTCCCCCACTCGTATTCTATCTCTATATAGATGAAAATTTGATTACTATTTTTTCGCATGATTTTTATTCAGCGAAGAAAGCTAGGTCATGGGCACTCGAAATATCTATCATATCAAGAGTTCATGTCGTCTCGCACTTAGGCCTCTCGTTAAGCGAATAGCCTACGCCAAAACGTAAGGTGTCAAAAACTGGACTGATCAAAAGGCCAACCGACCAACCAACTAACTCGCAATCATATCAATTTGAGGTTACACGAGCGCATTCATATTCCTTACTATTTATGTAGAAAATTTGTCAACTTTAAACTCCAAAGTATATATCCCAAAACTTTCGCGTGGTGCTATGCCATACCACCACACAGCTTAAACTTTTCTCTATACATATGAAATAAACAACCCAGCATGACCACCATTCTTTGAGCTGTTACTACTGGAGGTGACACAATATCATTTTGTCACATGGGTAACCTTGAAGGGGGGGGGGAGTGGAGGGGAGTGCAGGGTCAAAAAGTTTTCAGGTGTATCCAAAGCAGATAAACGCCTGATATATTTTAGCTAGATGTAAAATGACAATATAGAAATTTACCTATGTAAAATTGTGTATGCACAATCCAGACTGTCAGTGAGGCAGTGTTATCCAATCAGTGCTCCAACACTCTTCAATTCGGAGCCAAATTTTGGATCCAGTTGGGCGAATTGCTTATGTGTAGAGTTAAAGAGCTGCTCGTCGCTGCTGAAACTTAATGGCCATAATAATTATCAAGACTTTTCTCTACTAGAGCTATGGCATCCATTAACGTTACGTACCATCTTGGTGCAATGTTTCACTGTCCATTCTGTACATAAACTCATTATAAATGCGCTGTTCTTATTCGACATGCACACACTTTAGACACTGATTATTAATTACTTGTTATGATACTCACCCCACAGCTTCATCGTTCGCGACACAGGCCACAGATTTGCCAACGATTTAGAGTTTACTCATCAGTCGATAGGGCAATGACCACTCTCAGACTGGCCCGTGGATATATTTATATACATTATGATAATGGTGGGAACGTCTCTATATGGCTCCCTGATCGGATTTTCGGGTGCACACATAGGCAGATTCCCTCTTAAAGGACAACTTATAAACGATTAAAAGCAAAAGCAGTTATGACACAAAAAAGACATGAACAAGTTTTCATGGTATTTTCGCATCACGAATACCAAATTTTCAAATCTGCAACAGAGAGGAAAAAAAGTGGTCTCGTGGAAACCCCACCCTTATAATAAGAAATGTTTTTTTTATTCAAAATTAAAAGCAGAATACACCTGGACAGAAATTATCAATAATACGGGTTGTCTTAGTTGGCAGAGTGCTTGGTGTAAAGATAAAGCAACCCTCGTTCCCGCGTTGAAACATTTTACCGTACATACTCATATCTTCTCAGTATGAGTTTTAAACATGTGTAATTTCCTCTTGTTTAATGTACAGATGACTTACACAGGCCGCCATGTGGTATTTCGAGAAAAAGAAAAGAATCATATGGTGCACATAGTGAGAGGCACCCTCCAGTAGAGAGCTTTTTAATTCTTTTGGTGGAGAGCCAACGCGGAGGTGAGTACAAGCCATCTAAAGCAAAGTCCTCACAAAAAGTAATTAGGTGTATTGTTCTGTTAGTATCTGGTACTCTGATAACACAAAGCTTTACAATATTACAGTACTACGTGCAACATCTATCCACCGTATGAAAATAATACAGCATACAGACTGTTATAAACGTTTAGTAAGGTTACGGATAAATGGCCTGGTAACAAGCTGTCCGGTGTTTTCATTGTGAAATAGTCGTAATGGCCGTAATATTGTGTGAAAATAATATGTGAACCCCAGAACACTTCTTTCTACTATTACGGATGTTTTACCACTAAAGAGACTGCAAAACCCTCGTTGAAGTGCCGAAGTTAGCTTGGTAAAATCACTGACTTTTCGACAAGTGCATTTAAATAATACTATACTCCTCCCAGTGGCATCAGATATATGGCCCTTCAGGGAAAAATATTACGCTGATTCGTATTTTGGACCGGAGACATTCGATGCAATAAAGTCGAACTGATCAGGATAAATGTTTATGCGAGGATAAGAATCTCTAGGTATCGACAGATGGGCAACTTGGACACTTCAAAATTACGTGTATCTTACAAAACAAAGATGCTTAATTCAAACGAGTACCGCTATGAGGAAAAGAACGTAGATGATCGAGGCGATTTAGCTGATGCAATGCTGTATCGAGTGAGACGATAATGCAGGCATATGAACACAATACAGACAGGAAACCATAGTAAACGATGATGTGTGCATCAGCTGTTCATGTCAACCGTCCACTTGGCTCGGTCTGTCCAGGATTCTGCCGGGGAGACTGATAGCCAGGCTTAGTCCTCAGTACACGTAGACTGACTGTTCTGACATGTTTCTAAATTCGATCCTCTCTCTACAAAACCTCCAATAATTCAGACCTCGAATCCGTTGTGTTATTGACCTGATCACCATGCAAACCATTCCTATCTACTGTGTGTGTGTGGATTTTGGATGGCTACTTTGTACGTAAAACCTGCTCTTCAATGTCTTTTTTGTACGGGCTAGACTATTGAAGTAGATGTATATGGCAACATCCTTAGCACTGAGCAGTGCTGATAATTTGAGAATGTTGGGTAGTCTTGGAACAAGGAGTCCATGACAAAGTAAGCACACTGATGTGACTGAGGAATAAGAGCTTCTAGATCCGGGTGAACCGGGTTCAATCCTGAGTCTTGCCACAACATTGTTTTCTTTCTTTCTTTCTCTCCTTTCGGTTCCTTTAATACATTACATGACAATATATGAAATGCACAATATATGTAAACTTAGATAATTCAGTATTCTGGGGGGATTAAAGCACAATGAGCTTGTTCTATTACAGGAGTTTTTGTTCTTTTTCTTTCTAACTCGGTGTCCACGCCATGTCACACAGCATAAAGGGATACATCATGTGCTGATCAGTTCGCTGTCTGTATACTTTGTCCTGATAGAGCGCAATATTTGTACTGTGTTCTGACAAGTACACATCGTTTTCATTTGATCGAAATAACTACAAAAACCTCGTTAAAGTGTATGTAAATAGAAAAGCAATGATAACTGACGAAAAAACACTTTGTTGTAATCCTTCGTAGATACCGTTGGCTCTACCTCGATGAGATTTAAAAAGAATATGTGAAGTACCACCAGAAAGACCAGTATGTACTGCTGGTCAGTTTCTGTTTAATCCTCTTAAAGGTTGGTAAGGTAATCTTCTGTTTTTGCAAGGTTTCAAATTGGCGAATGTGAAGTCTTGTAGCGCATAAAGCACATTCTAAGATTAAGAGGGAGTTTTGCCAAGAGACAGATTTGCTCAGTAGTTGGCATCAGGGTCAAAGAACACACAATATCTGTAGAATTTTAGATATATTTACGTGCTTTCTGACCAACACACTCCCAGACGTTCATATGGCTACTTTTACCGGCAACCATAATGTCGAAAGACGATAACACATTTTCCCCACAAATCTGATCGCCTATCACTTCTACCGGAAGAGATTAAACATGTTGACTGTATAAAGATGTGTAATTTTGAGGCTATACAATCACCAGGGAATATAAGCCAGAAAAACAACAAGAATCAATCCGGGACTGTAATATTTTATCGGCAAAATTGCACGACTGTAAATAGGAGTTAATCTGATAAGTGAGAATGTTGATCCACAAGGAAAACTAACAGCACAGACGACTGTGTACATGTATTGGTGTTAACAACTATAACGAAGGCGGGAAGAGCCGCTTGAAGATCTCAAACTCATCGTCCTCTGTCATTTCACAATCCTTACAGATTACACTGTCTGGGAAACTCAACAAACCTGTTATTTCCGCCTTATTCCTGCCCAATTTACCAACTTTCGTCAAGAATTTGCTTTAAGACTGACTTATTCATCTGTTCCTACAATAAATGCATCAATATTTTATGTGGCATGGCGACAAGCCATTTCCAGGAATCCGATACCACGCGCGGAGAAGAGCTTGTAGGCAAGGACATTATACACGGGTTTTACTCTGCTGGACATTCTGAAGACTTCAACGGAAAGGCATACTGATCATTGAAACATTAATAATGAAATAATGTAAGATATATGTAATGTAGTGTGATCGTTTAGCAATGAGGAGAAGATGGCTTAACACGACTTATTCGGAGATTTTGCATTATAAGATAACATGTAGAAATTTGTGCTCAGGTTACAATGTCTGAAGCGTCAAAGTGCTAGCAAAATTGCCGTTTATCATAGCTAAACAAAAACTGAAGCAAGCATACTACGTTGGAATCCAACCAAAAAGTTTTCTCACTGGGAGGAGTCAAGATTTTCCGGTTAGCTATAGGTGACTTAGTTTTGATTATCTTCCACACTGTTGTCTCTGCTCTGGCTTTACTCTCTATGCCACGGTGATTATTTTGATAATCTGTCTTTCATTGTGCGTATCATGTTTGTTTTAGCCGTTAATGTAAAGACTGATTGCCATCAGTGTCTGAGCAGTAGGAGCACAAGTAGGGAGCATTCCTGCATCAGTCACACCTGGCCATGACTCTCCACATGGATCAAGTCAACCATAGCAGATTTCCATGGAGACCTCATCATTTGTGTGTGACTATATCCTGTTGCACAAATATTGCTGCCACTCTCTCTCCCCTCACAACCACCCCCACCCCCACCCCCACCCCCACCCTCCCGCATAGCTGTATGTCAGAGTGACGTGAAAACGTGTTTACTGACATAAAACAGTTTAGGAGTCTGCTAATGTTAGAGTAAACAAACCGGAAGGAGGTGGAGGATAGCACGCGCTTCAGTCACGTGATTTATTACACGGACGTCAGTCGACTATTGATGCTATGCCACTATTCCGAGCCTCGGTAATCAAATATGCTAGCCAAATATTTACACAATTTTGCGTATTGAAATGTAAATAATGATTTTAACAGATGATCTCCGTCAGTCGATTGATGCCAGGTATAAGACTCAGTCTCAGAATAGCCTGCATTCATGCAGGTAAACACGGTATTCTGTGGGTGAAATCTACACAGACGGTAGTCATCAATAGTAGTATCGCATTACACGGACCAACATCCACCTACATGGCCATTTCACAGACTTAGTTAAAAACCATAAGGCGTGAAGTATCGATCGAGGTTCTAAGCATGCGTGAATATAATCAATATAGATTACGCGGTCAACTCAACTATCATTTTCGCGGTCGAGTTTGTTGCATAAAACAGTCTACTAACATCAACATAAAACCTTTTACATGCTTAGGCCTACACATCTGAAAATATGAATATGTGTAGTTTGGGGTATGCAACTTAAGACGTTGGTGTATATACACGTCTTTTCAAGAATGTTACCGTAAGGCTTTAGACTCTACTCCCCGTGGACAAAATGCATCAATCTCTAACCCTAGTCTAATCGCACCACCTTGGACGTGCCAAATTTCCCTTCATTATTACTTAATATCTACGTTTCTTTATTGGACATTTAAATATTAATTTAACTACTGCTTTCTAGCCAGAAACACATGTCATATGGTAGGGAGGTTAATTCTCAATTTCTGTTTAAGGTAAACACGGTAGAGTTCTGCGATTACATTTAGCGTACTGGCATTTTTAATGAATTTTTAGTGTTAACTTTAAGTTATTACAAGATGAACATTGAAAAGACGGTAAAGTGTCTCTGGCCAACACATACATATAATAGGCCTACTGAAAGATCCGTTACGCCGAGGCTCTATAAAGGCTCTATACTGTGAATCATGTTATGCAAAATTTTGGCAGATGTAAATGTGAAGAATGTCTTGGCAGGTGTAAATGTGTGGAAAGTGTTCATAATTGAGCTTGTAGCGGTAATTTCTGGCGTCTGAGGATGGCGATGGCACATGAACTCATTAAGATTATATTCGGGGCTCTGTACTGACAGGGTCCTGAAAAGTCATTTCCGACAGAAGTAGAATAAGCGGAACTGACCGGAGTTGTTGAGGCCTTCTAGCTGCTGGTCATTTCAGGGCTCTCTCTGAGATTATATACCTAGAGAAGCTGTCAGGTTAATGGACCATTGACCAGCCATCAGATTAGAACAACAGTCTGTGTGCCGTACATCTGCGCATAGTTGCTTTAAGATAAAGTTCATGGAATATATCGACCACAAAAGCGTCAGCTGGTCGAAAATATGGTTCATTTGTGAGCTTGAACTTACGTAACTTGAATTTACGTAAGGTTGAGCATTATGTGAAATTCATTCATTCATTTATTTAGTTATATTTATTTATTTACTTGATTCTTGTTAAACGCCACACTGAAGAATTTTTTACTTATACCATGGCGGCCAATTTTACAGATAAAGAAAACGTGTGTGTCTGGCGTTAAACCAACGGTTATGTATTGGACGAACTTTCCCACATCTGACGTACAGATATGCACACCATATTGCTGAAATGCAACCGATTTTCAGCGCACGTTAAACTGCACGTCCACATGAGCGTTTGGGAGGGAGGGGGTAGGGACGTTACTAAGCAGTGAGAGGTGGGGAATGTTCAAACTCCATGTACAAGGCCAGGTTTCAGTCTTTACCTCGAGTGTCCCAGCAAATGGAGGCAAAGCGCCTCTAAACACTAGACAGCGACCTGCGCCCTCATTGGATATATAGATATATAGTCCACTACCAGGGCTTTTTTATATGGTTTATTATTTGCTTTGAAAACTATTTTGTTTGAGTAAGAAGTACAATCAGCCACAGGGTGACCCCTGTGCCTAGCCGGCAATTGTGTAAAGAACTACACTATACCTGGAAAGTGATGGAGCCTGGTTTAGCAAACAACCTGTAACAAACAGAACATTTTCCCATTAAAATGATTTGTTCAGAATGAAACATTAGGCTATATTTTGTTACCAAAAAGCCGCAGCTTCCTTCACGCTTTGCATGTACACTTGTATATATCTAGTAATTCAGATCAGAAATGCCTAAAACTGACCTTATTATTTGTCAAAACAACAAATCTTTATGAGTGTTGTATGCTGTAATCAATGATTCAAATAGGAGATAAACATGTTTGTTGCTTAAAATAGCTCCACTGTATCTGTAAGATATTGTTACGAGCCCCGTCTTTGAAATAATGTACTATATTGTAACATGTCTTTCTTATGGATATACAACTTCTTGGTTTATTATCACGACGTTTCGATGTAGATACTAACATCGTTATCAAGTGAGTTAAAGACATGTTACAGTGTACTTCCATCCCAACTTCTAAATGCCACTTAAACAAGTTAATGTACTATATTTTTTTTTACTTTGTTTTTACGCTAACCGGTTCAGTGTCTGACCTGCATTGTTCCTCCTGTGCACGTTATAACCCGCACTTGAATTCAATCGCGTGAACTCGAGGCTTCTGAGTTTATCAGTTTCGTGTCATTGTACATAGAGCATGCATTCTGGAAAGATGTACCCGTGTTGTAAACATCAAGCTATCCAAAATTAGAATATTTCCGAGGACAGAAATATATATCGCCACCTCGGCATCACGGACGCTATTTTCAACCCGTCCGCCCAGGACAGTTGCACCTTACCAGGGACTTGGATATATACCATCGTCGGCGTACCGTACCCACTGCTGTTTGTCACTTACAGGTCTGTCATCCTTCGATTCGAGAATTACCCAGGACTGTGGATTCTATTTATACGTGGACTGCCTTACCTTTGGAAGCAGGAATATTCCATCCGGATTTGGACGCTGTCACCAGTATGAAACTATATAAATATTTTTGTAATTATCTGTATTGTTTTGTATATTATTGTCAGTTGTGCTATTTCTCTATTTTGTTCAAATGTATGTATTGGACTTAGTCTAGCTTATTCGTGTTTCTTTGCTTGATCTTGTGTAGGACCTATCCTTGTCAGAGAGTTGAAAAAGCCATTTGTTTATCTTTCCTCTCCGACAGTGGTACTCTTGCAATATTCTATCTATTTATCCATCCGACGCTGCCTACAAACATAGGCGCCGCTGTCATGCTTCTATCATCATGCACAATTTAAAACCCAGCTTGCTGATATAGTCCGAGGCAACAACACGTGAATTATACAGCAGTTTGTCGCGGCCATAGTATGCCCTTCTGTGAACTCTTAGGTAACAGTCACAATACAGCTGTCGTAATCACCCATGATATATAGTGAAATGAAAAATGGTAATACGGTGTCATTTCAGGAAGAGACTGTTTGTTCATCGCTTCAGTTTTCCCTTCTGTGCTGGTTATTGTCTTGATGATTTTCATATTTGTTATTTGATTGATGTTTTACGCCAAATATTTAATTTATACGACGTCGGCCAATATTATGGTGGACGGGTACCGGGCAGGTATTGTCTTGATGAAATATAGATTAAATTGGTTGGTATTTGGACAGGTATTGTCTTCATGAGTATTCCATACAGATTAAATTGGTTGATATTGTACATGTAACTTTCAAACATAGCTCATCAAGAGTATAATTACTTATTTGTATCCAGACATAGTATACTTCCGTATGGAGGTTGAGGTCGAGATGTAATAAGCAATGGATAGATCCACCGCATCCGATATCCCACCACCCCTTTTCGTGACAACGTTAATTTTCATTCCGATCCCAGTGAAAGCAACAGTGACGTCACGACGCCACAGAAAGACTGAACATTTGTAACCAGTTTGGGGAACATCCGGTTGGCTTACTTGTAACACCATTGATTATGACTGGTCAAAGCGTGTTCTTGAATGACAGTCCGGATATGTATAAGTATTTAGCAGAAGAAAAAAGAAGGATTTGGAGGACAATAGGTTCAGACTTCAGCTCACAACCAAGCAGAGCCTAATACTCCTTACGCCACTGCAGTGATTACGATTCTGCGTTACAAGTTACACTCGTGCGGAGAACATCGAGCAATGCATGGGTTTACTGATGGATGGTGATATAATTGTTACAAGAGACGTAATCTGTTGATGTGAGACCGGATCGTGACTTTGTAATGGCGAAACCATATAAAAGTAAGATCGGATTTCTTCTCAGTCCTCCACTCCATGGAATTCCTATTTCAGGCACCTTGCTTTCAATAGCTAACATAAAAAGTGTAAATACACGGACAATGAATTACTGAATAATTGCAAATAAGTTCTCTTTTCTCGGAATCTGACGTCTGGCTCTCAGAGTTTAGAATGGAATGCGAGAGCTTGCAAGATATTTCTTCCTTTATAAATATTCATAAATGTTCGTATTATTCCTGACCGGGAATGTTTTCCTGGTCGGTCGCGTTACGTGTGACGCCATTAGCAAACACCAATCGCCTCGACAGAGACACGGATCTCGGCAGAGGGCGCTGTAACACACGATAAATCGATGTTTACTGTGGTTGATAACCATGGCTCCTGGGATGGAGGGTCGAATATCTAACAGTTATGTCAATCTGAATAGCAAGTTTTAACCGTTTAACCTTGGATAAGAAGGGCATTGCACTCGCTGGCTCGATTATCTAGATACAGAATAAAAGACTACAGCATAGAGAGTAAAACCAGAGCAGCGACGACAGGTTGACAGTTGGCAAATGATCACACGAAACAGGTGAAATACGGCCTCTGGTCAGTTTACCTTAGTTAGGGTTCTATTCCGAATGTTAATGAAAATACCTAAATGGTAGCACCTTAGGCAGCCCTCAGCCCTTCGCCTATAGCTACGCTTTCTGCCTTGATCCAACAGGCAGAAATAACTATTCCACCAGAATCAACAGCAGACCCAATCAAATGGCAGGTTCCCTAATTGATTGACAGCAAAGACGAAACAACATGTGTCCGCGCATACGTTTGATGGCAGGTAATATCTTAGAAACAAGAGAACTTTCCACATTCTGTAAGGATGGCGATAAAACCGACATAAAAAGACAGATGCTGATCTTCTGTCATGTTAAGCGGTGATATCAAAATACCTCTTGGAGCCTTCAATAATGGAGAGAGAGAGTCTCTCTTGATCATTCAACAAGTCAGCCTGTCACCGAAGACGTCAGACCAGAGGGAGACGGCCAGACTTACCCGCTGTGCCTTTCTACTCTGAATTAAACCTACCGTGGCCAGGCACACTTTAATGTTCTATGTACGATACCGTACTGCATAACACTACAGGAGCCGTGCATGGTGTAGTCTATTCTACCTTCATAGCTTTGTCAACTCGTAGAGTCCGCTCGCCACGTGTTTAAGAGCTTTCAGAACATTTGACTGACATGTTTAAAAATGACTACGTCCTTAAAGTCTTTGCCAGCTCCAGCAGACAAGTGTCTGATGACGGCTTTTCAAGTTCCGGCTGAAACGGATTCGCGTAGTCGATTGATCAAGGCAGAAACGGAGTCATGAACGCGTAGGGATACACGGAATGTCTGGCTTGATGTAATGAAAATGTTAGTACCATGGCTTAATCAGACTATTCAGTAGATAAATAAAAACACCGCAATGACGTCACTGTACTAGAATGACTCTAAATGCTATCTTGTCATCGCGTGCGTCAAACATTGCACCCGGCCTCCTACCGGTGCGCAGCTCTCGGGGACTCATAGATTGCTAGAACAATTCTGGATTACACAGCCATACAAAAATGAAACACTGTTAAGGCAAATTAACAACGAATGCAAAAACCACAACAATAACTTCGACTCTAACTGGGAAAGAGAATACTTTTCTTCTCTATTACCATTTGCACTGGCCATGACATCAGAACCACATCTGTGTCGCCGAGCTGATTGGGAACATATTCAATTTTTTTTCCAACAACTCGAATCATGTGATCATGCTTTTAACCAAGGGAGACTTACTCATTATAGATATGTGTCTACCGAGTCGATTGAATCATGTCGCTGCATTCTAGTTTTTATGGATATCTTGTTTTCCGTTTGTCTTCTTTCCTTCCTTCCTTCACTTTCTAAATGGCATGATACATTGATTGCACTTCCTGTAATTCTTAACGTGTAAGATAGTCACACCATAATCTGAACGTGTACACATTTTTCATTACATTGGCAAGCCTGAAAAGACATCATGCGTTTCTGTTCCTTCAATCCTTGTAACAAACGTGCATAAAGACCACAGCCTTCAGATAGCAATTCCATCACCACAGTGCGATTAAATGTGACTGTAATATGTATCACGAATATAGACATGTAGTGATATTTCTGAGTGGGTATATATTCAACTGTAACCCGTTGGTTGACTTTCTGTAGCTTTGTCCTTGATGCTTGCAATTTGTCATATCTTTTTCAACAGGTCTTCTTTAAATCCGTTCATGACTGTTATTCAGGTCGCTTGTGCACATCCGCCTATTGCAAACACTGAATGTGGCACACACAGCTGTCTATCGAACACACAAAAGAAGGCTGTTAACTTGTCACAACAAAAGTCAGGAGGTTTTCTGTTTCAACGTATTGACTACAACCCTCAGATTTAGTCGATTTGAGTCATTCGTATCTACATGCAAATGTCAAGTTATCAGTATGACTTCGCGTCATTCACACGCTACCCTCGGTGTCATTTATCAACCTTGTTTTTGTTGAACGAGATCAACAATGTTTGGTAACAAGAAACGACCACCTGTGTATGATAACTAGTTAGCTGTTGTTGTTAGTGCAGTGGTTTAGAAATCAGCAACTCAATTAGTAATCTACCTGTAGAGTACCGCTTTCCATAGAGATCGATGTATCTTACCTGGTGGCGGCTTAAAAGAAAAGACAACAAAAATATAACCAAAGTCACTGACCCCAGAAGAGGGGTCAATACAGATCTAAACGGATTAGACAGTTTTTTACATGTGCTTTGTAACTGTATAAATCATCTTTTAATCTGGAATTCGTATGAAGCCATAGAATACGCAATTTTAGAGAAATCGGCAACACGATATCGCATCATCCGCACCTTTCGCTCTTCAATATTACGGGCGACACACTCTTTTGTGTGCAAAGTACGGTCGTATTTATTATTACAATCGAAGTCCACGAATTGTGTCCTCCTGGTTGTGACCTTGTGGAATAATCCCAAATGTGTTCCACTACCACTTTCTGATTAAAAATGACCTTCAAGTATATCACAATTTTCTCGTAATCACAAGGAAAACAGCTGATTTAACACTACTTCTGTATTGCAAAATGGTAAACTAAGTACTGCTGACGTCACAGCGGAAACAGATGTTTTCTCGGGTGTCAGAAATATCTCGCACTTAATGGGTTAAAATTGAGGTCGTGGCGGCCCGTTCGATTTTCCACACGTAGGGGTGTTTGCTTAATTTGAACTGCGATATATCGGTTATCATACATCACAAAAATATTAAGTGAAGTTTTTTTTTAAACTATGAATAGGATTCTTTATCGATACATATATGCATTTGATCTAGTGTTGCCTCTTCTTTTAAGAAAACCCACTGTTAGCTCTGGGTGGTTTCAGAAGGTGGATACATGTAATTAACTAAGTGGGGAACAACCTTATTCATCTCAGTCTAGCGGTCAAACCAGTGAATCAGACAAACATATCAATGACTAAGGGGATATAACGAGAATGCGGACGACGTCCATGGTGATAATGCCTACGACGACGACGAAGAAGACGAAGACGACGACGATGATGATGATTAATTGTATTTATCATGAGTAAGAAGAAATATAGGACACATGTCTAGGTTCAGCCTCGAATCGTCCATTATAACGAGAAAGAGAAAGAAAACCCATATGCTGCGTTTTACATTAGCACTTAAAGAGAAAAGAAAACCATAGTAACAACTATGCCTCAATCTAAAATACTCGCAATAAGGACGATGTTTTATTATATGTTCAGTCTCCAAATCGCCGTTAATAACCACAAAAGCAAAACATATGGCATTACATGGTGACACAAGTAAACTGGAAGAAGAAAACCATAGTAACATCTATGACTGAAGAAAACAAAACTCGCACATAAAACAAGCGCGATGTTTTATGGCGGTGATCAATGTATTCGATAAGAAGCCATAAAGGCTTAGGCAAGGTTTTATATCAGGATAATCACAAGGTAACCTTTTGCGTTCAGTGTGTGCACTGGTGATATGGAAAATTCACCCGCGGCCTGTTCATGTCCTAACGCGTGTGTCTGTTTGAGAATCATCTGTTGGTAAAAAAAAAATTCTGCGTGTTTATTTCCTTGATACTGTCTGTCTGCTTTGACACCATTCAAGCTAGTCACTACTTAGCACGTCTGTTCACATTCATTTCAGTATGTCCATGCTCCACAGGTCATCATCAATGGCTGCTCGCACAGACATCTACTAGTACATATCCGCTAGGAATTCTTCTTATTAAAGCAAAAAAAAAAAATTCCACCACGCCAATATGTTTTACACTATTAAGCAATCAGCTTAGGTGTTATAGTAGGCCTATGTGGTATTTTCATCGCTATGTCGTGCTCATAATCAAGGTAATCCATTGTTCATGTGTTTTTCAAAAATATCTCAATAGGGTCACAAACTTGACTGATCAATCAAGGATCACACTTATTTATGCTGATCTGAAGTACAACACGACTTCTATCATTCAGCACGTGTACCTTACACGCGAGATTCTCGCAATTTTGTGCAAGATCACGTTGCGTCGACATCCACACCTTTTGAAGCAGATGAAGGCAATGTCCGTTCAGCATTTAAAAATTAATGCTACTTGCCATCGGCTAGATTTTAGGAAATTATATAAACTGGAAATCTTAATTCTCGCGTAGGACATATTTTTGCATGTATAGGCCTTTTCTATGGAAGACTGATTGATGTATTCATTTAGTAAGATGTTCAGATTGCCCGCTTATTGGCGGATGCAAACGATCAGCTACCAAAGATGGATATAGCCTAGATGAACATTAATCAGGTATATTCTCATATTTGAAACGTTTTATTTCCCGTTATGTTATTTGTTGGGAGTTACAAACGCAATTTTGAGTTTATCCAGTTACAGTAGTATTATGTAAAGAGTTAAAACTAACTTAGTTCCGCGAATCGTTCGTCAGTCCACAGGCATTTAAATTAGGCTTCAGTCAGAGATCAGGTGCTATGGTAGAGTGTCAGTGTCAAAGGTGGCTAGGGACGCCTTTGCTGAAATGGGCGCTAATGGAATAGTTACGTCGATCGTTGTAATTTGAACCGAGAAAGCACCAGTACAATTACGTTCCGGCTGCTGAGGCTCAGCACGATTGTACTCAATCTCTCTGCTGTTAAGGTGTGTAATTGCCCGAACTAGTCTATATATGATTGAGCCAGAAGTCGGTTATTAAACCTGTGGAACTAGGACATAACTCTGCTTGTGACTTGTACGAGTGAGACGTGTGAATGTTAATTGTGATTTATATATTTTTCATGGCGGAGGTTTCAACGAGGAACTAAACGAAGTTAAAGTCGCAGGTTCGATCCCGATTGTCAGTAGTTTGTCACCAGCAGCGGCCAGATGGGAAAGAGGTTAAAAACACGTGCATCTTAACTTTGCTACACCCCCTTGGAAACTGAGCCGTAAAATTACATTTTCGTTAATCGCTGACAATGCAACGAGTGGCCAGGTGTTGACTTCCAGTTATAGACTGCAAAAGTGACCAGTTACGCCTACATGTACTTAACGGAGTGAGACTGCCTCCCTAACCTGAACCCCTATAGATATCTGTCGGCTTTTTTCTAACTACAACTGTAACGGTCGTCATACTAGTGAAGTTCCAATAGTCCAATGTAGTATGATTGTATGACTAAGAAACAGTCTTCAGTTATGGATTTCAATAATACGGTGCAATGATCTCTGCTCGGTAGGCGGATTCCTTCTCACCAAACCTTGCAGTTTGTTATTAGTCTTCCAGACTTTTGTCTTGGAAAGGTATTGTAATCCTGCGGATTATTTTTTTCACAACCGAAGTTAATATATACCACCAAGATCGATTAATTGAACCACAGGCGGTTCACATGCCATCGGCCGGTACTTGTGTTTATGTTTGATCGCGTGACATACTCTTACTGCAATATTGGACTTTAAGCATGGTCGTTTAAATATTTTCATCTCCAGAACTTATGAACAATGTAATTTAAATTTAAATACAGTTACATGGACATTGGATAAAAAAACGCTTTGAAAGTATTATCGGTTTTTGTCCATCATCCTGGTTTGCCCCCAATTTTGTATGACGTCATACATTCAGCTAAATGACTTAAAATGGAGAACGGCTAAAGTAATTGATTACAGCTTTTGAGCGGAGGAATGCTGAAGTAGGATTATCAAATTGTACAAATGTTAACTATCACTGAGAAGGTTAAACAGTTAAAACTATAGTCACTGATTACACGCTCAAAGATGTCCCGTCATTAATCAGTTCCCAAAGATATTAAACTATCTATTAAATGTTTGCTGTAAAATAAAACGCCGAACGCTAAAGAGCACGACGCTCTTATGATTTTCCTTATTTTCTCGTAACTTTAAGATTAAATATGTACCCGTTTATTTAACACGATTTGAACCACGGCACGCTGTCTAATGTCAGCGTCAAAAAGAAAAAAACAAAATAGCCACATTAATAGGTTTCACAGACCAGTCTATTTTCGCCGCTATGATGGATTTTAGTTAAAAAAATATGACAAACGTTTCTCCAGAACCATTGAGCTCATACTGAAGTGAGGGTTCTGCAAATATAAGATACACAAGTGTATTCCGTTACAAAGTTTAAGGGTTTAATCCAACTTTACGTTAAAAACTGACGTAGTAACAAATTTCAGGATATGATAAGCAAACGCATTTATCCTGATAAGACTGAATCCCTGTAACGGTATGCATTGTGTATGTATGTATTTTTGGAATGAATATAAAGATTTAAACCATCTGATTTTTAAATTTTCCATTTTCCATTAAAAACAACAACACAGCCTAGAGGTCATAGATCAAGACTTGAAGCCACTACCTCGCGCTCCAGTCGAAAACATAGTTTGCATCTTATACTCGTTAACCATTACACTATAACCACAAGACATCTTAAACCATTTATTTATTCAACACCAGTGTCTTAAAGCTTCTCGTGAAACAGGACAAAGCTTTTGTTTAATCACGAAGGAAGTCATGCCCTTAAAAGATATTTTGCATAAAGGTTAAAAGTACTGAGATACAAACCCTGTGCAAATTGTGTTCTGAGGCACCACTTCCGTCATCCCTAAATCAGGACATGAAGGGCCTTAATGTGCGTCAAATTGACCTTATTTGAGCATTGGGTCATTTTCAAGTTATTCTAGCATCAACAACGATACCAAAATTGACATTTTATTATAAACATATATACACTGATATATTCTATATTTTAAAATGGTAAAAATAAAAATGTAAGAAAACCTTGTTTGAAATCATCAGCCGTGGGCCAAATCCTCTCCTGATCGTCTCTTCTCATATAAGAGCAAAAACTGTGGTGATTGATTTGAGCCCACGTCTTGAGCAACAATATAAATGAAAATGTGGGGAAACACAGAGAAGAGCCAGGATAGAGACAGGTGCTTATCCATGTCATACAGAAAACACTGGAGAGAAAAAGCGAAACATTAACAATAAATGTCAGAGATATAGGGCGCCAATCTTTGCCACACAACTGGTAACCTGTTGTGTATTGGAGGCTTATATGACCCTACGTGTGCTACCAATGCTTTGTGGAATGTGTTTGAAGGAAATAGAGGATAGTGCAAAGTGAAGGTTGAATACCATAAATATGTTTCGAATGAGAGTTGGACAAGATAACCCACGAGGTGCGAATTATTTATGCATTTGTTAGTGTTTCATGTCGTATGAAGGCGGTCAGTGTTTTGCTGGGTGGACATCGGGTAAACCCTCAATCGTTGCTGACAGACTTTCCCACGTACTTTGCACTCAAACGAATAAAAATGGTTTATTGTCAAATTCATCAACGGTTAAGTGTTATAAGGGATCAAAAAAAGATTACGAGAAAGGCAAGTAGCCAAAAAAACTACATACATAAGAAATCTGGTTTAATTAATTGTTTATTAACCTTAATTTATAATGTGTTTTTGTTTCGGGGTATGTCCGTGCTCTTCAGTTTCCTGTCTTGAACCTAATTATGTTTTATTTCGTGAAACTGTTCGTCGCGGCATGGAACAAACAGTTTTGGTTTATTCAAGGACATCTGAAACTTTGTCAATTCTGGAAGAACATTTGGGGGAAAGATAGCATTAATATTGTGAGGAGTCGTCACTGTTGTAACAGTCCGTAGTTCTCAAGACACGCGGGTCCCTTCACTGATGCAAACACCGAGAATATTTGACTTATCTTGGCTCCTTGCTTTAAATAGTTTCTTAATTGTTAGTTTGAGTTGGACGATGTTTTTTTTTTTTTGGAATGGTATACGAGTGTCTATTTCGACGGCCAGATTCACATGGCAGATTTCCGTTGTAATTACACAACTCAGCCATTCGTATTGCCACGTGCAGGTAAACCTTCATGTGGATTTTCTGTGAGATCTTCTGAAACAAAGGGTTGGGATTAGCTTAATTTGCGATTATGTGAACATTACAGTGCTGACTCGTTACGTCCAAGAGAAACGTTTCATTGTTTATTAAAGAGTCCTTTGTGTTCAGAAAGAAATGGTTGAAGTAGGTCTTACATCTACATGTGGCTTCACCAGGAATACCAGACGCCAAGATGAAGGTCAAAGGCAAGAAAGGTCCTGGGCAAAATCAACCTTTACTTTCACGTCTGATACACGACACAAAGTAAGAGATATTGTAATTACTCTGATGATAGAATCACAGCCATTGCCACCAGCAAGCACCTTGATAGTTTGACCCAAGTCATATTAATTTAAATCACTCGTTAAAAGTGTTACATTGGATACGTTTTTAGTGTTACCATACTTTCGTATAAAAGCTTTACGGCAAAGTGTACTTGTCCCTATTCAGACTGTTGCCTCATTAACTAGCCCAGGCGGAAGTTTGATTATCTCTGCCAGTCATAGAAACATACAGCTTTGCTCTTAATGCATGGCTGGGATAAGCTTTGTTGTCAATTTTCCCTGCACATCAGCAGACATTTCAGTTTCAGTTTGACTGACTTGTCTTCCACCGATATGGTGTATAAGCCTATATCTTTCTCGTGGGAAGTTTGTTAGCAACTTGCCAAAGGTCAGTAGATTATCCCGGGCAGTGCACTTTCACTCGCCCATAAAACTAACCTATGTCGTATAAGATGAAAATTCTTTTATTTTCAAGCCAATTCCAGAGCATTACCACATCTTTAATTTTTTTCAATTTAATGCTTCAAGGATCTTGGAATGTCTTCGCTTGCATGAGGTAAATAAATATTGTCCATGTTTATGAAATAAAATCCTTGAATAACTGGCGCTGAATCCAAGGTGATTATGCATGTGTTATGAGAACGAAGGGCTGAGTTCAACACGTCTTCCTGACATAGAATTTATCAATCATTCAAACATTTCAGTAAAACCTTCCGTTTGGTTGGCCTACGGAGATTTGTAGAGAAGCGTGTGATTCACAAAGACAAACCTCGCACGGATGAGGCTGGTGCTTACTCTAATTAACACCATTTCCTCAAACAGGCTAAATCCATTGGAGCTGTCAATGTTTAGATTCTTGGAGGATCATCGTCAGGCTGCTGTAGAATCTAGGTCAAACGGACTGACCGGATCACAATTTCAGAGGACTTACAAAAGACAGTCGACAGAGGCATTCATGCAAGCGCAACCAGTTCCTTCAAGGCGAGTGGTGACTGGTCACAAATGTGCCTCTACTTGACATCAGTGACTGTCCCAATTCAAAAACTGTGTTAAGCTCAGAGCCTCTTTCATCATCCCGTCGATATGAATTTGGTGCTCTCCAAAATTTCTCATATCGACACTATTTTGGTACCAGGTTCGTGCTGCAAGTACCAGATATAACACAACTCTACTGAATAACAAAATAGGCAAACGTCTGTTATCTAAAAGCTTAGAGCGTGGTAAGCCTGTCAGAAGAGATAACTCTTGTACGGAAGATAAAATACCATTACCGCCATCAGTATTCAGACGGAGAACGGTATGAATTGCTTCCACAGAAACTCTCCGAACAGTTACACACTGTTATCACGGACATTCTGTAATTAATCCAATCGGCAGGTAATAAATTGGATTAGACCTCGTGTAGGTATATGGGCGTGTGCCCATGTGTTCTCGCTGGCAACCGTCGGCTCCAGCTTCTGTCTACCAGTCGAGACAGCTATAGACATTCGACCCGCCGTAAATTAAATTATAGAATTATCCGGTCCACAAGTCGGTGATCATTTGTCTGGGACCGTCTACCATCGGGGAAGCCCATTGTAGTAGAGACGGCATGGCCTCAGGTCCGGCTACACCAGAACTGTCCACCAGTGCATACACTGGACAATGCTTAGGTACAATATTCCTCAAATTTGGCGCTTCCTCAAATCTGGTACTGTGTAAATATAATTTCGTCCGCATGTTACTGTCCTTAAAGTATCAGAGCCATAGCCAAATGTTCCTTGTACTACAGCAAGATTGTCCTTTTAAGTTTGCTGTTTATGTCTAATCTGTCTATGGACACATACATAAACATATAGAGATTCCGTGTATGGCTCTCTACGCTCCCAATGTGTTGATTTATAAAGACAGCCACAGGTTCATTCCCAAGTCGATTCACGCCCACGGTGTGCGGCTATCGTGGTATGTTTTGTTTTGGTATTCAGGGCAATGACGATTCGCTCCTGTGAGACCCGTAGCCTTGTGAATAAAAAAGGCAAACCCATTAGTCCACATACCGACACGTTGCTTATCTTGTATATAGTTTCTTGAGACAGTGACTGTCAGAGATCCCGATGTAGCCTATGGGGAGTATCATGACCTGCTAAAGCAAAGATTCAGGGTTTTATCAGCGTTGTACACCTATCCGAAAAAGAGAGGCCTCGTTTTTCATACAGCCAAAACGATTCAGTGTATACCTACAATGTCCAGAGTATCGCCCGCGACTATTTACAAGACCGTTAGATATGTCTAGAAACAGGATATGAAAGGATTTTGTACAATGGTAACGACAAATCGCGCAAATTTGCCCTGGCCCAGAGATATTTTTGTAGTGTTGGGTGAGTAATTGCCATTCTCTTATAAGCTTTATAAGCTGCTGGTCGGGAGAGGAAAGTCTGGCTCATCTAACTAGCTGCCCAAATCAATATATCATATTCACCCCCACCCCCCATGTAAAAGTCATAAATAATTAATGCAAAATGTGCGCCGAGAGAATTAGCATTTCCAGCTCATATAATATTCTCTCAAAAGTAGCCCAAGGTAAATAACATTAATCTTTAAAATGTAGGACGGACATTGCCTTCAACTGCTTCAAAAGGTGTGTATGTGGAGAGTACGTGATATTGCATAAAGCTGCGAGAATCTCGCGTGTAACGTGCAAGTGCTGAATGATCTGTGGCGTGCTGTAATTGATATCACCATTGAAACCTGATCCTTGATTTATCGATTAAAAGAGTGTAAATAAGATGTTGTGTGAAAAATCACATAAATAATTAATCATCTTGCTTTTGAATATAACAGAGGGATGCGCAGACAAACTACTATAGAACAGACTGCATAATAGCGTAACATACATCGTGATTTAATTCTCATATATGGGTTAAATAATTTTTTCATTCGTTTTCCTAAGAAGAATTTTTAGTATTGACTCCTTTACACCAACGGATGCTTGTGACTAAGCAACTGTTTATGACGTGTTGAAATATCTGCCATCGGAGGTTCATGGTTGAGATGTACCACGCTAGGCAATGTCGTGGAAAGAGATGGCCAAATCTACTGGTCGGTTGGTTGAGATGTACCACGCTAGGCAATGTCGTGGAAAGAGATGGCCAAATCTACTAGTCGGTTGGTTGAGATGTACCACGCTAGGCAATGTCGTGGAAAGAGATGGCCAAATCTACTAGTCGGTTGGTTGAGATGTCCCACGCTAGGCAATATCGTGGAAAGAGATGGCCAAATCTACTGGTCGGTTGGTTGAGATGTACCACGCTAGGCAATGTCGTGGAAAGAGATGGCCAAATCTACTAGTCGGTTGGTTGAGATGTCCCACGCTAGGCAATATCGTGGAAAGAGATGGCCAAATCTACTGGTCGGTAGTTTTATAGGAGTCATGAAAACTCATGAAAACCACATGAAAGGGATGTGGCAGGAAGAGCTCAATGCATCCCGTATACACTATGACCAAAGTTTTCTGATCTGAAGTGCTACTCTATGATGGCATCCTTCCGAATACACGCATCACCACAATGATAGGAGCGGCGGAAGCAAATTAAGATTACCCCATCTCAGCCCAACAGGCGAGGACCCAGGGACCGCTAGCCCCTCCGCAAAGACGTTGAAAAACGATTTCTGGCGTCTAAAATTAGGAACTACATTAAGATATATGAAGTGCTGAATTCTTATTACTGACGCACATATCGGTGACCCATGGCGCAGAAAAATGCAATTGTTTGGGTGAAATATGGGCGGCAAACTTTCACTAGGTTGCGAAAATTGGACCTTGAGTAATACATCTTTCGGCAATGTCTATTGCTGGGGCAGGCCTACCATATTTTTTCACCTAGTGCCAAATAAATTTTCTGAATTCGGGGCCAAAACGATCATACATATCGAAAAATGATGCCGTCATATATATTTAAAGTCCCAATGAGTATACTTTTGCAGTTAATATTTCCACTTCAACGATATTGAATCTGTGAGCCGTCAGCAGACTGCACGGATGGCGCAGTTTTGATATAACAGTCTGTGTATAAATACCGTTCAGTAACCGGTTAATTCCATTACAGATGTAGGCCTACCTGCAATTTGGTTAATTCATTGCTCGTTTCATTCAAACTTCATTATTTCGAAGATAAATATTTGAAATGTCGATTCTAAACTATTTCTCTCCAAAATAACGTTCAGAAATTCGTCAGAATCCGTCTCCTCCGGCAGAGGCTGTCGAAGAAAACCCTCAATGCGGTGACAACGCGCCTTCGACATCTGGGTCCCAAATAACCCCACAGCGTACTCGCACGACACATGTGTCATCTACTCACAATCAACCCAGATCGTTTTATTTTCCGTTCCGTGAGTTTGGGGAAAAAAACCATCGTTAAACGAAAGTTTCAAACGGAATGGCTTGATAAATACACTTAGTTGCATTATCCAGAAAATACCGACTTAGCTTTCTGTTTTGTGTGCCAAAACGCAACTTTTTCGTCAAGGTTATCCTCCAGCAGTAAGGCTGCACCCACTTTCATATCTAAAGGTTTCAGCAACTGGAAAGAAGAGCAGGCCGTATTTAGAGAACACGAAGCTAGCAAGTGTCAGAAGAAGCCGTTGAACGTCTCATTACCTTACCTGCAACTGCTAGAGATATTGCTGAAGAAGAGGCGGAAAATAGACGCATTATATGTAAAATATTTGAAAATATACTTCACATATGTCGACAAGGTTTGCCATTCCGTGGAAGCAGTACTGCTGCAGATGAAGACGATGGGAATTTCACGCAGCTTCTCATTTTGCGTGGAAGTGAGGACCCGTCTCTTTTACAGTGGGTAAAAAAGAAATAATAAAAAAATATGTACCGTATGACATTCAGAATGAAATGATTCGCGTTCTTTCAAGACAAGTCATAAATGAAATTCTGAAGTCTATCCATCGCTCCGAGTTTTACTGTATAATGGTAGATGAGTTAGCTGACGTTTCCAATCGTGAACAGGTCGCACTAGTTTTAGGTGGATAGGAGAGGATTTTATTGTCCACGAAGATTTCCTTGGGGTTTACAAAGTAGATGATCTCTGCTGAAACTTTGATAAAAGTAATTTTGGACGTTGTTTGTAGAATGAATCAATAGGAAAATACAGAGGGCAATGTTATGATGGCGCGAACAATATGAGTGGGAGAAAATCCGGCGTGGATGTCAGGTTACAGGATTTGGAACTGAAAGCGTTGTTCACACACTATTATGCCCACTCATTAAATCTTGCGTACAACGACGCTATCAAAGAGGTAAAAGCTACTAAAGACGCTTTGGGAGTTACGCACGAAAGTTGTAAATTTATCAAATACTCAACCAGGCATGAAGCATTGTTTGATAACCTGAAAACTAATATCCAACCCGATACACCTGGAGTTAGAGTACTTCGTCCTTCGCGCTGGGCTGTTCGGGCAAATTCACTGGGGAGCCTTCTTCATAACTATGAGGTTTTATTTAATCCGTGGGAAAAGGCACTACAATGTGCGACAGACACTGAAGTGAAAGCTAGGATTATTGGAATACAGTCACAAATGAGAAAACTCGATCTTTTCTGGGGAATATCACTCTCACACCTCATTCTTAAGCACTCCGATGATCTTAGTAAAACATTACAAAGTCCAAATCTGTCAGCAGCAGTAGGTCAAGAAATTGCCTCTTTGACTCTTAAAACCCTTCAGAAAATAAGGCAAAGCCGAGATTTTGACCTGTTTTACGAGAAGATTCTCCAAAACACAAAATTACTTGACGTAGAAGATCCCGTGTTACCGCGCAAAAGCAAGACGCCATCACGATACGAAGTTGGCGAAGGGGCAGGGCATTTACCTCAGACGCCGCGATAGGTCAACAGGCAACAGTACTTTGATGTTCTTGATCGTATCATTAATGCAATTCAAGACAGCTTTGATCAAACAGGGGTTCCGACATTATAGAAATCTTCAGGATCTGCTTGTGAATGCCTGCAATAATACAGAGTACAGTGAGCAACTAGAAGCCGTGGTAGCATTCTACACATCAGATTTTGATAAAGAGAGACTCAGTTAGGTACACTTTCTGTAAAATTTGCCGAATGGGAAGAGTCGTCTATTGATTTGAAGTCTCTGATTTCCCTACTTTCTGATATGTCACACCATGAGAGGACCTTTTTCTCCGAGGTTTGCATTGTACTTCGTCTGATCCTTGTTATGTCAGCCACAAATGCAACAAGCGAAAGGTCTTTCTCTGCTCTCCGTAGGCTAAAAACATATCTCCGGTACACCATGACACAGTCTAGGTTAAATGACCTGATGCATGTTTATAAGGATTTCAAACACTGATATCAAAACTGCAGTCAATCAGTCAGTTTGTTGAACTCTAAGACTATAAGCAATCAATCTTTGGAAAGTACTGATAGCCTAAATCGATCGGCAAGCAATTATACCATCGTAATTATTGCAACTAATTGTGTGACACTCATGTGGGCACGCAATACAAACCTGTGTCAGAAAAGAGCCAGTTTCTGACGGGCGAATACCTTCCCTTATAAGTCCGGCTCTTCCACTCTTTCTGTCTTTTCAGTATACTACAATACTATTTTATGGGCAGCAGCCTGCACGCCCAGCTTCAAAAAATAGTAGGCCTACCACAACATCATAGCCATAAATACGCGTTGGAAGTTATTGACTTGATACCCATTTGCAGCAAAAAAACCCCCACAATCTCTATTTATCTACAGGTGCTGGATAATTTGTCTTCACTCTTGTTCTGCTTCTCTTTCTTTTTCATTTTGTTTTTTGTTTTTTGGGGGGAAATTATTGCCCCGACCATGGTCGGGGTGGTTGGGGCGGTTCCGTCGCCCATGAATAAACATCCTCCTTATTGCGAGTATTTTTGACTGAGGCATAGTTGTTACAAGTTCATCGCACTAGCAGTGTACATTTTCTGATCTGAATTGTTGCTTTATAAAGACATTTCTGGTCGTAAATATATTATGACATCGTCCCGAATACACTCACCACCAAAATGAATCAAATGATACTTCCGACATAGTTGTTACTACTGTTTTCCTTTCTCTCTTTGCGCTGATGTCATCAGCAATATAATTTCTGTAGTTATAAAGGACGGTTTGAGATTGAAGCTTTATATATTTTAGGGGTTCACTTCTTTTCCTGTTTTAAAAATATATAATTAATCATCACTATCATCATCACCATCATCATCGGCGTCCCTACCCTCTTCGTTATCATCGTGTTCTCACCTTATCCACAATGAGGCTGTTTTCAAGGCTGTTCCCTACCTAGTTAATTACTGACCTTCTGAAAGCACCTTCCGCTAGCAGTGGGTTAACATAAGCCACCGTCAGTTAAGACACTTGGCTCCCTAGAGACGTGGTTCTCTACAGGTAGATTGATTTTCACTCTCCCTTGCTAACAACAACAGCAACTATCATACACAGGTAGCAGTCTTCTTACTGAGCACACTTGACCTCAGTGAATGAAACCATGGTTGACAAATGACACCAAGGTTTATGCGTGTATGGTGCGTCGTGACACTGATAATTTGGTGTTTAGATCAGATAAGTCAACTGAACTAAATCTGACGGCGGTCGTCACTACATTTAAAAATGAAGCTTCCTGACTTTTGTCGTCACAAGTTGAAAGCCTTCCTTTGTGATTTCGGTAAGTGACAGTGTTGGCTACACTCTGGCTCAATGTTGGCTACACTCTGTCTCAGTGATAGCTTCGCTCTGTCTCACGTGGAGCACATGTGACTGTGTGGTTTGGGGTTTTATTGACCGCGCTGTTTGCATGATAACCACAATGACAAGACCAACTAAACACATGCAGACTAGTGTAATAACTATACATCTACATGATTGATTTGAACTTGACTTTGAACTCAGTAATCTTCCATCAATTACAGTGCACAGAGTAACTATTTCTACCCGGTTACAATTCCATGTGGATTTTGTTGTTGAGTAATAATTAGAGAAAATGTGAAGCGCACAACCTGACAGTAAAGAAAGCTCCAGTTGTACTTACCTCCTTCTTGAACGAGAAAATTCCCCCAATGTTCTTGAATATAAATCGCAACACACGAAGGCCCATGTTTCCGCCTTGGCATCATATATATGTAGCAATGTTATTAACCTTTCAGTAATATACAACCTCTATCAGGTTTATGGGTGGAAAAAGGAATAAAAAAAGTTTATTAAATTAAATTCATTATTTCAAGAGTGGTGAACTGTCCCAATGGACTAAAATGATAAAATGGTTTGATAGAGGTAAGCAACCAATGAGCTACACGTATAGGAAATCTTTCTCGGTATTAGTCATATATGACTTTATGAATAACGCTTGATTGACCTTGCTGTTCTCAATGATAACCTCGCAAACAAGATAAACATATTCAAAGGAAAATAACATGTATATGTTTATTTACATGCTGTTTAACGTTGTACTCAAAAAGTTGATTTTTAAATTTATTCGTGGTGAATGACATGAAAAGACTAAAGTATTGACATATTATGTTATGGGTGGGCAAGAAATGAAATAAAGATCTCATGGATAGCAAATCTGCTGAAATTAAATGTGTGCCGAGCCGTAACCTGAAATGTATTTCTCTCTGGAACCAAATGAAGTTGAACCTAATTCTTTTCTTTCTACCAGGCACTGACCGATCCCGCTTGGTCTATGGAAAAGAAACACTTCTACTTTATTCACATCTGTCTGTATCCTTGCCAATCCCTGGGGAAGTTAGGGAGAGAAATAACGGTATTAACACGGTGAAGCGCCGTCATTGTTGTAGCAGAACCTAATGTATATCTCAGGCCAGCGGGATCGTCAGCTGATGCAAACACCCAGGCCGGTCTGATGGACGATGGCTATGATGACATTGAAACAGAACAAGTACTATTCCTAGATACTCCAAGTCCACGGAAGAGAATCCACAACTATATGCTTATGGTACACCTATCCCAGACGTGTGTGTAGCCATCACCATATTGCCGCGTGTGTAAAGAAAAACTTTTCCGTTTTCTATCATTATAGTTTTATCCGCTACTCAAATTAAAGCATTGGTTCAGCTGTTTTTGAGTATCATGATAGGTCGCTTCAGCGTTCCGCTTCTCTCTGTGTGAAATAAATTTAGGAACATATATGGGTGTAAATAAGTGGTCATTATTTTTGTTTCCTTCTTGCGCTTTTCATTTATTTATTTATTTAGCTAGTGTTTAACTCGAGAATGTTTTTGCTAATATAAAAGATGTTGAGGTTTGTGAGTATAGAACACCGGACAGAGCGTTGGAAAGCACGGATCTAGGCGTCCAAAACAGACATTCATATACAAGCCCACAACAACAATTGACGCTCCGAGTCAAGATCGGAATACCAATTTCCAAGATAACGTTCAACACAAACCACCATAGAACTATAAGGAAGTATATGAATGTTCTAGTGGAACTACGAACCGCACGTTAGGTGAAAGGAGCGAAGCAGTGAGAGTTCGACAGGGCGACATCCTGCATCAAGGGCCTGTTATTACGAGAACGACGACCGAGACATTCTGTAGTCAAGCAGAATTTGTGAACCCAGGAGAAACAATATCCACCGTTGACTTTATTGATGGTCGATCATTAATATGAACCGCATAAAGCGTAATGGTGTAACATTTTATTGATTAAATCAGAGATCATCTTAGATAAAGCCTTGGGATAAACTTTGTAGTGATTGAATACATTGATATAACGGCGCTAAGTCCTTACATTAAATATATACCTTCCAATGCATGAAATAAGTTTTCTGTTCATGAATGTTCGTATTTATATATGACTATATGGGGAAATCCCAGATGCTCGGTTGAAGGTCATAAGCTAGAAATGCTCCAAGCAAGATCAGCCTTCCTCTCACGTTTGATACACGATACGAAGTAAGAGAAAATGGAATTCCCCTGACGATTGAATAACAACCATTCCCACAAGCAAACACCTTGACAGTTGGCCTCCGGTTATATTAATTTAAACATGTCAATCAATGCTGAATTGGATTAAGTTTATCTGTTGACATGTTTTCACATGTAAATAACGGACAAACACGCTTAACATGCACAATGTACATGGAACTATCCCGACTGTCTTTTGTCCAAATAATTGACCCAGACACTTTTAACTATCTCTGTCTCAATGAGGACACATCAGTTTTTTCTGAGTGCATGGGCAGCTTGGGTTTTCTTCCACATCAGCAGACATTGTAGCATTTCACCGACCTGTTCCCTACCACTATGTTCCTCACAAGTTGGTTAGTTACGTGCCAAAGGTCGATGGTTTATCTCGTACACCCCATTTTAACCCAGGCTTTCATGCAGCCGCAACCAGTTCCTGAAAGCGGAGTGGTGATTGGTCAGAGATGTGTGTCTATTTGACATCACTGACACAGACACCGCCTCAATTTAATCATCCCTTCAATAAGAATTTGGTGCTCTCCGAAATTTTTCATATCGACACTGCTTTGGGGCCAGGATCGTGTCAGAAGAACCAGATATACCAGTCGTCTGCTGACTAACAAAATCTGTAAACGTCTCTTATCTAACTGCTTAGAGCCTGGTATGTCCCTCAGCAGAGAAATAGAGGATATTGCACAGTGATGGTTGAATACTATAAATATTGACAATCGGACCGAGGCATCCACGTATCCGCAACCAGTTCCTTTAAACTGAGTGGTTGACTGATCACAGATTTGTCTCTACTTGACATAAGTGACACAGAGACTGTACCAATTCCAAAATCGTGTCAAGCCCAGAGGCTGTTTCATCATTCCTTCGATAAGAATTCGGTGCTGTCCGAAATTTCTCATATCGACACTGTTTGGATGCCGGGGTCGTGTCAACAGAAGCAGATGTTTCTACTGACTAACAAAATCTGTAACCGCTTAGAGCTTGGTATGTCTGCCAGCAGAGATAGCTCTTGTACGTAAGATTAAACAGCATTACCGAAGGTGTCCATGACAATTGCCATCTGTATTCAGACTGAGAACGGTATACACCTAACAGTTACACACTGTTATCATGTATGGGCGTGCGCCCAGGTGTTCTCTCTAATCGGGACAACTATAAACATTCGACTCCCCATGAATTAAATTATAGAATTATCCAGTCCACAAGTTGGTGATCATTTGTCTGGGATCGTCTACCAGAGGGGAAGCCATTGTAGTAGAGATGACTTGGGCTCAAGTCCAGAACTGTCCACCAGAGCATAGGCAGGACAATGGTACCGTACAACCTTCCTCAAATCTGCCACTGTATAAATATAGTCTCGTTCAAAAAAAATCTTCTTATTAAAACGAATGAAAAAATTATTTAACGCACCTAAAAGAATAAAACGTTATGCAGTCTTCTCTACCTCAGCTTGTATATTCCTCCCTGTCTCATCTTCAGAAACAAGGTAATCCGTTGTTTATGTGATACTTCTCACAGCATCTTCTTATTTACACATCCTTAACCGATAAATCAAAGATCACGATTCAATGGTGATACGAATTACAACCCGCCCCAGATCATTCAGCACGTGTGCCTTACACGCGAGATTCTTGCAGCTTGATGCAAGATCACGTGCCGTCGACGTGCACATCTTTTGAGGTAACTGAAGGCTATGTCCGATCTGTATTTTAAAGATTAATGCTATTTGTTTTGAGAGAATATTACATGAGCTGGAAATTCCAATTCTCGCCTCGTACATTTTTGCATGCATTATGTATGACTTTTACATGGAGGGTTGACTATAAAATATTGATTTGGTGAGTTATTTGGGATAAGACACACTTACTTCTACAAGCCAGCAGCTACCAAACGCCTACATGTAACTTATAGCATGGTAATTACACATGCAACGCGACAAAACTATCTCCTAGCTAGGGCAGAATTCAGCCATTTGTCGTTACTATTATACAATTCTTTCAAATCCTGTTTCCATGCAAATCCAAGAGTCTTGAAGATAGTCGAGAGGGATGGACTGGAAACTGTAGCTGTACACAGAATCGCCATGACAATGCTGCTGTAAACCCTGAATGTGCTTTAGCAGATCCTGATACTTTCCATAGGCCACATCGGGTTCTCTGACAGTCACTGGCCCAAGAAAGTATCTTCAAGATAAACTACGAGTCGCTATGTGAACAAATGTGTTTGTCTTTTTACTCAGAAAACTACGCGCCTCACATGAGCGAATGGTGATTGCCCTGAATACCAAAACAAAACACACCGCGATAACCCCAGTTTTCGGGCATGAACCGACTCGGGATTGAACCCACGTCTGTCCTTATAAATCAACACATTGAGAGTGCAGAGGGCCATACGCGGAATATCTATATACTTGTGGATATGTTCGAAGACAGGCTAGACACAAACAGCAAACTTAATAAGGCAACCTTGCCATAGTACAAGGCACATTTGGCTTTGGCTCTGATACTCTAAGGACAGACAAATGCGGTCAAGACAATATTTACACAGTGTCAGATTTAAGAAAGCAGTACGGTAGAATTGTCCTGTCTGTGTTCTGATGGACAGTTCTGGCGTAGCTGGACCTGGACACAAGCCACCTCTACTACAATGGGCTTCCCCACTGGTAGACGGTCCCAGACAAATGATCACCTACTTATGGACCGGATAATTCTATAATTTAATTCAAGACGGGTCGAATATCTATGGCTGTCTGGGCTGGTAGACAAAAGCTGGAAACGACGGTTGCCTTCACGAGGCCTAAACCGTTTTATTACCTGCCGATCGGGATTAATTACAGAATGTCCGTGATAACGGTGTGTAAATGTTCGGAGCATTTCTGTAAAGTCCCAGTGGAAGCAAATTCACACCTCTCTCCATCTGAATACAGATGGCGACTTTCATGGATGATGGTTTATCATATTTACAAATGTTTTATTATTTATACATCCGTGAAATCCCAATATTTCCTTCACTGATATCTTCATTAGTTAGATATCACCTTTGGTATTACATTTTGATATTACACTGCTAGTGACCTTGACCCATGACCTAGACGCCGTGACATCAAAAATGAAACACTTTGTTCTTATGACGTTCCAATCTGAGGTCACTGGGATGACGTCATAATACAAGTCTCGTGGACCGCTGTATTCCTACGTCACGCAAGAAGACAAGACATCATACTAGACGTCATGTATACCGGTACGACGTCACGCTACTGACAAGTCTGTGACGGCCTGCAGCTAAAAAAAAAACAGTGCTTAAACTTGTTTAAATACACAAAATCATGACATTGTTAAAGTATAAATAATGACTAGAATATTGCACAGTGCTTGTTGAATACCATAAGCATTGTTCCCGTGAAAGGTGGAAATGATAACCCACTGGAGGCTTCGCGTCTCTTGGGTTATCATTTCCACCGCTCACTCGAACAATATTTATGGTATTCAACCTTCACTGTGCAGTACCCTCTATATCTCTTACCAGGCTCTAAGCAGTTAGATAAGAGGCGTTTACAGATTTTGTTAGTCGGTAGACACATCTGCTTCTGTTGACACGACCCCGGCATCCAAACAGTGTCGATATGAGAAATTTCGGACAGCACCGAATTCTTACCAATGATGAAACAGGCTTTGGCTTGATACGATTTTGGAATTGGGACAGTCTCTGTGTCACTTATGTCAAGTAGAGACACATCTGTGATCAATCAACCACTCAATTTAAAAGAACTGGTTGCGGGTGCATGGATGCCTCGGTCTGATTGTCATTCGTTAATCCACCGACATTAGCCGACTGGCTGTAGTGAGGTTTGTGATCTGGTCAGTCGCTTTGACCTACATTCTACAGCAGCCTGGCAGTGAGAGAACACCCAAGACTCTAAACATCGCCAGCTCCAATGGATTTAGTCTGTTTTAGGAAATGGTCTTAATTAGATTGACCGGTGCGCGGTTTGTCCTTGTGAATGACACATTTCTCTATAAATTTCTGGAGGTCAACGAAAGGGAAGGTTTTACTGAAAGTAAAAGACAGCTCGTGACTGAGGTACTGTTTATTAAAATCATTACAAAACACTCTCTTGAATGCAAAAACCTGTTTGAACTGAAATTAATTGAATTTGAATTGCTGAATTATCTTCGCTTGAAGTGTGGAATATGTTGCTGCCCACTGGGGATCTGGAGGCGCCCATGCTTTTAAGCTTATGACAGATTGACCAACCAGAGAGCTAGGATCATTTCATGTTTTAAATTTGTATATACACTTAAGTTTCAACCACAATCCTAGCAGCTAACTACAGTCTCAGGTGACATGAGTGTTGGAACAATTACGTCGCTGCCCTCACAGGCTGACTACGTTTCATGCTAACCGACGGAGGATAGTCAAATGTCAATTTCCCCTGTCGTTGTAGCTGACGGAAAAATACTTCACCGAAATAAGCCTAAAAGCGTCCAATTTTTTTGGCAAACTTAACTTTGAGCATGTGCTGTCTTTGACTGATTGATAAATTACTCCTATGTAAGGCAGGCGTATGGAACCCTTCCCTTCGATCTCAGTGTACACGAATAATCACCTTGGAGTCAGTGCCAGTTACTCAAGGATTTCGTTTCAAAAACATGGACAATATTTATTTACCCCATGCAGAAGACAATCCACGAACGTTGAAGCATGAAATTAAGAAAAATTAGAGATGTGGTAATGCTCTGGAAGTGGCTAGAAAATAAAAGAATTTTCATCTTATACGACATAGGTTAGTTTTATGGGCGAGAGAAATTTTCAACGCCTACAAAGGCAGATAGTTTCAAGGGCGGGTGAAAATGCAATGCCCTGGATAAACTACCGACCTTGGGCAAGTTACTGACAAACTTCCCCACAAGAGGGATATAGACTTACACACAACATAGATTGTGTGTGAGACAAGTCATTCAAAATGAAACAGTATCTGCTGACGTCCAGGAAACATTGACAAGCCTATCTCAGCCATGCACTAAGAACAAGGCTTGTGTTTTTATCACTGGCAGAGATACGCAAACTTCCGCCTGGGATAAATAACTGGACAACAGAGGAGTCCGAATAGTTCCAAGTGCACTTTGCCCTTAAGGTCTGTCTACTTATTAGTTTTATGCGAAAGTACGTTATGAGAGGTTGCACCAAATCCAATATTTTTGGTGACAGATTTAAATTAATATGACTTGAGGCTAACTATCAAGGTGCTTGTTTCTGGCAATGGTTGTTATTCTATGGTCAGCGGAATTACAATTTATCTTACTTTGCATCGGGTATCAGACGTTGCAAATTAAGGTAGATCTTGCTCAGGGTCTTCCTTGCCTTTGGCCCTCAATCTGGCGCCTGCTATTCCAGGTCAATAACCGCAAAAACCAATTTAAAAAAATATCAAACACAAATCAGTGAAGAAATAAAAGTTATATATCGTAAGGTGTCATTGGTAGTCAAATATTTTCGGGTACATAGTTAATTACTATTAACAAAATATACGACCAAAATGATAATCATTACCGATTATTACTATTCACACAAGTTTGTAACCTCAGTTTACACAGACATCTAACGGTACTAATAATAAAATATAAAAGACTATTGCACTGATAATGACTTTGTTATTTTCCAGGAAACAAACAGACTGAAGCGATCTCTCAGGAAGCCCCCAGCTGACCATGCACCGAAACCATCAGATTTAAATTGATATGACTTGAGGCTAGCTATCAAGGTGCTTGCTGGTGGCAATGGTTGTTATTCTATCCTCAGAGAAATTACAATTTATCTTACTCTGTATCGTGTATCAGACGTTGAAAATTAAGGTAGATCTTGCTCAGGGCCTCTCTTGTCTTTGAACTTCATTCTGGCGAAAGCTATTTCAGAGCAGCCACATATACATGCATATGTGAAACCTTCTTGAACTATACATCCGGAAATCGCCTATGTGAATCTAGCCGTCGTAATAAACACTCGTATACCAACCGTCAAAAAATAGGATCAATAATCGCAAAAACCAATTTCCAAAAATATCAAACACAAATCATAGAAGAAAAAAAATTATGTAGGCCTAACGTATGGTGTCATTGTTAGTCATATATTCTCGGGCACACAGTTAATAACCAATAACAAAATATATAAGAAAAGCGATAATAATTACAGATTATTACCATCCACACATGTTCGCAAACTCAGTTTATTGGTACTAATAATATAATATAAAAAGACTACAGCACTGATGACGTTGTTATATTAAAGGAAACAAACAAACAGGCTGAAACGATCTCTCAGGGAACCCATAGGTGACCATGGACCGAAACCATCAGTTTGGATAGAGAGAAAACTTCAAAGGTGTAAAAGAAACTTTTCAAGAAACTTTTGTTTTAAGACAGATCTCGGTGTTTACATCACTCTAGGGACCCACTGGCCTTGAGTTGAGAACTCAACTATGCCTTGTAACATATGGCTCCTCACCATATTTATGCTGTGTTTCCCGCGAAAGTTCTTCAAGCATTAGCAAGGTTACAGATCTTTGTGAATAGACCGTTTCTTTCACAAAGACCATAGTGCGTCCATCAGTTCCACGAAAAAAAAATAATTAGTTTCAACACACGACCTTAAAGAGCACTGACACACCCAATGTCCTCGAAGCAAAAAAAACACATTAAAGGTTAAGCTTAATTAATAATTGATTTATCCAGATTTCCTATGTATATAGGTGTTGTTGTTGTTTTTTTTTTTGTTTTTTATTTTGGTTTTTGTTTTTTTATTACTTGCCATTGTCGTAGTATATCATCGTTTTAGTCACTTGGGAGAGTTAACCATTAATGACTTTAATAATAAACCTTTTTTATGCGTTCCTACCTTCATGAACCTTACAGAGATGGTATATTAGAGAACATTTCTTGAGTACAACGTACGTGGGAAAGTCTGTTAGCAACCCACGGATGGTCGTGGATTTTCCCCAAGTCTGCCCGATTTCCACCGACCATACTGCTGACCGCTTTCATATGGCATGGAACACTAATATATACATAAATAATAGACAGATATTAAGTCCAACGTTAAACACCAGTCAAATAAACAACTAATAACTATATTCGTCTGCAAGTGTAAATTAGCTCATGTCGCCTTTGTGGTTGTCATTGGGAACAGCAAGGACAATAAATCCTAGCCCACACAGCCATATATTGTATTGGAGGTCTAACTGAAGATAGCAGCTTGGTAGTTAGGGTGCCGTGATCTATGTCCGGTCGCATTGGGCGCGATTTCTCGTTCCAAAATGATTTATATTCAGTTTAACATTTCCTTGCTGCCTGGTTCAACGCACTAAATTTTATGCATGTTGCTTGACCACACAGTCGGCATACAGCTGGGAACATATGGAAGTAAGGAAACCATGTAAAATCCATACATCTAAAATGCATACTCATAAACAAATCACCCCGAGTGCGGTGTGGACGTTTTATACCGTGTGACACAGTTATCAGAATACGGCCAGTCGCGTTGTATCCGTTTCACCATTGAGTCAAAGCTCCACCTTACTGCACATCCGCCTTCACTTGCTCCAACTTCACCAAAAATTTGAGAATTTATATTTCAGTCGTTCTCCAGTTCAAATGTTTTAGGAAATATACGTCTTATGAAATAACTCCAAGCAAACTATGGTAAAGTTCAACGTAATATTTTAAAATTCAAACCACATCAGATCCTCAGTCAGGAAAAGCTGATCAAATCCTCAATTTTGCGACTACATCAGTTTTTAACGTGATGTCGGATCCATCCGTGAAAATTTGCAATGATATTCCCTTGTGTATCTTATTTGTGTATCTTATATTTGCAGAATTCTCACTTCTATATCGCCTAAAAGGGGTCATGGTTCCCGAGATGAACAAACGTTTGTCACTTTTTTTCTATTAAACTCTATCATAGCGCCAAAAATAGTCTGGTCTGTGAACCCTATTGATATCGCTAGTTTTTTTTCTGGCGCTGTGATTAGACAGCGTACCGCGGTTCAAACCGCCAATTTCGGCCTCCCTTCGCAGTGCACTTGCGTCACGAAAAACAGAACGAAAGTAGCCATGTAACACTTGGGAGAAATGGATGGGTATCGAACTTTTCAACGCTGGACTTCCCTTATCTTTGCTAACCACACCCAAAGAAACTCCTTTCGGTCAGCAGGCTTATTGTTTCATGGCGTTCTGTTTAGTAGCTTTACGGTTTTCCATCACAACATTAACTATTCCTTACGGTAATGGAAATCACGACGTCTCTCACGACGCGATAGAGTTCAAGAAATAGCCCTGTTCCGCGTATTATTTTAGTCAGTATTTAATAGCTAGTTCCTCTAAATTGATTTACTTTGAACGTCTACTCAGTGAAAATACTTTTAACTCTGTAACCTTGTCAGAAATAGTTAACATTAGCACACTTTGATGATCCTACTTTACTATGCTTTCGCTCAAAAATTTAGGAGCAATTCCTTCAGCCGTACACTACTTCAAATTGTTTTTTTCTGTGAATAATATGAAGTAAAAAATGGCGGCAAAACAGATAAAGGTCAAAATCCGATAAAAGTCCGATAACAGTTTTGAATTTGCAGTTATTTGTGTATCTAATGACTGTACATAAGAAAACCGGTTTAGGTGGTATATATAGGCTGTTAACTTCGGTGGAAAAAGAAAAATAACCCTTGTGATTACAATAATTTAATAACAAAGTGCAAAGCTTGGGGAGAAGGAATCCACCTCGAAAGCAGAAATCACCACATCGCATTAGTAAAATCCATGATGTAAGACAGTATTTCTGAGTCATACAATCACACTACATTTAACTAT
The DNA here is from genome assembly GCA_016165875.1 of Acanthopleura granulata. Taxonomy (NCBI): domain Eukaryota; kingdom Metazoa; phylum Mollusca; class Polyplacophora; order Chitonida; family Chitonidae; genus Acanthopleura; species Acanthopleura granulata. Next base: position 4,319,045 of record JABBOT010000012.1, on the reverse strand, counting down.
TGGAACTTCACTCATATGACGATGGTTATGTACACAGTTAGAACAAGGCCGATGCAGATATCTGTAGGGGATCAGGGTGGGGAGGCAATCTCACGCCGTTATGTATATGTAGGCCTAACTGGTCACTTTTGCATGCTGTAGCGGGAAATAAACACCTGACCACTCGCGAAACTCTCAGCGATTAGCGAAAATGTAATGTTACTGCTCCTACTCCGTGGGGGTACAGCACGTTTTAAGATGCACGTGTTTTGGAGCTCCTTTGCATCTACCTCCTACTAATGGTAAACTACCGACAATCGGGATCAATCCCAAGACTTAAACTTCGCTCATTGCCTCGTACCCCCCCCCCCCAACCTCCGCCATGAAATAAATATATAAATCACAATTAGCATTCACGCGTCTCACTCGTAAAAGTCACGAGCAGAGTTATGTCCTAGTTCCACAGGTTTAATAACCGACGTCTGGCTCAATCATATATAGACTAGTTCGGGCAATTACACACCTTAACAGCAGCGAGATTGACTACAGTCGTGCTGAGCCTCAGCAACCAGGACGTAATTGCACCGGTGCTTGTTCGGTCCATATTACAACGATCGACGTAACTATTGCATTCACGTGTATTTCAGAAAACGCTTCTACAGTCACCTTTGACACAGACATTTCTACCATATAGCACTTCATCTCTGATTGAAGCCTACTTTAAATCCCTATGGGCTGACGAACGATTCGCGGAACTAAATTAATCTTCAATCTTTACATAATACAACTATAACTCGGTAAACCCAATCGTTTATGCGACAGAAAGGCGTTTGTCACTCCCATGAAATAACCCAAAAGAAAATAATATGGTTCAAGCATGAGCTTTGACGAATATATATATATATCGGATTGATTTTCATCCAGAGTATTCAAGTATACATCAATTACAATCAGCAAAATTCTGTGAAAACAGAATTTTTCCTGACACATCTCCGCCAACTTTTATTTTCTTCGTGAACAATTCATTTATTTTTGCTTTCAATTATATTTGAGGCTTATGAGGTGAGGGATCATTTCTGGCCTTGGACCAGGAAAGGGCTTGATGACATTGAGGGTCGACGGCGCTGGAATGGCCGTTTGTGCAGGCTTGATACACGCTCGTGGGCAAGTCTGAACATTAGTCGGTATCTTGCCAAAGGTCAGTGGTTTACCTTGGGCAATCCGATATCCCATCCTAGTGGGAAGGTCTGCCAGCAACCTGTGGATGGTCTTGGGCTTCCCCCGGGCTCTGCCACCATTACACTGACCGTCGTCGAATATAAGTGAAATATTCTTGAGTGTGGCGTAGAATATCAAACAAATAAATAAAAAAATACATAATAAATATCAGTGAGATATTCTTGAGGCTGGTGTTTAACAATTACATGCAGTTATCAACCAATCCAAAACAACTGGGTGTTTCTATGTATGTATAATGCCACAACACAAAACCCTTGTCTTGAAGCTTGAAGATATGGCCATTTATCCTGTCACACTACGAAACAGTATGTAGTCTATTCACTCATACCTAGATGTAATTTTGACTTTAAAGCCATGTGGACGTTTTTCAGATAATTAAGTAACCGTTTACGGTAAAATGTCCGTCCACTCCAGGAGGAGTAGCGAAATACTGTGGAAACGGCCTCACGAACACCACCAAACGGTTATTGTCATTGTAACCCACAAATGTTGGTCAGGACTGAACCGGCACCCCACACTTAGGAGCCTAACTGGGCGAATGACAACATGTAATACGATACTATTCTTTAAATGGATAGAAATTCTTCCCAGACTAGAACAGCATGTGTGTAAACATGTAACCAGTAAAGTAGGAAAATAATACGAGTCAGTGACCAATACTATTCAGGAAAGATAGTTTTATTATGGGCCCCCAGTATTATATGTAATATTTATATCCACAATGTTGAAACTGTATAGCACTCAGATGTAAATCGCTGTCCATAATGTCAAAAATTTTAGTTACATGCTATGAATGACATAAAAATTAATTCAGTAAAATTATTGACTTTGGAAGTTGAAAATGGCGGGGTAAGCGTTACTCATACCAGGGAGATAACTACATGTACTAACTAAGCTTTACAGATTTGTCCGCTCTTGAAAACCTTCCCACATGAAGCAACAAATTTTAACGTAAATTATCAAGGAAATAATTTGCAATACAATTCACTTTTTTTCATTCTTTTGTAGACAATATAGTTTTTCCATACAAGTTTTATACAGTATGACTAAGAATAATCTCCAAAATGTGCATTTAAAACATCATTATAAAGTCAATCCAATGACAATGATTTGATACCATTTAGAGTCTGAAATGCTGTGCATGAAGTTATCTGCATGTTTCGATTGTTCTGATGCAACAAAAGGCTTTATTTTCTCCAGTAGGCATATGGGTTCGAGCGGAATCTCTGTAAGCATTTTTGAGAGCAAAGGTAGGACTCAACAGGTGCCTCTTTTCTTCCAAACAAATCCACAGCTGTGACATTAGGTGAGATTCTACACAGGTCCATCTTCTGAACAAAGCGGGTAGCACACTGAAAACAGTAGCCACCACACCAGCATGTGCGAGCCGAGTCTAAATACTGACAGAGGTGACCGTGCAGGCTCTCCTCATCATATGACAGCCTGATGGAAAACAAGAACATACAAAACTCTAATCAGGTAGTTATATTCAGTTCATGTTTAATTTATTTTTTCCTTTGATTGGTGTTTTACGCCCTACTCAAGAATATTTCACTTCTACGATGGCAACCACCATTATGGTGGGAGGACACCAGGCAGAGATCAGAGGGAATCCAAAATCATCTGCAGGTTGCTGGCAGATCTTCCCACGTACTGCTGGAGAGGAAGCCAGCATGACCTCACAATGAACGCATTGGTGTGAGGTTTATGGGTCACTGCACTGCGCTAGAGTGCTAACCGACTGAGCCATGGAGGCCCCCAGTTCAAACCAGGTTCTTCAACCTTTTTAACAACGGTTGGAAGCAATATTTCATTATTTTCTTGGAGAACTGTAGAGTCTAGAGAAATAATTCTTATAGTTTTATGAAGCCTGTACCTGTGCTGACAGAAACAAATCATTTAGGGGGCATCATTTTCCCACTATCAACTACCCATTAAAAACTGCTTTAGCAATTGAAAAAGTTGAAGATTTATAGTATGTACAAATATAATTCTGTTATATTTGAAAGGGTGATAAGGACCAGGAATTCTTCTGAAAAGTCGCACCAAAGTGCCACTTTCAACATATATACATAGAAATGTCTGATACTGACATAAAGCTACACTGTTTGTTGGAAATGGATAACTTTCAACCATGAGGAAAGGCAAAATTTTCTACAAACATTGCAACATAGTACCGTTGTGTGCTAATATGCTAATACTGATTGGCTGATGGGAGGTTAACACAGCTTTCAACATTTTGAACATACCATGGTGTTTTCTTGTGGCAAGCTATTCACAGTACCAGCCTCTAAACAGTGCAGTTTCATTACTACAGCCTGCTGAAGGCACCACACATGATACTAGAGCAAACAGATTACAGATTCACACATACTAACATACCTTTTAGCTTTGATTGCTCTGGCAGTGATTTCCATCAGGGTAGGAAACTCCATATTGCTCTGTGATGGCATTTGTTCCTCAGCACTGAACGGATTACTAAACATATCCAGGCTCTCCAGCTGAAGGCGGAGAAAACTGGCGGGAAAGGACTGGAGTTCATTATACGATGCAGAGAAAAACTTGAGCTGACTGAGCCGCCCTATCGTCACTGGGAGAGATGTGAGTTTGTTGTGGTCAAGTTTCAGGTGAACTAAGTGACGAAGAAGACAAAGATGGGGAGGAAGCACGGTCAGCTCATTGTGACTCATGTCAAGCACTGATAAAGTCTCAGCCAACTTGGATTTGCACAAAACCATAGGGAAGCATGAAAATTGGTTAACACTGATATTCAGCTCCCGCAAATTTTTCAAATTTTCCATCGCATCAGGCAGCTCCTTTAAACTGTTCTCAGCCAAATTCAACACCTGTAGATGTTTTAGTTGAAGAATCCGTGAATCCACTCTCTTTACACAGCACTTTGACACCTGAAGTTGCTCCAGTGAAGATGGAAAGTTTGTTGTCATGGGATAGTCCCTTCTGTTCAGAATCACGAGTTTTGTTTTCGGCTTCTCAATCTTCTTTGCAGAGGGTATGGACAGACTAGATAACGTGACCTTATCCAAATCTTTGCCTAGGGCTCCTACTTTCACCAGATTTAAAAAGCTTTTCAGCTGAAGAGGGTCCCCCTGTAGTAGAAAGGGATGGACTTTTATTAAACTTTACTTAATAAAAGTTGCTTAACATCAAACTCTACAGGGCATAGGTCACAAACCAAAGTGAATATCATAAGGTGAAACCTATTATTATGTCTTCCTCACAATGAAATTTAAATGGTGATCAAGAAAATAAACATTTAACGCTCACAGATTGCCACCCGCTAAAATGCCTCGCAAACAATTCCATATATGAAATACAGCAGGTTAACATGAGCTGGACGTTCACCAAGCATACATATAAAATCTGACAGGACATTCTGTACTACATGTGCATCTATTTAAACACGAGATGTATCTATATAAATGACTTTCTTCAAATGCATGCCAGCAAGATCCCTTCATACATGCATATCACGCACCTTTGACAGACAGAGATCTTTAGGAGGGTCCTTCATCCTGATTGTAGCTTTTCCTTCAGATACAAACCGTCCAAAAATCTGCTCCACATTATCTCGCAACTAAATAAATAACAAAAATATATGTAGTATATAAACAAATTTAACTTTACCACTTTACATGCTAATGAGGAGAGACAGCCTACATATCACAGAAAATTATGAATCGGAATTTATTCACACAATTTCTCATGGCACTTTCTGTTTAAGTATGAAATCTAATTTTCATTTTTTTATTTAAATCTTGACAAAATAATAATAATAATAAATCAAATTCTAAATCTACCAGATAGCCACGTGTGGAAAGAGCCTATAGTTTGAACTTGCATTCTTATCACCCATTTAATGATCATGAAATCTGCGTTAAATCGTAATCAATTTAACAGGCAAAATGGACCCATACCTGCTCTGCTTCTTTAAGATATGCATACAGGCCTTTCATTACTGATATCATGCATCAAAAGGAGATAAATCTTGGCAGGAAATTTCACATTTTCAAACAAAATTTGATGATTTTCCATATTAACCAGCATTCAAATTTATCTTTTTCAAAACAAATATGTTAAGGCTATCTTACCACATATTTTGTACCATTCCTGTCTTTAGCAGTGCATATCATCAAATATACAGTCCCGTCTTTATTCTGACTTCCAGTTTTCTTCCCGATAGACAGCTGCGAATGACAACTCCGTCCAGATTTCTTCAGATTGTGTGAAGGGAGCAGTCGATTAACAACATCTACATCACAGGTCAACCGCATTTTTATGTCTGAAGTGTAAACCTAACAGAAACACAGCAGGAGAGTCATACATCGGAACAACAAAGTGTCAACATCTAAGTTTCATACATCTCAAGTCTTGATAAGATTGTAATTACTTCTTACTATGGGGATCTACTGTAGAGCAAGTTACCACTTGTGTGGTGATTCAATCACCTTTAGAAACTTCACAAATTCTTGCCATGGCAGTTATGAACTTGTGTTTAACTGCAAGAGTTATCTCCCCACTTGAGATAAAAACTGGGGAAGGGTGTTTCTGTTGAGAACATTTAAAGTAATACATGTACCATGAAAATAATGAAACTCCAGTATGTCTGCCATATCAAAACTCTAATTTTTTTAAGATTGGCATTATTCCAGTTAAAATCAGGTAATAAATATGAGACCATCACTTTCACATTTAACCGGCCACAGGCTTCAAATTTAAGTACAGGAATACAGTACTATCAAAAGCTACCATTAAGTTGAACCCAAGTCTAAGACAGCTTCGTTATCTTGGGATAGCAAATAAAGCTTAGATCTTTTATTTGTGACCCACATTTCAAGTGACCACATGCAGTGGTTAAAGAGAACTGAAAACTTCATCATCTTAACCACTTCTGCTCTTTGAGATTCGGGACATATGACCACAAGCTTGTTGCTAGGAATGCAAGAAATCTTTTAATTCCCAAGAGTATGTGTGCATGTATATAGACTTTTAATCATACCAGAATAAATTCTCATCAATGTTAACATCGATTCAAAAGGTGTTCAAACTATTTACTGCTACAAAGGCAATTCGAGTGCCCCGTGCACACCTTGTGACTTGTTAAGTCCCATAACCCAAGTTGGAGCCTAACTGTGAAGAGCTGGATTAAGCTTGTGACTTCAGTGGTTGACAAGGGCAACACCTTAGCCAGTGGAGCCAGCGAGGACTTAGCCTGAGGGTCAGTCCGTTTAGGGCAGTCCCTTCTATGTATGACCTGACCGGAATGGGTCAAGTGAAACTGTCCCAAACATGATGGAAATGGAAATCTCGCGACACTACTCTGACTGTTTGAAATGACAGCAACTAGGTGGCTTCCAGAAATTTTGCACATACACTGTAGAGCTTGTCTTCTTACAGTGTTCAAATCTTTCAGGCTGCAATTCTATGTTAAGCATTACATTCAAGCGATGGGCTGATAAACAGGCTGGCAAGGGTGGCGCAGAGAATGTTCATTACTGCACTCCTGCAGTTTGATTTATTTATTTATTTATTTATTTGACTGATGTTTTATATCATACTCATGAATATTTCACTTATACGATGGCGGCCTGCATTATGCTGGGAGGAGAGGGGAGAGCCTGGAGGAAAACCACAACCATCTGCAGGTTGTTGGCAGACTTTCCCAGACAAAAAGGAAGCCGGATCAACCCCTAACCAGCCATAGGGCAGCACACAAACATAGCCAAGTATATGCATGGCATTGACGTATATACTACAACGCCATGGATGCCTCTAATTGAAACACTGTGTCGGTTCGACTCTTACCTCACCAACCCATACCCACTTCTCCCAAGGCTCTCTTGTCTCTTATCACTTCTTTGACTTAAAAAAATCTACACAGCTAACATGCCGCAGCCATGGCATCCATGCAGACAGTACTACTGGCCCGTGATTCATTGCTGGTTTCTTGATTCCATGTCAACCAGACTGCCCGCCTTTACACATGACCCCGGTTACTCATCACGACATTTGGCCACAAGGTCATGTCGGAAATTTAACAACACAGAAGTTACACATCTCAAGACCATATGTTCGTTTTTGTTTTTGTTCTTTTTTGCGATGCAACCTTTCTGTGAATCATATGTGTTTGAATTTTAACTGCTCTGCCTCCTGGATAACGTCTATGGCATGGTAAAGCTTTTTGGCGGAATCAAAAGTCTCAACATGACTTAATGGCCAAATGTTGTGATCAGTAAATGAGGTTAAAAGCACTGGCAGGTGAGCATGGTGACATGGAATCAAGAAACCAGTACTGAATCGTGCACTGTTACAGCATCTTCTGCATGGATGCCATGGCTGAATGTTAGCAGCGTAGATTTTTACAAGTCAAAGAAGCGATAGGAGATAGCAAAAGAGCTGTGGCAGAAGCGCGTATGGGCCAGTGAGGAGGTAAGTGTTGAATCGACACAGTGTTTCAATTAGAGGCACCCATGGCGTTGTAGTGTATATGTAAACGCCATGAAAATACTTGGCTACGCACAAACAACACTTTCAACGTTATTACAGGTATTAGGTTAGGCTATGGTGAACATGAGAGTGGTGTCACATGGTAGGGTGACGTCGATTCATTGAAGAATGTCAGCGACGAACAATAGCACAGTCCTAGCCCTTGGCCTAGTTTTTACGAATCCCAACGCCGCATGCTACCTACCGACACAACGTCTAATTCATAAGGCTAACCTTAGCTTTGACGTAAAAAGCCAGGTTTGGCGAGCTGTCTTTGTCAGCATTTCACTGTAAACAACAAAAACACACACAAAAGACTGTACCCACTCCATAAACGCAACCATATATATAAGAAATTGTCCACCGCGCACGGTGTACCAGAATAAAAGCGAGACATACGTTGTTGTTGTTGTTGTTATTTATCCCCATGCTGTTTACAAACTGTTATTGTTTGTATGAAAAACCTTTAACGATGCAGTATCTAATGGATTGCCATTTATCCAGCCTTACCGCTCATGGGTGTAGAAATGAAACGATCAAGTCATGTTGATCTAACAACATGACTTCGAATGGAGCGCCAAAATCGGTCAATATTGTTAATGAAACAATCACTTCCGGTAAATCACTGCGCATACAACACGAACAAAATAAAATTAGGGAATAGATAAATGAATATTTTGGCTGCTTAATTTTGCCTCATAATATATGCATTCACTGAATGAAATGCGCGACAGATCACAACGATGAAGAAAAGGGTCATACTAAACACATGCACTATTTACTAGCTCTGAAAATGCCTATGGTCGCGTTTTCCAGCTGTTATTAGGTTACTTCCGCCTCTAACTGTCAAATTCGGGAAGCGATCTGCTAAATGCTATCAGGAAACCAGGGACCTCCCAGCTTCCGATCTGCGATAGCTACAGGCATGGAGAAGATTGGCCTAAGCAAAAGTAACATACGGTTACTTCTGCTGGTCGCATTTTACGTGCTTTATTTGGTTATTGGGGCTTCAATCTATTCAGCCATTGAAGGACCTCAGGAACGTGTGTTGGTTAAAAGCTTGCGCACAAAGCGTGTTAAGTTCCTGGAGGCGCACAGACACTGTTTGACAGGTATTTCTGCTTGTCAGTAACTATCGTCTTGATTTTTTTCTGATTTTTTCTTAATTTTGTGCTGTACTAGTCTTTCCTTGGTAGATTACTTTGAATGCAAGTGTTGTGGTTGGCATTTGTTATTAAACCGTGTTATCACTTGATTGCGCCTGTCAGACTTCTGTGTTTCAAATTATTGTATGTATCGTATTTTGTTTACGGAATGCACTAGAAATAAGCTTGAACTTAATGCAACAAAGCATTTACATGCACGATTATGTTACGCCATGGAGCAACATTCGTCCTCATTTTTTTATTTTTCCGTCTTTTTTTCTTGTGTTGCTGTGGTACATGTCATCTTTTTGCATCGTGAATCTGTCACATATTTTTATACAGACCGTAATAGAACTTTAGAATACATGAATGTACTTGTCAGAGGCAATTCCATAAATGTGCTTGTAACAGTGTATTGGCAATTATATTCTGTATTATAATATCGGTGATGAGTGAAGTACGCCACTAGTTAAAGGTATGCTTATCGGTACGGGTATAATTAACATTCTCGTATTGATAACAAATTATCTCCCCTGTCAGGAATAACGCAAGTGCATGTGAACATGAACTATTTACGTAAATGTCACTGTGTCGGATAATCAGTTGCATGGTCATACAGTCACGGTTTCCTGTACTAGGCATGTACATACATCAGATGTAAGATGTACGTTGTGCACTTATCCCAGTTCTAAATTTACCACGTAAGGTATATAGTAACCTCGTATGGTAATAAAAGTAGGCCTAAAATAGATTAGGTCACATTTAGATGTCTGCAGATTATGCGAACCTATTGGTGCTGTTACATGATGTTCTTCGTGAATGCTAAGGGAATACTGGGATCGTCGTTGGTTCGAAAACCGGTGACGGTGTTTTTATACGCGATATCAGTTTTCTTCATATAATGTACATCTTGCTTTTGTCATTCAGTACTACGTGCATGTCACGATAAATTTGCAGTTTGGGTAAAATTGCAGATCAGTGATAAAGACTGATATGGGCCTAAAATTTAATATTGTGACCAGATCGGTGACAATTATGTACGATGGGTTTGTTATTTTGAGGATAGCCGACGTTTATTATGATGAAGAAAATATCTCGATAGTCAAAGTGATTTAAGTGGAATGGGTTCGGATAAAAGTTGTGGAAGGCAGCACATTAAAAGTTACTTGTGTATAGAGAAATGATAATACAGGTAGCTTGACATATATGCATTTCTCTGCGTCCGAACTGTATATTAGTTTGTTGGTTTTGACCCGATAAGTGTGCATTTGTGGTGCGACGGCATTCTTTCGGGCAGCTGTAGCCTACTTGCGGAACGATACCAAGGGTAAAGAGAATGAGGATGTACCAGATGCTTGGGAATAAAACCCGGCTCTCTTGGCATGGATTAGGAATAGAAAGAGCTCCTTGGCAACCACGAGGCTTCAACTCAAGCAGCTTTAAAGTGGAATTAGCGCGTCTTTGTGTATTGGATCCACGATGAATGAGAAGTGGGGAATGACCTTGACCTTAGTCGAGATACCTCATCATCTCGCAACCTAACACGAGGATATGGTTAGTGTTCATGGTCAAAATCCAATATTAACAAGGAGCAGTTTGTGTTATTTTTTCTTGTGAATGAAATCACGGGTCCTTACGTTATGGTTTAGAGCCACGTTAATTAGTGCTAACTCAGAACTGAGAAACAAGAGAAGCCTAGGTGGCCGCTGTGTACTCCAGGAGTCACAACCAACTGTGCTGCCTATTGATTTTTCACTAGCTGCTCACACAAACCGTTTCTACCTGCTGTAGTGTGCGAGTCTAACCAAGCGGAACGACAAAACACTTTCTTGATGAAATTTCTTCACCTCATGAATATGCAAAACGAAATGAACCTCGCGACTACCATGACAACCCTTGTGCTGCTATTGGAGACATCTGAGGCATTTTATCATTAGCTCTGTAGAATAACAATTATTGTCAGATGGACTTACAGACCCTATTGAGAGAGTCTTTGGCAGCCGCGTCATGCGTGAACTATTCTGGAATATTATTAGATATATATTATGTGCAATAAATGAAATAATTATGGTTGGGAAGATTGTCGGTCCGAAGCTACAGCACTATACACCTTTTAAGATTAAGTTTCGCCACATGATATTCAACAGAATCTTGGTGTATTTATACAAAACTGAAACCATTTCCTATACACTTTGGCAAATATTTGTTCATTGGAGAAATAGCCCATTATAGGACAAAAAGAATCGCACACACTTGAGGAAGGGCTTTATGTTTGATGCCCTATAGACCAGCGGGTTACATGTGTAGTACAGCAATATCCATCTAATATTTTCAGTAATCTATTGATTTTTCCTTAGTGTTTGTTAAAGTGTCCTTGCTGTTTCATAATTCGGGGTTCAGAATTGAAACGTTTTGCGTCACGGATATCAGTCCACATCCTCTGAATGGGATATTTGCTTGTTTGTGTGGATGGGAACAGTCCCAAATTTTTTAAAAACTAATTCTGAATATGATTTATTCGATCTCGGAGAGTGTGTGAAGAGTTAATAATGCATTGCCGATGTCGTCCGGTGTATTGGCCGTAGGCCTTCAGGAACCTATTGCATGACAAACAACTCACATGTTACAGTAAAGAAAACTACTTCTGCATTGAATATTAAGATCTGTGTCAACAATTGGGTGCGTATTTTGCATATATGAATTTTATGTGGCATTGAATTCATCTGTTATAAAACGGCCTATTGTGCAATAGTATTCCTGAAGAAATTTTGAATTCTTAATTAGCCTATGCGGTAAATGACCTAAATTTACTTATTACTAAATTGCACATTTTATCAAATTCTGAAAGTTCTGTTTATCTTTGAGAGATATTTTGAGATTTGCCCGGAATGCAGAATGGTTTTACTGGGAAATTGTAAGGTTAATTAGAAAAGTAATTTGATGACATTTATATGCCTCTCAAGCTACGCTCACACTGGGCACGGAGAACGGCCCGAGCTCCGTAACGCGGAGCACGGATTCGGTTCCCCAAGTAAATTTATTTCTTGAATAAACTGGTCGTTATTTGGTTTAGCAGTGGATCATCCGTTAATACTATCAGTAATCAACATGTAATTAGAAATTTACGGAGAAATTACGCCGTGTGTTGTTGCTTTTGTTTTTGTGTTGACGTGAATTAGCGCACTGACTGGGTTATACAGTATCCAGTAGCTAACCCGCCAAATGCAATACATGTTCTCAATGTACCATTTTCATGTCCGACACGCTTGCCCATCTCACTCCACACATACATCTTTTCTCTTACATGTCTGTAATTGCAGTGTCTAAGATCAAGCAACAATTTATTCCTTTCCACTTCATGAATCAGCAATAAGCCGAATCCGAATTGAAGCTGTCTCGCGAGACTAACACTCTCTGGGCGAGACTTAAGTGGGTGCTCTCGCAAACTAACGCAAAATAACGCTCAAAAGACGTGATTTCCGGTAGTCGCTACAACGACATTCTAAGATAAAGCGACTACCGGAAATCACGTCTTTTGAGCGTTATTTTGCGTTAGTTTGCGAGAGCACCCACTCAAGTCTCGCCCAAACACCGTTAATCTCGCGAGAGGGCTCCAATGCCGATTCGACTTATTTAGTGCTTCCTGTACTTGTCGCCATGTTTAAATGTTGAACGATACTGATTGGCCAATACTAGAATCCGTCACGATTTTTCTCCCCGGACCGGAGAAAATGGACCCAGAAGCCATTTGTTCGAATCCGTGGCCTTACAGGTATTCAGCTGCGGTGTATGTGAACGGTTCTACCTTATGCCCATTCGCCATAAAATCGGAACGGAATTTGTTACGCCTCCTGGAAAGTTTTCCGTGCATAGTGTGAACGTTGCTTAAAATTACGTTTTAGGGCCTAATTTCAGGTCATTTGCCGCACAAACATGCGATCAGCTCCGCTCTGGACTCTAACACGCACTATAAGGCAGTTGACTTCCCCTTCTGCTGAGACAGGTGTTCCCATATAAATGTATATAGTTTAATGCCTGTCACTATAATGCCTCGTTCAACGGAAACTTGCGTGATGGGCTCGTAAGATAAATGTAGCGCCCCGCTAACGCGAGTCCATATTCCAGTTTCCGGAACGGGAAGGTGCCGTCGGCGCCAGACCAGAGACACGCTAGGAAACCGTCACATGCAGACCAACACGTCGTGAATGTGTGAAAGGAATATATAGCCTTCAAATGTCGACGATGTATTGCCTTAGCGATGAAGAGGAAAAGCAGACGTATATAATAGCTCGGAATCCGGAAGAAGTTGTGGCCCAAGAATCCTTTTGTCGCCGGTTGAAAAGGTCCAGGAAGGCAGGGATTGTGTTAGTCCATGTCCGAACGTCTGGGAATATAGAAGGCTAGCTTACCCACTCGTCCAGTGGGACAAAAGCCAGTTCACCCACAGTCGTCGGATTTGTCATTACCGCTGATGAAGCACTAATCTCGTCCGAGCCCTTTGTTACGATATCAATTAAACCGTTGGATAAGACGATGTCTTTCATGTCAGTGTGACATTTTTTCTTCGCCTTTGGGAGTGAGCGATCAATATCCAAACTGAAAGTCAACAGATTTTCTTTCTCTGTTTTTGAAGAAGAAGAATCCTGATGGTTCAGTGATGATCTCATGCGGTTAGCCGTTTCCGGTGGACAGGCTGCGGGAACACGGCGACTGCCTGGAGTACGTGGCCATTACACAGCTAACCATCGATCTGGGCGATCAGAGCCTGAAGTCCGTTGAACTTCACGACCTCCCCTGTAAGTGGGTATTGAGATGGCTCAGGAGATTTCCCAGGTATAATAAGTAATATTATGGATTCTTTGAAGGTCCTCCGGGGTTCAAACCTGACGTCCATAGAGGTTATAAGAGGAAGTATCGTCCACCCTTGCTGCGAAAAATATACGCTCCTACTCTCGACCCGCGTAGGGCATAGGCTGAGGTACAATTAAATGTTAAGCAATCTGTGGGCAATGTAAAAGATTGCCAGCATCTGCTCTTGCACTTTTCTGCGAATCGTAATGTCGACTGAACTACAATGTATTGTTTGAAAGATGCACACACTCACTGCAGAATATAATACAAGAGCTTACACCACGTAGAGTAAAACTGTAGAGCAGCGACGACAGTGAGGTAGTTGGCAAATCGTAACACGTAATCGCTGAAATCCGGCCTATCAATTTACCTGAGTTAGGGGTTTATTTTAAACTGTTCATGTAACCCCCGAAGAGCGGGAAGTGACACGCCCCCTAAAACCATGACGGAGGGAGAATTAAGTTAAAAAAAATGCAGTGATGTTAATGAAAGATCCTTCATTGAAATGGATCAGTTTTGGGGACACGAATTGTGACCTTTCATACAAAGTCCCAACAGTGGTGGGCATTTGACACACGAAAAGAACTCAGAACTCTCTGGCCGTGTTCGTGTTTCTTACCTACAACATAACTATTCGGTCATACATACATTGTTCATTCTTTGATTCCCTAGCAGAGACTTGAAGAATCCATCTGCATGGTGAAGGTGTTAGGGCGATGTTTTGAGTTTTCTTTATTTAATATATTAACTTCACTGGGGAATTCTTAAAAATAATCGTTTCAATAACACTGATCCTGTTGCACAATAGCAAGTGAATAAGTTGTCATATTATTGTACTTCAAGATTTTTCTTGATATGTTTCTGCCAAGGCAATCATCGAACGTTATTAAAAAAAACACAGAGCGTTTGATTGCTGCTTGATTAACATGTAAAAAAGGTCTTTAAGGCATGCTATCGACCTGGGAGAACTTGGTGTGAAAGGAAACTTTAATCCGCCATTAGCTATCAGATTTTTTAATGTCATGCCATTTGGATATTGTTTTTGTTAAAGTATCGAATGGCATATAATATGTCATGTGGAGCTTTTTCAGTTCGAATAGAAAACGGGTTGGCTTGGTTTATGTGCTGAAATTAGGATCGTGCTTATGTTAAAGTTGTGAATAGCTTATATACGGCATAGGTAGCTGTTACATGTAATGTCTTAAAGACTGTGTTTTTGATATCTGTATTATACTGAGGGCTAAATTGGCCTCTTCGCGCCTTTACAACTTGTTAGATATTCACCTCTGGGTGCCAAATATATTTGTGATCTGCTCACATAAAAGCAAACTTCCCAATCTTGTTGCAGACCGCCACTGGCTTTCCCCGGGTAGACAGGGCTTACTTTTGAAGTTTCGGCATACACCAGGCTTCTTGCGGCCGATCTGTCACTGGCCAGTGAGAACTTCAAATCCAGTTCTCGTTAATTTGATTTTCGCTTTGACTCAGGGAAGTTCTTGAACATTGCGTCATAAAAATAATGTATGCAAACAAGTAAAGCGTTGACGAAAACGCTTAACAGGTTTTTGAACATGTTGACCTTGGCGCTCTTCTAACTCTTTGCCCCTAATAAATTCAATTTTTTTATCTATCCAAAGGATCTATATGTTTGCGGAGAAGGAATGGAAGCCCTTACAGGGTTATAGGTACACCTTGTATGCTTTCATGCGCCTAGAACTTTCATTTCATCTTTCCAACATCATTGAAAACTGTTGACTGCTTCCCTTTTCATGAGCCGGAACGCCTATAGGCTCCACACGAACTGAGGCAACATGTATTTGTGAGATGATCCTTACGCGTTGTAGACATCGTTTTGAACTCTGCAGAATGAAGCCACACGACAGCCGCCTGGGAAAACCATCTAGTTTTTCAATGGATATTTGTTACTTAATATGGCCAGGTTACACCGTTGTTATGGTTACAGGCGCCTTTTGAGGCGCACCTGCCTTAACGGAAACAGCACCAGCTCTGATTGTCGACACAATACAACGCGCTGTTCTGGTAAACACCTCATTGCCGTTACATTATGGTTTCAAGTGATATTTTAAAATACACCCACTCTGACAGGGTCCTATAAGGAAGGCAGAGCTCTCGGCCTCGGTCGGAGGGATTCCACCAGACCTAACCAATCGATCAAACAATTAGATGAATAGCACACGATTATTGCTGTCAGTGGGTCTCTCGGTAGATTTCAAAGTAAACTATTCGTGGGTGTGAAATTGTCCATTAAGTATATTAACAGTGTGTGGGTAGTATCAACCTTATTTAGTGCAGAATACCGTCGTTGGTTAACCAACTAAGGGCATTCGTCCACGGTGTCCTTGAAAATGATATTAGATATCACTGAATCTGAAAGACTTTGGCCCTATCCTGGACTATGCACACCGTATCTCGATGGCAAGACTCCCTGTAGTTTAGGGCGTACCTTGTTTTAAGTTTACCGTGAAAACTCTTGCTTACCACGTGGGCAGTTTGTCATAATGTATTTATTGATTGTGCTAAGTCTGCAAATTCTTACACTGGCCAATACCCACAAGCCTAAGCAAAGTACTTAGTGAATTCACCGCATCCACCGTGGTTAGTGTTAATTAGCCTTGTTTGTACTGGCTATCTATATTTGCGCAGCGAGGCCATGTGTTGTTCGGTACATGATTGTTCTGTGATGCCACGGACGCTGAGCTTGAGGATTGTCCTGTTTGGATACCCAACACCATTCTCTGACATGTAATAGTGTTAGTTCGTAGAATCGGCTTTGTACTTATTGATCCGGGTAGACTTGTTTTCTCTTTTTTGTCTGTATTTCCGTAAAATCTCAAATTAATACCAAGATCAATTAGTTTACGTTTACCTCGAAGCCATTCGTCACTGACTTTTCTATGCAAATTTGTAAAGATGAACCTAACAATGTGTTACCGCTCTATGGTTTATAATCGTGCTAGAGTTCAAAACAAAGTACTCAGAGTTTTGGATGTGTTTCCAACCTACATTTACCTTATGGTTGACGCCAACATTTTGTTAATCACATTTGGGTTTGTTGTACAAAACGTATTTAGTTTTGGAAATACCATATGAGGGTTTCTTTCGGACCACAATGGATTTGCAACCGGCCACTGTGGATTTTGTTGAAAGCACGTGGGAAGGTCGAACTGGGCCATTTTTTTCTTTTCTTTTCTTTTTCTTTTTTTTCTTTTTTGAACACACGGCCACAGTTTAGGTTTTGTTGGAGGCACGTTATTAGGACAACTGATCACGGTGGATCTTGTCTGAAGCCCGTGGTATAATCGGCCACGGTTTACAATTGGTCGGAATGATGTTAGTGATACCAACCCTCATAGTTTTAATTTGTTTTGTTTATTTTCGGAAGCACTTGTGCAAACGGTGCCCGATTTTTGTCGAAAGCATGGTGATGTTACATGCAAAAGGTTCGCGGAGGGTTTTGGCGGACTTACATCGGTGGAGCAAAAGATTGAGGGGGTGGGGGGAGTACGTTGGTGATGCGAGCGATAATGGTGGGTTCTACCGGAAGAAGAGTGGTGGCGCAAACAGTCGAAGTAGATATTATCGGAAGTACGTTGGGGGTTTGAATGTCCACGATAGATTTTGTCGGAAACTCGTTGGAGATGACAGGCCTTATGGTAGCGTTACCGCGGAGTTTATCTTCGTGATGGTAACTCAAGGCGTGTTATGCCCAGAGCACGTAAGTTGTGCTTGAAATATTTAAAACGCAACTGATGCACAATACGATACAACCACAAAATTGTTTAATGTTTGAAAATGTCTTTGACATGACATTCACAAGTTTATACACTGTTGGCCGCCTTTCCAATGACAAGATGGTATCTGTAGCATAAAAATCAATACGGACAGTTGTTAATTAATATTTAAACGCAGACCTTTTCCATTCACCGAG
This sequence comes from Acanthopleura granulata, assembly GCA_016165875.1. Taxonomy (NCBI): domain Eukaryota; kingdom Metazoa; phylum Mollusca; class Polyplacophora; order Chitonida; family Chitonidae; genus Acanthopleura; species Acanthopleura granulata. The sequence continues at coordinate 4,301,378 of JABBOT010000012.1, read as the reverse complement.
AGAGATCCTTTGTACGAAGTAGTAGTGCTAATCACAAGGCCGATCGACAGGATCCTCGAAGTTACCCACTATGATTCGAGATATTGCGATTTAAGTTACGCAGTCTATATACCGGGGCATTTCAGAAGACTTGCAACGTATTTTGCTGATCTCAGTGCATCAGTCGCGTATAGTCTCTCGATGAATAACATATGCGATATCAGTAAGGCCTACATAGTATACAGTATTTATCCTGGCCTGCTCTTCGTTGGAAGAAATACAAAACCATTTCAATAAAAAGACTGCAGCATAAAGAGTAAAGCAAGAGCAGCAACGACAGCAATAGTTGCCAAATTTTCACATATTCCGGTGATATTCCGGCATATTGTCAGTTTACCTCATTTATAAGGTTTTATTCTAACTGTTGGTGTAGGTGTCCACTTAGTAGCTAGCTCTCCTAGCGGTGATCTAGTATCTTCATCAATATCAATACTACAACTTACAGAGTAAATCCAGAGCCGATAGTATGTACTCAAATAACACTTATGGTCCCAACCATGATACATGGGTTATTATATGACGGTGATCTAGACTTCAACTGACTGTAATTCCATGCAAGACACCGAAAGACCAGGGCACGTGTTTAGAACACCTACTACAGAGTACAGGACTTGGACGCCTTAAGCCAGGAAACAAAGAACACCCAGTACATTATAAAAAATACCCACCAGAATGCACAAAATACCGACTCTAAGATTTCAATGCTACCATATTTGCTATATTATGATGGGCCTTCCTATATTTAAAGCTCGTATATACCTGTACACCTACACAGTGGCAGTTGCTATGACAACACGCTCGGGACATGATTTAATTCTTATACGCAGACGGAATCGTATTATCCCGTATTATTTCAGTGGGAAAGGGAAAGGTTAGTGTCACGTAACTACAACCCGCAGATTGAGTTTGTTTAAAGGTCTATATAACGCTACATTGCTGAATTTTGTATATGGAGCCTGTTCAGTAATGTTCATTTTCCCGTTGATTTTATCTTTTAAAAACCTTTTTTTTAAATTTAATTTCTGTAATAATGTGGAGCACATTATTTTCTTGCCTGAGTGACTGCCTGTTATTCAACCGTTGAAATCAACCATGTGTGACTGTTCACCCAAGCAGGATCAACATGCAGCCTTGTCGCGTAGACGGTGAAGGCAATATAAGTGTACTGCTGTAAGCCTGACTCTTGGGACAGAGCAGAGAGCTGGAAAACGCAGGAGAAATTATACAGGGCTTATCCAGGATCTCACATACCCATACTGACAGGCTTCACTTGGGGCTTTGGTTTACGATCCGCTTTGACCCAGTACACGCATGGAGAGAGTGTCAGATTGTGTGTAAATAGGTGCAAATAACACGCTAGTGTCTCTACACCTACAAACTGTTCCGTCAGCTGAGTTCGTGTATTGATTTAGCCAGTCAAATATGGCTTAATAACAGAGCGATAAAAGGATTTACGCCCTGCTTTTACTGTGTATACCATTTTGCGGTCGGATATTCCCTCGCCTGTTGCTTTGTAGACGATAACAAGTAAAGTGATGGGAGGACAGCCGTCAATATAAATTGTGCAGGAGTTGCCGAGCATTCCCTTTCAGTGAGCATTCCCGTGCTGATCAGGAGAATCGTTGTGAACAACTGTAATCCTCCTGTTATGTTACGTGTTTAACGAACGGAGCAGGTAAAACGGACAAGATAGCCTGTCCTGGGCCGGTGGAAGAATGACGGAGGCCACATCTGAAGGCGACAGTTCCCACAGGTACCTGCCAGTCTTCGGGACGTCCGGCCGACGCCTACTGTTCCTAGGTTTCTTCCTGGTAGCCTACGTCTGCCTGGCGGCCGGCGTCTTCAAGGTGCTGGAGGATCCATGGGAACAACAGGAGATCACCAGACTCCGAGAAGTTCTCGATACATTCAGACGCAATACCCATACATGCATAGAAGGTAAATGGACTTTTTGTTAGCAAAGGAAGTAGCGGTACTTACTACAGGCTGTATCCTGACACAGCATATATACGCAAGCCTTTGCTGACAATGATATAGGCTACGTTCTACATATATCCGGGTTTTATTTATTTTGTTTGACCAGGGCGTGGGGGGGGGGAGGGCAAGATCTTTATGCTATGCTAAAGTATCTGTCTTCATGTTATATACATGTACATGTAGCAAAAAAGATGCTGTTGCATGTTTACTATGATGTTGTGACATGGAGTATTTTACCATGTAGGCTTCAATCTCTGTGTCGTTTATGCGATGGAAGGCTAGAGTTTTGCAGAGACAGGTATCGTATCAAGTTGTGACAAGGTCTCGATTGTGTTGATGTCGTGTGTACACCAATGTCACCGGCGGTGACATATTGGTTCTACTGAGTCAGCGATCTTTTCGACATCGTTATGAATAGGTCAACATCTTTATTACATTTTAATGTTGACGGTTCTGGCATGGATACCAGGTCAGACTGGGTCGATGTGGTGTAGCAGATTTAAATGGTATGATGACGCTTATCATCGTTCAACTGAAGCCAAGGTCTCAATTTCGCTGTCAGGCATCGCAGTATATATATGACAACAGCCTTAACGATGATGAGACACAAATTATTGTGTTACAATAATCAGGATCTTAATTTTGTTGAAGCAACTAAGACTTTAAAGCTTTTGAGGCAGACAACCTCGGGTCACGACAATCAATATGTTCATGAGGAAGACGTCGTTGCGCCACGAAAAGGAAGATTTTAAATCTGTTAAGGCAAGTGTATCTGTGTCATCAAAACCAATAGCGTTATTAAGTTGAGGCAGATATCCTCTCTGTCACCACAACCAACATGTTTGTTCTGTTGATGCTGACACCCTGTTTGTCACCACAAGCAACACCTTTACTCTGTTGAGGCAGATATTTTTTGTCACCACAAACGACATCTTTATTCTCTTGAGTCAGTTATCCGTTCCGTCAAAACAAGCAACATTTTTATTCTGTTGAGTTCTTACTGGCATTATAACTAATATCTTATAAGTCCAGTGAAGCAGGGCATTTCAACCAATATCTCAGCTCTGCTGAGGGTTGGATCGTTGTACTACAGAGGCAAAGCTGTCAGTGTAGCAGTGAATTTTTATCATTTTGTTGTAATACGTTTAAATACTGCTGACAAAGGAGCCGTTTTGATGCAGAAACTAAGATACAAAGATATTATGTGAAATATAATAATGGACATTATCCTTTAAAGGAGGTTAGGAAATTTATACTAGCTGTAAAAGTGTTTATTACAACAAAGTTTATATTCCGTGATTTACAACCTAACGCATCAAACTGAACTATTTGTGGATTGTCTTGCTTTTTCAATTCTCTCAAAGAGAAAAAAACTTTGGCGTTCGGTCGTGAAATCGTTATGAAATATGAAATGTCGTTATCGCCCAATATGTATTGCTCACCACAGCAGGAGAGTAATCTGTGTCCCATGTGCTGTTTGCGACGCGTGTCCGAGAAGTCATCATTTGTGCTAAATTATCGTGTTAAAACGATTAAAACCAGCATGTATTGAGATGAGCTGGATGGGATGCATTTTTGACCCCGTCACAAACTGAGGAAGTATAATTACTAAGCCTCCGCAAACTGTGCATGAGTTGATTGTCAGTGGGGAATATTTGTCTCGGCTGAGCAGTAAATATGTCTATGTTGTCCAACACTTGCGGTGACACGCTATAGCTGTTATAGCTGAAGACATAAAATCTATGTATGTGTGCCCTACACTACGCTGCATGTCCCAACAGACATGCATACAGCTATATGTCTGGCGTTTTCATCTTCATCTGTACATCATCATTGACGCATGAATGTGGGTTTTTGTTAATTTTAGGTTTATCTTATGCAAGAAGGCCATGTCCTTTGTTGGCCGAGTGAGCTATGGCGGTTCCCTCGAGCTTACAAATCATTGGTCATTCCAGTTCATGTCCGAATAGCACAACCGCTTGCGACGTTTTGAATCTGTTTGTCCTACAACCATTTATAACTCGATCTCTTCCTAACAAGTGAAGAAAAAAAAAGACAGCCGCGTGAGTGAGCGATAAAGTTATTTGCAATAATCTAAAATAACCGACAAACCACTGTGTTAATGCAACACGTCCAACAATTAAACGACATAGCAATTGTCCTTCACAAACTATACCTTCCGGAAAAAGTAACTGATGTTTTTCTTTTCTGAAAATATGTTTGTCAAGTTTTCTGAAGTGCCATTCCACTCTTTATACATATATATCATATCAATTAGTTTAAATAAATCCATATGTACAAGCTGTTGTGAGGTATAGATTTTTCTGACTCGTTTAGGATATATACTTAGTTATTATCGTAAGTGCCGAAGGCCGACTTTATAAATGTACCAGTATCCCTTAACACGTGTATGTGTAGACCATGTATTATAATGATATGGGCCTATGTGTCCTGCATAAATATAAGGGGAGGGAGGGGGGGTTGATAAAACTGTATATTTAATGATATTTGCCTGCACTGATATTTTGGTTTAACATTTCAGATTTTGGATATACAGACTACGGTTTTAAAAGAGCTAAATGTCAAGTCAGATGTCGAGAAAGGATATAGGATTTGCAGATGTTTTAGCAAACAGCATTTACATGAATGTGATCATGTGATATCTCTGTGAACTCACGTTAGCAAGGTGTCCATGGTTGTAAACTTATCAAGGAAGGTCGGTTTATGTACCATGTGCATATTTGACAGACAGGTTATGTGTCATTCAAATTTCATGGTAAAAAATTCGCCATGTATGATCAGTGTGACAAACTGATCAGCCACGATCATCCATTCACAGCAAAATAAAAGTCAAGCAAAAAAGATATGAGAGTTTCATTTGCACGCAATTGTGTGCGTAAGAGTTAAACTACATTTAGATGTTAAGATACAATTCGATGTCAAACGGCCAGATATAATACATATAGTATAATAACAGCCACAGGTGGTAGCATCGATGTATGCGAGAATGGTAGAATTGTTAATATGTAAAACTTCAGACAGCCACTTTTGTGTATTATGCAGCATATATAATGGTAAAGCCAGTGCGATACAGCGTACATATGTATTGTAATGATGAGCCAGGCTTTAAGGAGAGTGGAATGTTAATGGAACTAACGAAAATGCTGTTAAAGCTAATGTATCTCTGTCTCTCTCATATGAAAACCGTATATACATGCAAATATATATATATATATATATATATATATATATATATGTACTGTACTGTTATATACTATGTACTGTACTGTTGGCAGCTGGTCCCCTTTCCGATGGCCATGCTTGCATCATATACCAACATCACGTTGAATGCCCAGGGAATCAAACTCCACGTCAAAACCTTATATTCACTGGATGGATGTATGCATTTAAATGTATGTGGTTATATACAACTATAAATTGACTCTTTGATGTAGTGTTATTAGTTGAAGCAGGATACATATAGCGAATATCGACAGTTCCTCTGTTCTTTGGAGTGTTGCATGCGTTCTGTCGTTTTGACGCCTGTGATGTGAATAGTTTGACGGACATAAAATACCCCGTCTTGTTAAACACCATTCCTTTCATTACTTGTCGCATATATTATTTTTCCTTCTTTGTGACCCAAACGTGCAGATCAAACGGGACCCATGCTCGTGCTTGAAGCTTGCACGTTAACTTAGAAACGCAATAAACTGTCTGGTAGCTAGATGTCCCCTCTACATCAAACCATTGGCATCAACGTTGAATTTCGTTTGTCTCCTGTTCCGTAATTATCGACTCAATTTGTCTCTATTATCTTTTCATTACGGATCGCGCTGGTTATATTCCAGGCAATTATAGAGATACCATATCATATTTCTGTTTCTAACCGTCAACCAGTTTCAGTGATGATTTCTGTCAATTCATCAGCAGGTTTGCAGGAATTCGTTTTATATCAAGGCTACATGCACATATCTGAGTGATCTGCATGTATGACTTCGTTTATCTCATCTGATATTAAACTGCTCGTGTCAGTGACACTCACAAATAAACGACGGCAAACTGACAAAAACCTTACAAAATATTGTATTGACTTCAGTAGAGCTTAGTGGCACTTCGAATTATATATATGTTAATATTGATTGAAACTCATTACCTGACATGACATCACACAGGGCTTGTTTCTGTTACATCTGCGGGTCATATCAGTATTTTAACTTCAGTTATGTATGGTTATATCCGTGCATTTCAACACTGCCCTGACTGTGCGTCAAATCTGACATTCGTATGTCACTCGTAGAACATGAAGGGGTGTTCCATGCTGATAATCGTAAGATCCATCTCCATAACAACCTATAATACCGGTATCTAAATAGGTTAAGGAAGAAATAATATATAGGCTAAATAGTAAATAAAGCTAATAAAACGCAAGAGAGAAGTAATAAACATTACGCATGTGCGTTCATGCGCACAAAGAGTGGAAAATTATTCGCCCCTACACCAAATGTCCTATACACCGATGTACGCTCGCTCCAGAGAAAACTTGCAAAACTCAATCGGCTTCTACCCGCGTAGTCATGTAAAAATTTGAAAGGTAAGATACGTCTTCTTTAATCACAAACCTGCCCTCAGGGACAATTCACGAAGATTCCAGCAAGAGATTCTTTTAGGAAAATTCACGCCAGTAAATGTGTCAGTGGGGTAAAAGTGTGAAAATTGAAATAAGAGTGTAAAAACCTGCTACCTTATGTGAACACAGGAACACTGTGGAAATGAGAGTTAGTGCAAAAGTCGATTTGTTGTAATTCATTCATGGATGCTGTAACAAAAGAAAAAAATTGACTAGATTATCACTGGGCCGAAGAATGCGTTTTTCTAATGAAGTTTTTCGAAAAATTAATGTTTATGCCACCGCGGCTTTTTTTGAGTTTTATAATCACTGCAGCGTTACAATCACATGCAATAAATCTGATCATACTGGCATTAGTTGTAAAAGTTTTGCTGAACTGAATTGAAGACGATTCATTCGCCGCTCGAACCTGCTTTGTGTATCACGCATTCTTTGCCCTTTTTTTCCATGTTAACCTTGTTTAGACACATGTATACGCAAGCAGCACCCACCTCACTGATTCTACACGTCATACAAATCTGGTTAAAATGGACTGCAGTTTGCTGCATGGGCGTTACGGGTGTGGGGGCGCAGAGGTCACGCTGTTTTGGAGGTCATTGAGCAGGTTGTAGGTCTACCTCCAGGTCTTAGATAGGGGTGTGACAGTGTTCGTCCAGTGTGGGACTTTCCCAGGGAGAAAAGAGAATGAGCGCGCATCGGCAATACTTTGGCCGCTGTCTTACTACTGGAAACAGGTTTTTCTTTCTCTTATGCTTTGCGGTATCTTTCATGGTATTTGGTGCAGCTATGATGAGACATTACGAGCTCCCTTTGGAAGAAATGGAGATTCTTAAACTCCAAGCCGTTCGTGTAAACTTCGTCAGAAGTGTCCAAACTTGTGTCTCAGGTGAGAAAAGTTAAACGATTAATGCAGCTTGATGTCAGAATTAATTCCTAACGGACGACTTACAATCTTTCGTATATAGGTTAATTATCCATGTGTGCTTGCTGCGCTGTTCATACGTATGTTTTAATACTATTCCGTTGAGCTTCGTTTTTTATTCATATTATAAAATGATGCTTAGCTGCAAAACCTTTGTTGATTTGAGTTGAAATGAGGGTGTTATGCATCGGTATTGGCAAAACATTTTTGTTAAATAGAAAGCAGACCTTCTTCACTTAAAACACCTTTAGGCTCTTTATACTACCCATTTCACTGTTGAAATGTCAACAGAGTGCAAGCGATCTGTAAAATGCTTGTTCATCCAAGTCCATCTGATTCTGTGGCATTTCCAGGCCATCAGGTCAAAATGAGCGCTTATGACTTAAGCGAGACGCCTAGTTTATACATAGTCAAAGACGTCAAGCTATAGATAGGCTTGTGTTAACATTACCATTATATCGTATGTTCAAATTGTTCTGTTAAAAATGAGACGATAAGCCTTTTAATCGCGCCACATGTTGAAAGTGGAGTTCATAAAATGTTTTGTGGGATGGGTTCATCTTTTTTAATGGACAGTAGATGTAATCGGTGAGTAGTGCGTTTATCACCGGTCGTGCATTCGCTGTGCCGAAACCATGTGGGCAGAGTTAATAATGCAACAACCATTTCTATATTACAGGGCCTATGCTCTAACGGTAGATTCAGTCCAACGCGTTCCTATACACTAAGGTTAGGTTCAGTCATACGTGTCCATACACTGATAGCAAATCAGGACCTGGTTTCTACGACCATTATGTTCTTTATTACGTAACGTACTGAGAAAAGATCTTAAGCAGTCCCGCGTGACATGAAGATTACGTCACTCGCACATGTACAGATTACGTCAACAATACCTGCCATGTGGGTCAACCACGGCCGTCCAGTGAACGCAAACAAGCGCATGCATGTCTAAACCAGTTGCAAACTTTACCACAATCATGTTAACGTTATCGGCTGTAAACTTAACTCAAACCTGGGGCGTGTTGGAATTGCTGTTCTTGCATCGACCTCACAGGAGAGCAGGGTTTCGAATGCCAAAACATAACACGAGATCGCGAACGAGATTTTCATTCCCCTTTCTGCGTGGACATTCCGTCCACATTTACTCTCAAGACACTTACATTGTGAAATTTACGAAACCACCGCCCCTCGTTAGATACCTAACAAACACCCTTTTTTAAAACCGCTGCCAAACCAACGAGAGCTGCATTCCTGCACGTGACCTCGTTGATCAAGGACAAGAGAGATCCCCTCGGACAACCGTTAGTAGAACGTAAAATGCCTGTACATAACAAATATCCCGATATGTCAGTTAGAAAAACACATTTTTGTATCGTACATGAGCATCCTGGCATCATTAGATGTAGAGTCCTAGCCTGAATCAGATCTACGCCACGCCTCTCAAGTACATCACAACTAAATGTATGTCTTAATTTGCATAATTACATGTGTATCGGTTGTGATACAACAGTTAGTCACCACAGATGGCGTTATAAACATACGCGAGAAGTGTTTCAACTACCTCGTCTCTGTTTGTTTGACCTGCTCTGTGGTGTCAGCCGATGGTACTGAAACAGATAAAATCCGCCATACAGTGCGCAAGCGTTTCAGTCTTTGTCACATCAGCCTCGCGCTCGCTGAGGTGAATTAACGCCGTTCTTCACCCCAAGCCTTCACTGAAGATGACATTTGTGACAGTCAATCATCCTGAATTCTAAACGCGATGGCTTCAGTGAACGACGGGTTTTAAAAAGTGGACATTACACAAAAAGAAAAAAGAAAAAATCTATTTCTCGCTTTTCACCACGGCATAATCAGGCTTGCTGTTAAATTGTACGATTGTGGTTTGTGAGGTTTGGCTGTTGTTGATATCGTAGGTAGTAGTTATACAGATTTTGCAATGGCCGGGAAGCCTCACTCAGGGAAGTCTGTGAGTCAGATGGACCGACAGGTACGGCTTTATGTTCTTATCGTCTGCTATCTCGGCTATATGAGTTGTGGAGCTTGGATTTTCAAGTTTGTGGAAGAGCCACTACTTGATCAAGAGGTCGTTCTTCTCCAGGAAGCACGTGGGAGGTTTAGTGTCGCTGTCCAGGAATGTGTGACAGGTATGCAAAGTTTGTTCTACCAAATTTACGTGCATATTTTTTTATCAAATTCTGCTTAAGCCGTGGTACTAGATGGGGGAGGTAAGGATGTGTGTAAGTTGCTGCTATTAAAACGTTAACTGAGGAAAATTGGAAAACCTTTACGCGCAAAAGTAATCCAGGTATAAGCCCTGTAGTTTTTTGTTCCCTTCAGCCTTTCAGTTACGTTTTGTAAGCCGCTCGGTAACGCACAACCCATTCATTACAAGTGAGCAAGTTTGAGGCTGTCGGTTAAATGAAGGCAAGCATCACATAATGCGGAATTTGTGAAATTCTCTATTTCACTATACAAATTTTATATCACCACTGCAAATATTACGCGATCTTAAATGCCAAAGTTTTAGTTATTCCTCTTTGCTTGTTTATTTGTGTCGTGATACAGCTGTGCAGGCGAATATGGACGAGTGGAACATATTTTCATAATTATGTCGGTTGCAAGAGGGTTGAAGGTTGTAGTAGTTCTATAATACCTTGATTAATTTGCTTTGCAGCGTGGTGCATTTATGCTTTTAGGCGAGATTATTAGGCGTATGTAGGCTACAGCTGTAATTCTCTAATTAACGAGTTATTTTACCCCCAAACACAACAATAGGAGGAGAAGGTCTTTCACCTTGCTTGTCGAAACGGTTCTCGAAAGAAACAATTAAACGTCTTTTGTTTAGTAACAGGAGCTAGGATGGGCAAGACTACAATATGTCACCTTGGTTTGACATCTCGTAGGGATTTTACGGAAATTTGAATCTTTACCGGATATTAAAGGAAAGCTCACCAGATTGAAGACATGCAATTATTAAAATAATCAAAATACCATAACTGAAGACCAAGATTTTTCAAAAATCTTACCGGCTATCTGAACGTCTTATGACTCTAATTACAATGTGCGAATCAAACCAGACTACGTCTTTAAACTGGTACAAATCGATGTCTGGTGGATAGCAGTTCGTAACTGTACTTTGCGCTTTAAAACACATCTTACTTTTTTGTCTCATACTGAACTGATGCTAACCCAGTCAGTCAGGACTATTTAATATGTAGAGCACTGGACAGCAGCATAAGTCGTCCGGCAAGAAATTTTCTCTTTTCATCCTACAAGGTACTCTTATAGTTGAAGAGAGAAACGCAAAATAAAATCAAAACGAAAAGACATGTGGGAACAATTTTTCGAACCGTCAGCACGCACCCTATCTGCGATCCAGTATGAAACATGGCAGACGTCGGTTGGACATCTGGATTCAAAGACGTCAGCGGTTGGATTATTGGTAGAGAGCAGATGGCCAGGCTGGTAGTGAAGACTAAGAGCTTAAAGAATAGAAGGTGTCAAATTATTTATACTGTGAATGCATACTGTGTGTATTGTCTGTACCCGACGTATTTGCAGGATACAAATACATATCTTGATTATATGACTCATATTACAATAGGTAGCATTTTTAACAGGTTTCTTAGAGAAAGTTTGTATCCTTTGACAAAGAGAAAGTTCTTAGGAGACATATGGTTAAATCGACAATCTCGTTGTAACATATGCAGAGGGTATCAAGGTGCCATATTTCACCAGTTACGTATGACCATTTGCCAACTATTACACGGTCTCCGCTGCTCTTGTTTCAAGTTACTGTCTACGCTGTTGTGTTTTATATTCAAGTCACCGATCGACCCTCGATCTAACAGACTTCGACTGAAAGCTAAGGATTATGTATGGAGAATAAATGTATCCTATAGTGCTGGCCGCGCCCTTTTCAGACATCACTACGTTATCTATACGGGTTTTCCCAAATATCGAATTTGTCATTGCCGTTTACGTGCAGCGCTGCACACGCGGTAAAATCAGTCCAATTAATATGCTGAACAAATAAATCACGGCCATGAGGCCAAAACTGTCCGCGCTGTTGACGCAAACGAATGTGGATATGACTGGAAAAACAGTTAGTTCCAATAGGATTTGTTTATTCGCTCTCTTTTACAGTCTCATGTGACATTCACACTCAGTGGTGCTGATTTGCCATTATAGTCTGATTAAGCGTCAATGGTTTTGTCACACATTTTCCGAAATGTACTTGTGGAACTGTACAGATCGCTAAAATCGGCGGTCTGATTCTCCTATTCTAAATCTGACAATGTATGCAGAGAGCCGTGGTCTTGTGATTAGAGGCGCTTGCCTTTCAGTCGCCAGGACACACGAAGTACTGGTTCAAATTCAGCCTTGGGCAGGGAGTTTGTATAGGTTCCCCCGGCCTAACTGCTTGTGGGGCCTTGTTGACAGTAAGTGGTCGACCGCGCTCTTGAGGGCATTAGCCAGTCTCGAGTGGTCGACCAATATGGCTTGCATATCTGTATTTCAGACGTGGGACAAATTGATAGTTTACGCATTCCGGGCACTCCTGTTTCCTCCGTCCATAAATCTTACCAAATAAATAAATCTCGGACACTACCTACATGAACAGTGCCTACAGGTTAACGTGACCAGGTCTGACCTTGAACTTCCATGTGACGACCGGATCGGTTTTAAAATCACTCGGAGCATCTCGACTGTGTTTCAGGCTGGAATTAATAACGTACGACCGACTAGAGCGTTTTTGTGTTTAAGAAAACGAGATGAAACACCCAGTGGTTTCTTTAATTCAATGGAATAAAGCGTCTATCAGTTGCAAACTCACTTGCTCTGTCATACTAAGGATAGAATGAATGATTATGGCTTAACGCCACATCGGCAATGTTTAAACCATATCGTGGCTAACTAAGAATAGAAGTCAGTTTACGTCGCCTATTTTCACCGGTCCTTTGTCGCCCACTCACTGAGAAATTGGACACTAATTTCCTGAATGTCCATCTTCATACGAGCCAAGCTCCTTACCATTAATTCGTTTTCCCATGCATTATATTCAGGCGCCTTGTCTTAGAGACATGACACAGGAAGCTGGTTGAGGAGCCCACCTCTCCTGCTGTGTGTAATAAAGACATCGTTATTTTAAGTACAGTCATTTTACCTCATAGCTAAAGTTCCAAGATGCCATGAGGGTCTGATAGAAACTACGCATTAATCAAAGTTCACCTCTGTCGTTAAGTATGGCGTTAACTAATGATAACCCAGACAGTCTTTATGTCGACTTCTGCTTGTAGAGGGAATAGGTTACCATGAAACACACATCCCTCTGGATTTAGAGCTTAACTGACGGCTGTCTCTTACAAGATAACTTTTTACTTTTGTGCTCTGAAATTAGTTGTCTGATTCTTGATAGTTTATGTCATTTTGTTACAAAAGGTTGCTCTTTTGGATATCAATTATCTCTGAACAGAATAAGTTTGCACATGTGTGCAGCCGTCATTAACTCTTCCGTTAAATTCGCTAAATATATTTTCGTCGACCTAACGGATTATAAGCCCTTCCTTAATCTATTGCCGATTATGGATTAAGTCAATATCAAGGATCGATCAATTCATTAGATCAAAATCAGTCATCATTCTAGAGACGAAATTAACTGAAGATTTTTTTCTTAATGTTGATGTTTTAAAATACATAATAATACCGATGTAAAAGTGGTTGTCGACTTGAATATGTCAATCTATATATGAGTCACGAACACTCATTGTAATGCATATATAAGAAACTTTATATAGGCATGTTTTATGCGCTTCTGTAACTAGACTACTGACAATATGCCACACTTTTTACCCCCTTTTCTGCAAATATTGCGCAGCATTTGACCACATAATGATATATAAATAAGATGGCTGGGTCCAGTGGCATAGATTGAACTAGTAGGCTACCACACAGCTCACTCCACCGCAGCGCAGATATCCACTAACGCCATTTGTAACAGCTGGTCCCATCGGCGACTGTTACAGTTAGTGGACAATGGTGACAGCTGCAGGCAGAGTCATTTTATCTAAGATCGAATTCCTTAGTTTTGGATTATGCTGATGTAAAGATTTTGAAAATATTGGTGAGGTGGGGCGGGGTGGGGAGGGGGGGAGAGGAAAATGGAAAAATTGAAGGCAACATTCGAATTGTACATATTGAACTTTATTACCACATGCACATTGCGTGTGCTTTTAAATAATTAAGTGAAAGAGGGCCATTCGGAGTTTAATGATGGCAACTAAAGGTGCCATGAAAATCAATGCCGCTAACCGCCATGCAATCTCACAAAGCCCGAGAAGGTGTCTCCAGATGTCACCGCGATGAAGTTGTAAGCATATATGACACGGACTTTCCTGAGCTGGTTTTTACGGGGAGTGTAATGGTTTCATGGCACGCACGAATTTCAGCTTGTTCTCCGCGTTTTGAGGAGAAGTCCTGGTACACCTCCGAAAGGGATTATGCCTTTGAAAATGGAATTGTTTTTCTTTCGATAGATTAAATCGCTTCTGGCTCCGTCCAGAGAGATGCATATTACCGGAACTCTTATACATAAACCACCTGACTTGTCATTCTGGTTTAGCTTCAACACAGATTCAATGGCCATATATAAAATAAATTCATAAATATGAAAACTCCAGTAAAACCACGACATTGACGACAATTTGACGTTTAGCAAATAGCTACGCGTATAACCGGTGAAATCCAGCCTCTTGTCAATTTACCTTAGTTAGGTTTTCAATCCAACTGTTTTCCTCTCTGGCCGTACGTGGGAAGATCTGCCAACACCTTGCGGATGGTCGTGGGTTTCCCCCGGGCTCTGCCGGGTTTCCTCCCACCATAATGCTGGTCGCCGTCGTATAAGTGAAATATTCTTGAGTACAGCGTAAAACACGAATCAAATAAATAAATAAATCCAACTGTTCATGAAAGTACTAAATAGATGCAATTTATATGTCGCCCCGCTCTATTTGCACCTTGATTTAAGCAGTATTAGCCAAACAATGCTGTGACGTAATTTACAATTTATTACACGTTAGTGATCTAGAATTAGACGTGTGATGAACTTAAAGTAGACCTATAAAAAACTTGTATTAGACTTATGAAGAACTTCTGTTTGCCAAGGTAGAAAAACTAGGTTTTTGTGGAATTATGCAATGCTTAACAATTTTCTGCGAAGGCTGTAGGCAGAAGTTATTAGACCGATGCTCACTACATAGTTATAAAATTCTGCTTCCATATAAAACATCTATTCCTCACGATTCAATGTGCTATAATGTTTATGCATCCAAAAATTGATTTATGATATTGTCCAGACGTTGATTTAACATGGTGACCTCAAGATTTTGCCCAGATGTTGATTTAACATATGTCCGGACGATTTTGACTAGATGTTGATTTAAGAATATGACCGGACGATATTGTCCAGACGTTGGTTTAACATGTGACCTGACGATATTATCCAAATGTAAATTTAACCTGTGACCTCAGGATATAGCCCAGATGTTGATTTAATATGCGACCCAACGATATTGTCAAGGTGTTGATTTAACATACGACCTGACGATAGTTTTGATCAGGTGACCCCGACCACATCGCCGTTCCTATCCTATGCTACCAGCGAACCACATGTGAATATTTACTCAACGGAAGAGTTGGCCGGGGGGGGGGGGGACACACACTTTGCCATGTAATTTTCTAACCTTCTGACGTGTCGCAGGCGAACCAATGGACGCCTGATTCGAGCGCGTGACCTAGATCTTCTTTGTCTGTATGATGTATGATAGGCCGTTAGAAATGTGCTGTGATAGTACATTTCTGTGTATACGCGAATGTTTATAATCAATGACAAAAGTTTTGGTACATCTCTTTGTTATTAATAATTCAATCATACGTAGCCCCGGGCAATGGCATTGTAAGTTATATAATTTATAACGGTGCTAATATTTATGAAACTATCTTTTATATACAATGACGTTGACATTGTATATAAAGCCAAACTGCTTGCACACTGCTGCGCAGAGGTTAACTGAACAATGAATTATCTACCATACTTTTGAAAGCGGTGCTGCTGACCTACATCGCAATATAAGGTCATTGACCTTCATATATATTGTACTTCTATCCAAACAACACCTGTCTCTGATAAACACGTGGTGTTTACTCGGTTTGGTCAACATGCAAAGCGAGAGTTCGAAGCTAGAGGGTGCTAATATAGAGATTACACATCATGGTGTGGTAAGCCATGTAATAAAAGCTAATTTTATGTCCGCACCAGATCGTGAGATTAACGTTCTCACGCAAAAGTCTGTCAACAGTTTCTTAAGTATGTTCCTCTACATCTCAACAGTAACGATTATTTGGAACGTTAATCATCATATTCTTGAGGGATATCTATCCCATTTCCTCTGGCAAACTCCAAATATTCAAATATTTTTGTGCTCATCTTCTTTGCAGACGGGTTTTATTCCCAACTGGGATCGCCCTGGCTCTTGTATGATCCGGTGGGCATGTTACATGTATTTTTTTGTACATTTACGTCCTGTAATATTAGCTATTATTGGCGCTGGCTTTAAAAAACCAATGGTTGCTCAGTTTTTCTTATGGTTTTCACACAGTTAAGAGAATGAGTACTTTATGTAAAACTAAACGGGAACTGTTCCATTCAATGACTGTGGCTCCGATGCCGCGTTTTGTCCAAGAAAATCAGAACACTTAGATGTGCAACAATATGGAGCCGTGTTTCCCGTGCGTTCAGTCCTTTCGGACGTATTAGTCTGGTGAAAGAAAAAACGCGGTATCCCAGTGCCATTATATTTTCTGCTCGATTTGCATCCATCCTCATGGAGGGTGTCCTCTAGAAGCTTACCATGTTCCATCTGCGTTAGCTCGCTTATGTTCTGTATGCAATCATAAATCCGTGTCCTTCATCAAAAGTCAGTGAAGCTCTTGACGGAATGACGCCATTGTATAATGGCGAAATATGCCTGGAGTTCGCGGACTTAAACTTCTATTAAGAATCCAATATACAGAGCAGCGCTTAATCAACATAAATCAGTTGAATGATATACCGAATTCTTCAACAGCTGACCACTCTCAGAACTCTTATGTCCATGGAAGGCTGTAAGTCTAGTCCGAACTTGCTCAGTACACTTAATTGTATAGCAAATAAAGTAGACGCGGATGGGTACTAGTATTTACCGTAATTGAGTCTCCCAGGCCTTAAGATTAGTACTGTAGAAAACGGTGTGTCTTGTGGTGGACGACTTATATTCTCTGATTGATCTAGTCGGTTTAGGACTTGCTGGGTCATATTCTCTTCTGGGCGTCCCTCGTCAGTCACAGGTGGTGCAGTAGATCGTTAAGGTTGTCACGGTGTCTGAAGACCCGATGTTGAATAGCTCGCCGATATTGATCCTTCATGCCATCCAAACTATGTACGATTAGATATATTGCTGGAATACCCTTTCTGAACGTCCCGTTTAATTCCATTTCCGCCAGCTAAATGTGGATTGCTTAAATTAGCGTATACACCTTGAGTTACTCAAAATGGCATGATTTTATGGATGTCTCGCGGTGACGAAAGACAGGATGCTTAGTAAGCCATAGTGGGAGAAAGGAAATTGTTTTAGAAAGTAAAAACATGCTTACTCTTCACACAGGTTAGTGAAAACTAATTGGTCCCTAATTGCCATATGATATGTTTATTGATATAAACATATCACATTTTTGTGGTGTAAATTGTCTGACGGATGAGACAGATAAACTTGTAGATGTAAAGTATGGGTATAATGTTTGTATGTATAAAGTATGCTATAATGTCTAGTATCAAGTAATGTTCTTGTCAACGTTTCCTTCGAAAATGTTTAAGCGCCCTTTAGTATTAGAGGTATGTTCCTTACCAACATTAATAGACTACATTCACCGTCACCCACATGCTGATACCTTCTGACTCCTGAATCCTGTTCATTGCCTATCTCATCTTTTGTCTTTTGCAATCAAAAAAATTTGTTGAGTTTAAAATCGCTACTAAAAACTATCGTGTTAAGGTTATGCATTGGGATGTGCAAAACCCTGCGCAAAGAAATTACTGAGAATTTGCGATCGAAGACAGGGTTTTTTTCAAGTGACAAAGGATGCAGGAAGGCGCAAGCCATTCGTCGTGTAGAGTTTGACAAGTTATCGCATTAAGGCTAATACCATTTTTTAAACTGCAAACGCTTTTTGGTTGATTCTTAGAGATTATAAAATTCCAAGCTGGGATGGCCGGTAATTCAAGTCTCAATAAAAAAGCAATAAGCTAATGCTAGTTTGCCAGCAAAGCTGACCTTGGCTGTGTGCTGGAAATTGTTTAATGATTATTTGGGATTTCCTGAGTGCATTGTCTTCTAAATTGCTTGGTGTAATTTGTCAAAACATATAGCAGCAGTCTGAAAATGATATTTTGCCTCTGTTAAAGACATAAAGGCTTTAATTATGAAAGTGGACAATAAAATAAAGTCCTTTTCAGATAGTATGGAATAAACATAACATTTATGCATTATTTTATCCTAAAACACCAATGTCTTTCAACAGTCATCAGCTAAAGTGAACTCTCGATCATTGTTAGCCTTCATCATGGATATGTGTCCTTAACAGATGTCTTTCGTTTATGTTATCCGCAATCCAGATTATCTGTTTGCACATGCATTGTCCATGTTTGCACCAAAAGATATTTTGATTGCATGGCTCTAGCTCAAAGTAAACGTAGAAAGGGGGGTAAAAATGAGAAAAGTATGGATTTTGCGTAGCTTTTAAATGGTAGCAGCCACACATGTATGATATAGCGCTCAATGGAAAACATCAGCGAATAGGCGTTTTCTCAGATCGCCCTGAGGCAAACTTTCATTCTTTGTGTGTCAGATTAGAAACCTTTAAATCAACACTGAATGTTTCATTAGCGGTGGAAATGAAAAGGTGCATGGACATTTTGGAATTTATCCTGTGGAAAGCTTATGCCTTTGGGCAAACAACGCATGCGCCGTGGCGTTCCCTGGTGTATTTTATCTCATGCAGCAGAGTTGAGTAATTATCGACCCAGCCTGTGAGCAAAGGAAAAAGAAACGGCCAATCCACATTATTTTTAGTCTGAACTTCTGCTTTTGCCATTTTCTTTGGCGCTGAGCAAGATGAATTGCTGTGGTATACGACAAAGGATGAATTGTTCGCGTTTCTAAAGTTTTCTTGTTTCGAGTATATACATTTGATGTTGAACGGCAATGCCCATAAGTCGTGTTTTCGAATCTAATTCTCCCTAGTGTACCTGCCGCATTATGCCCCAGGATTTGTCAGGTACCTTGTCAATCAATAGCGTTTTTTTTTCTTCTGGTTCAGTCCGGCTTGCCACAAACACGCAAACTAACCGCCTTCATAAAAGTAAAACAGTTCTTGAGTAGGCGCTCAACTCTAATCAAATAAGAAAATAAGCGAGAAAAGAATTGGATAAACCCTTTTGTAGGATATTACATGAAGATAGTGCATGCAAGATTTCAGTTTACGGGGTTACCTGGTTTAAGAGAAATAAGCGAAACCATGCGGAAAAACTTCCAAAAATAAAAGCGTATTTAAACATTATTAATAATCCATGTGAATCTGTATTAGTGAGTCTTAGCATTAAACATAAAGGGTAAATATAAATGCAAAACTTTCTCTGTCCTTAGCCCCAGAACACACTGGAAGTGAGAAAAGCGCAGGTGCAGAGTCGTATGAAAACCATTGTAGTTTGTGACAACTGGGACGTAGCCAGATATAATTAGCACTCTTTGTTTGCAGCGTACATTCAGTAAACAGGACAGATATCATTCTGATAGTCGGATCTCTATGGCATAACCGGTCCCTGTAGTGATATGTCGTTTAACACATGTTTAAATAAAACCTATCCCAAACCGTCTGCCTTTTTTCCAATCGCATACTGACTTCTGTATAGTGTGGGCAAGTAAGAAGACGGCTTCATCACTTCATTTCACATCATTTCACGCAATGTTCCTGAAACGGCCATTAACGTGGGTCATCGGGCACGTTGCATGTAGGCTATACTTCGTATCTAGTTAGTGATGTTTATTCCTTGACCAAATCAAGGAGGGGTTGACTTTGGTCAGACTGAACAAACCCAGGAGTGGTTCACTTTGGTCAGACTGAACAAACCAAGGAGTGGTTGACTTGGTCAGACTGAACAAATCAAGGAGTGGTTGACTTGGTCAGACTGAACAAACCAAGGAGTGATTCACTTTGGTCAGACTGAACAAATCAAGGAGTGGTTGACTTGGTCAGACTGAACAAATCAAGGAGTGGTTGACTTTGGTCAGACTGAACAAATCAAGGAGTGGTTTACTTGGTCAGACTGAACAAATCAAGGAGTGGTTTACTTGGTCAGACTGAACAAACCAAGGAGTGATTCACTTTGGTCAGACTGAACAAATCAAGGAGTGGTTGACTTTGGTCAGACTGAACAAATCAAGGAGTGGTTGACTTTGGTCAGACTGAACAAACCAAGGAGTGGTTTACTTGGTCAGACTGAACAAATCAAGGAGTGGTTTACTTGGTCAGACTGAACAAATCAAGGAGTGGTTTACTTGGTCAGACTGAACAAATCAAGGAGTGGTTGACTTGGTCAGACTGAACAAATCAAGGAGTGGTTTACTTGGTCAGACTGAACAAACCAAGGAGTGATTCACTTTGGTCAGACTGAACAAATCAAGGAGTGATTCACTTTGGTCAGACTGAACAAATCAAGGAGTGATTCACTTTGGTCAGACTGAACAAATCAAGGAGTGGTTGACTTTGGTCAGACTGAGCCTGTATGTATCGACTCAATAGTATGATGGATTTTTATCCCCCATTGACGCACTCAGTTAAATGCAAAGATAGTAAAAATTTTTATAGACGGACTAAAGTAGCATCGGATTTGACTTGATCATGAATACGCATCGACCATTGTCCTGACGCTAGATCCGACATCCCCTCTCCACTTTGTGAGAACCTGTCTGGCTTATCACAGGCCAATGACCATTCCTCACGATTCATTATCCATCTTCTCTCTCTCTTCCCAGAAGTCGTTTCCTTTACTGTCCAGTTAAGGCTGGAATAACTGGCGCACTCAGAAGATATACGGCAGCTATCATACTGCCTACTAGAAACACCCGGCTAATGTTACACTCAGCGCTCAGCTCACGGACCATGGAACAAGGCGAGCCATAATCCGATCCAACCCGAAGCCTTTTTCAGCCATGATGTATGCGTTTGATAAAGCAGGAAAATAGTTTGCTTGGGCTTACCATGGAAAATCAAACGATTAAATATCAAAAGATCATTGCCGACATGGTCGGCTTTTTGTAGATAAGAGGACCTAATGGCTCAGCAAAAGAACGACAGGTCTGGAGATTTTATAAATACCGCCCACCCGGATGCTGCCAGGCTGGAAATATAATTACAGATCTTTAGCAGCCTTAACATGCGCTTGTGTTATCTAGGCTACGTTTGAGTACCTATATATGGATCACAGTGGCGTTTTCCAGCTAAGTAACTAAAAGAGTTATTAAGTGCATGATGTTGTAAATGTCGCGTTTGACAGTCTTATTTATTGCTGTGGCATTTACCAATCAGCTGAGCCCATTTAGTTAATGTGGCCATCGAGACAGGCAAAGTCATCAGCGCCGTTACACTCAGGTGGAAACTTTTGCTGAAGGGAAAGTAAATCATTTAGGTTTGGGGCGTTAAAGTAGACTATTAAATCGGAGAAGATACTCCCATGCTTTGGTTTGTATACGTTCTCCATCTGGGTATAAAATATATTAAAATATCGCGAGCTATACTCGACCCATGTAGCATCGAGAGTGGAATCCATCCTATTCGTTGATGTATTTTTAATGTCTTCGTTGACATAGTGATGTGGGATGTTCGACACACATCCGGCCTTTCCATTCCGGTGGTTGTTTTCAATCCCCTTTGTCACATTGTTGTGTCTGGCATGACACCACGCCCACGGCCATATGTCCAAACAGAAAAGACAAAAAAACCTCTGATAAATTACTCACTGAACTATAGGAGTTCTTGTCTGTATGTCAATGTTTCTCCTCGTACGGGCGGATTACGTAATTATACTGATGTATCAGCGTTGGGAATTCCACACCTTCCGGTGCCATTGTTCTAGGCGATCTTGTATTAAACTACTTGTCGGTTGAAAGCAATTCATCATCAAGGTCTAACATAAGTCATCCAAATCCGCTTTTTGTGCGATTAATGTTTTCATGATTACGCCAAAAGCAAACATATCTTGACGATTGCAACTCTTACAGTCCCAATTCTACGTTACTTTCGAACACATAAATAAAACCATATATCACATGAATAGTTTTTATATTAATGTTTTTGTGTCCTTTAGAAAATTATTTTAACTTCAGGAGGAAAATGTACACAACCAACATCCACATGCCAGGTTGACCCTCACGTGAGATCACGTCACCAGCAGGACATTCACATAGGTTATTTAATACTATTTAAAATGTTGTAGGTCTATCTGAATGTCAAGACTAAATATATCATTTGTCTCTCTGCAGATGAAGAACTGGAGAATTTCATCATTGAAGTGGTCAGGGGAGCTAACCGGGGAGTATCCGCTGTTAGGAACGTGACTATGTCCGAGTCTAACTGGAGCTTCGGACAAGCCATGTTCTTCGCCACAACTATCCTCACTACCATAGGTGGGTGAAAATGTATGGTAGTATATATTTAACGTGCGCCTAAGTGCACAGCAGATATAGGCCAAGAGAAAAGTAGCGTGTATAATACATTGAAGTTTATTTTCTTTTAGTGCAATAATTAAGGCTCATGAATTTAAATTACATGTTAATATATTTAAAATTGGGGTAATTCATAGATTTGGCTTTCACAAGCCTTTCGTAAAACCAAAATAGTTCTGAGAATCTGATTAACCAAATTTTTTTAAAACGTTCCAGAGTGTATGAGAGAAAAGAGAAGATGCGTGCTATAAAAGCCTGCTAAAGCTTTACAGAGGCAATCTGACGTGGAACGAGCTTTAATTAATATTTCACGAAGCCGACTGTTTAACTTTGGTGTAATCAGCCATTACATTAAGGGCAGGCATTTGTTTCCACGGTGAGATTGAAAATCAGGCATTCCAACATTATTTAACTGCCATAAAGCCCTCTCATTCAAGAGAAATTTAGTTCCAACGTGTGACATCAGGGTGGAAAAACTCGCAGGAGTATCGCCAATACCGCTTTTAATAGAGGCACCTTTGCCATTCCGAAGTTCCATTAAAATATTAAGCAATGGACTGGTTTATTTCATGGATGTTTAAAATGCGTGCTGTCCATTGTAATGGAATTTGTTGGTGAATGATGCGTGCCATTTGGCTTTCCCTAACAAGCGTAGGTTTTCTTCACACACCGTTATACGAACTGTTCATCGATCTGTACGCTTCTCACACACAACACAAGCAGCATTTGGGCATGAAAGATTCCTGCAGAGCTCTACTTGAAACATGTGTCACAAAAAACCTATTCTTATTTCTTTGGTATTCCTTGCTCTCCAGTTCGGAACTCCAATTGGAAAATCTTTTGCAGTTTTGTAGTATTCCATTGCTTCGTATTCCGACATCCTTTAATTTGTGCAGCAATGGTGATAGCAATGTGCGCTGTGTTTCTTTTTCAGTTTTAGCGAGATTTTCCTTGTTAGGATGGTATAACGTGCGTTTTGATCAATTTATGCCTGTAAAATTTACGGCTTTTTGATTTGACGTTTTCAATTGAAATAAATAAGGAGTGCACATAGTTTATCACCTCTCTCCTTAATTCTGCATTTATCGATAACGGTTTTCTTTATACTTCTTGCTAATTTTCCTTGTTTTACTTGACAATAAACGTTCTAGCTTGGCTAGCTTTGCTAGCGACACCACCACTACCTCTCCGGATAAGTGTCATACCAGAGTGCTCCAAAATTCTCTTACATGTATCCACGAAATATAGCTCGTGGCTTTAAAATGATATTTAGTTCATAAGTAAGAGCCCAGCTTCTGTCGATTTGTCGATGCTCTAAAAGAAAAAAATCAGAAATCGGAAACAGTTAAATCAGTGTTTTTTCCACCTTTTGTAGAAACGACATTTAAATATGATAATTCAATGTCACAGTATGTATAAATGCACCCGAAACCTCAGACGGTAAACTTATGATTTTATTCTTTTTTTTTTTTTTTTAATTTTTCAGGTTACGGTCGAGTAACGCCCTTGTCTGATGCCGGCAAAGGTTTTTGTATAGTGTATGCTATTATAGGAATACCTCTTACCCTAATCATGTTCACTGCTATAGTGGAGAGGATTATGATACCAGTCACTAAACTACTGGATCTGCTTCTCCGCAAACTAGGCCATTTGTACAAAGTTTTCCATATTCGACTGCTGCATCTCTTCCTAATCTTCGTCATAGTGCTCATTTTCGTGTTCCTCATTCCCGCTGGAATTTACGCTGCTTTAGAACCTACCTGGAATTATCTAGACTCGTTTTACTATTGCTTCATATCCATGACAACCATTGGACTGGGAGATTACATACCTGGAGATAATCCTTATCAACCGTACAGGCCTTTGTACAAGGTGGCCACAACAGGTGAGGAAAATAATCGTGGTTTGCTAAGTAGATGTGCTAAAATTAAATATTATGACATGATGACGTTTTCTACTTCGTCTGTATGACTTTTAGATATCCTTACGGCCTCCATTGCCGAGGGGTTAGAGCACTTGTGCAGCGTAATGATCCAGATGCCTATCGCCAATGCAATCGCTGAGAATTCAAGCTCTGCCTGGTTTTGTTCCACCATAAAGGTGGCCGCCATCGTATAAGAGAAATATTCTTGAGTACGGCGTAAAACACCAATCAGATAAATAATTAAATTTAGATAGCCGTACATACTTTTCCATAGTGATTCTGTTTATTTTATTTATTTATTTGATTGGTGTTTTACACCATACTCACTAATATTTCACTTATACGACCGAGGCCAGCATTATAGTGGAAGGAAACCGGACAGAGCCCGGGGGAAACCCACGACCATCCCCAGGTTGCTGGCAGACCTTCCCACGTACGGGCGGAGAAGAAGCCAGCATGGATTCTTTTTACAAAGGGCCCAGAAACACAGGACAAAAAATGACTGAAATATTGTTGTATGCGCATGTAAGGAAACATATGTTGCAAGGAAACATATGTACGTAGATCTAAGACATGACAAAATGTTAACGTGGGAAGTAATGTTTTCAGATGTTTTGTAACCAGATTGATTCAAATATCCAGCATTTTGTGTGGTTGTTGCGTTTTGGTTTTTGAGTGGTGGTATTCTTTAGCGACCAGTTTTATTATCGTTCACAACTTACAATGCATTCCTAATCGGTGTCATCTGTGTTAACTTCCTGACAGAAGCCTTGTGGCGATCACTTAAAAGGGGTCTTAAAACATTATTTAGAAAATAGGGTCGGTATATCGCATTTTGTCTAGTAGAGTTGAAATGATCCACAGGTCATTCAAACAGCCATAGAGCCCACCATTATTCCAAAAATCAATTTCTCCACCATTATTACAGTCGGGGATACATTGGGTGCTGATTATTTCTCTTGATTCTCTGTTTTATCAGGTTATTTGATATTCGGGTTGATCATGATGATGCTTCTACTTGCGGTTATCTACGAAATACCGGAGCTAAATATAGGTTTTCATTTCTACCTGAAAAACGAAAACGAGGACGACGAAAGAATGCGACTGCGCGCCAGCGATACTTCCGGTCCTAAATACACACAGCAGGTCAACGAAGTGTCGAATGCTGGTTACCCTGGTGACCAGCCATGAAAAGAAAGCCGCCCCCGCTCATATCCAATTGTCATCAGAGCAATGGCTCAAGCGGTTAAAACAGGAAAAGCTCTGTGACCCAGACGAGGATTGGGAAGCTTATACTTGTGGGTTAGGATTCGCATTTCGATTTCAGTTGTCATTGGCAAGATGTCTAGTGCATGGAAGTAGATTTGGGAAAACGTTTTTGGCAGACCATGGCATTAAGGCAAGTCGATTATGAGAACATTTATCCATCCAGAAAAAACACTAGTAACATATTGCCAAAACATTCCTTCTCGTAAATTTGCGTAAATGTCACGTAATTGTTTTTGTCTTATCCTATTGTCGTCTTTAAATTATTTGGTATATATAAGTTTACGTAAAGACGGGCTTTTTCGTCTGTTTTATGCGTACAAATATATAAAACTTCTTGTTTATAGGGCTGCGAAGAACAGGTTGCTCCCTAAATGTCGTTAAAGAGTGGGGACCTTTGACTTTCCATTGACAATGTAGTTATGTGGTATCCATTTTTTAGCTGAATGGGTGTATGCGACAAAAATGCCATGCATGTGGGAAGTCATTTTGTTTTCGGAAGAAAATCACCTGTATATGTTTTGTGTTATTTATATAGATTATGCTGTTTATCATTTCTCAACACAAAGAGATTGTAAGAAGACAAACACATTTATGAAATTGACACAAATGGACAAAAATGGGGATCCTTGCTCTTGTAAATTTGCTTGAGTATAGCTTGTGTTTCGAAAGTTCAGGTATGTGTTCTTTTTTCTTAACGAATTCAAATATTGCCCAGGATATGGACATTAATTCCGTTTACGAGGATGCTCGGTTTGCCTTTACAATCATTATTTCGTTACAGTTCATTCTTCACTGATATTATATACCTCTGTATATACACACGTTGTAGCTAATGAAAGTATCAGTGTTGATGAGCTAAATGAGCAGACGACTGGGCTATGCTGGCACTTGAGTTGTGCTAGAGACTTCACATTCTGTGGTTGAAAACTATATGAAAATTAACACACACAGTAAGATTAATCAATATACGTCCTACATGATGATATGACCAGTCGCTACGTTTCCTGGTTTTTTGTTGTTTTTTTTTTTGCCAACTTTTTGTGTCTTGGTAGCTCATAGATCACATAATATGTAGAATGCGTATGTGACTTGTCTTTGTGTAGTTATGTGTACACATATATGCATGTACGTATACTTACTCTTTGTTGAAAACGGAATGGGTAGTGACCATGTGCAAGATACTTGTATTTCATACTTTAGGCCACATGATCGACACTGAGGGTCATTTACCCCATGCATTCTTGGATGAGATATTCTGGAGATTCACTTGCTACCGATGTTCTCGGGACCTTGGTGAAAAGACACAGTCGATGGTGAAGTCTTACATGGAGTTTACTGGAGACCATTTGCCTGCCACCAATATGA
This sequence comes from Acanthopleura granulata, assembly GCA_016165875.1. Lineage (NCBI taxonomy): Eukaryota > Metazoa > Mollusca > Polyplacophora > Chitonida > Chitonidae > Acanthopleura > Acanthopleura granulata. The sequence continues at coordinate 4,274,433 of JABBOT010000012.1, read as the reverse complement.
CATATTGGTAACAGGCAATGTCACACGTGGAAATGTTCGCCAGTAACTTGCCACTGGTTGTTGGTTTACTCCTGGCGTTCCATTTTCTTCCACCCTCGAAATTGGGCACAATCGTATAAGTAAAAAAAAAATGTTGAGTATATATTGCGTAAAGAACAATTATAAATAAATGACTTAAATTTGTTAAACAACAACAAAAAATATATCGAGTGATAAGCGATCCTTGAATAATGAGTATATATGTGCTTAGAGTACCTTTGAGGGCAAGGCAGGCTGACCTCTAGGTAGTAAAAAATTTTACGCAAAATTGTGACTACATTTATTATTGTTATTTCCTAAAAGAAAAGCATGCCCAATATTAAAGTATATATAAAAGATTGGAACTTTATGTGTTTTGCTAAGCTACTGTAGAATTCCGCTGTATTTATAGTACGTGTGCGTGGCCACGAAAACTTAAACTCGGAGTTACCGGTGTTAAGGCCAGTTCGCGCATGGGATGAACTGCTTACCACCTGAAATATGCATGCATTTAAAAATATCAATATATCCGGCTTAAAGTCGTTATCTAGAAAATCGTCTGATATTTCCACTGCTGTTATTTCACTTAATTTACATTTCGATTTGACTGCAATAATGCCAATGTGGCGTTATGCGATAAGCATTCCTCAGAAGCGTTTGCTTTTTGTGATGCTCAAAATAAAATCGTAACAACGGAGCTGTCTTTATCCAAATAAAGTACGGACACTGTTTTCCGTAGAATATGCATATTATTACGAAAAATTTCATTGACATTTCGATCTTGATTAACACTAAATTACATCCATTTAATCAGCGATTACATCTGCGGAGGCTGTTTAATGAGCTTAATTTAGCGGAAGTTTGCCGAACCAAACGTCTCCATATTTAATATAGCCCATTAATTGATGCTTAAAATTAAAGAACTACATTTTGTAAATTTAGCTCTAATGGTTTATTGCATTGACAATTTTCTGACATTATATATGACTGTGACATCTTAAAGTCAACGGCGCTTAAAAGGCCATCAAGTCATTTAGGGTGCACACAGAAGCCATCCACGTGCCATATTACATGTGGTGTCCAAATCGGCCATGTTAAGTCACTCAACCATCTTATTTATTGTTCATATGTTTCCTCATATTTTAAAAATGAAGTACGTGTAGGCTTGAAACGTTCACCTTTGATGTAACGCATTGACCAGTTTTACACGCATTGTCTATAGAATACCGTGCCGTATATACACCCAATAAAGTGGAAAAATTCTTGTATATCCAGACCTCAGGCTTCAAGTGACACAACCGACCCACATCATATTTTACTCCCTACATCATGCATTTGAATTTTAGTAAAGAGCACGGGCATTTTTAAACTCTTAGACCATATAGACTAGTTTGAGAAATAGTACCATTCACAACTTTAATTTTAACATTAGTTCAGAAATTGAATATTCAAAACTGAGACTATGTATTTGATGTTATTCAATGTGATACTGTATCAATATACCGTTGTACTTTCTTGCCTTTACATTCAAGTGTTGTGTGATGTATGTTGTGAAGAAATATATCTGTATACGTTGAGTGATCTGTATACAATACCATAATACTTACAGGCGTTACAGGATAAATGAAGAGGTAATAAATACCGCATTACTGTGAAATTATTCTGAAACCATGGATTATCTTTGGTCTTAATATATATATATATGTTTACATTATTATGCCGTATGAATATACTTGTTATCTTCAAAATCAATAAAATATATTATGTGAAACATAGCACCGTTTGCATTCTTTTTAGCTCGCCTCTGCATTGAGTAAACCTACAGAGGAATTCAATGGCATATCGGTTATGTTTAACGTCTGCACTGGCACCCAGCACCATGCGGCTCAAACAAGTGATGGCGATATATACTGACCCAATCTTACTTGCATTTGAAGAAACAATTTCTGACATTTAGAGTCGTTAATATTCAATGATCATTAGCGTAAGTGTATGTTATTATGCCTATTTCACGTTTATTTATTTGACTGGAGTTCGACGCATTACTCCACAATATTTCACTCATATGATGCTGCATGGCCAACATTTTTGTAGGTAAAAATTAGGGGAATCTCAAAACCATACACATGTTGCTAGCAGACCATCACAAACTATAATCTTGTCTGTTCATTGACAAGGTAAATGTTATGGTGGTGTATGTCAAAAAGTTCTGCATGTATTGATTTGATTTATTTCATTAGTGTTTTACGCCGTACTCAAGAATATTTCACTTATTCGACGGTCGCCAACATTATGGTTGGAGGAAACCGGACAGATTCCAGAGTACAACAGCCTACACGAAGGGAAATGTTCGGCGGTTGATGCCCTGTTTGCGTGTCAATCACCGAAGAGAACAAAACGAGAACTTTTTTGGTCAACAATAATCGTGAAAATAACGGTTAAGGGTAGTTTAACATCTCGGATGTATAGTATGCATTGGTCTCAGATTTAATACACATGTAATGGGTATGAGGGAATATACCATCGTTGATACCAGTAAGTACAAAATTATGATGTAGTCTGTTTTTGTGTATACATGAGTCTTGCAATCGGTGTTAAGATACATGTTAAGCGTGGTATCGCAAGAAGCCCATGTCCTTGATGCCCTGTTTTAGTGCTATTTACTGCAAAATTCTCCCATGACTTCGTGGCTATAATTGTATAAGCCTATATATTACTCACTGTTGAAGAACATGACCAACGAGTTTGACTGTGTTTCAGTTGTTTCTAGATACTATTTCGTGAACCTAATATCAACGCGAAGTTAAGTCATAGTTGGTTTTAAGTCCTAGATATTAAAGTATATCTAAAAAAGTACCTTATGTATTGAGCCCCAGTTTTACATTCATCCTATAGGCAAGTTCTTTGGCAGCAAAATTCACAAACCTGTGTCTAGAGACCAAGCTCAGGTGGAAGGTTGACAGTTTACCTGACGAATATGCTGGCATTTTATTAAGTGCCCGAATTCGCCACCGACAAACTAATCAAGTCACTTTCTACTATAAAATGTATTTACAATGGGTGCACTTTTTTAGTCCTGCTGTAAAGCATGCCGTGTCTGTCTCTATCAGTCATGAATGATAATGTACCTAAAGCACGAATCCTAAATGATGTGACCATAAAGGCTTTCATAATATTCATGTGCCACACACAAGCGCACAGGTAATCCTCGGTGACAGATAAGTGTCACACAAGTTCAATTTTTGCTTGGTTTTCTTCTTAAACCCTTGGAAGCAGAAATGTAGAAAATGTATGTGTATAAGAAGCATAAAACTGAAATTGCCACGACACGCTACGACACCGTAATATTACAACACAGATAAAGCAAGTTGTCCTCTAAACTTTCCGGACAGACGTAGTCAATAAAATCTTTAAAGCACAATCCTGTTCATGTATCTGTAGATGTAAAGACGACAATCCACACATAGCCAAGGCAGTGAGGTAAATATGTCCACATTTTGATGGAATTAGAGAGACTGATGAGACTTCAGAATGTACATGTTGTACTTAATTAAACATTTGTACAACAACGACAATGACTTCCATCCTTGCTGCATGTTCAACAAATTGAAGGCTTATTTCCATTTCTGAAACTCTGCTTTTACAAATACATACTCATGCTTTCTTGAATGGCTGGAATTAATGGTCATCTGAAGAATTTAGAACTTCATGTTCAACGTTTAATGTTAATTGAATGCACTTACTGAGAGATCAGAACGTAAGCACCATAAAAGACAGAGATTCAGCTGTTTTCAGAGGGACTTCATGAAGTACACGACGTACTTCTGTCGGTATAGGCTACGTCAATACTGTACACTAACTGCCTGGGGTGTTAGGAATGGTGTTCCAATGCAGCAGGACTATTTCTAAAGACAAAGGATAGCCTATATGGGATGTAGGCCTATGCACGCACATCACAGTGGCACAGACCTGATACAACGCGCCAGAATCATTAAGTGGCCGAAATACTCTAAAAAGAGATGGTTAAAGTTCAAGCAAACGACATCCTAATCAAGTTCCATCCCGATGACTGTTTCTCTACAACTTTGTTTACATCCTACGGGAATCGGAAAGGAAATACGTTGAAATTAAGTTTTGCAATACCTGAAAGAATGAATGAATGATTCTGGGTTAACGTCACACTGGCAGCATTTCAGTTGCGATGTCATCGTGGACAGGGAACATTTTTTTGGGACGTTAATGGGTGTTGTGGCCTATACGAATATGTACATGTATACGTATTTGACAAGTATTAGATTAGTATTAGTATTCGATTAGCACATCTTTTACAGCCATCTGACTTAATTTAATTGTTACTTAACGACATATCCAAGGGTTTTGTTTTGTTTTTTTCTCTCACCTATATGTAAATACGATTTCACTGGTGGAGAAAAGCGGTGTACCCGAAGTAAGCCACAAACCTTTGGTGGGTAAATGCCACACTGTGCAACATGTGGCAAACGTCATATTATAGCTGGAATGCAAATGTTCTTGAGCGAACTTCATGGAAGACCACACGAAACCGTGGTCGGCAACTTATTGTCATCTCGGGGCAAAATACAAGGAAACAAGGTCATCTAGGAAATTCCCTGTCTGAGACAGGAACTGGCGTGATGCGAACCTTCAGTGTGCGGAATAAATCCGTGAACAATGTTGATATATCAAGATCCTCTGTCATGAAATTTAATGCTTAAATATTTCATGCCAATCTGTGCAGGCTACTGATTGAGGTGAACTGCACGTCTCCTTTAACATGTTTTTATCGTCCAGCATGTGGAATCCCTGGTGAATTATTAATACAGACTGGGAAGGCTGTGGCTGATAGTCTACAGGTTGACTGGTAGACACTATAACCAATTTGAGGAGCCTGTACGTGTTACGGGTCCATGTAAGTGATCTTTCCAAGAGTTATTTATTTATTTTATTGATGTTTTACGCCGTACTCAAGAATATTACACTTACACGACCGAGGCCAGCAGTATGGTGGGAGGAAACCGAGCAGAGCCCGGGGGAAACCCACGACTATCCGCAACTTGCTGGCAGACCTTCCCCCGTACGGCCGAACCGGAAGCCATAATGAGCTTGACTTGAACTCACAGCAACTGGATTGGTTAGAGGCTGCTGGGTCATTACGTTGCATTAGCGCATGAAGCCACTGAGCAACGGAGGCCCTCTTCCAAGAGATGGAATATAAGATTAATTGCACAGTATGGAATGACTCTAAAACCTCAATCAGTATGAGCTGGGCTAAAGCCATGACACCATCTAAGTCATGATCTTACAACTGTAAAGGACGGTAGATTTACTCTGTGGGTCACACCAGGATTTGAACTCAGGGTCACTGTAGCAATCTACCCAACTGAGCTAAAAGGAAATTACCACTAACTACAGCCAGCATAAGCACTGGAATGCTGCTCCCATCACACTCATACATTTTTACATGTAAATACCTTCTCTCTCCCAAGACACACCCATGTCTACAGGCCTGAATCCTCACACTCACTCAAACCTCTTACAGCCCCAGTGTAAAGGGGTGGAATCTTTACTCTGACCAAATTTTGAACTCAGATCTCTGCAGCTAAAGTACATCACTCTACCCAAGGAGTTCAATGAAACTTCCCCCTAGGTACAGCCAGAACAAGCACTACAATGCTGCTCTTGCCACGCTTTCCACTTCAATTCCTCCCCTCTCCCTAGGCACATAAATGTCCACAGGTCTGGAGCCTGACGCTGTCTGGAAACTGGTCACAACCTCAGTGTAAAGGGTGGACACCAGGTTATGAACTCAAATCTCTGCTGTCAGAGTACATCAATCTTCCACATGAGCTAAAGGTGAATTCTCACTAGCTACAGCTAGTATAAGCACTGGAATGCTGTTCACAACTCTCTACAACAGCCCATTTAACCAGTGAGCCAGATATAAACCTCACTTCAGGCCACTGCTGGTGAGCATTTACAGATAACCTGAGATGTCATAATGAAATACAGAATGGCAACAACCATGCATTTTGTAAATTTGTTAATGTTATTTTATCATCTTCTGAATGGTGTTGTGTTCATGAAAAGCACTATCTATACTAATAACACGTATGGTGTCGTGTTCATGAAAAGCACTATCTATACTAATAACAAGTTGTATGGTGTCGTGTTCATGAAAAGCACTATCTATACTAATAACAAGTTGTATCTGAACAATTCTTCCAATTTACATATGTTAACATCACATCTCGGGTACATCCTTAAGTCATCCAAATTGCCAACAAAAACATCATCTTCACTGTAACATGGGTTACCTGACCTGATGATCAAAAGAGTCATGGCTGGGGAATGGACCTGACTTTGTAGGCCTACATGTCGTTAACACAGAATGGTGGCAGACAAGTCCATAACAATACCCCAGGTTCGTGTGAAATATTACAAAAGATTTCAATACATGTAAAGAACTACCAATATTCTTCACATTCTCCTGCATGAAAGAGGACAAAACAACTCATGTCAATTATTTATTATCACATATTTAATGTGAAAATATACGTATCAAATTATCACAGACAGTGATGATGCTACATGACAACTCACTTAAAATGATGGGGCATGCAGCCAGTCTGTTAGTCCCAAGCTGATGTATGTATTGTTTTCCAAGTTTGGAGTTCCCAAATTTGTGCGCTATGTGTATATTATAGAAAAGTACTGAAAAAGCAAGACAGTACATACACCACAAAATACTAAGAAACTGCCAGGAATACATGCAATACAGCAACAGTATACCTTGCAAAACAGCGCAAAGCTCGGATTCTGGAAGAGACTTTCACTGTGTGGGCTAGGTTCTCTCTAATGAGACTTCCCCGTTATGTAATTGTCACCTGTAATGTTGTGTTCACATGACTATAACCTTTGACAAGACAATGCCATGGTGACCCCTGTATCCGCTCTGTGCACTGATGGTCAGGTTCACTGATAACAAAATAATGTCATTCAGGCATAAGTGAAGACACAGCTTAACTGATGCCTTGTGCTGGGCCATGTACGGTTCTTCTTACTCAGACCCTTTCAAGCAGGGTCTACACGGATCAACGTCATTCGACTTATCTCTAGATAATGAGTATCAACATTATTTTAAATCTGTAAGCCTCTCAAATGTTGGGTTTAGGTGAGACATAAAAGTGGTTACAAGGCCTGTTCTCTCTTGCCAGACCATATTAGAACTCATATTCTAGTATCTTGTCTGCAGAATATGTTCATCCTGGACCTGGCAGACCTGTGTCTCCTGATGAACATGGAGCTTGTCTGCTGAATGAGTTCATCCTTTGCCAGGTACAGTTGTGTCTCATGATCAAACTAAAGCTTGTCTGAAGACCACAATCACTCTGTGTTGGGTACGGCTGGATCTCCTGAAGGACCTGGTTTCTGTGACTTGTCCACCATGAAGAACAGACCAGACAAGGCATCTTGTAGCGCCCTGCCACAGGCATAGCTGGCCTCATAGCCACCTCCCATGTCAGGCCCTGAGGCTTTGCGGATATTTGACAAGTACCTGGAAGAAAAGTATTAGAATAAATACTATATCTTAAAATGGAAATTTGCAAGACTTATCCACTTTCTTTTAACCAATACTAATGCATGGAAATAACAGATATCCAATATTCCAGAAAATACATGCTGAGAAGTTAAATTAGTTTCAAAAGTAACCTACACAGATTATAACTGTTTCTTTACACTGTTTCAAATCCCAACAATAAACTTTTCCAAAGAAAAAGAGCTTGACAAGATAGATGAAAATTAATTAAATAATTACAAAACTTATATTAGATGCTAAATACAATGCAGATGAACTCCTATACACTATAATAACATCGTCAAACTGGAGCAATGGCCAGTTTCACTTACTGTTCATCCGCTTATTATGCTGCCAACTTACCCTGTGGCTTCTAGTTCCTGCTCATCAGGTAGCCTAGGCCCTAACATATCAAACTTTACAGGTGTATGGGAGAACAATGGGGCCTCCTCTCTCTTAGGTTCAATAAAGGCTCCACCAGAAGACTGTGAAAACTGTCAACATGGAAAAACATAAAGAAAGCTATTTCACAAGCAGCAAAATATTTTTATTAAAGGCACATCCAAAACAACAGAATATACCTCTATGATATGTCAAGTCGTATGTTGGTGCTACATTTTGGCAAGATATAAATTACAAAACAAGAGGAAGGTGGTGATTCTACACTTGTGAGAAAAAAGGAAATGCCTAATGCTAAACATCTGATTATGTGATTCTGGATATCTGCAGATATATGTAAGCCAGAAGTATCTAGCCAACTCTCCCCATTCTCTAATTCATATAAATTACAATACAAGATGAAGGTGGTTGTTTCCAGCATATGTGAAAAAAGGAAATGTGTGATGATAGCCATCTGATTCCTTTATTATAGATACCTGTAAGTCGTAAGTGCCTAACCAACTCTCATCATTCTCTAATATCTTGGTGTTGTTTTTTTCTCTAAGAACTACTTGAGTCTAACAGATTATCTCCCCTTGGTCTAAACATTTTCATGATAAAGATAAACGCATCTACTCACAAATGAAATTCCTGTAGAGAACTTGGTAGCCACTTTCTTTGTGGCTTCCGCAGCCTTTGTGTCTGCTTGCCGCTCTAGTTCTGCCTTGTGACGATCCAGAATAGAGGAGGCTGAGCTATCAGAGAACATCTGAGGGAAAATATGTTGTGTGCATTAGAAATTAACTGAATGAATATGAATATGTCTATCAGCATCAGAATAAAGATTGAACCAGAGCAAAAGAACATTATTTGTAGTTATTTAAACATTCACAGGTTCATTCTGAGTAAGAGACAGGTAAAGAATTACTTCAGGAGTACAGATATGTCACTGACTAGTGACACTCACCATGTCATCTATTGTAGCACATTCACCAATTCATTCCCTAAAGCAAGTTCACAGCTTCATCTGGGAAAGCATGCTAACCAGTTCATCTATCATCGCACATTCACAAATTCATCCACTAAAGCATGCTCACCAATTCATCTCACAGAGTACTTACCAATTCATCCATCAGAGCATGCTCACTAATCCATCTATCAGAGGATACTCACGAATTCATCCACCAGAACTGTCACTAATTCATCTTCCACAGTACAGTCACTAATTCATCTACAGAGCACACTGAACAAGCCATCCACCAACGCATGCTCACCAACTCATGAATCAGAGGCCACTCACCAATTCATCCACCAATGCATGTTCACCAATTTGACTATCAGGACACGCTCATCAACTCATCCATCAGAAGACACTCAACAAGTAATTCACCTCACCAAACTCACCAATTCATCTATCATGACACACTAACCAATTCATCCATCAGATGACATTCATAAAGTCATTCACAACACCAAACCCACCCATTCATCCAATGAATCACACCCACCAATTCATCTACATGTATCCCAGCATACTCACCAATTCATCTACATGTATCCCAGCATACTCACCAATTCATCTACATGTATCCCAGCATACTCACCAATTCATCTACATGTATCACAATTCATCCATCACGACACTCTCATCAATTCATCCACGAGATGACACTCAACAAGTCATTCAGCACACCAAACCCACCCATTCATCTATCAGATGACACTCAACAAGTCATTCAGCACACCAAACCCACCCATTCATCTATCAGATGACACTCAACAAGTCATTCAGCACACCAAACCCACCCATTCATCTATCAGATGACACTCAATAAGTTATTCAGCACACCAAACCCACCCATTCATCTATCCGATGACACTCAACAAGCCATTCACCCTCCCAAACTCACCAATTCATCCAGGAGTTGTCACTCAACAACCATTCACCTCACCACACTCACCAATTCATCTATCAGGTCACACTCACCAATTCATCTATCAGAGCTTCCTTGTTCTTCTTCTTCATCTGCCTATCCTTGAGCTCCTCCTGTTTCGTCTCCTCTTTCCTCATGTCCGCTAACTGCTTCTCTTCCTCAATCAACATTTCTAGCAGTTCATCATCTTTGCTCTGATAAGGAAAAGAGATCACATCAATGAATTTAACCAAGCTGTGATCTTCAATTGAATACACTTAATTTAGTTACCTGATAGGATTTCATGCTGCACTTAGATCTTAAACAATGAGTAGTGGAAACCAAAGTCCTGGAAATAAACCAGAGGCCAAATTTCCACCATGTGATGCTCAGAAATTTATTTACAAATGGAGCTCAAAGTGTATGCCATGCTGGTGAATCATCAAGAGACTTGTAGGACTAAGTGTAAGTGTCACTTTTATTCGTCACTTTACTTAAATGAATGATATATCTGTGATGAGAAAAAAAAAAGGAGCAAACAAAAAAATACATCTGGTGAGTATTTTTACTTATTATTACTTACTTTTTAATCATTTTTAAATAAAAATATAATTAGCACTCAAAATTCTCCGAAGAAAACTGCACATCACTTGTCTGCCTTTGAATGACGCTAGTGAGCCATATATGTGTGATGTAATTGGGGCAATGCTGTTTTTGAGGAAAAATATTTTTAGCCTACATACCGGATCAAAACATGTCTCCTCAAAATGGCTAGAGCTAAATTTAGACTGCTTAGACGGCAAAATGGTCAAGTCGCATGACAGTTATTCATTCTTGTCCCATGGAGTGGTTCAATGGGAAGGTATGAAAACTAATCTCATCGTAATTAGGTACGTGAATGGCACAGTAGATTGCTGCACAAAACGGCCTACTGCCACTAAGACGCCATACAATAGGGGACTTCAAGTGCAGAGAACACCAAGCTACACAAATCCCAGACTATCAGTCTTGAAAAAACAATACAATTTTCAGAAAATCTGGCAAGTTTTATTCTTTAAATCACTTTGGCTCTGTGTTTCAGATGCCTCTAGGATATACTGTACCACTTTTGCACTAAAAAATTAATCAATCAGGACAGATCATTTTTAAGGTCATCTAAAAACCTGCCTGATAGTTTAGACCCAATTATTGCCATTCAGTTATTAGATCATATCTGGCAAAGTGGACCACGGTTATAAGATAACATCACTAGACACATGTGTGCTGTCAAGGAGATTCAACTTTACCTATGTACATTTCTAAACCATAGCAGAACACAAACATGTACAAGAGTTTACAAGTAGATAGTGATAGAATTTTTCAGCTAGTGAAATCGTTATTAATACACTGATCGTTTTACAATACCATAACTGAGCATAAATGAATGTAATTTTTGTGAACTTACCATTTTGGGTCGGTTCTGCGCTATTTGCTTTTTATTCTCCTTCTTGTATTGATCTACCTTTCTCTTTGTGGCCTCGACATCAATATTGTTATTTAAGTTGAAAACTGAAATGGACACAAAATCTTGCTGAAGTTCACAGATAAGACACAGGTAACATACCAAAATGGCCATCATTTACCTCGTAATAAAGAATTCCAATATGGCCATCATGTTGGTGATGACACAGCATATCAGTCTGGTCATCATGTAGGTAGTGACACAGAATACAAATATGGCCTTCATGTAGGTAGTGATACAGAATACCAATACTGCCGTAATGGAGATAGTGATACAGCGTACCAATATGGCCGTCATGTAGGTAGTGACACAGAATACCAATATGGCCATGATGTAGGTGATGACAGCATACCAATATGGCCTTCATGCAGGTAGTGATACAGAATACAAATATGGCCATCATGTTGGTGATGACACAGCATATCAATATGGTCATCATGTAGGTAGTGACACAGAATACAAATATGACCTTCATGTAGGTAGTGACACAGAATACCAATATGGCCGTCACGTAGGCAGTGATACAGAATACCAATATCGCCATCATGTTGGCTGTGATACAGAATACCAATATGGCCATCAAGAGGGTAGTGATACAGAATATCAATATGGCCATCATGTAGGCAGTGATACAAAATACCAATAAGGCCATCATGCAGGTTGTGATACAGAATACCAATAAGGCCATCATGTAGGCTGTGATACAGAATACCAATAAGGCCATCATGTAGGCTGTGATACAGAATACCAACATGGCCATCATGTAGGTTGTGATGCAGAGTACCAATATGGCCATCATGTAGGTAGTGATACAGAATACCAATATGGCCATCATGTGGGTAGTGATACAGAATACCAATGAGGCCATCATGCAGGTTGTGATACAGAATACCAATAAGGCCATCATGTAGGCTGTGATACAGAATACCAATATGGCCTTCATGTAGGTAGTGATACAGAATACCAATGAGGCCATCATGCAGGTTGTGATACAGAATACCAATAAGGCCATCTTGTAGGTTGTGATACAGAATACCAATATGGCCATCATGTAAGTAGTGACACAGAATATCAACATGGCCATTATGTAGGTAGTGATACAGAATACCAATACGGCTGTCATGTAGGCAGTGACACAACATACCAATATGGCCATCATGTAAGTAGTGACACAGAATATCAACATGGCCATCATGTAGGTAGTGATACAGAATACCAATATGGCCTTCATGTAGGTAGTGATACAGAATACCAATATGGCCATCATGTAGGTAGTGATACAGAATACCAATATGGCTGTCATGTAGGTAGTGATACAGAATACCAATATGTCCATGATGCAGGTAGTGATACAGAATACCAATATGATCGTCAAGTACAAAAAGTGCAGTGAAGTGAATGAATAATTACTCCTTAATGCCATATCAACAATATTTCACCTATATGGTGGTGTGACCTTCTCAGAGAGGCAATCATCATGTCTTTGATTATACGATCATTATGATTTTGGTTATGCATCAGCACGAACAATGAATAATCCTGCCACTGATGTTGTGAACACTGCAATAATGCTGACCCTGTTTGAAATGACCAGTCATACCAGAATAATGCCTCGGTGCATCTTCTTCTTACATTTACAACATTGGCTGTCCTCTGCTAAAAACCCGACCTGGGCACAATCTTCCTTAAGGTTATCTTAAATGCAAGCATCAAAACCATGTTGGTAAAATTCATCTCAGATTTACTGTTTTTTGACAATGAATGAAAGCATTACATTGTTGAAAGCTTCCAAAAAAATTGTACGTGTATCTTCTGTTTCCTACATGCAAGTGACCCTTCAAAGAGCTTGGTTTACTTGAGAGACTGATTTTTGCTGCAAGACTGGATTTACTTCACAGCAAAATGTCTCCTTCCAGGGAGAAGCAGTTTCAACTTACTAATATTCTCTATCATTTCTAAGTAATCGTCATACTCTCTTGCAGTGCCAAAGTCCTCTTCTTTTTTATTGAAACTGAAACAGTCCAAAATATAACACAGACCTGAATAAATGTTCATGCTAAACAAAATACCACTCACCCAACATAATTTACATCTTATTTCAAGGTTTTATTATTACTTAATTCACCCCTCTGTAACATGACAGCATCCAAGAACATCAACTATACACTCTACTCAATGAGTTTTAAAAAGAAACCCTACATGCAATTCCACACCCAACTTTTATGGTTAATGCTAATATAAACTGATTTGACGACTGCGCTACAAGAACAAATTTTTTAATCTTATAGAAATGCTAGGGTCAGGTCTTACTCCCTGAGAATCTTCCGTCTGATGTCTATTTCCTTCTCCACAGCAGAATCCTCAAACTGCTGTACCCGGAAATCATTTCTGCGCAGAGGTGTGTTGCATACTGGACATGCCCCGGTTCCTCGCAAAAACAGTAGATCTACACAATTTTCACATCTGCATGAAAAAAAACGACCAGAGTGCAAAACACAATTACTGTCCAACAGCTGAATGACTTGAATACAAAAGCAAAGTCTTTCTTATTAAATTGACACCAGTGCACTTATCTTGCTTATCGTTTTTTCATGTCACTTTGCACACATAAAAAAAAAATATTCGACAATCGGTTGTTATTACTGGTACGTTAATTTAATGTTTATTTATTATTTATTTATTTATTTGTTTGGCCATACTCAATAATCAAGTTGATTAGCAGAGTAACGATTACTGGGGTCTCGGTGACTCACTCTAAGCTATACTTACAGTGTGTGACCACACACATTTACCATCAAAATGAGCGATGGATTTCTGTATTTCGTTGTTTTGCATCTCGGACACCCCTGATCATCCATTGTTTTAGCACTGCGCCTTCATAAACACCATAAACTACAAGTGTAACCTTGAAATCCTCACGTGTTTTTTAGCAGACAACCTATTCCCTATTCACCTGTCTCACAAAGAGGACTAACCTATCTCTCAATATTGGTCACACCGCTCTCAATTTTGGTCCTCACGCAAATGACATTTCTTTCTAAATTAGCAACGCTTTACAAGATATTAAGTCAAAAAGGAGGCATTTTGGACCATTAATGGTCACACAACAAGCCCAGCTTGTGGTAACTCCGGACAAGATCGGTTGCTATAATACCGTCGTAGTGTAGAAACGCCATCTTTGTATATTTAATGGGTAGATTTTTAGACAAGAATACACTTTTCTGTCCGGTCAACCTGACCTGACATTAGGCTTGGTAAACTTGTGCTGGTTTTGTGGCATTTGTGTAAATGGCTTTAAAATACACGAAGTTGTAGTTTAGAGTTTCAGTGTGATGGCAGGTCAGGAAACCAGACATCGCAAAAGTAAAGGTTCTTCACAAGGAGGCAACAAATCCAGCAGTCCGTTGATTGAGGAGGACGATTATGAGGAGGTGTCCCACAGGTGCAGGAATTAGTTACACGCTACAGTCGTATCAACTATATGAATATATCCACTTGGGGTCTAAGACAAATTCCTACAGTAGTAAGGATGAGGGTGATATCACGTGGTAGGGTGACGTCAATTCATTGAAAAATGTCCTTTTATAAAAGAACATCGGCTAAGTGAGTCAGAACAATAGCTCAACCTATTCTTTACAAATCCCCAAATTTCACATAATACAGTCATGAACACCTAAGAAGTGTTATATTAAGACAAAACCATTACAATCTGAACATCTGGGCCTGTGCTTTTGTGCATACTGCAGTTTTAAATTTTGGCCACCTTTACAAGTCGAAACTTGTTTTTTGGAATTTGACCTGGATCATGTCAATGCATTGTATATTCATTACATCATTCAAAATGTCATGGATCATGTCAATGCATTGTATATTCATTACATCATTCAGGTAAACATGAGAATGAGAATTTTGTGGTGTGTTTGATTTTTTACAGCTGCACGTGGACCATTCTCAGAATCTTTCTGCTGGTGCTTTTTGCACTCTTTCTCATCCTGATTCTTCTACCTTCTCCAATAGATCCCATTTCACACAGGTGAGATTTGACTCAAAAATTATGAAATATTATATCTCAAGCCTCAAGGCTTTTTTCTTAATTCTAGCAGACACTGTAACCACAAATGCTAACCACATTGGCATTTTGCTGGCAGTTTCATTCCACAGACCACTTATATTTTCCTCTAGATGCTCTACAATGTTGTATTGTGTCTGATGATAGTTACCATTATGGCATATGTTATTGTGTATTAAAAGAAGATTGCATTCATGGGTTTGGTTTTCACATCACAAAGTTGAGATGAAATCCCAGTGCTTACTACAGATGGACATTCTGGTTTCCTCTACCGGGTCTTTCATGGACTCTTATACATGATACAAGTGAAAAATTCCTGTGCTTAAACATATATTAAATCGATCAAATAAATGCATGTTAATTTAGTGCTCCATAAATTGTATTGATTCATATGATCAAATTATTATGAAAGCATGTGTAGTATATGTATAGGTTGAGTTTTGTTTTGTAAGAAGTCTGTACCAGTTCTCTTTTACAATGGAAACTAAAATACACTGTGTTTAGTTGCATTGATTAGAATCTTTATATGTGAAATTATGATTAGCACTTAGGGTTTGTTTACCTGTATCAGATTCCTCGAGGCTCCAGCTTTAGAGGGTGTTTTGGAACCAAACGACATTTTGTCTAAAGCTCTGTTACTTTATCAGAATGAGGTGTTAGGTCCAGAATCTATCGTCATAAAGGGAGGTAAGAAGTCACATCTACAGAATACATGTATGTATTCTAAATGAAATTCTAAAATCATTTTTGTAGAGTCATTCCTATTTACCATGTAATCAAATTGCAAATTGGAACACATTCTCTATAACGTTTCAGTTTAAACTTTTAGTTAATACATAAGATAACCTTATGTATTGATGAGATTTACATGTGTGCTTGCCCAGCTGAAATGTTTCCTTGGTAATCTGTTTCTCCTTCCTCTGTAAGTAGATGTTTATAGTGTTTGTTTGGGTCTAGGCAAAACTGATTATGCATACATTTTTATTGTATGGTTTTGCTGGACATTGCTGTACATTTGCAATCTGATATGCTTGACATTCGGACAGGGGAAGGCTTTGATCTGACGAATATCTTACACACATGTATTTTGTAGTGCTGCCTCACTGGAACACCATGTCCATGACACTCCACTTGACACCTGATTCTGTCTCAGTATATTGATACAATTTCATTGCCTGGTGAAGATGTATGTGTAAAAGCATTTCTTATGTTAGCAAAGGGTGGCTGAAACAAACAGCCGGCTTTACTTGTAGCTGCTAGAGGGATTTTGATCACCTGAAAATCTGTGTAAATTTAAAACAGTTATGGACAAATATTCTTACTATATTGATGTCTTTTCTCTTCAGATCACATGTACACTGGTACAGCTGATGGGAAGATACTAGATATACATAAGGGAGAAATACGAACACTGGCTAGACTGGGGAAGGAACCTTGTGGCAAGTTCTCTTTTGTATACATATGTGCTTAAAATTTTTGACTCGCATAGTTAAATACATGACAGTTAACTATGGTTGAAAAGACTTTAACATTCTGCAAAAGTTGCTGAATTTTTGCTTTCAGTTGTTTGACAAATGCTCCTTAAAGCCAGGTTTATTCCACCTACAAAGCTTTTCACCATCTTTGTATATCATAGATGAAATATTCCTTGTATCATTACTGATTTTACTGTACTGTCATTATTCTTCAACCTTTTCACATGTTTGCTAGATGTATGTTCAAGCATATTCTAAGGGCACTGTTCTGTGTATACAGATACAATTATATTTTTTGTGAACCCTTTGGATTGGCCAGCCAAACCAATGTAGTTTTGTGTCCAAAACCAAATTAAAACGTTCCATAAATTGCTCTCATAGTAATTTTGCTCCTTCATATGCATAGTGGTTGAGAAATTGGAGTATATGTCATGCGCATTCCATCTAAGTTAATCATGCTTAAACCGTGTTTCAGGAGGTTTTGATAATGAGCCCACATGTGGTCGTCCATTGGGGATGAGGTTTGACAACGATGGCTACCTCATAGTCTGTGATGCATACCTGGGCCTCCACAAGGTCAATGTGGCCACAGGCGATGTTCATGTGTTATGGCCACACACTGCTCCCATTGATGGAAAAGTGGCCAAACTGTTCAATGCTGTGGTCATTGCCAGCAATGGAATGATTTACTTCACAGACTCCAGTACAAGATGGGATAGGAGACATTTCAGATTCTGCCTCTTAGAGGCAGATATGACTGGCAGGTACTTTAAGGATATAGTGACCCCTTTTGTCTTTGGTGTGTTTAGATAAAAGTTACTTTTGCTGTGTTTTAAGGTGGTATTATTCTGTTTGTTGGAATTCATTTCATTTGTCACAAGTGTATCCAATGAGGTTAAATTCTCCGACAGCAAGGGAAGCAACTCATGTGTATGTGTTGATGGGCAAACCTCAATATCCCATGTACTCATCAAAGCCTGTCAGACTGAGCCAAATTGCATTTCCTATGTTAAACACTAGCACCATCTGGTAGCTGGAGGGGCAAAGACGTGAAGTGAAGGGGCTCAGTGATTGATATACTTTGACTCCATGGCTTTTACCATATAGAATTTGCTCAGTTCTTATTCCTTCAGATAGAAGATTTAATAAAACTACACTTTTACACTTCACACTTTTTTCTACATCTTTGCTTTACAATATGGTGGGGCCAACCTCCCAATTTTAACATGTGGTGATATATAAATACTTATTGAACAAGATTAAATTTATTCTTTTGAATTATATATCTGGGTGGGTTTGTGTGTCAGATATTGAGAAAATAATGATTTTCTGCCACTAGCTTTAATTTTATGTAAACATGAACATTGCTACAAAATTTTAAAGTGGGTTGTAACTGCATTTTGGATTTGGTGGATTTGACATTGATTGTTTTCTATTTTGGGCAGGTTGATACAGTATGACCCTGCCACTAACACCACAACTGTGCTGGCCTCAGGGCTGAGTTTTCCTAATGGTCTGGAACTGTCCAGGGGTGAAGACTTCTTAATCATGGCAGAAACAGCCAAGGCTAGGTTGTGGAAGTGAGTTCACTGAGAAATAGTTTAGTTTTCGTGTGTTAAGGATTTCATTGTTTCCTCTTGATCTTTTGTGTGGATTATATTTGTTTGTATCCAGTATTGTCGAAATATTTTAATTTTCATTTAAAGTCTAATTCATTGTTGGTAATACACAGTTAAGTAGGTGTAATTACTGCAGAGTGCATTGTATACAGCAATTTTTTTATAAAAACTGGTGATGTTTTGATCTCTTACATCATGCACATGTAGAAAACTTTTCAGTGTTCCAGTGCTCTGGCTTATTTCAGATTAAAAAGATATATTTCAATTACATGAATTCATGACTTTTCATGACCAAATGTGAGAATATTTCTTGACTCTTTATAACCAGATCCAACAATAAACCATGAGTTCTACATGTTTTATACCAAAAGACAAAACCTGACAATCAGTATTTTACATTTAAATGTTAGGTAAGATGTTTATTTCATTATGTAAGAAATAAAAGTACACTGATGTTCATTTGCAGAACATGTCATGGTAATTACATTAGTACATGAAATAGAAAATTCTGGACCTTTTTAACCACTTTCCCCAAAAAACTGATGAAATTCATGACTTTCTTCTGACAATTCATGAGTGGGACATTTATTCATGACAAGCAAGATGTCAGATGCACACCCAGTTATTTGCTGTATTTAGTCAAACACCAACTGTTTCCCAGGATTTTCACCAGTGTTGGTGTGATTCATCAGGTATCACTTGGCAGGAGCTAACAAAGGTGCCATGGAGATTGTCAACAATAACCTGCCAGGGCTTCCAGATAACATTCAGAAGAGTAGTTCTGGAGGCTTCTGGGTAGGGCTGGCAGCATTGAGAGCCAAGGGCAGATTTTCTGTGATGGAGTTCACTGCCCCTTATCCCTGGATGAGAAGTCTAATTGCTAAGGTATTTTATAGCACAGCGTTGTGTGAAATAAGCATGACTTGAAAAAAATAAATATTCTGACTCCACAATATCTACTGCATTTCTTAAGCAGATGAGATTGACTGTTGGAATAACAGTTTAATACCTTGGTTTTGAAAAGGTTAAGACTTAGATCTTTGTCTTGGATGCCAGTTTTTTTGTTCATCAGCCTGTTGAGTTAGACTTTTTGTTCGTACCACATGTATCAATGACAACTCCAAACTATCTGATGAGCTAATAGTGAAGCTTTTCAGCAATCACCTATATTATATATCCAGTCCCATCTAGCCAGTAACTAAAGGGAAAGACCGCCCAGAAATGAAGTTATAGTGAATGTAAAGAGCATTAAAAACTGTACGTAAAAATACCTTCATACCTGTTGTTATTTTTTTTCACCAAACTAAATGCCTTGAAATGTTTTATTGTATTTTGTTTGTTTTTTTTTTACCATATTCATAATGTGGCTCACCGGTGACGTCTTGCCGACTTTTCACTGACCCTAAAGCAGAAATTTAATGTCATGGTAGCTTTTTCGTACCCAGGCAAACGGTATAGGAGCACTTGTCACAAGAACTTTATTCAGAGAGGGGAATAAACCTGCACACAAAGTTTTGTGTCGTCGCTGATGAACCGCATTGTTAGTGTTGTCCATAAGACCCACCACACAATCAAAACATTTGACTGCATTTAATTCGGTGAAAAAAAATCTAAAAAATTCAGTGAAGATATTTTTAGATACAGTTTTTAATGCTCTTTTCATTCACCACAACTTCATTTTTGTGTGTTTCTTTCCCTGTAATAAAATTATTTACTTTGAAAACTGCTGTAAACAATAGAATGCATGGCAATTTTACCAATGTTGCCAAACTTTACAGAGAAAGAAATTTTTGTTAAAGGAAATGTCTTGAGTTGACCAATAGGTTGGATAATTTACAAATGAATTATATATGCATTTGAAATTCGTATCTTACAGTTCCCCCAGGAAGTCATGATGAAGATGCTGCCAAAGTATGGCATAGCTCTGGAGATTAACCAGTCGGGAAAAATCATACGGAGCCTGCATGACCCTACAGGAGAGAGGGTGCCGAGTGCGTGTGACGTAGCGGACAAGGACGGGGTGCTGTATCTAGGCTCCTATCATTCACCTTTCATGGGTAAAGTTTATTTAGCACAGCAGACGAAGAAGTCATAGTGTGACATGATAAGCATGAGTTCATGTTGAGATTTGCTTGTACAGTGTTACTGTTAGTTGTGTTGTGACGATTCAGCTGGTTGAAGTTATAAAAGGCTTACCGTCTCTGTGTCAAAGCATGGACTTCATGTCTGTGCCACTCGACCCATACAGATTATTCAGAAACAACCTTTAAATTTGCTCAATGAAAATACATCTTTTGATGACAACGTAAAATTAAGTTGGATAACAAAGGGAAAATGCTTAATGTTCATGTACATTTAAATACCATTCATGAAAGATTTTTTCAAGTTAGGAGTTGTAAACTTGAAAGACATTACTTCTCTTAATGGAATTAAGAGCGGCCTTTTATTGACCTTTTAACTGCTGGAATCAAGGCAACTTGTTTGCACACAGCTGTTGTTTCCTAGTGACTGGATGGGTGAGCCATGCATAAATGTGCAACATTCACAGTAATTCAAAAGCACATTTCCTAGTTCATAACTTCACAGGATCTCTGAGTCTCATATACTTGTACTCTGGTTCTTGTGTATGCGTGCAGAGACCTTGATCCTGAGTATATGAGACATCCTGGCTTAACACCTTCTTTCCATGAAGAGGAAAAAATACTGCCAATGTGGCCGTAAACCCCAATTATTCATTTTTCCATCATGTCATGAGCAGACTTTCTCATGAAATTTTCAATGGGGGAAATCAGATGGTTCTTGCAAATGAGCATGACAGATGTTGTATTGGAAAAGATGTGGTATGCAAACTGTGTGAATGAATGAGTAATTATGGCTTGCAAACCGTGTGAAGACGATGGTGATAATGGTTCATGTGTTTATGCAGTATATCTTTGTATATCAAATTCATTTACAAGTTCAAGATACATTGTATATTTCTACAATCAACACAGCTTCATACATATAAATGAATACAGATAATTATCTGCATAAAACCTTCATACAGAATAAGGTTCCAAGACTGTGTCTGTGTATGGGAGTGATTAGTGAATAATATCAGAATAGTGCAGTGATTATTATATTATTACTATGGATTATATTAAAACCAGAAGGTTTTGTTACCATTGTTTTATATGTAGTCATTAAGCATATACAAGTATTATATGTACATTATATGCATACTGTACAGATGTGTCTTTTTCCATCTTAGATCTTAAAATACAGATTTACATTTTCTTTATTGTTATTTTTTTTTTTTTTGGGTGAATTTCGTCCATATTCATGGTGCATATACTCAGGAATGTAAACAGAATGTAATGCTATACTGGTAAGCCTTGTCGTTTTGTGGAAAACTTCTGTTTGTGCTGAATTTGTTGAGTGTACATTAAGGTTATGTACCGTGCTGATTTTGGTGGGTGTGTGAAGACCATTTCACAAGAACATGTATTATCACTCTGCCTTAAAGAAGCCTTATGGTTACAGGAGGTCGGCCTGTAGCTCACTATTCAGGTGTGTCCTCTACAGTACCGTAAAGGCCTGTCCCCACTGCAGGTGACAACCACAACCGCAACAACGTGTGACGATGCATGCTGTCCCCTATATGGGCGACATGGAAACAGTCGCCGAGAAAATAGAACCAGTTCTGTTATTAGTCGGCAACATGGATGTCGTTCTAATGTCGTTGCGACATGACGCTGGCAGTGAGGGCAGCACTACAGACTAAAGGCCGTTGTATTTTTTTGACATTGCGGTTGTGTTTGCAGTTGTAGTTGTCACCCGCAATGGGAATGGGCCTTAATTCCTCAACCTTTTGGCATATGAAAGAGCAACCTTCAGTGCAATTTATGCACATTTTTAATTTGATTTTTGAGACAAAACTACAGTGGTTGGATGGGTAAATTTTTGGGCTTCACAAAAAGTATAATGTTATCAGTCAACACAGAATAATACTTTGAAAATATGCTTGAATGAACACCTTCCAAACATGCCTAAAGATTGAAGAATTACAGTACTTCCATTGTGAATCACACACCATGTGGATAACAACTAAGGCTATTTTATAAGGTACAGCTGACTACTTGCTCCTTTAGTGGGTCTACATCTCCTTCATTTGCTCCTACATCTCCTTCATTTGCTCCTACATGTGCATAATAAACAGAACTTCATGATGTACATTTTTGTGTTGCTTTTTCTGTTACTGCTACATAAGGGGGGGGGGGTAGTTTTAGGAACAGAGGATTACCTTTTTTTTCCCCCATTTTTAAAGTGTAAAGATTTTTTTTCCATCCAAAAGCATCTGACTATAAATTTTAAACAGGTGAATGCACACACACACCTCACATAAGAACATGTACAGCTATATGTATGCTTGAACGACCCCATGCATGCTGACTACTCAATGGCTATCAAAACAGTCATCTGTCGTGGTAATGTATTCAACAAAAGCTGATTAAATATTCCTGCTTTATCAGCTGAAGCAAAGCAAGTTGGAATCAAAGTAAAACCCACACGCCAATCCATTAGCCCTTGACTGATAGAATGCCAGTTCTTGTGGACTCGGCTGTGACTAGAAGTCAGGAGGTTTGTCAAGTGCCTGTTGAAGGGCAGTGATTTTTTTTTTTCAGAGCCATCAATTTTTTTTTTTCACCCATGAACCTGACCACTGTTACGGAGGTGAAGCTTCAAACCCCAATCAGTCAAATAATACACACACTACAAAATCTGTGTGATGTAATGGGGATAATTGTATGAACATGTATTATTTGATTATAAGTATAATTGCATGCATAACAAGGGATTTAAATCTTTTTCCTGAGTTTTGATTTATTTATTTATTTGATTGATGTTTTAGGCTGTACTCAAGGATATTTCACTTATATGACGGCGGCCAGCGTTATGGTGGGAGAAAACCAAGCAGAGCCCGGGGAGAAACCCGCAACCATCTGCAGGTTGCTGGCAGACTTTCCCACGTACGGCCGGAGAGGAAGCCAGCATGAGCTGGGCTTAAACCCACAGCGACCGCATTTGTGGGAGGCTTCGGGTCATTGGGCTGGGGTAGTGCGCTAACCGACTGAGCCACAGAGCGCCCCCCTCAGTGACCACATTGGTGGGAGGCTTGGGTCATTGCGCTGCAGTAACGCACTGACCTACTGAGCCACGGAGTGCCCCCCTCAGCGACCGCATTGGTGGGAGGCTTCAGGTCATTGCGCTGCGTTAGCACGCTAACCACGGAGGCCCCCTCATGAGTTTGAACATTAGTATTGGTGTATTTGGGAAATTTACAGATGACATGGATTGGGGAAGAAATCAGACAGTCATGACGTGTACTACAGACTTAAGCTTTTCCGGTAGGCCTATCCCAGTAACTATAACTGTTTAAGTACAACTGGGGACCTCGGAGGTCAAGATGGTTATCACGCTAGCAGAGCAGAAGGACTCGGGAGCCTCTCACCAATGCAGTCGCTGTGAGGTCAAGCCAAGCTGGCTTCCTGTCCGTCTGTACGTGTGATGGTGCGGCAGCAACCTACGGACGGTGGTGGGGTTTCCTCCCACCATAATGTTGGCCATCCTTATAGAAGTGAAGCATTCTTGAGTACAGCACAAAACACCAATCAAATAGATATAACTGTGTCCAAAAACAGTGGCCATTGCAAAAAGTGCAAACACACACCATAGTATGTGTACTGTATGCTTTTATTTACATAAACGTATCAAATATCTTCATAAAATACAGCACTAATGCCATCCTCTCCTTGTCAATACACATGTGATATAGTTATGTAGCCTACAGAAAGGCTTGTGTTTTCCTAACATGTAAAACAGAAGGTGATCCTCAGGCCTTTTTACAAATAACTCCATTCTGTACAACCCAGGCTTCAGTACTCAAACATCATTGGTGGACATCAGTTCTGATTTTTCACAGGGATTCCAACCAGAGCAGCAATACCTTCTTACTTAAATTCTTGAGCACGGGAACAACTTCGGGGAACTGTTGATGTGACAATATTTTCATCATTATTGGTATTTTCCGGAAGGTAAAGTTTTGTGATCCAGGATATAACTGTGACCATAAAAACTACACTAGTGCACACTAACTCCTATCAGTAAGGTGGCTTACTCTTTTTACCAAAGTCAACAATTTAACAACATTTATTTGTAGCTAGACTAACTTAAAGAACCGACCACACAATAATGGGACATAACCCCTGATATGTAATTTACTGTTACTTGGATTCCTGAGGATGCCGTTTTCACAGACCTATGTTGTAAGCTGACAACTTGTCAGACATAGAATATGACACAGTCACAAGTGAAGCACATATAACCCTACACATCTGCTGTAATGTCAATTATTCTGATTCCTGTATGTGTAAATAGAAAATTTATTTGCAAAAATTTCAAACGAAATATATACATGTGTTCCAACATAAGCAGCACCATTTTAATGCTGATCTGTGTACGTACGCATCCTGTCCTTACGCATCCTGTCCTTTAGAATGTCATGTGGTCAGGTATTTCATTTTGAATTAGGAAAACCCTTGAAAGCAGATAACAGAAAAAAATCTGCACAGCTATATTTTAATCTATCTTTTGACTGTGTTCTGACTATTTGACTGGTCAGAACTCTTCTAAATCTGAAAACTGTCTGGAGAGTTCCAGGATTCTCTAGGCATGTTGAATAAGCACCTCAATGATGGAAACCAACAATCAAAGCTGATTTCCAGGATTCTCTAGGCATGTTGAATAAGCACCTCAATGATGGAAACCAACAATCAAAGCTGATTTCCAGGATTCTCTAGGCATGTTGAATAAGCACCTCAATGATGGAAACCAACAATCAAAACTGCTGTCATCAACTCATTTACTTGCCTTACCTAGATAGTTTACATTATTTAATGTTTCCTCCCACCATAATGCTTGCTGCTGCCATATAAGTGAAATATTCTTGAGTACCGTGTAAAACACCAATGAAATAAATAAATAAATAAATGATTTAGTGAAGTTACCTTTTGCTGATGGGATACCACATGTAGTTTTTATTTCACTTAGCTTAGTTCATGAATTAATGATTCAAACAAAATCCAAACCCAGGCAGTGTTACACAATACAAAAAGCTACAGAGAAATAAATTTATGAAGCTTCGCCAAATTGAGTTCTGGACCAATCAGAGTAAGTCAAGAAATTTCTGGTTTTAAAGGGGCTGGTGTTTCTAGGCTTCTTACTCTGTACAATTATCTCTGAAACTGAAGATTACTTCACATGTATATTAGACATACACATATATATATGTTATCATCCTCAGACAAGACTATCAGATCATGACTTCAGATACAAAACTATATCCACTGCATTTTGCCTACAAAGACCTATCTACTTACCCGTTTAGGTAAGTAAGTATATACAATCTCAGTGGTCCATACATGTAAATTCATCCACTGACATTAATATGGATACAGTAACTCCCATTAGGACACACTCTCATGATTGTTTAAGGGATAGTGCTCTTTGTACAGGTTCACATGGTCTCTCATTTGCAGGTGCTGCTTCTTTAAGTGTGCGGGCATAGTGTCGTACACATCTGTGAACAGCAAATCAATGTTAGGCTTCTTCCTCTTCTCCGCTTTTGAAAATGCCTCCATAACCTGTCGGAATACGGATGTTCATATAAGAAAACCTTGAATGTAGATGTCCAAACCCTGTGGCTACGTGATATATTCGAAAAGGGTGTGATTTGGTATTAAGCGGGGAATCTTTGTTAGTACTGAACAGATTGTCACGAAAATTAAGAAATTACAAGCTTAGGTCATGGGAAAGATGTACACAAAATTTTTTGGAAATCCATGCTGGGGAGATTGTAGTGTAAAACAGACAAGCCTAAACAGATTTACTGGAAGTGTATCAAAGTACAGTTTCTGTGATATCCACTTTGACTTGAACATGTGACTTTTGCATTAGCAGAATATCCCGCTATAATTTTGCTGATCAGGAATGATTCCTGTTCTCAAGGACACATCTCCCATCCCCCATCCCCACCACACATGCCTGTCTCCTGATTCTTGCTATACCACCCAGGGTTGGATACGGACACCCAGATGCATGTCACCCTCGCCCTTGTTCCTGCATAATCCCCCATTCCCACCTGTCTGCTGGACTTCTTCATCAAGGCCTTTTCCCAGTCCCTGTCCATCAGTCCTGCTTGTACATGCAGCTCCAACTCCCCTCAATCCAGACCCACCCACACCAACTCACCTGTCTCCTAGACTCTTTCATCCAGGCCTTCTCCTCTTCCTCGCTCCACCAGCCCTGCTTGTACATGTAGCTCTTCACTTCCCATCTCAATCCACCCGTACCGTCACCTCAACTCACCTGTCTCCTGGACTCTTTCATCCAGGCCTTCTCCTCTTCCTCGCTCCACCAGCCCTACTTGTACATGTAGCTCTTCACTTCCCATCTCAATCCACCCGTACCGTCACCTCAACTCACCTGTCTCCTGGACTCTTTCATCCAGGCCTTCTCCTCTTCCTCGCTCCACCAGCCCTACTTGTACATGTAGCTCTTCACTTCCCATCTCAATCCACCCGTACCGTCATCCCAACTCACCTGTCTCCTGGACTCTTTCATCCAGACCTTCCCCTCTTCCTCGCTCCACCAGCCCTACTTGTACATGTAGCTCTTCACTTCCCATCTCAATCCACCCGTACCGTCATCCCAACTCACCTGTCTCCTGGACTCTTTCATCCAGACCTTCCCCTCTTCCTCGCTCCACCAGCCCTACTTGTACATGTAGCTCTTCACTTCCCATCTCAATCCACCCGTACCGTCACCCCAACTCACCTGTCTCCTGGACTCTTTCATCCAGGCCTTCTCCTCCCCCTTGCTCCACCAGCCCTACTTGTACATGTAGCTCTTCACTTCCCATCTCAATCCACCCGTACCGTCATCCCAACTCACCTGTCTCCTGGACTCTTTCATCCAGGCCTTCTCCTCTTCCTCGCTCCACCAGCCCTACTTGTACGTGTAGCTCTTCACTTCCCATCTCAATCCACCCGTACCGTCACCCCAACTCACCTGTCTCCTGGACTCTTTCATCCAGGCCTTCTCCTCCCCCTTGCTCCACCAGCCCTACTTGTACATGTAGCTCTTCACTTCCCATCTCAATCCACCCGTACCGTCACCTCAACTCACCTGTCTCCTGGACTCTTTCATCCAGGCCTTCTCCTCTTCCTCGCTCCACCAGCCCTACTTGTACATGTAGCTCTTCACTTCCCATCTCAATCCACCCGTACCGTCACCCCAACTCACCTGTCTCCTGGACTCTTTCATCCAGGCCTTCTCCTCTTCCTCGCTCCACCAGCCCTACTTGTACATGTAGCTCTTCACTTCCCATCTCAATCCACCCGTACCGTCATCCCAACTCACCTGTCTCCTGGACTCTTTCATCCAGACCTTCTCCTCTTCCTCGCTCCACCAGCCCTACTTGTACATGTAGCTCTTCACTTCCCATCTCAATCCACCCGTACCGTCACCTCAACTCACCTGTCTCCTGGACTCTTTCATCCAGGCCTTCTCCTCCCCCTTGCTCCACCAGCCCTACTTGTACATGTAGCTCTTCACTTCCCATCTCAATCCACCCGTACGGTCACCTCGACTCACCTGTCTCCTAGACTCTTTCATCCAGACCTTCTCCTCTTCCTCGCTCCACCAGCCCTACTTGTACATGTAGCTCTTCACTTCCCATCTCAATCCACCTGTACCGTCACCTCAACTCACCTGTCTCCTGGACTCTTTCATCCAGACCTTCTCCTCTTCCTCGCTCCACCAGCCCTGCTTGTACATGTAGCTCTTCACTTCCCATCTCAATCCACCTGTACCGTCACCTCAACTCACCTGTCTCCTGGACTCTTTCATCCAGGCCTTCTCCTCTTCCTCGCTCCACCAGCCCTGCTTGTACATGTAGCTCTTCAGTTCCCACCTCAATCCACCTGTACCGTCACCTCAACTCACCTGTCTCCTGGACTCTTTCATCCAGGCCTTCTCCTCCCCCTTGCTCCACCAGCCCTACTTGTACATGTAGCTCTTCACTTCCCACTTCAATCCACCCGTACCGTCACCTCAACTCACCTGTCTCCTGGACTCTTTCATCCAGACCTTCCTCCCCCTTGCTCCACCAGCCCCACTTACATATGTAGCTCTTCACTTCCCACTTCAATCCACCCGCACTGCCACCTCAACTCACTCTGTCTCCTGACTCTTCATCCAGGCCTTCTCCTCTTCCCTCGCCTCCACCAGCCCTACTTGTACATGTGCTCTTCACTTCCCATCTCAATCCACCTGCACCGGCCACCACCTCAACTCACCTGTCTCCTGGACCTTCATCCAGACCTTCTCCTTCCCTCGCCCACCAGCCCTACTCTGTACATGTAGCTCTTCACTTCCCATCTCAATCCACCTGTACTGTCACCAACTCACCTGTCTCCTAGACTCTTTCATCCAGGCCTTCTCCTCTTCCCTCGCCCACCAGCCCCAATACTTGTACATGTAGCTCTCACTTCCCATCTCAATCCACCCTGCACTGTCACCTCAACTCACCTGTTCCCATAGGGACTCATCCAGGCCTTTCCTCTTCCTCGCCTCCACCAGCCCTACTTGTACATGTAGCTCTTCACTTCCCATCTCAATCCACCTGTACTGTCACCTCAACTCACCTGTCTCCTAGACTCTTTCATCCAGGCCTTCTCCTCTTCCTCGCTCCACCAGCCCTACTTGTACATGTAGCTCTTCACTTCCCATCTCAATCCACCCGTACCGTCACCTCAACTCACCTGTCTCCTTGACTCTTTCATCCAGACCTTCTCCTCTTCCTCGCTGCACCAGCCCTACTTGTACATGTAGCTCTTCACTTCCCATCTCAATCCACCCGTACCGTCACCTCAACTCACCTGTCTCCTGGACTCTTTCATCCAGGCCTTCTCCTCTTCCTCGCTCCACCAGCCCTACTTGTACATGTAGCTCTTCACTTCCCACCTCAATCCACCCGTACCGTCACCTCAACTCACCTGTCTCCTGGACTCTTTCATCCAGGCCTTCTCCTCTTCCTCGCTCCACTCCAGCCCTACTTGTACATGTAGCTCCTTCACTTCCCACCTCAATCCACCCTGCACTGCCACCAACTCACCCAAGCTCTGACCTTTCATCTCATGACCTTCCTCTTCCTCGCCCACTAGCCCTACTTGTACATGTAGCTCAGTTCCCACCTCAATCCACCTGTACCACACCTCAACTCACCTGTCTCCTGACCTCTTTTCATCCAGGCCTTCTCCTCCTCCTCGCTCCACCAGCCCTACTTGTACATGTAGCTCTTCACTTCCCATCTCAATCCACCCGTACCGTCATCCCAACTCACCTGTCTCCTGGACTCTTTCATCCAGGCCTTCTCCTCCTCCTCGCTCCACCAGCCCTGCTTGTACATGTAGCTCTTCACTTCCCACCTCAATCCACCCGTACCGTCACCTCAACTCACCTGTCTCCTGGACTCTTTCATCCAGGCCTTCTCCTCCCCCTTGCTCCACCAGCCCTACTTGTACATGTAGCTCTTCACTTCCCATCTCAATCCACCCATACCGTCACCTCAACTCACCTGTCTCCTAGACTCTTTCATCCAGGCCTTCTCCTCCCCCTTGCTCCACCAGCCCTACTTGTACATGTAGCTCTTCACTTCCCATCTCAATCCACCCGTACCGTTACCTCAACTCACCTGTCTCCTGGACTCTTTCATCCAGGCCTTCTCCTCCTCCTCGCTCCACCAGCCCTGATTGTACATGTAGCTCTTCACTTTCCATCTCAATCCACCCGTACCATCACCCCAACTCACCTGTCTCCTGGACTCTTTCATCCAGGCCTTCTCCTCCTCCTCGCTCCACCAGCCCTACTTGTACATGTAGCTCTTCACTTCCCATCTCAATCCACCCGTACCATCACCCCAACTCACCTGTCTCCTGGACTCTTTCATCCAGGCCTTCTCCTCCTCCTCGCTCCACCAGCCCTACTTGTACATGTAGCTCTTCACTTTCCATCTCAATCCACCCGTACCATCACCCCAACTCACCTGTCTCCTGGACTCTTTCATCCAGGCCTTCTCCTCCTCCTCGCTCCACCAGCCCTGATTGTACATGTAGCTCTTCACTTCCCATCTCAATCCACCCGTACCATCACCCCAACTCACCTGTCTCCTGGACTCTTTCATCCAGGCCTTCTCCTCCCCCTCGCTCCACCAGTCCTACTTGTACTTGTAGCTCTTCACTTTCCATCTCAATCCACCCGTACCATCACCCCAACTCACCTGTCTCCTGGACTCTTTCATCCAGGCCTTCTCCTCCTCCTCGCTCCACCAGCCCTACTTGTACATGTAGCTCTTCACTTCCCATCTCAATCCACCCGTACCGTCACCTCAACTCACCTGTCTCCTGGACTCTTTCATCCAGGCCTTCTCCTCTTCCTCGCTCCACCAGCCCTACTTGTACATGTAGCTCTTCACTTCCCATCTCAATCCACCCGTACCGTCACCTCAACTCACCTGTCTCCTGGACTCTTTCATCCAGGCCTTCTCCTCCTCCTCGCTCCACCAGCCCTGCTTGTACATGTAGCTCTTCACTTCACACCTCAATCCACCCGTACCGTCACCTCAACTCACCTGTCTCCTAGACTCTTTCATCCAGGCCTTCTCCTCCTCCTCGCTCCACCAGCCCTGCTTGGACATGTAGCTCTTCACTTCACACCTCAATCCACCCGTACCATCACCCCAACTCACCTGTCTCCTGGACTCTTTCATCCAGGCCTTCTCCTCCTCCTCCCTCCACCAGCCCTACTTGTACATGTAGCTCTTCACTTTCCATCTCAATCCACCCGTACCATCACCCCAACTCACCTGTCTCCTGGACTCTTTCATCCAGGCCTTCTCCTCCTCCTCGCTCCACCAGCCCTACTTGTACATGTAGCTCTTCACTTCCCATCTCAATCCACCCGTACCATCACCCCAACTCACCTGTCTCCTGGACTCTTTCATCCAGACCTTCTCCTCCCCCTCGCTCCACCAGCCCTGATTGTACATGTAGCTCTTCACTTCCCATCTCAATCCACCCGTACCGTCACCTCAACTCACCTGTCTCCTGGACTCTTTCATCCAGGCCTTCTCCTCCTCCTCGCTCCACCAGCCCTACTTGTACATGTAGCTCTTCACTTCCCATCTCAATCCACCCGTATCGTCACCTCAACTCACCTGTCTCCTGGACTCTTTCATCCACGCCTTCTCCTCCTCCTCGCTCCACCAGCCCTACTTGTACATGTAGCTCTTCACTTTCCATCTCAATCCACCCGTACCATCACCCCAACTCACCTGTCTCCTGGACTCTTTCATCCAGGCCTTCTCCTCCTCCTCGCTCCACCAGCCCTGATTGTACATGTAGCTTCTCAGCCTTGAGATGGGGTGGTCCTGTTTGTCCCAGTAGCTCACCTCATCCAGGGAACGATAAGCTGAGCTGTCATCAGAGGTGCTGTGGTGGCCAATCCTACAGAAGGACGCGGCACGAAAAAATGGTTTAACACTAAAATACTACGCATACCATTTCAAATACAGGTAAGGTAAATACTTATAACACAAATATTGACAATGTAACAATATTTTCATGAATCAGCATTGAACATAAAATGAAAGTACATGTTGCAGTTTAACTAAAGACAAGTACATTCAATTTATTCCTCAAGCAGATTGTGCACAGCTTTCTCCACACAGGAACTTGATCCTCTATTAAAGAACTACTTTGGTGTCAAAACCTCTGTGACGTAAAAGCAAGGCGAATTGATAAAGCCTGGGATAGTCTGAATTGCTTTCCCAAATTGTGAAAATATTGCAGCGTATTAAAACAGATACTGTACGCTTCTTATGAGTATACGGAAACAAAATATTTCTGTCCCTTCCACCTTGATTGGAGTGATGTCACCCTCAAACACATGACATCATCAACTGTTGATGTGTATCCACAAATGAAGCTGCCCTTTCAAACGCTCTTCACGTCATCCCAGAATAAATGCCTTACTCAGCGTCACATCTGCCTGATTCGACGTCATACAGGAATATTATCACGTCACATCAGGAAAATTTTATGGACACAGCCGAAGATTTTGTTTTTCGAGGAATCTTCAGTTATATGGGTTAAATCATGCTATTCATCAAAATCCTTTTGAAATATGGTGTTAAGCTTACTCCGTAGGATTTCATTCATATCAATGTGATATTTCCACGCAATTTGTATCCTGACTAGAGTGGCACTTTAAGCATTGGCCTTCCTCCACAGATCTCAGACCTAGATGACACTACATATAAGTGATCCACAACACATTGAATGTTGTTGATGATTAACCTGTATGTCATGGCCTCTATCAACACAGGCCTGCTCTCCCTGACTGCAATCTCCCGGGCGGCCTTCACCACATTGTACACAGCAAACACATCATTACCGTCCACTCGTGCTGTTGTCATACCATACCCTGACCCTCGGGACGCTGGCGGAAGAGACATGATACTGATGTGACAATCATAAAGACATATCTGACACTGTTTACACAACACTCTCGGTGCATATAATGAATCAATTTTCTTTTCATTTCACATTTACAACGTAGAAACTAATGGTACCTCATTTGGACTGCCAAAAGTCAAAGTTATCTATGAGAGGCAAAGAAACTAATTTTGAAAATTTGGGCAAAAAGCAACAACCTTGAGATAAGCAGAAGCACTGTGGAAGTATCACTTTTACAACTTATGTCCACAACCGGTTTGGGCCATCAGAATAATAGATTTGTCAAAATCCACAACAAAACAAGAATGGCCACAGTTTTGTTGAAAATGGATGTAAAGGTCCAAAACTTGGAGTTGATCTATAAATTTCAAGTCACACAGAAAGTTTCGACTCAACGTGGGACTTCAATAACCTACATGTACAGTCCCACCCGTGTACTGGTACAGGGCTAATCAATTTATTTATCCATTTACTTGATTGTTGTTTTACGCCGTATTCCAGATTATTTCCCTTATGCAACAGCGGCCAGCATTATGGTGGGAGGAAACTCGGCAGAGCCTACGGGAAACCCACAACCATCTGCAGGTTGTTGGCAGACCTTCTCACGTACGGCCGCAGAGGAAGCCAGCATGAGCTGGGTTTCAACTCACAGCAACCGCATTGGTGAGAGGCACCTGGGTCATTATGCCAAGCTGGTGCACTAACCCTCTTTGGCCATGGATGCCCCTAGGACTTATTAACAAGGTATACGTATTACCAAAATAATATTTTTACTCTTATATACTTCTATTTTTATATATATTTCACACATGTAACGATCTGAGCCAGTCAGGGTCCAATAATTGAAATTAGTGAACATTGTCCACCAAAGAGCTAAAATTTGTTTAGATCATCTTTAGTTAAGAACTATAAACTTGACAAAGTTACCTACCTATGCCATCTCCTTTGTACTGATCCTGGGTAGGAGTGGAAATAGCATAACCATTGTTTCTGCTGTATCACAAAAAATATACTGGACATCAGGTTCACTTATGGTAAAGATTGGCACAGTCTGACAGCAAAAGTTTGCGATGAACTAAATGAATTTATTCATTTGATTAATCTTTTCAGACATACAAAACTTCAGATATACAATTTTGGTTAAGCCAGTAGGAAAGCTTCAAATTTCAATATATAGCCTGATACAGACATTCCAAGTGTGCTGGGCTGTTTAAGACTGATCAAACAACAATGTTAATCAATGTATCTTCTACACAGAGTCCATTTTACTTTTATACAAATTAAATAATTTAAATGTTCCGACAAATTTAACGTCAGAGGAAAATACAGCCCAAGATCTTGCCTACTACCAATGCAGGCTTCATATGTAAAGAATTTATTAAATTTCAGCTCTAAGCCTTACCAGAAAAATAGGACAGGGCAATCTAAGACAGCAGCGAAATTTAATGCAGCGTGGGCATCCCCCTCTGATGCTGCGCCTTCACCAAAATAACACATCACACATCGGTCTGTGTGTGACCTCTTTATAGCATAGGCAGCTCCGCTGGCTAAAGAAAAACACACAAGTAAAACTTGACATAGCAACCTGTCAAGTTTGCAAGAATTTACACTTATTTTCATTTAAATAGGTTATTTATTTGGGGAAAAGTTATGATATCAGATGTATAAGACCACCTAATTTTTAGCTAGAGCGCCATGCTTATTTCAAGTCTACAGTCTTCTTTCTCAGCATTTAGCATGACTGAAGGTCAGCACTTTGATCTGCACACTGAAACACACTTAAAACATCTGGACTATATTATGCATGGTATGAGTTAATATCATGCCTAGATTTCACTTCAGGAGTGCTAAGGCATGAGAATATGACTGCATGCCTCAGAATCAAGGGCCAGCTAACTACCTAATCCTTAGGTATGGAAAACTTCTTTAGATTTTTGTCACTTTTAATAAAACAAATAATCACTACATGGCTCTTAAGACAATTGCATCATGCCACGAAATCAAGCCACCAGAAGAACTGGAATGACTACTATCAGGACTATGAGCTACAAATTCATTCCACATGATGATGAACTTTAATACACAGAACACACTTACCCTGAGGCATCTGAGTAGCTAAAGTTGAGGAGATAGTGACAAAGTTCAGCTCTTTACTGCCATAATGAACAGGCATCTGTCGTCCCTTCCCTATATCATCAGCGTTGGAGTAGCACTGGTTCATGAAGCTCTCCAGACTAAATCCTCGCCACATTAACACTCCTGAAACACCCAATACACTCGGTGTGAGTGTCGCATAAATACCTACATTTAAGTCACTTAATTAGACTGCGAAAATCATACTCAAAGAATCACTCTCATCACTACATGCACTGCTTGAAAATGTGCCTGGAATGGTATCCAGACATGTGCCTGGAGTCCGGCATCCTGATTAAAATTAAAATATTGAAACACAGCATCAAACCTGAAACACTTTCAAATTTGAAACTTAGTACTACGCTGAATACAAACACTCAGAGAAAATGCTTCACTTCACTATTTAGTACAATCTGCAAATGCCTAATCTCAGTTTTACTTGATGGTTTGTTCCATTCCAGAATTTTAACTTGGGTTTTGTAAGCCCCTTTCCCCACAAACATTTCCTTCAGGCTGGAATCGAAAAATGCAAGTTTCCTGTGTTTACCTGCTTCTCTGTACTGCCCAAAGATCAAATCCTTGGGGTCGAGCGCTGCTGCTGACCCAATATGAGTTCCCTCCTCACCGTAATTGGTCATATAAAACGATATCCTTCCCTGCCTCTGGCATTCGTACAGAATCTTGTCCATTGTGTTCAGCAGTGTCATTCTCTCATACATCTTCAGCACCATGTCCTTGTCCAGCTAAAACAAAAGTTACTTACTAAAACGTACAACTGTAAAAATCCAAGCAAGTGCAGAAATCAATCACTGAATAAGCAAAAGATATACATGTAATTATGTTTTTGATTCTGTTGGACCTGTACATGACAGATGCATGTTTAAAGATAGACACGTGTATGGTAAGGAAAATCAGTGACCTTAAACAGCTTGGCAGGCTTGAGGAAGATACACACGTGTATGGTAAGGAAAATCAGTGATCTTAAACAGCTTGGCAGGCTTGAGGAAGATACACACGTGTATGGTAAGGAAAATCAATGATCTTAAACAGCTTGGCAGGCTTGAGGAAGATACACACGTGTATGGTAAGGAAAATCAGTGATCTTAAACAGCTTGGCAGGCTTGAGGAAGATACACATGTGTATGGTAAGGAAAATCAATGATCTTAAACAGCTTGGCAGGCTTGAGGAAGATACACACGCGTATGGTAAGGAAAATCAGTGATCTTAAACAGCTTGGCAGGCTTGAGGAAGATACACACGTGTATGGTAAGGAAAATCAGTGATCTTAAACAGCTTGGCAGGCTTGAGGAAGATACACACGTGTACGGTAAGGAAAATCAGTGATCTTAAACAGCTTGGCAGGCTTGAGGAAGATAGACACGTGTATGGTAAGGTAAATCAGTGATCTTAAACAGCTTGGCAGGCTTGAGGAAGCCTCAAGATTCAGATACATGTAAAATTTTCTTCTCCTCCTCACCAAGGAAGTGATAGTTTTAGAGCACATTTCAGATAAAATATTACAACTCATATAACAACATATAACCCAAAGAAAAATACAGTATTGTTGTAATATGACAAACTGCAGTACTGCATTAGTATTGGGAAAAAAAAGAAAATGATCCCAACCATTCCCTGCCTTTATACTAAGTACGTTATCATTTTCTTACCTTTGGGTCTTCGCAAGGGTTAATTACCTCCCCTTTCGTGTTCATTACTCTGTAAACTGGGATTCCTTCATAGCGATTAGGCTCCAAAAATTCTAACTTTTCTGTCCAACTTGACCTTGACCCTGGGAAAACTGGTTTGTCCTCACTTAACCTCGAACTCAGGGTGTCCTCATGTATAGATGCAACTGGCACCTGCAATTAAATGTGTACAGATTACTGAACAACTGACCATGGCGTCCATGTCATTGTGTTCATATGGATTTATTTTGTGTTTTGGGCTGTAGTCAAGAATATTTCACTTTA
Organism: Acanthopleura granulata; assembly: GCA_016165875.1. Classification (NCBI taxonomy): domain Eukaryota; kingdom Metazoa; phylum Mollusca; class Polyplacophora; order Chitonida; family Chitonidae; genus Acanthopleura; species Acanthopleura granulata. The sequence continues at coordinate 4,237,147 of JABBOT010000012.1, read as the reverse complement.
ATGATGGCGATGACATATCAGATAATGTCTTGATGATGACAAAACTTTTTACAAAGTCGAATTAAAAGAAGCACTTTCACTGGTGCAGGGCTAATAAACACAGCTGAAAGACATAAATCTTTCAAAACCGTACACAGATCTGTACAAGGAGATTAAAGACAGAAGATGACATGTAGAACCAGAACACTGCAACTGTATTTTCAACACAAGACTGACATGCATGTTCTGTACACAGAAATTTAGCTTTTATTAAATTTAAGCTGTTACCATGTAACACTGAAACTTGCATGACCAAACATCTGATCTAACCATGTTTTCAGGCTTCCCAAGTTTATGTATTTACATGCATTTGTTTGATTGGTGCAGGAAACCCATGACCATCCACAGGTTGTTCATATAATTAGGGCTTTGCATGAAACTGAACTGATGTGAATGCAGTGGCTAGTCATCAATCAAATGGTTTCAGTCTGCAAATATGTTCCAAAGAAAAAACTTTCTAGTGTTTAACATTTACATCTCAAATTAAACTCAAAATAGATATACGCCTGTGGCCATTGCCACTTGATAACCCACAGGTGTGACTGTGATGCGCTCAGCTGTTGGTTTTAAAAAGATATTGCCATCTAAGTTGAATGCATACACGTGTGCAGGCAAGTGATGTTCGAGGCAGCTTACATGTAAAATACGGCTGGCCCAAATGTCACATGTATGTCTCCTGTGAAATCGAGCTTTTTCATACAAGACCTGTCTGAACAGCCAAATGTCAGCAACTTGAGGAAACAACTTGTGTATTAATGTAACCTATAATCTATCTTCTCTTTTTTCTGGTTGGAAACTTTAGAAAGGTCAACAGCAAAACACTTTAAACAGGCCGACGCATAAATCTCTGGTTGTCGGGTTTGGCGCTGGAAAAGACAGTTGCATAGATCTAACTAGGTTTACTTACAACCCATGTCTTTGACGGTCTTGTGCGTCCAAGATGAAAGAGTCTGCGACAACACTGTCGGAAACATCGTTGACTTAGAGCCGACATAACGATGATAATTTGCCAGGACACACGATTGTTCTACAGCAGGTGGGAAAAACGTCATCAAATGTTGCCATAAGATTTCCGGAAGTGACGTATTTCACAGGTACCTTCACTGTGGTAGCTGTGTCATTTGTACGTGTTGGTGTCGAAGAACGGAAGCGTTGAAGTGTCAAATTCTGGTGGATTTTGGTAAAATTGGTGCGATGGCTGGGTGAAGACAAAGAGCGAAATGCGTTAGAATGACTTGCACGCGCGAGAAAGCGAGGAAAGTTGACAGAGATACAGCTGAATCGTTTTGTTCCCTTTGAAAGTTGGCGTGTATCTCCAGTGATTTTGGATTGATCCTCTGTCAAACAGGTGTTGGAAGGTTTTATGCTCACTTGGACTTGTGATCGACGATCAGCATGGCAAGAGAACCTGTTATTGTTAATGTGTACGATATGGTAAGTGTAGTTCATGTAATATGTTAGAATGAATGAAATAATTGAATCTGGCTGTACCGATAACCTAGTCCACCTAGATGGACTCATTCATTGTGGTACAAAATTCATAACAGAGTCTGACATCATTGTCCAACATGGTCTGTGTCTGTCTCTCAAAGAAATCGTGGGAGAGATGTGGACTCAAACTCGATGGTGTTATCAGTCAAATAATGTTGAAAGGGACATTAAAACCCCAATCAAACAAACAATAGATCTTGTGAATCTCCGGTACGTGTTCAGGCATTTGGGTTGTTATCACCAACCTTTGTCACTGTAAGCAGTTCAGATGGTTCTCTAGTATTTCACTGACATACAAAAGTAATTGTTGAACAACCATGTTTTAATTATAAAACAAGCTAATTCAGAATTATACATTGGTTGTGAAATGAAAATCAGAAACAGTACACATATCCAGAGTACCACTAGAAATGGATGTTTTTGACAGCCACTGATTCGGTGATAAACCTGTCAAGAGTTGTAGATAACTAAGTAACCATGAAACCTATTGGAACTATAAACGTCTAAGGACAGTTGATGCTGTGTCCGTCTTGCAATAACAAACATATATACATATAGTAGGCTGCATCCCTGTAATGTTAGACTGCAGATGTGTTAGATGTACCTTCTAGGCGCATGCGCTGGGAGCAGAGCGCACATGAAAGGATTCAATGGAGAGAGACGCTAAGCATTTTTGATCGACTAGTTAAATGTCAGAGGTTGAATGTATGTAGCTTTGGTTAATTGAATTAAATATCACACTGAAGCATTCCTTTAATCGTCAGAGCAGAAATCAATCTTAATTTCCATCATTAGTGCACAACTCGATACTTCTGTATTTCACCTATGGTCCTTACAAGTACGCTTGTAAATAACTAAACAGGACAGCAATAATGTAAGGATCTCAGTATTTAACACATGGTATCTACATACTGACACACCACATTAGTTGGCAAGTTATTCAAACATGTACATATATGATTACCTATCTGGTTCTTTGAACCTGTACTCCTGACGTAGAGGACTATTCCATGATGTTGTGTACTGATTGACACATCACTTGATGGCTCTGATTTGTCACCTACATGTAGATGTATATGTAAGTCAGTGTAGTGACAAGACTGTTTTGTTGGTCAAGCACACCAGGTATTTTATGTGAGAATGAGAGATTTCTGACTGCCATGTTGAGAAATAATCTATGGTCAACTATGTCTTCACCATTTGTACCAATGCATTAAACCTCCGTCACACTGTGCGATATGAATGTCGTAGGAACTTGCAGAATGAAACATTTTATGAATATAAACTGAGCAAATTATGTTTCAGTGTATAGGTCAAAACCAAAAGATTTATCCTTATTTGTTTTGTTTTTTAATGTTATGGTAACAGTTATACATCATCTATTTACATGTACATGTGCAGAAATCACATTGTTTCATGTAGTATTTGTATATAAATCATTCACTGTGTCTGAGAAACAAATTCTGTACACTTGACACTAAATGTGATTGTTACTGAAGCCTTTTAGAATAAGAAAAGTCAGGAAAATCAAATATTGTGATATATAATTTTGTTTTCCAGTACTGGATAAATGAATACACATCTGCCTTTGGAATTGGGGTGTTTCATTCTGGTGTTGAAGTGTATGGGGTTGGTGAGTATGGTTTATTTATTTGATTTAGCTGACCGAAGGTTTACCTAGTACTCAAGTATGTTTCACTTCAATATGACAGCCGCCAGCATTATTATGAGAGGAATCTGGACGGAGAATTGTTGAGTATGGTGGACTGAGATGATTACAAGGAATATATTCTACATGCAAGATATCCATGTGGAAGTCTCATATAATATTGCCTGGCCTTCATGTAGATAATTAAAAAGTAAAACACTTCCTTATACTTGTCTATTTACTCTTTATTGTGTGCTGCCATAGCAATTACTGCAATAAATTTTTTATTCTCGTAACTGCAGAGTATGCCTATGGAGGCCACCCTTTCCCTGTTAGTGGTGTATTTGAGATAGTGCCAAAAGATGCTGAAGATCTAGGGGACCAATTTAAGTACAAGTAAGTGTTTCAATGTGGACTTCCAGGGATCTTAACTTGGCCTAAGGGTAAGCTCCGCTGAAATGTGGTACAGTTTGGACGAAAGGAGATTAAGAAATATAACGGATCATTCAATCAATTGATGGGGTTCCATTTGGGGTTAGATATGGCTGCCACTGGTGGCACATTCAGTGGCCCCCCAACATCACATGACATTTTTTGGACTGCATTGAAATATTAGCATTTTTTCGCTGATGAAAACAGGTCGAGTGTATCTGTGGAATAAATACCCATGTAAAGGTGCTGGACTATTGGCAAAAAGTGTGTATTGTTACATTGTAATTTTTACAACATAACATATTATTATTCTTAAGCATACACCATTAAAATGTCATGATGATAATAATGGTGGTCAATCCGGCCGATCCTGTGTGGAATTGTTTTTTAACATCCCTGTTGCATTTGCCAGATTTGCTCTCAATATGCAGAAATTTTGATATAATGGCGTTTCAATACATTTCTGCTGACTATGAGACAACGTTTAAGGACAACAGCCATGTATGGTGAGGAAGAATTGTGTGTTTCACTGCTTGCAGAGTACTGTGTACGCGCACCTACATGTAACACTTGACCTGTGCTTGAAAATCATTGGTACAGTGTAGGAATTAGAGCGTAACCTATTCGACTTGTCAGAGATACACATATGAAGATGTATATGTATATATACATGTATGTATAGTACGTGAGTGATTAAAAAAAAATGCTTCCTGAGTTCAGTTCTTGTTACTGATTTTCCCAGAGAGACGATAAAGATAGGAACGACAGACTTCGCACCAGATGAAGTGAAGAAGATTGTTGATCAGATGGGAAAGGAGTACAAGGGCGACCAGTATCACTTACTGAACAAGAACTGTAACCATTTCACCTCTAGTCTCATTCAGGTTTGCGCAACTTCATTCCTGATGCTGTGTGTAAAGTTTTAAAGTGAAAGAAAACAAAGTGTTAAGCAAGTGTCAGCGAAAAAGACCACAGAAAACCAAATCCGAAATTATAAGTCTTAATTTCATGCAGTTTATACATATTTTTAGATTTTATTATGAACAGAAAATCTGTTTTTCTGCTTTCGATGAAACTGTGAAGAAAGAAAGTGTGAAGTTTACCAGTGTTTAGTCTACTGGTGCAAATAAAGGAGCGACATATTCCGTTTATAGCAAATACAGTGCTCAGGGTGCGAAAAAATGCTTGTGATCTTAATGATCCATAAACCTTATCAGAGAATTTGAACATCAGACTGCATTTTATTCATTCCAGAAAAGTTAAAAAATAAGGAAAGGTTGTTATGGAATATGGTTTCAGTGCTTTTTTTGATTGACGGTTACATCATTGCGTTTTTTTTTTCATTTTAAGCTGAACACTGAAAGCATTTATGCTTTTTTTTTTCATTTATGCTTTTTTTTTTCATTTTAAGCTGAACACTGAAAGCATTTATGCTTTTCATGACAGACTCTATGTTCAGCTGGAATTGTGCGTCTGCTTTACCAGCCTAGTAGGTGTCTCTTTGTGAAGAAAATACACTGAAAATTTAAACAGCAATTTATTACTTTTATGCATTGAAAAGGGACTGTGACTGTATATTTACGTACTGCCGAAAAAAGGAAAGGCCTAGATTACACTTTGGTTTTTTTATTTGCCCCCAGACATTATGTGGGAAGGAGTTGCCAAGCTGGGTGAACCGCCTGGCCTATGTCAGCTCCTGTATACCATTCCTGGAGAAGGCCTTACCCAAGGAATGGCTCACACCTGTAGCCCTCCAAGCTGTCATCCGTGACCCCAGTATAGACTCTGATGATGATCACCGCCCCACTCACCTCCATAGCCCTCATCACTAACCATTCATTCACAGACCACACACAGAGAGGGTCACCATGGCAACAGGACCAAACAGAAATGGCAGCTGAGTACAGTTGATGATGTTGTTTTCAGAGATCAGGCTGTCGGGCCTGAAGGTTTGCAGTTTAAACTAGCAATAATGTCTGATGAAGGCTCACTTCAGGATGGTGATGATAATGATTGTCATTGTTCTTATATTTTATCAGATCTGTAGGGTTAGGTTGAACATTGAAATCACCATGATGTCCACAGTGTAGTGTTAACTGCTGTCATTATAAGTCTGATGCAAATTTACAGAGGACATCAGCGTGAGGGGGGAAGTCTGTCTGTGGTTTGTATTTTTATTAGGAGTTGATTTAGTATCAGTATAGTATCAACTTTTTTTTGTTCTCAACATTGTCTCCAGATTTATGAAATTGTGAATTCATTACATGTAGAGGGAACCCCCCCCCCCCCAAAAAAAAAACACACTGGCAGAAGTGAACCCCGAAACATGGATAAAATCACATTCAGTAATTGGTATTGATTATTATGACCGAGACAAAAGAAAGAGCAACCCCCCCCCCAAAAAACCACAAAGGAAAACAAACAATGCACACATGAGCACCTGTACAACTCAATATTTCTGAAGGCAGGGCCAGAATTAAAGGTAAGAATTAAATAAAAATTTAATAAAAATTAAATCAAACGGTACAAAAGCCGAATATTGGCATGTAACCATACTGAATACCTGGATAGTCATGCAGAAAGTGGATATACATGTACATGCCATCAATGCTGTGATACAGAGCAACTCCTCAATTTTCTTTTAGTGGTGGCCTACAAGCAGTGGTTATATCAGTAATGTGATACATATACTGGAAGGCTTTCTACATTATAACACCATATATAGATATGAGGTCATGATAACTTTGACCTGTTGATCTGAACAAACAGGTGGTTTAGAATATAATTCACATTTTTTTTTTTTTACAAAAAGAAAAATTACCATCAGAACTATTTTTTCAGTGAAAACCTTAGGATCATCTTTGTGTATTGATTGTAGTGTAATTTACATGAAACTGGCCAACGGAACTTGTAAATTCTGTTTCATATATCAAAGTTACCATGATATGAATGCATAATAATTATTCCATTGAAAACAAAATATTGTATGAAAACATTCCATCTTAATGGCATAATTTAAAACAATGGTTTCCGGTCAGTTTTGTAAACTCCCCAATTTTCACTGAACAATTTAGTCAGTAGACTCAGGCCTGGTTTCACAAAGATTTCTGAAGAGTTTTTTTGCTTTCACTAAGTAATTATGTAGTTTTTGACTGCTGACTCAAGCAATTTACGGAACTTAATAAGTTTTGTGAGACCGGGCCCAGGATCTAATTCCGCAGTGATCTTTTAGACTGAAGTCAAAATTTCAACCTTCAATTATACATGTAGTTTACGATATTAGATGTTGAAAATGTGGAATATTTGTTATAATATTATAACAGTTGTTAGGATTTCCCATTTTAAACATTATGGCTCTATCAGTGACTTATTCAGTGTTGACTTGGTCACAACTGGCTCTGTGGATTCAGCCTGACAGCTCAGATGATTACAGGTGCCCAGGACTCTTTGAGTGCTGGTTATAGTGATCTAGTCCCTGTGCGTGAAAGGATGAAAGTGAAAGTGAAAGCAGATTGAGCATGTTTTTAGGCACCATACATGTATGTATCTGGACTTAACTCCACCAGCACTAACATAACAGATGCGCATGGGTGAATCTTCTCTTCACATCATAGGGCCTACGTTATTTATCCTGTAAGAAACCTGGAGCAAATGAATCTCTCTCGTAATTCTAGTGTGATTGGTATCATAAGTTGAACCTTCAGTCTCTCAGTAGACTAACTCAGGGAATCTTTGGGCTTTATCGCGCACACCTACTTACAAATTAATATTTGGTTTATGATCTGTCTTATTCATGTATTTAAATATAGTAAATATGTACAGTGCCTGTCATAACCCAGGTGTAAAATATATCACCCTCAAAACCCTGTAACTGTATGCCTCTTATATAAACGTAGTAACTGACATTATGCATTAAGGCTTACTCACAATTCTTGAACATTATCATCTGGGCCTACTGGTACTAATTTACATGTAGGCGTGAAAGGTTTCACAGAAACATCATTATGGATAAAAAAAGCTGACCAAGTGTCCCATAAATTTGAAGAGGTAAGCAATGTCCCACTTCATGCAGTTTTGTGCCACAAAAGTTAATCTCGCATTTCGTCATAACTGCAGGTGTGTAGCAGAACAGGCATATTTGGTTAAAATCCTTAAAAATACAACAACATGGTTGCATTGAAGCAGTGACATCAGGTATGCGAGGTTATGTTGACTGGCTTATTGGCTTAGGTATATGGCCATGTTGTTAGGAGTAATGTAGTATTATGTGTACATCACGTACAATAAAGCTATGGAGGATTGCCCTTGTCATTGTCTTGAAAGCACTGCCTGGTGTTGTGGTATTACACATACTTTACCAGTTTATTAGCTGCCAGACCGTCTACTGGTCACCATATAACACAGGACAAGACCTGGTTTCAAGAGGCCAGAGACAACACAAATTCCAGTCACATGTATTGTTGTTGAAGAATCATTGAGTTAAAAGTGTGATTATCTTGTGCCAAACTTAGTGAGCAGTTACTCAGGGGAACGTTAATTGTTAACCTGTTCCAAGTTCAAATTGATATAAATTATAGGCAAAGTTGAGTGGCCAATGTTAGCTACTGCATTAGCACATGTGCAATGCTTTACATGCATACTAGTCATGCCTGAATATGGAAATGTTGATCCTTATCCAAAAAGTCCTTGGCTTTTTTATATAGCCTCAAGTCATTGTAGAAAATAACATTTTGGAAATGTGGAATCTTGTTAACACAGCCTATCTGCTGTAGACTTAGGCCTTGAAAATTTGAAAAGTTGTTTGAAAAACTTACGAAAGTTTTTTGAAGGCGCTTTTTCGTGCACAGAGCAGTGTCCAGATGTCATCTTCATGCATGTGTGCTGGATTATCTGTTACAAGTGTTTGTATTGATAGTTAAGGCAGCTGTCATGAGTGTATATCGTCTCAAAGTTGGTGCAACAATTTAACAGACATCTGACCACTGAGCTGTATAACTAATTATGTCTTGCGTATGCATCCAGCTACTGTGCTTTCTGATTGTCACTGCCGGTCTTTTTGCCACACGGCCACAAATGTTGGTTGCTATAAAACCACCAAACTTAGAACAAATGTTACAGACCTGAACAGTGTGGATATACACGTACTTGTATGTAGGGCCTAAGTGTATAAGTATATCCTTTGGTTAAATGAATTTGTATGTCATATATCACTCTTTCATTTGTAGCAGTTGGTGTCAGATAGGGTACTGGTACAGTGTGAACAATAGACACTGGTTCAAAGCTGCACCCATACCAGGTGATCACATTTGAATGTAGCCTTCAGGTAGCTGGTGGGAACAGTGGTTGTAACTATTTTTGCACTGGTGCATTTTGATTAACTGTAGAAAGCTTTCACTGTCACCTTGTTTGAGGAGCCTGGATGTGTGATGGTAATGTTACACAAAAGCTAATCGTGTATGATGATAATGTTACACAGAAGCTAATAATGTGTGATGATAATGCTACACAAAAGCTAATAAAGTGTGATGGTAATGTTAAACAAAACCTAATCATGTATGATGGTGATGTTACACAAAAGCTAATAACATGTGATGATAATGTTACCCAAAAGTTAGTAATGTGTGATCATAATGCTACACAAAAGCTTATATTGTGTGGTGGTAGTGTTACACCAAAAGCTAATATTGTGTGATGACAGTGTTACACAAAAGCTAATATTGTGTGATGATAATGTTACACAAAAACTAATATTGTGTGATGATAACATTACACAAAAGCTAATAATGTAAATACAGATGTGTGTGCATAAAATGTCACTGTCAATTCTTATGTTCAACATACATGTGCAAAGTTTGCTTTAAAATGTGAAAGAAACAACTCCCATGTTTAGTGTACTCTTTTAATAATGTTCTCAGTTTGTGAAGGTGTGGGATATTGTGTATTTGACTGTGAAATTTTTTATCGTTATTGTAATGTAACTCTATTGGCTTTGTACTGACTTCCACATCTGTACATGCTACCCCTGTTATGGCATGCCATTGTTATCTATATTACCTGTAACTCTTGTATGATCTCTCTTGGTTAATTCATGCATTGCCATGGCCATATGGCGAGAGCTTGATTATGTCATTTAGCTTTCCATCATGCCCATGTGAAAATGTCTGTTGATCTTCATGTGCAGCTTTGCTTAGAGCTACCTGTAGGCTTATGTTTACCTCTTCACCCCTATGATCACGATGCATGTGATTTTTTTGCTTCTATGATCACACTCTGCCAGGTATACACCGTCGTATTTAAGCCTAACTGCTAACATCTGTGTGTAAGTGAAATAATATAAGGTATCTTAAGTATGACCTGTAACACCAGTTAAATTTGACAAGCTTTGTTAATGTATTTCCTCTTACGATACATGTACATGTATTATGCTGAAATAAGAGGCCTCCATTGGTTAAAACGTGACTGTCACTTTGACACATTTAATGTCTAAAATTCCGTTTTTTAATTCAAGACGTTCAGAGTGTTGTGTTTAACTGCAGTCATTTCTGGTGATATAGCTGGTTGTCTACATTTGGGCATCAGTGCATGTAAGAGTTCATTTAGAAACTCAGGGTGACATGAATCAAGTCTCATGAATAACATATACAGCTTTGGACTTTGACCACGAAAGGTGTGTTAATTTTATACTTCACGCATATGAAAGTAAAATTTTCAGTTCAATATTTTTAAAAGACTGGCAACAATTTTACTGCTCCGAAACTACATCTGTTATGTAGCCGCCAATTTTTGGGCACCTTAACCGTGATTAATTCTTCTTCTTCCAAGATACCCTAAGTTATCTTTTAAAAATAAGTTGACCATGGTAAAGTTTTGTGTTGTTTATATGAAGTACCGATATATGCATGTACTATAGTTTTAGGTGCAAGAACATATCATGTTTGTATGTCTCTGTTGCTTGTTTTGTTTTAATGCATAGTATAAATTGAAATGCTCCTGCAGTGATTTATATTCACCATGTACATGTGAGATTTTGGTGTATCTCAGATATGCTCTTGCATCACTTAAATTTGGTGTATCTCAGATATGCTCTTGCATCACTTAAATTTGGTGTATCTCAGATGTGCTCTTGCATCACTTAAATTTTTTCACTATAATGCAAGTACTGAGTACACTAGAACATGTCTTTCTTATGGATATACAACTGCTTGGTTTATTACCCTGACGTTTTGATGTAGATACTAACATGGTTATCAAGTGTTATCACTTGATAACGATGTTAGTATCTAGTGTTAGTATCAAGTGTTATCACTTGATAACGATGTTAGTATCTAGTGTTAGTATCAAGTGTTATCACTTGATAACGATGTTAGTATCTACATCGAAACGTCGTGATAATAAACCAAGAAGTTGCATATTCATAAGAAAGACATGTTCTAGGGTAATTCCATCCCATCTTCTAAATGCCACTTGAACAAGTCATGTACTGAGTAATTTCAAGATTTGACCTATATAGAAGCAACTCAGGATCCATCCATGATTGTATTTTAATGGCTGGCCCAGTAGTGTGGCAGTAGATGAGTCCAAAAATCAATCAGTGAGTTTGATTCTTCATGAACACCAGCTGATTTAGCTGTCAGCTACAGTCTTCAGGACAGTGTGACGTTTTGTAAACCTTGAAGGTTCAACATTCACTTTGAAATATAGTTGAAAAATATCATGAGGTCTATAGAATTTTCTTAAAGTCTTTATTACAATACATGCCATCATGTACATTTGATTAGTGTCTTATTCATTGAAAATGTTCAGAATAGTATCTACATGTGACATGTTCATTATGAAATTAATTATAAGTATTGGCCAAACCTTTTACTTTTAGCTGTTATTAAGTTTTCATTCTTACATTTTTAGCTTTTAGACTTCAGTGAATTTTAACAATGCCGTTGTGCTGTCTAATGGATTAATTTTAAGTGATACTGAGAAATCAAACTTCATTGGCATGCCAACTTACCAATAAGATGCATACTGAGTGTTGAAAAAAATCAGTTGAGTGCATTTTTTCTTTGTTGTTTTTCTTTTTTTTAAGAGGACTTCGTCAGCTACTTTTCCATGCTGCAGGGACTAAATATGAAATTGTACACAGCTTTTCACGTTTTATTTTGTGGTATGACTTATTTGATCCAGTAATGTGCAATATGAGATATCTTGTTTTGTTACATTTCTGTACACAACTCTGTGTTGGGAAAGGCCAAAATATCACTGTATTAAACCATATAACCTACATGTAGAGTCTGAATGACATTCTGTAAATTATGTTAATAAAAGTAGTTGTACAGTGAAGTGTTGATGTTTGTCTTTGCAATTAACAGGATTTTCATGGGTAATCAAACATGTATTTATTCTTTGATCAAGGTAGGCCTAGATGTATGTCATTGATTCACTTTATTGTTGTTAAGGGCCACACTAATTTTTCACTTATAGTGTGGAGGTCATCTTTCAAATTGGGGTAACCCAGAGTGTCCAGAGTAATCCACCAACCTTTGGCAAGTTACGGACAAACGTTCCAAAGCTTGGCATACATATGCATGTATAGACTTGAATTTCAAATGCATGTATGTATGATTGTGGTTTAAAGTCATATTGAACAATTTTTCAGTCGTATGACGACAAGGAGTCCTTAGAGGGCGAGTCCATGCCGCCAAAGTGCTGCTGCCACTGGAACATCATGCTGACGACACCAGACGTGACTCCCCACCATAGTCACATTATACTGACACCGGGCTGACCAGTCCTGTTTCCGTGCTTTAACCTCTCAGTGGCGAGCGCCAAGCAAGGTAGCAACAAGAACCAGTTCTAAGGTCTTTGGTATGACCCAACCCAGGATTGATCCCAGATCTCCCGACCTCAAGCATTTCATGTTGGTGGAAGGCAAGTAGCCTTTAGAGTGACTGAACGGCCCAAAAGCCTTTGACATTCACTTATTCTCACCAAGGCCCCAGAAAAACTAACTGTTGGGGAAATCCAGAAATTCCCTGTATAAGGCTGATGGAGATGTCATGCCACTCTCGATAAATGACAGTATTAACTGTTAGGAGGAAAACTGACAAGAGTGACATCATCAAACATAAAATCATGTTATAGTCATAAATCTCTGGCAAGAGAAACACAGAACTTGATGAGAAATTATAAATTCTTTCCTTTTTACATCAATCTAGTATGGAAAGCGATGTAAAAATGAAATAACCACACAATATTGTATTTATCTATATGTATATTTTAATTGTTGTTTAAGGCCATGCTTGAGAATTTTTCATTTGCACAGTTGTCAGTTTTGCAGGAAACCACAGTGTCCATGGTAAACCACTGACCGACCTTCGTCCACTTATTGTCGCTAACATGACCAAGGCTAACATGACCAAGGCTAACATGACCAAGGCTAACATGACCAAGGCACCATGAACTTTGACAAAAGGTGAATCCATCAATTCTTTGTTCAAGGCTGGTTTTGAGCTCACTTCTCTTGTAGCTTTACAGTAACTGAAAGGCAAGCACTTCAGTTGCCACATCTCACTCCCATCGGATTATAAGTCAATGCTGAAAGAGGATTACCAATTACAGTTTGCATGCAGCTTAAAAATGCACACACAAACATAATAGGTGCTGAGGGACAAAATGTTTTTTTTATTACAAGAAACATAAACCAGCAATTTTATTGTGACTCAGCTATCTGATAATCACCCTATTAAGCAGAGTGATTCAATACAACTCCACTTCAATAAAGTATTCACAAAAACAAAATTAATTAAAGGTATATCTGCAATACATGTCTACTTGTAATACATTTTTACTTGTACTTCAGTTGATACATAACTTGCCACATCCAATTTACATGGTGCAATTGCCCACAAGTCTATTACCCAGACACTTGAATATATGTATATAAAAATACCTCATACCCATGACAATGTCTTAATGGTGATAACGATCAGCTAACAGTAAGAATTAATCTGGAATATAATCAATATTCTGCACGCATAATCAAGTGCTGGCATTATTATACAGCCTACATTGGGAACACATTACAGGCAACAGCCCATTCAATGCACGTTCATGAACAACTTACCGATAAGATGTTATCGTGCATGCATAAATATAATACCACGTATTCCAGGAATAAGCTTGCAAACAAAGTGTATAAACTTGAAACCAACACAAACTTCCTGGTGCCTGCACATCAAGCATGGGATCATCAAAAACAGTGCACCAACTTGGTCGACAGTCACCATAGGGAAACTACCCAGTGCTTGTACATGTGTGACATGTATGAGGCCGAGACTGAACCAGCACCTCCTGCCAGACAACAGCGGTCAGGGGCCGTGTAGTTTACTCACGGAGCCACACCACACCAAACCAAATTTCATTCATGACGCCCATGTTTTAAAAAATTAAACCAGAAATAAGTCCCGCCGTTTCACATCCACTGACCAAAGTGAAAGTCAGTTATGTACAGTATTTGAGCTGATGTAAAACGTGAAATTCAAAGTAAAAATCTCAACCCTTACAAGTAAATCCATCGTGTGTAGATTAATATTAACCATTATATAATGGTGATATACACAATAACTACTGCACCAGGAAGTCGTCATGTCTTTAATAAATGTTTTTTGCTAACAATGCACGCTCAGCAGGATTCAAGATGTCTAGAGGTCTGCAATCCACTCTTCAGTCATAGCTCAGAGAGGTCTCGCTGTCGATACAGCCCCATGCCAGTAATACCTTTTTACAATCAGGTCATGACCGTTCCACAAGAAAGCCAACGGCAAACCACTGGAGACTAGATCATCACTACTTACATTACATTGTATGCAACTATGGGGTATGTATTTGTAATACACAAATGTGGTAGGTGCATGGAAAAGCCAGGATGTACAAAACACAATCAATGATACATGTACCAGTACCAGCTGAACACCATTCTTAACTGGGGCATACATTCGATACGTGTGCCCTATATGTCACAATTAGCTTTGTGGAGTTTACCTCTGTCCGTCTATCAGATATGCAGAGACAAAAAGCGCTGAACATACAAATGGATAAATGTACTCACAAAATATTTCATCTTATTCCTTATATTCTTGAATTTATTTATTTATTTGCTTGGTGTTTTATGCCGTGCTCCAGAATATTTCAGTTTTACAATGGCGGCCAGCATTATGGGGGTAGGAAACCGGGCAGAGCCCGGGGGAAACCCACGACCATCCTCAAGTTGCTGGCAGACCCTTACATTCTTGAAGGATGGTCTTTAAGCATGTCAGAGCACAACTATAAACTGACACTGAGGTACAAATAAATCAGTCTTCATGCCAAGTAAATTGTAGTTTTATAGGCTCTTAATATTATTTCCCATATTTGTGTCGTTTGAGAAATTCCTTGATGACGGTCTACACACCTAGATTGTACATGTATGTACATGTAATAGCACACTGATGAGATAGTGTTATGTTTATAAACACGTGATAATTCAGTCGTAAACACCGCATCCCAACATCCTAAAATGTAAACTAGAACACTTCATTAACAATTTGAAAATTACCTCTCTAAAGGAAAAAATAAATGGAAACATGGAGTCATATACTTGTAAGATTAACGTGGTAAGCGATACTGATCAACAGTGTCTCTGACTGAAAACAAACTGAAAACCTTGAATGTAAAATGTTGTACGAACTTTTGCCCAATAGCTGCAAACTGGAATGTGTCACAAAGACATAATGGGTCAGGATGAAAACAAAAGGTAGTTAATTATCCACAAAGTTCTGTTAGATGTACAAACAGTAGCGTGTATACATTGTCAACAGTGTAAGCACATGTTGACAGTATTAGATGGAATACCAAAATCTCCACACAATCATGTGGCTCTCCCATACATTTATGATCAAATCAATACATGGGGGATCAAATCATTTTCCTCCCACTCAGATAATTTCAAGAGGTAGTTTTCAAAAATTTAAAAAGGCATATGAGCGCATTAAGCAATAAATAAATTAGACTTAATTTACCGTAATTATCAGGTGAATAATGTAATAGATTAAAGAAATAATTACAATCTGCTTGGGTTAAACTACTAATGCGACTCTGACTTGCTAATTCCAGCAATTATTACTATTGTTATAACATAGCAGTGTACAGAAATGTTTATGCCATCCCAGTCAAAGCCTCTCTAGTCAGCCTGTTCTTCTCTCTAGTCAAACTAAGTAATGGATCTGAATTGAATGGGTTTTGAAATTTGTCAAGATATTCTTCAAGAATTGGTTTAAACGGCTGGTCTGTCATCAGTGTAAGTGTGTTAGAATAAGATTTAGCACGCTTTACACTGACTCCACACTAACTTCAGTTACAAACTGTCAGACATGTCTGAAGGGGAAGAGTACACATTTTAAAAGAAAAGACAACACTGGACCAAATGTGTATATGTATCGATAAAGAATCCTATTCATAGTTCAAACAACATCAGTTTTAATTTTTTGTGGTGTATGAGAATCAAGATATCGCAGTTCAAAGTAAGAAAAATCTCTGTGGTGAATATCGAACCGGCTGCCATGCTCTCAATTTTAACCAATCAAAGGCGAGATCCTTCTACTACCCAAGAAGACATCTATTTCCACTGTGACGTCATCAGTACCTAGTTCACCACTTTGCCACATAGAAATAGTGTTAAATCAGCTATTTTCCTTGTGCTTATAACATGATTCTGATATACTTTAAAGCCAGTTTTCAACGAGACAGTGGTGGTAGAATACGTCTTGGCTTATTCCCCAAAGCCACAACCATGAGGTCAGAGCACGTGGCCTTTGAATGTAATAATAAAGGGGACCGTACTTCTCACACACAAATGAATGTCTCATCCCTAATACTGCAGACAATAGGGTACTGATGACGTGACATTGTGTGTCTGGTTTCTTTAAAATGGTGTATCATATGGTCCCGTAACAATTCCAGAATAAAAGATGATTTATAGAGTTACTGAACACATCATAAAAAAATGCCTATATAGGTTTAGGTCTGTGTGGGCCCCTCTTCTGAAATAACTTTGGTTATATTTTTGGTTGTCATTTCTTTGAAGAACTGATTAACTGTTTACTATGCAAGCATGTAATACACATGCCAAAAGACTGTATGCACATAATTCAATTTTAAAATGTGACACAGGTGTTTTGATTGTTTCAAAAAATGTCACTTTGTGAGTAGGTAGTGTGCGTAGTAATATTAAGAAAACTGACTTCATTTCATTTTCTCATAATCTTCATACCAAATATCATTTACACATATGTTAATGTCTTAATAAAATACCCATAGTGTAGAGATAAAAAAATCTACCAGACATATGATAACTATGAGATTTCAAATACATGAATCCATAGGAAATATAAAGATTTAGAATTGTCAGTGAGCAGGAGACACACGCCATCAATGTTTTAATGTACACTGCATAATTAGCAATGCTTGCTGACCTCAACGAATTCAATCCAACCACAACCTCTATACAAGAAAGCACAACTTGGGTTGAAATTTGAAATACCCTTGGCACATTAAAAAATTAATAAAGTTTCATTCCTACAGGATCAAATATCCCCCCCCCCTCGTAAACTATATGTAATATGATGTGTATTTATTGATCGATAGGGGTGATAGATTTTAACCATATTGACAAGATTAAGATTCATACCTTACGTCACATCAGGACAATTTTGCAGACACAGCCGAAGATTTTGTTTTTAAATGATCTTCAGTTATATGAATTAAATAGAGTTATTTACTGAAAATCCTTTTGAACCATGGTGTCTGGTTTGTTCCGCAGGATTTTT
This sequence comes from Acanthopleura granulata, assembly GCA_016165875.1. NCBI lineage: Eukaryota > Metazoa > Mollusca > Polyplacophora > Chitonida > Chitonidae > Acanthopleura > Acanthopleura granulata. The sequence goes on along the minus strand of JABBOT010000012.1, from coordinate 4,219,681 downwards.
TTCATATAATTTAACATTGCTACGGACTTTGTGTTCTGACCAGTTTTACTTTTTCCATTACGGTAACATAAATACATACATATATAATTGTACATTTAAAACGTCCCCTTCATTAAATGATGGCCACCTGCAATAATGATGCTTAAACAGCATGCATGCACTGCACATTCAAAGAGATGATGACAACAGTTCAATGCTCTGGTTTGGAATTTCACCAGAATGTGGATTTACATCAATTCATGTACAAAACATATGTTAAGAGTTTAAACATTGTCATTCAAATATTTGCTCCTGAATGATGAATTACTGGTGTTTAACAACTAATTTAAATAAGAAGTAAGTTTTAACATATCTGATGGCTGTAATACATATACAAAAATATGGATGAACAATCACTTTAAAGTAATAAGTTTTTTTACATATAGGTTTGTTTAAACTGAAACATATCGAAAATCACATTTTTGCGGGATTTATCAAAAGCTGTTATCTTCTTTCTAACTTTGAAGTTCAAAGCTGTGGTTGAAATTGCAAATCAGCATATACAAATAACTTAATCAGAAGTAAAGAAAATAACTTTTTTTGACATGTTACTAGCAAAACAATTTAAGCCGTCCCATAATGTTCACCATCTATAACAGTTGCACCTGCCGGAATAACTTCCTTATACTCAATGCAAAGAAAAAAAAAGAAAAAGAAGAAAACGACACCTACAGCACATCAGACATTCCAGCCTCAAGAAAACATAAATGTACATCTTTTTACACAAATCTAAAAAAAAACAATAGCCCTGAAATATATACTAGCACAAAAGATGCATATGGGCACAGGAATAGCAAACTACTTTGCATAATGTAAGAGATACCAAAGAGTATTTCATATTCTAAAATTCATCTATGTACATCTATCACGCATTGGTACAAGACTTAAGTTTGAAGTCCACATTCATCGTCTGATGTAATGGCATAGCTTTTGCTAAACTTCACGTCATTACATCCCATTACCAGGGATTCACCTCAGCAGAAGATTACAAGACAGTTCAGCAGTTTGGGGCAAATTCCCTATTGTACTTTAATGATGGTTTTTGATGTGGTAGGTGTCAGAAACTGCTGAAGTTATGGGAAATCATTTACTCCTGCTACATTTACAAATGTTCACGCATTAATATCTGACTTGTGCCAACATATGTCTGAGAGACATACACATGACTAACACATTCTACGAGCGGGTAAACAAAATTAAAGCAAAACACTGAATACCGTTTAACAATATTGCTTCAGATGTTAAGTCTTGCTTGAAACAGATTGTGGCATGAAATTCATGTAAGCAGAAATCACTCATTAAAATGAGATTCACGATGGATATCAGATGGACTTGTGTTCACGTCAGTCATATCATTTTGAAGTAAATTCACGTTGAGAAGTGGGATTTCTCATTACTTGAACTATATTCTCAGCTTGTGACTTCTGTTATCAGATGTACAAAAACTTGGTAGTTTACACCTGCTGTGTAACTTGTCACTACTGTACACAGTGAATATAAATTGATGTTGTATTTTATCAAAAATTCAACCATAAAGATGCATTATTAAAGGCAAATCATCATCATAAAACATTTCTTTTGTGCTCTAACTCACGTTTTTCCTACAGTAGCATATCATCATACAAACCTCAAAACAGTTTTCTAATATCAATATAACTCTCAGCATCGTCGACATCAGTAACTTAGTCATGGATGTAATTTGAGGTCGAATATGATAAATTAAGTTGTATTCATAACACCTTGTGCTCTTCTACTGTAATGAATTCCTGATGTAATTATTTTCAAATTTAAAATAATGTTATCGGTTTGGAAAAACCGAGGAGGGCCACTGAATGGTTGGTTACCGCCAGGGTACAATGGGGTTGATCTCCCACTGTTGATTAGGCTCATCCTCGTTACAGATCTGTAAACGTAACTGGTTCTTGTCATCCACTTCAGCACATCTCTTCAGATTCGTCTCGCGGATTTGCCCAGTTCTCTGTAATTGTAAATAAAAAAAATGCAAATATTAAAGTACAGTTCGTGTTTAGGACAAACTGTTCAATATGGTTGATAGATCAGGAACTTTTAACAAGCGATAAAGTCATTTCATTAAGTGATCCCAATTAAATGTAACAGTAACAACCAGAAGGAACAGTTCTCGCAAAACTTTGGGGAGGAACAAGTCGTCTCTCTTTGACGACCAGGTCAGTGCGCCTGGACATGATAGGTGTTTTATTGGAAAATTTAAACAAAATTTTTAAACATGTACTAAAGTACTTTTCCATCAGGTTTATGGGAAGAGGGAACCTGAGCACCTGGAGTAAATGCCAAACCTTGCGGAAGCAACTGACAAACTTTCCCTGAGTAACATACACATAGGGATACGGCAAGTTTGCAAGTTCTATGGTTTCAACAAAGGGAAAGACGGGCAATGGCAAGTGCTTACTGTTACCAAGTCTTTGTAAACAATGAGACAGGAGGAAATCTAGACATTAAGAGAATTATTGCTGACTGTATATATTTTACACTGAGTAAATCTAATTCATTGTAACTCTTGCAAATTATGTGACATAGCCTTATTCATCCATTACTCTGTTCATTGTCTTCATAGTCATTTGTGTATGCCATCATCTGAGACAGTGTATCAGAGTTACCTTGATGAACTCCCAGGGTCCTGTGGGCTCTACATCACAAACATGTACTGAGATGGTCTCCCCACCCCGTGGCAGCAAACACCTCTCTCCCACAGCAAACTGACCCTTCATATTGAGACGGAACAACTGCAAATAAAAATATGTCTTCATGAGTAAGAGGAGACCAAGAAAATGGCCGCTGAAGACAGGTGACCACATAGGACAGGTTGGGTTCAAGACCAAGCCAATAAGACAATGTATGACACAAGTTTCAGATAAACTATACATATACACTTTACACTGGTTATATTTGATATCTGTACTACAGGTAGCTAACCTTAAATCTCCACAAGATGTCTCTATTAGTGTACAAGTATACATATGTATGTTTGCTTGGATTTTATGTCGAACCCCACAGTCCATCAGTTATACGATGACGAGGAGTCTTTAGAGCGTATATATACTGTCTCTTTTGGGAGGGTGAGTCCATGCAACCAAAGTTCTGCCGCCATCGGAACATTATACTGAAGTTCCCAGACAGGCCACCCCATGGCCAGTCATTATACAGAGTCATTATTCCGACCTCCAGGCAGATGCTTTAACCACCAGGCCACAGTGTACACACATATAATGCAGCATCACAGACCCATCCCACTCACCTGGTTACCACCGTAATGGTGGCATACACTTGTGCCTATAGACCCTCCCCCAACACTTTGACCCAGCGTATCCCAACACTTGCTGCCACCCTTCAGCTTAACCTGAAATCACAAAAAAAAGATAAAGCTGGCTAATCAGAACATGAAGTCAAGATGAATTCCAATTTCAAAAATATGATAATAATTACAGTGTAAGCACATGGTTAGTTGAAATCTACTCCTGTGTAATATAGTCCGAAGCTTCTGAGTGCATATGCACTATCAAAGGTTGCTATACATGTAGGTCACACCTTTTGAATATATATGGTATTTTTATAGTTTGACCTGATATTTTGGTTGCCACTACATTTGGTTGCCTGAATAAAGTTCAATACTTCACGACTGAATAATGATGGCTTTCATTTTCACAAGGGATAATTGGCTTTTCCAAAGGAAACTATTTTTGACTAGCCTACATGTACGAAATCTGAGTCTCAGAGTAGAAATGTTGATAATGGGTGCATTTATTATCATCCGATTCTTTGTTCAGACACGTAAATGTTGGATGGAGTACATATATTTGATTCACCATGGACATCAGTGTGTTAGCATATATGTTGGAAGAGTCAATGATAAAAGTGTGTTACCCTACCTCTCCCCAGGCCAGGTTGGGTGGAGGGGGTGGGAACTTGTCGTACACCTCATACGCTATGTTGTCCATGAACCACTTAAAGCTGTGGCATTTGTGGTCTTTCTTGAACTTGAGCTGAGCGGTGATGTTCCCCGGAGGGTAGCCTCGTATCGTGGGCTCTCTCCTGTAGTAGTACTCCTTGAACTCCTCATCCAGCCACACCTCCACAACTCGTAAATAATTCTGAACAAATACACACAGTAAATCTTCAACCTTTTCAAACACTAACGCACTTTTTCCACTGGAATTTATGTATACAGTGATAATGGAAATGATGCTGAAAATGATTTGTACATGTGATGAAAGATAAAGATGACAGCTTGGTCAAACTGTGGAAATTACTGACTGCTGTCAGAATGTTTCAAACTATTGGTTGCACAGGTCGCTGAAAAGAATTAGCTTACCATATTTCGGCTCATTTATCAGGCTTTTTCAAGGAAGTTTACCCAAGGTTATGAGCCAGAAAATGAGGGTTAAAATTAGGCCACATGGGCGTGTGATTTATATTGTAAATACAAACAACAGCAAATGCCCAAAGAGATCTTTGGAAATCAAAGGAAAATTGGAGGATTCTTCTCACACATCAAAAGAATTTATTTTTAATGACCGGATAAATTGTTCCATGGTTTACATTCAACGGAGCGAGGATGAACTGCATGTAAAACATATTTAGCAAATCATCTTGCTGCAAAAACTTGTGATCTGTTACATTTGGATTTCATATTAAGTAGTTTGGCCAATTTTGTGAATGAAACTTACCAATAAAACCACTGGTACTTTTGAATTAATGTTGCCAAAGCCGTAAGGCATGTGATTTCTGTAAACATGCCCTACCCTGGAGCATGGCACCCATTCTATACTCCCTCCACACTGCCAAATCTGCAACAGAGGATACACCATGCAATGCACCATACATGTCCCTGTCCTTTTATATCAAAAATTCAATTTAACAGTAACCACACTTATTACCATGGAAACTTTAAATAAAGGTTTCATTCCCTCAGTGAGTGCATGAGTTGTACAAGGTTTCAAAATTCAAACTAGTCAACAGTTCAAGAGACAGAGTACCTGGAGGAAAATGTGGATCAGATGGATTAATGATCCAACAACATAGGCCATATGAGAAGTGAGGTAAAAAAAACTTAGATGTGGTAGCAAGGCTACCAAAGAGCTCGCCTATAGGCGATAGATTCTAATACTAGACACTAAGTCAGGAATTCAGCATTTTATGGTATTTAATATGAACACACAGAATCAACGATGAAATATCCCCCTTGTGTCAGTGTGCTCTACATGTGTGCAAACACTGAACTCAATACATGCAATATTTTTTGAGATGCCACCCCTAGCGTTTTGTTAAACACAGGTTCAATACACAGTACACTAAGAGAGGAATTCGGTAATTTACAGTATTTAATATGCACACACACAGTCAACGATGAAATATCCACCTTGTGTTATTGATCTCTACATGTGTGCAAACTCAGAGTTCAATACATGCCGTACTTTTTAAGATACCACCCCAAACGTTTAACATTGCTTTCCCTGTTACTGGACACCAACACTCAGGGTACACCTGAAGGTTAAATGCCAACTTACAATTTGTAAAAATAATTGTCCAATCAGTTTTAGTATCTGCAGAGGTGGTTTTCTCCTAGTTTGATCCATTTAACTTTGTCCAAACCAATACCTGATCATTAAAATGTTCTTGAGTACCTATTGAAAATAAGTAAATCAACTTGGCATGAGAACATACAAACCTTAAAAGAGAGTTCAAAGTTTTCTCCTCCCCAGATCTGTAAACCTGGGTCATAACCACCCAGCTGGAAAAAATACTTCCTGTCCATGGCAAACAAACCACCAGCGTGGGTGGGAGACCTGAAATGACATAGAGGCAACACAAGGCACTTGAGTAACATTTCATATTTTCATCTATTTTTTCACAAAAATTAAATATTCATTAAATTATTATCAAGAGCATTTGCATATTTGAAGGTGGTCTGTTTCTGGTTGGCACAACAAGCAGAGTCAATTGGAGTCCACTGCACTCCATCAAACACCTGATGAAGCTATAGATATAGCAATGATACAGACGGATTCAAAGATACCCTAATTATTCAACCTTTTCAATCGCTGCCAAAAGCAATATTTGAACATTCTCTAGGACAACTGTAGGGTCTAGAGAAATAATTCTCAGTTTTATGAAGCTTATTCTCTCGGGTGACACTGACAAATAATTTTTTGTTTCATTTTTGCAATAACTATATTCATACAGTACCCTTTAAAAACTACTTGCATGACTGAAAAGTTTGAAGATTTACAGTGAGCCACAGGGTTAGTGCTTGTGGGGTCAAGGGAGACAGCTTTGATCCCACTGATCCACTCCACGTCTATAGTCCAGTTCAAAGCAGGTTTCTGCAATAGGGTAACTAGCTCCCTAGCGCCCAACCAGCAAAAATAACTTCAGGAGTTAATTCCATGTATTTCTAGATTTACAGCTGACATGCCATATCACAGATCTAACTATGCATGGTGGCATCCAGGTGTTAAGATACATAGACAATGGGACATCTCCTTACATTAAAACACCATCACCAGTTGAACAAATATCATGCATTTTAAATGAATCTCTGTGACACCTGAAACTTTATGAGCCTTAGTTTGAAACTGTGCTCATGAAATATCGAAACTAAGCTGAATCCTGAGTGGCTACCAAATTTTGGATGCAATACTACAGCATGAGTAGAGTCTGTTCTGTGCACGCATTTTGATGTGCATGTGCAACCGCTTACAGGTACAAGACAATTAACCAGGTATCTGTAATGGTAAATGAGTTGTTGCGTACTGACCAGTAGGGAGCACTGTGATGGTCTCTCTTCTGCAGCTCCTGTGATGGCACTCTGGACTCCTTATACAGGAAGCCCCACTCAAAGATACCCCGATGAAGGTCCGTGGTGTAGACTGGGGCGTAGCGGAAGTTGTCCCAGTGAATGCTTTCCACAATAGGAACAGCCATTATTGTTCTGAAACATAAACAGGAGTTTAGGAACCTCAATATATGACGGCGGAGGTAAGGTGAATTGCAGACAATCCCATCAGGTTTTAAGCCAATAGTTGTCATTGAAATACGTAGAATAGTCCAATTTCCAACTCCTAAATGAAAGGATTTCTTCTGTGTTGATATAAGAAATCAGTACACCGGAAAAAGGTACCTGACTCAGTAAATTTTAAAAAGCAAATTTTACAATGAAGCAGATCTGCACATGTAGAGTTTTAAGGCCAAAAGATCTATGTTTGACAGAAGGATAACACTATTCCATGTTACAAGCCATATTTACAATGATGTGTACAATTATTGCACATTTACCCGACAACTGACCGCGTGTCAGTTAGCATGCATGTAATGTATATCATTTGACAGAAGTTTCTCAGGTATTTATATGGTCTACATAATATAGACCAGTATATTACCACTTCTTGACGTGTTTAATTTCTATTTCAGGAATCTTTTGACTAAGATTTACAAAGACAACACTCTCACATTTTACTGTACCTTACGACTTCAACTTCAAGAATTGAATATTATATTGATCTAGTTTAAAGTAAAGAGTCTGGCCAGCACAGAAAAATAAGAATTTTGATCACGTCATGTCAGTATAATTTTTTCAAGAGGAACTGTTCTTGACACTAACCCACATACCTGTCATAGGCAATTCTTGCCAGCAAGGGAGGTAACCAGTTATAATTACACTCACAGTGAGCATCAAGGAAGATAATTACTTCACCAGTAGAATACTCAGCTCCAAGAGTTCTTGTTCTTATCAAACCCTCACGTTTCTCATTGCGGAACAGTTTCACTTTCCCTTTAAACCTTTTCAAATAATTTTTCAATTTGAGTTTTAAGTGCTCTGAAAGGAAAAAAAGGTGCTTAAAAGTAAAACAGGTTCAATGGTTGGTAAAATGCATCAAGCAGTGATTTTTAGGATTAGTGGAAATGTGGTGAATGGGTTCTAACAATAACCAGGTACATGTGTGGGAAAAGCAAGAAACGTTCATGTGTACATATAAAATAGTCTTAAAATATGTCTGACCCCAGCTTTCTTGTACTGTAACCAGCTGAACAATCCTTGCCAAAATAAACAAGCTAGAAAGTTAAAACTAAATGTATTAAAGAAGAATTTAAACAACACCTGGCCACGTAACATTTATATGAGGGGACACAACTCAAATCTGGCTAAATATTTATTTAGTGGTGTTTTACGCCATGCTCAAAAATATTTCACTTACACAGCAATATGGTAAGAGGGGATGAGGCAAAACTTGTGTGCAAACCCACAACCATCCACAGATTACTGAAAGACCTTCCCACATACGACCAGAGAGGAGGCCAGTCTGAGCTGGACTTAACTCACTGTGATTGCATTGGTGAGAGGCTCCAGAGTCACCGTGCTGCACTAGCACACTAGCCACTCTGCTCTGGATCAACAGACTTGTAAAGCTGCAGTGAGACAGTCAACAGACCTACCTTTTTCACTGTAATCATCGACCATGACAATTTCATGTAAAAGTTCTGGAGGTGACATATTAATGATGCTGTGGACTGTGCGGATTAAGGTCGACCAGCCCTCATTGTGAAACACAAGGATTACACTCGCTTTGGGTAGCTTCTCTGGGTAGTGCCAGTATTTACACCTGAAATAATCCAGAAGTACATGTAGCACCTGTCTGAAATAACCACAGGTATCCGTGGTGATTGTATTTACACCTGAAATAATCACAGGTATCACACCAATGTGAGAGACTCCCATGCCACATCTACATCAGGGATCACCCAGCCAGAGCATACAACCTCCACTGTGGTGTAAACATTTACGGACTATGAAGTTGGGACATCAGTGAGAGCCAAAATATATCAGTATAATGGCAGCATGACCGACTGAACTTTCATACTACTCAGCAGTCTGTAGGCCTTGTTCACAGTACAAGGCCTTGATAAGAATGCATATACCCATGAAACTGGCGCAGGGTTTTTTACAGCTTGAAAATCTTGGTAAAAAATAAATAAGTGAACTGAACGTCTGTTGGTCTGCTGATCGATCACAGGAAATCTTTGGTCACTTGTATGTAATGTGTACTGATAGCCAACAATATAATGTACAAGTGGAAGATACTGGCCACGTGTGTCTTCACCTGATGTAAGGCTGAAATTTACACCTTAGGTAAGCCTCTCATTTTTGAATGCACATCTTGTACCGTTATAGGCCTGTAGCCACTCTTTATACCACAAAACTGGTTATACTGCCAACAAGGCATTGGCCCCCAAACTGCTGTTATAACCTGGGATGCCTGAACCATGTAGTGTTGGTATGTACACACATGTACCTCTCAAATAATCACACTCCACATGTATCCGACACGTGCTACCAAAAGATTGTACTCACTCTTCTACGCGTGTGTCAGGCACCACACGGTCCAAAGACACCTTGTCACTGGCCACCATGTTAAAACCATAGTCGCGGATGGATTTATCAGCTGCTGCTTTCTCCTCCATTGTTGTGTAAACTGGTTCACCGTTTTCACCTAAGTATGAAAAACACCAGACATGGTCAGGAGCTTAGCAGATGTGGATGTAAGTAGGTACATACATAACTATTTATTTATTTTATTGGTATCTTACAAAATAAATCAAGAATATTTCACTTACACGATGGCAAAAAAACAGCAATCTGATAATGGGTAACTGGACAGAGCCTGGAGGAAACCCACAGCCATCTGAGGTTGCTGGCAGACATTCCCATGTATGACTGGAGAGGACACTAGAGACTGCACTGGTGTGGATAATCATTATCTGGTAATGGTGAATCCACTAACCGTATCTGTACAGGCAAATGTGTCAGTGCATTTCAGATTATAAAAGTGTTTAGAATGACTGCAGTGTACGTGTATATGTATTTTCAGTTAAAAGTATTTGCAAATTCACCTTAAATTAGTTATTTCCTGCTTTGAGAGAGTTGGCTGAAATCTTTCATTTCTTTCCATGCATTAGTACAAACAAACTGACAATGGCAGGTATCATGTACAGGAGAGAGGAAAAGCTCTCTATGGACTTACAGATATTATGTTATCATGCAACTAGCCCACCTGTAGCTTATCTACGATGTGCCCACTGAAATATACTGGGCCACTTGTCTAATCTTTCTTAGATGAATACAACTCGCACAATCAGACAAAATGAGTAACTCAGACAAGGTCAAAATTTAAGTCAAACACAATACAAGCTTCTTTCCTGGGGTAATGCAGAAATTTCTTCCAATACTAAGTTACCCATTATGCGTGGGTTCTGACAGTTCGGAATATGTTTTGGGGTTTGTTGACATAAGAGTTTCAGCACCTACAGCAATATACTACTGCCTTTATTTGTCTGTTAAAATGCCCTTTTGGGGGGCATATTTCACATCAAATACATGCACACTATAAAGTATAAATGCATATACAGGATAGAAGTTACCTGGTCCAGTCCCTTTTTTAACTTCACGAGGTTCATAGTTTCCCAGGACGCCATTTCTGAAGACTGTTTTCGGCCCGTACACTCTCTCTCCAAACCCCACAGGCTCAATGTCCATGTCAAATGGTGCATGCTGAATAGGCTGGCCTATCACGTTCTCAGCTCCATGGGAGTCAAACTTCACCTCTCGATTCTACAGGGGTGAGAAGCACACGTTATTTACCATGTATCTTTTCAGCTGCCTGCTGTTTAACAACACATTCAAGATTTTTCCACATGTACTATGGCGGTGTGTGTTATAGTCGAAGGAAACCAGAGTGGTGGAGGGAGAACCATCGAACTCTGGCACATCTGGCAAGTTAGTGATAACTCTCCCACATGTATTGTACAGATGTGCACAACATATTGGTGGAAGCCAAAGGGTCTTCAATGAATGTTAGGCCTGAAAACCTAAAAAAGTAGCATCACCTGAGATGTTTTCTCAGTTTTACACGCATAAAAGGCATCATCCAAAGGACACAAATTGCTTCCAGACAATGCTTTGGAAGGATCTGTGATATTGTATTGAGAATTTTTATAAAAGATTTCATTAGAAAATCAATACAGCAGAGAGAAAAGTGCCTTCATTTAGCACATCAGGACATGATAACCGTGGACAAGACAACTTTACTCTGCAGGGATGTTACATGCAGGAACTATGTCTATTGTGAGGGGCAATCTTTCGAACGGTCAAATATGCCAAGCAAGGCATGCAAATTAAAGATCCATTCTGTGTGGTCAGCATTTTGACACATATTTCCTCCCAATGTCAAGTAATTCACATGTGTACATGTATAATCCCTTGAGCCTGCAATGCCCTGTAATACTACATGTAGTATGTCACATGGCATTTTCTGCTCTAGAAAGGTGAACATTCCAACAGTTTATTCTACATCTATTCAATATTATGTACTTCATATACAGATAAAACACCACTGTACATGTATTACACTTCAGTGCCAAGTGTGGGCTGGTAATATTCCTACAAAAATATACAAGTCTGCTATAACTCATGAACAGCAGCTGTTTTTAATACCTGTCCAGATGTGTTTATAGTGGCTGAGTTAAAATCAATATGCTGTCCAAATAACTCCTGACACACTGAACAAACACACATTCACAGATGGTTTATGATTTCAATCTTCAAATTTCAATAATAGCATTCTGGGAAATTTTATTCACTTTGTTGCTAACATGTCCCTTCTCTAAAATACATATGTAAAAATAAAGGGAGAAAAGAAAACAACTCAAGTGACACTTCTATTTTTCTACTTTTTATACCTGTTCACATGAATCATATTCTAACATATTTTGAACCGTACATGTACATGCATATATCGAAAGGGCCAAAAATTAAAAGAAAAAAAATCTTTCCTTTAATACTTTTATTCATGTTGTAAAACACACAAATCTAGGAGATTTTGGAAACAGATATGAATGGACTGGACCACTGTTTTCTTCTGACATGTTTGGTGGCTCCATACATGTATATCACATTCTAATCTGGAGTTTTTATTTGGTTACAAAACATGCCATGACAGAGCAACAGACAACCCATGTCCTGTCATTTGTACCCCAAGTACATATGGATAAAAGACAAAACAATTTGCATCCCGAGTACATATCGATATGGCTAAAAGGCAAAACAATTTGTATCCAGAGTACATATCAATATGGCTAAAAGGCAAAACAATTTGTATCCCGAGTACATATCGATATGGCTAAAAGGCAAAACAATCACAACTGAAATAACTGCCATCTTGGGTATTAACAGAAATAACTCGCATCGGATTGGGTAAACCGATTTTAATGGCAGCACTGTCAATTTTCACAGTATAGACAACTTTGCTCACATTGTATTGCAATACCTCATTTATGCAAAACCATTAAAATAAAAAGGTATGATTCTTACACATTATCAATGCACATTCAGTGTGTTGTTGTTTTCTAAAACAGTCATCCTGAATTTTATTGCAGACAACTTGTAAACTAATCTGACTTTAAAGTACACTTACACATATCTGTGGGATGGGTTAAAGGGTTCATGACAACTGGAGAGTGGTGATAACAAATGCTCAACGTTTATGCCAATAATTCAGGTATGAAAACAGAAATGTTCAGCACAATTAATTTTAATTTTTTTTTGGGGGGGGGATATTTGCCATCTTGTCATTACATGTGCAATGCTCGTTCATTTTCCATCCCCACAAGAGTGATTTTGAGACGTGGCATATGTACATGTATGTACATCTGTCAGACCTTCGTCCTCATATCTCAGATGTGGCAGGATTATCACAAGCCTTGTTTCCAGAAGACCACAAGTGTACATGTAATTTGCACACCTACATTCACACTTCCCAGACCCTTGACTATGTCGGGCATGTGTTATTAGCACACAAGGAGTGTGTTACAGGAGAGCGAAGATGTGGGAGTGATACTTCGTCTCAAATCTGATGGTGTGTATGTAGATGAACCTTTTACATATGCATGTATGTGTATACATGGACTGAAATGTAATCAGTACTTAAAATACATGTACATGAACCTACATATAGACTGGGAAGGAGAAGAAGATCAGGGGAGTGCTATCTAATGTTTACCCAACGATTCATCATCATCACTGAGTGTACATGTCAGGCATGTCAGGATTCTCCAACAGGTAAACACATCACTAATCCTGGGCTTCCAGAATATCTTTCCTCTCAGGCTACATGTATGCACCCTACACCATATGAACTACAGTATGTACTGGCATACTATGGTCTCCTACTCGCACTGTTAGTAGACAGCAGCCAGGGTTGTGCATGAAGATGCACCCCTCCCAAACCCTGCATTTTGCAAACAGACGGGGTTACAGGTCCCTAGAAAAGACGTTAACCTTGCCTGCATCAATTGCTGCAATGCCTGAGCCCGATTCCACAAAATATTTTTGTACTCAAGTCAAACTTTTAAAACTTCAATATCCTGTCAGTCTTGAAATTTTAAAATAAAGGCATGGATGGCGCCTCTATATCATGCTGAAGCAGAAGTGGCTTTTGACTTAAATAAAATTGCTTTGTGGAATCGGCCCCTGAAGTCTAAGTTCTGAAGACTCACAAAGCACACAAAGCCATCAGTAGTGCAAGTATTATGTCGCCATTGAAAGTACATACACGTGTCATGTATGTAACATGTAACATGTAACATGTAACATTATGTACTTTCCTTTCCATTTACACAAAGTTAATAATTTTTCTTCCCCTAAGACTGCCTTCGTGACACTAAGAGGTGCAGTCAATGATGGAGGTGCTGCTATTTCATCATCCAACCTTCACTGAAGACAACTTTTGTCAAAATGGTGTGCATATATATGTATAATTAGTCAGTATAATTATCAATGGTGATTAAAAAGTACCAAATATTGCAAGGTGGATATATTTAAACAATTTTTCTAATAATACTTAAATTCTGTGTTTCAGTATTGTGTTGTGACATGTAATTCATATGTGTACCATGACTCACTCCTCATGATATAATGAAATGACTGAAGAATGACAATCTGCAACCATTTAGATAAGTTAACCCGACGTGTACGCACCTGATAGTCAATCCTTTTACGGCGAGATTTTGGCTGATCTTCTGGATTGCCAAACAAACTTATGAGGTATGGTACACCAAATATGAGGAGCACCACCAGGACACCAATCTTGAGAAGAAAGCCTTTTCGTAGCCTCATTCTGCGTGTTTACAGGGCAGTCCACGAGGCGCGTCACTGTACTCATACAGTGGTCACCTGGAAAATGCAAGCAAAACGACTGGAGTCACACAATCAGGCAGGACAGACAAAATAAGACAAGCAAAATACCACATTGACAAATCCAGCTAATAATTGCTTCATGAATTTGTGTGCCTTCAGAAACTTTCATGCTTAAGACTGCAGAGTGCAGACAAAATACAGGAAGCTTGATTAAAATATGTTGCCTCACTGATCATGGGCAACATGTGGTTAAATATCAGTAGAATCTCAACTATCAGTCTACAGCAGTGGCATCAGCAGAGCAAATTTATTTCATTACATACAGACGTACAGCGTCTGTATGTAAAATAAAAGCGTGAAAAGTCTAGAATTTAGACTTTAGATCTAGAGGTCTAAAAGTTTAGAATACTCCAACTGTTGACCTTTCACAAAATATTAGCCTGGTCTGTACATATGTTAACATTCAAACTCAGTAATGAGGTTCATTTGAATTTCACAATGCAGGTGGATACACAAAATGGTGGTCAATCAAATACAAATATGTACAGCTGATTAATGGAACTTTCCAATCAAGTTATGCTCACCCCTCCCAAAGTCATGTTTTTCAAAAATCTCATCATAAAAATTCTATTTTATGTGTATTTTGTATCAATGTTCCGAATGATGTCATGCACTCATAGTAACTTATAGCATCGCTCCCTCCATACCCTTCCATTCCCATCCATCATTTTGACTCACAGAATTGTTGTGACTGCTGTTACTGCCAAATATCGTGTTCTATTTTTCTTTTGAGTGTCACATTCAGGGTCCTGTGCAAAACTGTACGCTGATCAATAAAAAGGAATATAAAAAAAAAAAATCTCGTATTAACTCCACAGCTGTGAGGAAGGAGAGCTTGATAATATCTAACAATCAGACGGTATATGACCTGGGATAAATATAAGTTACATTACTCCCTGGTATGATGTTCTGTACATATGTAAGGAAAGCCTAAGTGCATCCAAAGAAATCACACAATATGTACCGTCTCAGTACCTGTCCTTATTACAAATGCATGTGTGCTGTGATAACTTGTTAGGGTAGGCTGATGTGGGGCAGGGTGGGCTGAGCGTGATAATTCAAGGCTACTGAGAGCTTGCTATACAAGATTTTATCATGACCAATAGAAAATTTAATCAGGCAAAAACTGATAAAAAAAAAATGGTGCATATTAAAAGACCTAATATTCAGAGAGCATCTGTTATGACATGCGTACATGTGCATGAATTTTTAATTTTTTTTTCAGTGCTCTGATGAAGATTTGTCACTGCAAAGACATGGAGGAATTTTAAAGTGTCTATCAAACCTAATTAACTCAATAATACCACGAAAGACAGACATAACTTTGCAGATTCACATCTCTACATCACATTCTTTTCGGAGTTGAATGAAAAAGCAAGGCAGGGGTGTGAACAGGGTGTACATGTACCTGTATAAGGCACTCTAATCACTGTTTCTAATCTCTGAAACACCTGGAATGGTGGTTCTGACAATGAAAATCAAAGTACATGTGCCACACATAGTTACCATACAATTATGCACTTGACATCTGACTTGTACACATGTGTAACTAGGAAAGTGCATCAATGAACAGCCCTCAGTAGGAATTAACTCAATTTCATTCCTTGTGGCTGGATAAAAAACGTTTCAAAACATCGGATTGACAAAGAAGCGGTTCAACATGATGGAGGAAACACCAAAATTTATGGGTTTGCGAGATTTTCTAGATGCATGCTGTTGTTTGGAGGTATACGTAACCACCACCCACCGAACTGAGAAGCCACAGTGATAGGGCCCTGTGTCAAGTCAGAGCTATGAAAGACAGTCAAATGTTTCAATTCATAGTTTCAAGCATTCACGATCTATGAAAAATTGATAAATAGTGTGGAGATAAATGGGCTAAATGTTGATTTTGACCAGTATCTACAGTTTAATGAATGGAATTCACTGCAACCAGTCATGTTTGAAGGCTAGACAAATTATGATTACTTTTCCAGAAACATTTTCTTGTTCATTTCTGATTTTTATGGTAAAATCGTATTCGTCTGAGTAAAATTTGCTCAAATTGTTTTCACCTGGAATTCTTTTGTCATGTGATCAAAGGCAGTGCTGTTGATTGGTTGAGAGTTGTTGTGGCATTACTACAAAACTGTGAATAAGGCTAACTTACATGCTATGCAGGTTAAGGTGAGATACAGGTCGGGGTTCTTGCAAACTCACATGTTAAATGGAGTGATTTTACAGTGGTTGTTACATTGAACTTTTGTCCTACATTACTCCACCTCTGCTCCGATATTTTGATGTTGCTTACAGTCACCTTCATTCTTTAGCAGCCTAACAGACTCAAGGATCATCACCCCAGATTCAAGGTTATTTTCTGATTTATCTGATTTGTGTTTTACGCCGTACTCAAGAATATGTCACTAAACAATGGCAGCCATCATTATGGTGGGAGGAAACTAGGCGGTGCCTGGGGGGAACCCACGACCATCTGCACGTTTTACTAGCAAACCTTCCCACTTTCACTCGGACATGGAGCCCGTGTGAGTTGGACTTGAACTCCCAGCAACCATATTTGACAAAGGGTACACTGCACTACCCACATTAAAATAAAACCAACCTATCTGCATGGGCAGTCAGGACATTACCCACTTTTCAAGGGGTCTTTTGGGGTTAATGGCATGACTGCACTGCAGTTAACTTGCAAGAATCCTGAAATGTCACTTCAGTCTATAGTTATTTGAGACCGCGGACATGCAGGCGTAAGAGGTTTTACTTGTTCCAACATGCTTTGCTTGCAAAGACACGGCAGTGAAAACATTGTCAAAATAACATGCAAGTTAATACTGAACTATGCTTCAAGGCCTCCTAAGTCCAAAACTAGGTTTCGTTAATGTCCATACTTTACATATACTATGTAGATTTTTCTGCAGCAAAACATACTGTAAATTCTGGTTATTATCAGCTGTAGTGCTTTGAATATTGTCCAGTGATATTCCTAGCCCTTCCCATGTCCATTCTTCATGTTCACTTCGTTGTCTGCTTGCATCAGACATGTTAAGCGGCTGAAGTTGCCAGATGTCTCGAATATACTAGCAGTCCGTCTATATGGACTCTGGGTGTTATTTTAAAATGCTGACATCCATCCCAACAATGATGTGGTAAATGCTGGAATGTTAAAATAACACCCTGAGCCCATCTTGACGTGACGCACTAACTAATATGCCAATTAGGCCTACCGGTACGAATGTTTTCAGTTGTATCTTTCTAAGGAGCAGTACATAAAAAAAAAAAGTTTAAAATATGTATAAGATTATTTCACACGAGACAGAAACAAATAATTAATAAAACAAGAGAAAAAAAAATTGTGCAAATATAGGGATGTATCCTTTAACAACACTAGATACATTACAACACAACAACAACGACTACACAAACTCAACTGATCTGTGAATGAGAGAGAACATGAGTGCCTGCCAACGAGTGGGCGTAAAGTTAGTTTGGCATTGTTTACCTTACCGGAGCAAATTTCCAACAGGCATCAGAGTTTGTATAACTCTCTACAAGTCTGTCTGCAGATATAGGTTCACTATTTCACACGAATATTTTGCTGTCACGATCAAACATATTTCAAGTTTGTCTCATCCTTCTGTCCACTGCCGTTCGCCGCACACGTCAATGCTTACAGCATTGATTATCCCCCTTTAGTGCAGACAGAGGGCGCATCACAAAAGCTGCGTACTCAGCAGCAGTTTTCAATACGCACGCATTCAGTTTCAGACGGTGTACAACGTAAGAGTTTTAGGCCTGCAATCCTACTGATAAATAAATAAATAAATAAAAGAAAAACGAAAGGAGAAAATCCCAAACCATAGCTTAGCACTAACCAGTAAAAGCGTGCTAAGATTAAATTATAGCACTGAACACTCTACATGTGAAAATATGTAGCAAATCCTGTCAGGAAGGGTTACCCTAGATAGAGTACCTACGGCCTTAACTATCACTGACTGTAGGCAATCGTCATAATTTTGTCCTGTCTTTTTAACAAACGTAGCTTGCACCATGCGCTGTCTTTCACGTTAACAAATCACGGATGATCAGAAATTGGCCTATACACAAATTTATAGGCCTGTAGACGTATTCTACGGTAGGTCAACGTCCAAATTATGAATTATAGCACCTGGCATTGGACATTGACAGATGTAGATCGATCTCTCATATATAAGCCCTACTTATCACTGTATGTATATATATTGGTGTATTCTTGGGGTTTTACATCGTACCGTAAATTTTTCTGTCATATGACGAGAAGGAGTTGTATATATATGTGGACTACATATATATACAGTACCTCCTTGTGACAGGGCGAGTCCGTGCCGCTAAAGTGCTTCCGCCACTGGAACATCATGCCGAAGACACCAGACATGACACCCCACCAAGTCCCACCATGCCGACCAATTCTGTTTCCTTGCTCTAACCTCTCAGCGCTGAGCGCCGAGCGAAGCAGTTTCAAGTGCCATTTTTAATGTCTTAAGTATGACCCGACACGGGATATCTGTGATTAGATGAAAATAAGTTTCTTAAGAATTGTCGTTGTCGTTGTCGTCGTCGTCCTCCTCCTCCTCCTCCTCCTCCTCCTCCTCCCCATCATCATCGTCATTTAGGCCTAGGTACTTTATTTTTATCCAACAAACTGGATATATATGAGTGAAGGCTAAGTGTGACTTAGCCCTCAAGAGGAAAATGGGATTTACTTCCTACCCTGACCTAATTATCCACATGAAATCAGTTTGTCTTGTTTTGAAGGCAGTAAGAACATATAAAGTCAACTCAGGATTAAGCAGTGAAAATTAAGGTGGTATCAAAGATTTATAACCTGTAGGGTTAATAATGATGGGCCTTTACGGTACCTGGTGGGTGAAAACTAGTAGGCCTACATTAATTGCATCGGTGGTTCGTCAGTTAACTTGAACACTTGAACTCCGGCTACATAATACATATATAATGCGCTCCCATTAGCCAGTAATGTAGGACCCGGAGATAAGTACTTGCATGTCGGGGTCAGAGCTAACTGACCAACCACCATCGCCCACATTCTAGATCAGCTCTATACCCCAAAGCAAGCAGAGCAGTTGTAATCACCGCTGATCACTTGTCTCGCCTTTCATATACATTCACCCAGATTATACGGCTGAGTGGAAATGAGTACATGTAAATAAATTAGGCAGACATGCAGCATCAAAGAAACATGTGTATATGCTCTATATATGTTCTGCCTAACACGTGTATATGTTCTACAACCTGCCTAATTTAGAACAGACCTGTTTTCATAAGCCACAAAAACTAGGAGTCGCTTCAAACCACACGCTGTGAATGTTCGAAATCGCGAAGTATCGATACTTTTGTTTTGATCAACTACAACTTTGACCCCCTCTTATTTCACCACGAGAGATTCTCTTTTACTATTGAGAACTTTAAAGCTATTCGAATACAACGTCAGGGCAACAAATCCACAACATTCAAATAAAGGGAGTTAATTACAGCAGGAACTAGTTATTGGCATACCATATGAGTTGCTTCCCATGAACTGCCAATGTGATGGTTGTTGGCTTTTTCTGTGTAGATTTCCGTCATATGACGACGAGGAGTCCTTAAAATGTAGGTATGCTGTGTTTTCTTGTGGAAGGGAGAGTCTATGAAGCCAAAGTACTGCCGCCACTGGAGCGTCATGCCTGTTACAACAAACAAGACACTCCACCCGGTCACATTAGGCCTATACTGACATCGGACCGACCAGTCCTGTTTCCTTGCTCTATTCTCTCAGTACCGAGAGCCAAGTACCATTTTAAAGCCTTTGGTATGACCTGACCCGGGATCAATTCCGAGATATCTCGACCACGAGGCCAACGCTCTAGCCACCAGGCCAGATCACTATATAGATCACTTTCACTGACTGCATAACGTTAAATAATATGCCGTCTCGCAGCTGGTGAAACATGTGAATAAATTTCGCACGAATCATAGCGTGAGGCTGTCCCGGGAAATGAAAGTGTGAAAAATGTTTTCTCCAGCGCTTAGTTCGATGTTTCATTTGTTTTTTGGTGGTGAAAGAAACAATAAGTAAACGGTAGGCCTACTATATGTACATAGCTTTTTGTTAATTCAAGGGTGAAAAGAAAAGACAACAAAAATATAACCAAAGTTATTTCACAAGAGGAGTGCATACAGACTTAAACGGGCATAGGCAATTTTGATGATGTGGTTCGTAACTCAATAAATCGCCTTTTAATCTGGAATTCTTACGAGGCCATGTGATACGCCATTTTTTGAGAAACACGATGTCGCGTCATCCTCAGGCCAGCCCTATACGTTCCTCAGTGTTATAGATCCGAGACACTCCTTTGCCGTGCGAAGTACGGTCCTCCTTTTTATTTCAACCCTGCACCACGCGTGATGGTCCAGTGGTTTGGGACCAGTGAATGCCTCAGACACATTCCACTATCATTTACTAGTTGAAAATGGCTTTAAATTATATCAGAATTGCCTCGTAACCAGAGGAAAAGCAGATGATCTAACACAACGTTTACGTGTACAGGCAAACTGGAGATCTATAGGAACGGATGACGGGTGTGGACAGGAATGATGGCATGTTCCTTTAATTGTCGAGAGTTGCAGATGGACATTTTTCTAAGCCTAAATGGTTGGACATTTGACTGAATACTTTGAAGAAATAATTTATTTATTTATTTCATTGGTGTTTAAGGCCGTACTCAAGAATATTTCATTTATCCGACGGCGGTCACCACTATATGGCGGGAGGAAACTGGCCAAAGCCTACGGGAAACCAACGACAGTCTGCAGGCTGCTGGCAGACTGTCCGACAGGCTGTCTGACACACGGCCGGAAAGCTTGAAGAAATTAAACACTGCACATAAGTGTACATATGCACGTGTTAGGGTCATTCTTTAAAAATCAACGGAATGAAATCAACGAAGTCAAACTAATTTTGTTAGTATATTTTATTAATCAAATTATCACTATGTGAATCAGGTCAATTCTCAAGAACACAGCAATCTGTGAAAGTCCCTGGAATAACTATAGTTTTTAAATAAAAATGTCCGTGGTGTTACGCACAAGTCTATGACTGGGACATATTCACCATAATGAACAATTCAAATGAGATGGTGCTTATTGCATAGTGCATACGTGATTAGAAATATTCAATGACTTTGAATTTCTGGAACAGGCAGATACGTTTTCCAAACTGTAGTATTTAGGTCTCCAGATCGAAATGAATTTTACACAAGCCACCTTGCAACAGAGAAAAGTGACATTCTGTGAGATTTAAGCTGACTTTCCGTTGTGTTCACTCAGGAAGTTCCTATAGCAATTTTTATGTTTTATGTTATTTACTCTTTGTTGTCTGATAACACCAGGGACAAGGGTTATAACACCAAGGCTATCATGTAACACCAGGGACAACGATACTAATGAGCTGTGTTCAGCACCGCCGCTCTTTTGTTGTGACAAAAAATTCAGCTGACATAACTCAATGCTGTACAAGAGCCAAACACAGGTACAGATGTAGAGACCATAATAAAGAAAAAAATGCCTAATCAAGCAAAAATACAAACCCTGATGATTAAAATGCAACAGCACAGAAATTTCGTCAAAAAATAGTAACTTCCTTGAATTCTAATGCTTAGACGGTTATCAATAGGCTGACAAATTTAGAATAGGCTTATCATTGACATGAGTTTCAGCTTGAACTCCAGATACACAGCTGATCGATCTGTAGCGGTAACACCAAGGACAGATTATTAAAATATGACTTGATTTTGTGGACTATATATTATGTTATTATTATATTATTATTTACAAAATAAGCAAAGTACAGACAGAAATTAATTATCATGTGGTTACAAATCTTCACATCAGAGGGAAGTTGCCATGTAGTGAAATTAGTCTAGATGAAGGGAAAGAATCCTGTCTCCTGCTCAAATTGCTTTTCACGTAACACCACGGATGTAACGTTTGAGGACAGCTGTTTGTGTTCTTGTCTGAGCAATATTATGTGTCGAAGGTACTGGATTACTATTCATTAGTAAAGTACATCTATTATGCAGCTTGAAAATATGAGAAACGGTAAAGTTCATAACCACAGTTTTGCTCTGCGATATAGTATTTCACAGTCTATTTTTAACTAAAAGTGTGAACAAATGAAGAAATCTGCATTACAGTTCTTCTCATAACAATCCGCAAAGTTTATAACATGTTCCACCCATAATGTCCTATCGTTTAATGTTAAAAACTGAAAGTAGAGATATTTCTAGCCAGAGCTACTTCACTGGAATTTGCTCAATTTCTGAGAATGACCCGTTAATATTTGAATTTATTGATTTGTGTTTTACGCCGTACTCAACAATATTTCACTTATACGACGGCGGCCAGGCAGGGAGGGAACCAGGCAGAGCCAGAGGGTTATTCATTTACAGTCAGATAGCTGTCTAGAGTATTAAGAACATTCTCAGATTGTTGGCCAAACATATGGCAAGAATTTAGCTTGATTCACCATCAGTGCATATACAAGCCCGGCCTTTGATACATAGCAGATGAAGATTTTCCACCTCGGGCTCTGCGGAGTTTCTCTCGTTCATAAACTTGAGGTCGCGTGTTCGAATCCAGCTCTGAGCCGCTGATTCGTCTGCGGATTTGTGTCAGGGATTTTTTCAGGTACCTGACGACAATTACTGCACGCGAACACCCCGAATCCCTCTTGTACTGCCATTAGGTTTATTGATTAAACACCAACAAATTAACTGAATAATAAATTCAATAATTTACAATTCAATCCATTCATCCATAAAATTAGCTATTCTCCGATATTTAACAGAAATATTTTTGTGAGAGCCGAAAAACAGCAATCATATAAAAATAAATAAATACATGCTATATATTTAGACAGCAATAAAATCGACGTATACGTTTTATCTTATAATTACAACTGGATTGAACTCTTCCCACGCGTGATTGCGCACGTGCACGTACTATAATGCCAGTGATACAGTGATAACTGTCTCCTACACACACATATATAATAAGAATATATGTAGAAGACTGTGTCATATAGTATATATGACGTGTACTCTAAATATACAGGATTTACGCACTGCGTTTGTGTGTGACTACAAATACTTTTCTTACTATATACTATTCTTAACAGCCTTTAGTTTCACTGACGCCCCTGGCCAACACAGATGCTACAAGTAAGTGGGTTATTGTCGGATGATGTATTCGTCAGAAATTAAGGGACGGGTTTTGCACCGTTTATGGGGTGGGTCGATTCTGGAATGATCGGTGCACGCGCCATAACTGGTGCAATGTTACATGGGCGTGACACTTATGCCATGTGACACGCCCATGTTCATCGATGATGCAACAGGCATACGCCTCCTGGTTATGAATAACAGAATATAGTATATGGATTAATTGCATATTTTTTGATTCTGATATCATTTCCAAATTATTGAATTCAAAGAATATTAAGACAGTATATCTGATTACGAAAGTGCATTTGTTTTTGTAAGCCGAGGTGATATTTTGCATGCATCCCTGTTTGACCATCAGATACCTGATTTAGGACAACAGTTGCTTTTTTTTTTTTTGCTGCAAATCAAAAATTAACGTATGCAGTTGTTACAAATTTATGTTCACCACTTTGTATTGTTTTATACAGCTCTTTATTGTAACCAGAAGTGGTGTCTTTGTATGGTGTAATTTGCCATCAGTTTGTTCTATACATTGTATTTTCTGTAGACAGTTTTCTGTTGACTCCAGCTTACAGAAAACTACGTATAGGTACATAAGCATATAAGGCGACGTCAATGCTTCGGCACCAACTTACGATTTTTTCACTGTAATGATCGCTGTAAGGCACAAACACTACTGGAATATACAGTAACATAATGTAAATTAAGTTACAGCTTAAATCTGGGAATACGTAATTTTGGATGATATGTCATTAACGTAGGTTTACAAAAAGCACATTTGTACAGAAATTTTGCAGATCCATGTTGCATTTTCGTAAATTATTGTACGGTGCTACTTTTATAAAATACACAAAAATATTGTGCATTTACGGACAATGTATGAAAAGTTGTTGTAAGGAAAGATCAAAGCCAGTGTTACAGCTTGGGATGATCGATTCAAAGTAAGCAGATTACTTTATGTATACACAGACCTGTAAAGAAGACATCATGCTGTGTGTACAAGTGTAGGCTTATACTCATTTTGTTCGGGTTTTTTTGGGTTTTTTTTACCAGTGCAGCGCATGGTTTTGGAATAAGAGTTAAATGTATGTTCATTAATAGAAATTGTAGTTAACGAATGAGGTTATTTTTCATGAAAGTGTTACCGTCAATACGTATTGCGTTTATAACCGAAGTAGACAAATTGTTTATGTGCACAATAGCAAATTTATTATAAACTATGACTGGCAATACCAGTGTTTCTTTCAAAGCACGGCATTTACGTGATTTTATTTTATATATATATCCGTCCATTGATGTGACTTGATTTAAATTGGTATATTTAGCGCCATATTACAATTATTATGCTGGAAGACAGCGGTTGTCAGTTTCAGCTAGGAGTCGTGAATACCTGGGGGGGGGGGGGGTGTGGAATAATCATGTGATAAGTTACAATGCAATGGCCTTACCATAGTTTTTTCACACTTAGAGCAAACTCAGCATGCGCCATATGTAAGAAGCAAGCAAGTTATACCAAACTGAAGGCAGGGAATACTTTGGGAATTCTTAGGACTGTCTTGAATTGGGATTGAACCAACACCTCGTGTGTCATTACTTTGACTTATAGATATAGTAATAACAAATACCACAGTGAATCCAGTAATTCGCACAGGGGAGATAACAATGGCACAGATAAGCTAATTATAGCTGTCATGATTATGCACACGTACCGGGTTGGCTTGGCATTGCACGCGAGCAGATGACGTACGTGTTACAGGGCACGCCTTTCTTGTTGTGCATGTGAGAGCAGCATGAACGACAGTTGCACCTGTTACCATCAAGCCATTTAGTGCAATGAACATGATTGCCGTAATTATCACACAACACGCCTTGGCTATAATGTATGTAATGCCTAAATTTGCTTCCGCATCCACGACATTAAACTGATCAAATGTATTTTAATTTTGAAATAAATGTAAACCTTGTAATGAAAACAATATACCTGTACTTGTGTACGATAGAACGGCAATCTAATCTCATTGTTTAACAAACGTAATCTTAAATATTTTGCTGTATGACCCATCGACAATAATATTTATCGATATAAATTATGGCTTTGTACGTGTATATATATATATGAGTCGAAATATGTTCTTTACCTGTAATTTTCGACAAGTGTTGTTATCAAACATGTGTAAATGTTGTAGTCACTTCACAGCATTTTCAAGCCACAACATGCACGATAAGTTGATTTCATTCATTGTACGATCCGAATAGGTGGTAAATTACACCGTGTAAAACTGTGCTCTGTTTCATTCTATTTGGTTTTGAAGGTTGTATCATGCATTATGTCTAAAATATTGAATACATGGACCATTCAGGTTTTAATGTCTGCTGTTGCCTTGATATAGGCGTATTTCTTACATCTTTTACTGTCCCAAATGTCACTCTTTTTCTATATCCACGGCAACACTTAACTCATTCTAACCAATTCATGTATAAATCGTCTGTAGCATTGCTTTGGGGAAAACTCCAGTTATTGCATGATTTTTTGGCTAAACACCACATTCATAAAGTTTTCGCTTACAATGGTCCAAGTGTACGATGACCCAAGGGTACGATGGCCCAAGGTAGGCCCCTTAAACCACTGATCTTTGCAAGCTACTGACGAGCTTTCTCACGTTTCTGGACACCATATTGCCAAGAGAATGTCACCACATAATGTCACCAGGGCCATTTTGGAGGACAGGTCTTACGATTATCAATTCTGGGTAAATATATAGACCAGAATGAATATTGTGTACACAGACGGGGAAAACATTACATACGGACACCGCCACAGTCTATTCCACGCACCTGTTACACCGTCTGACTGTATGAGACAGGCAGGGCCGGGGAGGGGCTCGTCTCCATATACAGCCATAGTTGTTACCTGTTTAGGGGCGTTACGCTACTTGATTATGGTGATCAGTGATTTCCTCTCAGTGTTATATCGATTATCGATCAACACAGTTGTGGCTGTCAACGTAATGGAAACGCCTTCAGTGACATATGTCGAAAATGTGAAGTTATGAAAACGGGTTTGCTAACTGGTATCAGTTCGTTTGATGTTGTGATTGTAATATTGTTAGGTTTATTCCTACATCCGATTGATATAGAAACCGACTGTCTAAGATACAAGGGTGCTCATTTTACATGCACGGAATTAAATGCTCTTGCGTGATCGACCTAAATTTCACGGCATTTAACACAAAAGGTTGAAACACTGAATAACCGGTATTAATAACAGTTTTCTCTAGATTCATACATCGCATTGAGCACATATAGTTTTCGGATGGAAACGCTCTGATCCATTATTATACCACAGTATAATAGTGGCTGGCAAAAAAGAATAACCATAAAGCATAATTAAAATAGAAATAATTCTTATCATTAAAACAGAAAATTGTTACCTTGCACGTCTTGTGAGTGTCATTGTGTGCCATAACAGTTTTGGTTACTCAATAAAAGCATTTCAGCTTGGGCCTTCAACGGAGTAAACATCGACCGTATTATACAAAATCATCATTTCTATACACATCGAATGGAAAATACCTCAGTTAACTTTGAATAGCAGTGTACTTAAAACAGACTAGGTCATAATGAGTTTTGAATGGGATTACAATAATAATAATATTCAAAAACTACTAAATTGTCTACATAATCATGATGTTTTGTAAACATAAATTTTGACAGTAGTTTCTTTACCTATTAATGCGTTAGTGTTGTCATATATCACCTTGAATAAGTAAATCCATTGTAAAAATATAGAAACCACTTTGCTTGTTTGGCTTCGGTAATTTTAAGCCGGTTAATCTTCTTTGTAGTTATAACATCATGCTAAAATGGTTTTCTTGTGTATCTGAATATTTTCGTTAAGTATCGAGATGAAAAATGTAACAAATGCAGTCAAAATGAACACATTGGATAGATTTTTCAAAAATGTTTGTATCATATGAAGAAGATATTTTAGTATATAGGTAAGCGGGTATGAATAATCTAATCACTATATAAATAAAGCAATGGATACATTTCGGGTAGTTTGCAATAAAAATTCTTTCGAGTATATAATGTTAATTGAATGAATTGTAGTTTGAGGTTATTGTTAAACATGCAACATAAGCACCCAACAACTAATTATATCCGTTGAGGTTGCAAATATGGGTATGCATATTGAACACCAATATACAGGGGCTTAACATGTCGAAACAGTTGCATTTACTTGGTGACGTCAAAACTGAATGCAGGCCAATTCCCGTTTCTTTCTTTTACCAACATATTCAGGAGGCTTATGTCTAGTTTTGTTTCGGGTATATGATTTATAATATCTGAATGGCATTCAACTGCCAGAAAAAAACTTATAACAAGCAGACTACTATTACTTATATATTAGTAAAATTCCAGCTGGCATTCCAATCTCAGTTTTTTCGTTATTTTTTTTCTCTAAGTTTTCTGTTAGAATACATACACATTCGATTAAAACGCTTAGCCTTGAGTCTTCACGATGTACGGATGGTGGGAATATACACGACTGAACAGTATGTAACAGTCCTGTGAAGAACAAACTTTACGAGTTAGATAAATGACCTGCTGAGCTTTTGCGCACTTATGCTCCACATGTTGGTCCGACTGTTTTTTCTGCAATTGAGTTATGTGACGAGTGTCTTTTGTTCCGATAAGATTTATTTTGGTATATTTTAAATAAAATATTTGTGAGCCCCAACTGTCGGCAGATCATGTTGATGTGTTATGACAGATGACCAAGTCGATCGATGACTAAAGCGCTTTTAGCTACGCTGACGCCGTTGCTTGTAAATTAGTATGTTTTTCTCGCCGTCAGTCCGGTTTTGATGTTGAGAACAAATATTATTATTACTTTCATGCGCAGCAAAGGACGAGTTAGCATGCAGTTCGTTTGAGTGTTATGGGTATTATTTTAACTTACACTCCGAATCATCCACCGATTCCTGATTGCAACAGCGGTTACAGATTGTTTACTTTCAAACAAATGTCAAAACAAGGCAGGGCTACAAAATGGGTTGACGGTAACGGGTCTTGGTTGCCACGCGCATCTGTTTACGGGGTTTTCCGCCCCGGGAGTACCGTGTCTCCGCACGGAGGGAGTCGATATGAAATTCCAAAACCCAAACAATCCAATGAATGAGGCGTGCTTGAAATGGCACAGTCAAAGGGAACAATCAGAACGACCGGCTGAAGAGCGCTCGGTGTTTTCAAAGCCAGCTCCTGACTGGTTGAAATTCCCTGTGCTTGACGCCCCCATGTGGCTTGCCAGGCTACCCACGTGCTGCTCACAGGGAATGACAGGGGGCACCAGATTGCGGATTATACCTACATATAAAGCTGGCTTCATGTCAGGTGTGTCATTGACACCGTTATCAGCTCAGGTATTCACATCCACGCGGATCCGGCAATTTTAACCTGAAGTGATAGCCAATAACTGCTTAAAGTCAACAATTCAAACTGAGTACCTTTACTAAGTCATTTTCTAGAAAAGATGTCGACGAAAGTGGAATATACGGCTCATGTACATCACTCATCCGGCAGAGGTGAAAAGCGGCCTGCATCGGAGGACGAAATGGAGGAGGGTCAATTGGCGGACTATCGGAACTCACCTTATGCTGCATATGGGACTCACCAATATATGCCACCGTTTTATGGGATGCCACCTTTCCCGTATTACGTGCGGTATCCAGAGCCACCAAAGACAGCATTGCAACAGCGACTTGATCTGATGGCCTACTACACATCCCGAGGTGCATCACCACCGTCGTCACCCTCTGAACTCGGAAACACTCGGCGTTCTGTCTCTGCCACAACTAGTTCACCATCTTCCGCTTTCTCCATCGATAGTATCTTAGCTCGCAGGCCACAGATGTATCAGCCCTCAACACCATCTTTAATACCCTACGGGATAATTCCAACTCATGGATATCCGGCCTTCAGAGGTACGCTATTTCCTTCCATTTTCTTAGATGTTTCCAACATTATATGTTAAGAGGAAAGAAATGAACGAAGAATTGGTCTTAGAAACGACGTTAGTACAGTTTAGCAACTTCCATCGCCAGCACAATCCGCCAGATTGAACTCTTTCAAAAAGATTCGGTAACTTTACAGCTGTAATCAATCTGTAGACTTTCTAAGTCTTCCGAAAATTTGCCCCGCCGAAGAAAAGATAATTACTTTCGAGATTGGAACTTAATGTAGTAAATGGGGCTGATAATAAGGCATTATTACTTCATGGAAATGCTCTGGCCATTTTCCTTTCTCGGATTTTTGTCAGCTTCCTTTTCGCCTGTTTGTACCGAAAAATTGGCCTCTGATCTAAATTGCCACACACCGTTGGAATTAAAGCCTAATTTCAGTAAAGGCAATGCCGTACGACTGCCCAGCGGGATGTGGGGTTAAACCCGCGGAATCCCTGCAGCGTAATACACCGAATCCACTTAAGGCAATTCCTGGGGAGAAATCCTCAACTTAACAGTTGCCCTTTTAAACCCACGTGCCCATACAAGACTGATGATTGAGTACTGCGATAACCACTGAGGAGTGTTTTCTGTATTTTAATGATTTAATTCCACCTTCCACTGCACGTGGCCTTTTGAATGAGCACCAGGGACACAAGGTGACAGTGATTTATTCCTTAGTGGAGTATTCCTTTTTTTTCCTTGACCGAAAGTTCATCTTTGTAGTCTTAGAGACAAATGGCTCCTATGCCTAAAGATAATATTAAAAGCGTAGCTGTTATGACAATTTTACGCATTTTAAGCAAAATTTAAGTTTATTTTCCGAATAAATGAAAATAAGTTGCATTTTATCTTGGTCAAGTTCCTCAAATTTAATTTTTGTGAAGTATTCTGAGGAAAAAGGATTTACAGAAAAGTAATACCAATTCTTAGTTTGTATTTATGACGATTAGACCATGCATGTATGGCAAAACATGAGGTTTTAGTGTTCGTTTCCAGCAGCATTTTTCGTCTCTCTTATTGCAGCCTTTTACCCGCCATTTGCTGGCTTCAGCTACCCTGTGGATATGACACCGGGGTCCCAAAAGAGAAAACGTCGCCATCGGACAATTTTCACTGAGGAACAGCTGGATGTTCTGGAAAAAACTTTCCAGGAAACTCACTATCCGGACGTCATGATGAGAGAAGAAATTGCCGCTAAAGTAGATCTGGCCGAGGAAAGAGTTGAGGTAAGATCACTCCCAATAATTTAGTTTCTTATCTCATAAATAAAATAATATATATTCTGACACCTTTGCCTGCGAATAGTCTCAAGTTAGTCGTCATCGCTGACAGGGATATCCAGTTAAAATTTACCAGTTTCTCAAGGTATATATATTATGGGTGTTATATTTTTGTTCATATATTCTGAAAGAAACAAGCTCTCGGGATGGAAAACGTTCTGAACTACATAAGTGAACCCGTGTGAACAGTTCTGAGTGTAAGCCCTGATTGTCGACTGCCTTTGATTGGAGGCGTTAATCGGAACGACCACGTCCTTCGGAACCCAGTCACGTGGTCGGCTGCCTAATTACCCTATACCCCAAAACCCGACACATTCTTCCACCTTGCTTTTAATGGCCAATTCTCCTAGGGGATTCACAACTTTTAAAGCTCCTGGTTTGAAAGGAGGCCGTACGATAAACGCAGAATGAGAGGCGCTAAACTGGGATCATCCGGGTTCGATGTGGAGTTCCCTTCGCCGGATCACACGTTGTAGTCCCGTTAATGTTGTATTACTGAAGTTATACCCTAAACTTGATTCTTCTATTCTTTAATGGTCATATAGTGCTTATTACATGTGTATCTCTTCATGAGTTAGTCATAAGCGTTTTTCCTCAACACTTCTTGTTCTGTTCTTTCCGTATATGTATTGGTCATATAATTCCTACACAGAGTGCATTATGATACATGTTTCTGCCTTTACACCAAACTCCCAGCCGAACGCTTTTCAGTGTTTCCATTTGTTGTTTGACAATTATTTTTGTAAAGCGGACTTGAGTACGTAGATAATTATATTATACAGCACAAGACTGGAAAAGTTTAATACAGGCGCACACACAAATCATTACCTGTTGATAGCTGTTACAACCCGTGAAAATCGATAAAGAAATCGTAGCCATATCAAGACAGGGAATGGCTTATTTTGTACATTCGTAAAAGACACATTGCTAGCATGTAACGTCCCACCTGTTGCTGAGAAGCACTCAGTTTAATCACCTGCCAATTAAGAAAACACAGAAAGCCTCAATGTGAGTTGAGTATACCTCAGCAGGTGGTTTTAGTGTGCTCACAGTGTGTAAGGAAAATATAATAAAAACTTGCCGGTCTCCTGCCGAAGGATTAAAGGTCTTCTGTTCTGGGTTTTATTTATGGGTTGCAGGAAATTCACTTTAAATGGCTTAAAGTTATAATATATTTTGGGAATATATAAAAGTCTTTTTCAACAATTAAATATTAACTATTTTGGCCTTGTTTGTAACATGTACGTTGCTCTGTTATTTTTATAGGTATGGTTCAAAAACAGACGGGCTAAATGGAGGAAGCAGAAGAAAGATGTAATCCCTTTGTCACCAACAGCTGACAAGAGTTCGTTCTCCAAAACGGCACAGGTTGATATCTCGGACGAAGAGGAACATTGTGAATCAAAACGGCAGAGATTAAACTTTGTTCCTCATTCGGACGCCCCCGATCATTCCTTCGCCAGTGATTCAGACAACCAGTCGCTCTCGTCGTTGGACTCGCGTGATTCCACAGACGCCCAAGTAAGGACATCAGAACAAAACCAGTTGTATTCCAATATCCACAGACTACCACATTCCGCAGTTAAATCAACTGTATGAAACTGACCGTCGTGACAAGATTATAATTGACGATTTACGCAACTCTACAGGAAATTGGTGAAGCAGAACTTTTTTACGTTCAGTCACATTTGGAATAAACAACAAATATGTGACTGTTTCTGTTAACTTTTTTACGACCTTACATAAATGTAAGGAGAAATATGGAAGTCATTTTAGTGACAACGTTAAGTGGCTTGCCTTTAACCCTCCACACAAAATATGAAGAGTGCTCAAAGTTTTTGGCAAGCGTCTATTAATGTATACATTTAAGCTATAAAGATATTGTAAATATTGTAGAGTAACACATACTTAAGGGAAACGTCAATTTTATGTTGAACCAGATTGGCAAAAAATTATAATGTCATTATCGGCATGTTTTGTACCAATCATTTCCACGGTCAACACTCTATTTAAATACACCAGAGAGCCCTTTGTTTGTGTATTCCCATGTATATATTCATTGTTTAATATTTAAGATACTAAATAATATATCCAAGTCAAACAAAGCTGTCTCGTCCTGAATCTCTTCATCACTTCGATACATTTATCAAACTGTTGTTTAACTTATATAGAATGATAGATTAATTATCTACGGGTGTATATTGAAATCCCGGTATGCCGGAAGTAAACCATGTGACATGTGTCAACTTGGTGCATATCAGACATGTGTCTCCAGCGAACTTTATGTAACAATACACAAACACGGAAATCTTCGAAATCCTATTTATAAGAATGGTATTAAACCCACGATTGAAAGGGAAGCGCCTTATAACCACTTAACTCAATCGCTCCCTGAATTTTGTGACTTTCAACCTTGAACTAAACAGGGTGTAATCCAATGATAATTATTTCAGTTCACACTGTTATTTATTCATTTAATGGTGTTTTATGACGTAGCCCAGGGTCTTTCACTTATATTGATGGGTATATACCCAAGAGTATTTCACATATTCAACGAACGGGAATCCAGGTTGCTATAGCTGACCTTTCCAGGTAGAACTGGAGACATCTGGTTCACACTGGGGTTGGATTATCTTAAATATGGTATTATGACTATGCAAACTGACGCCATTGGCCGGTGTTATTGCTGATGAGGATGATGATAGTCAAGCATATGTTACATGTAAATGGACGAGGGTGGGTTGTCTTGATCGTCGACAAATTTATAACATATAAAATATCGTTATATCCTAACAAATAGCTGTTATCCGTGGAATCCACACATCAGCTTCACCTGTCTGTCTCCGTCTACCAGCCTTCTTATAGCTGAGGATTAACAGGTGGTTATAAGCACATGAGACTCCTTTAGTCACCATCTGGAAATCTCTTACACATGTAGAATTCGCCTACGATTTACAATAAGGTAATCTGTACCGAACATGACTTATTAAGTTCACTGGAAAGCTATACAGTATGAATTCAACTCATTCAAATGCATGTCGGCATGTATATGACTTTTATTCAAAAGTAGGCCTATGACTCCTATAGCACACTATTCTGGACAACGACAACAACGCAGAGTGTACATCGACATTTCAAGAAACTCCCCATGGAACGAAAGTGTCCATAGCAGCATGATTGCCCAGTAGTGCTGAAAGTGTCGCGGGTGATATAAGGTTTCGCTTTACTTCCTGGGATCCAATATTTCCTTAAACTTCATGACTTTACCTAGTGAAAAAAAAGAGATTTTGAAGAGCAATGTTGAAGTAACTGGGAATAATGAGTTGTTGTTAAGTAATGAGATTATTCGACTGTTGCCCTTTATGCAATACTTCTCTATGGTTCACTTATGGACTTAATATACAAGACTACAATACAGACAGTAAAATCAGAGCAGCGACGACAATGTGGCAGAGAGCAACTGGCCACACGTATTACCGATGAAGTGCAGTCTCTTATCAGCTTGTCTCAGTTAGGGTTTTATTCTAACCATTCTTGAAAATGCACAAAAGTAGTAACTTACACCTCCCCTACAGCACCACGGCTGAACTAAAATTGAATAGAAAAACCATGCAGTGATGTTAGTTGCAATGCATATATTAGACGTCACTGGTCTAGATTTATTCAAAATTCTGAGTTGTTCACATTTAATACATAATAACAGAAAAACAATACAACGGGACCAGGAAGACCTTCCTTTGAGGACTAAAAAGTACAGGCATAGCTAATAACTCCTGTTATGCAAGAAAACTTTGTCTATTTTTAGCCGATAAAACAACTGTGTAATGCCGATGTAAGCCTCTGATTGTTTATGAAATTAATGTGATGACAAAGGCAACATTTACAATTGGTACAGATGAGTGACTTCTAATATGTTGTGAAGAACAGCTATGTTCATAGAGGCCGTATGAGTTGGCGCTATATTTCAGCACACAGATGAACAGTTAGAATAAAACCCCGAGTGAAGAAAATTGACAAGAGGCCGGATTTCATCGTACGTGTGACCATGTGCCAACTATCACATTGTCGTCGCAGCTCTGGTTTTACTCGCTGTATGCTGTAGTCTTTTATATTATGTCCCTTTATCAATATACACACTGTATCCTGTATGTATAAGAATTGTTAGGATTTTTTGTGGATAAATGTCTGACATTATTATACCTCAAAGCGTAATACTTGGTTTCCATTGGTCACATAATGTTCCGCAAAACATGATGTACAACGGTCATGCGTCAATAGCCAACGCGCTCGTGCGCTTATTCTAAAAGTTTATCTCCTTTTCTCTGCTCTAAAACGTCCACTTACTTATACAGTACACAGTCGGACGATGGCTCTCTCGGCTATCAACGGTGTAGAAGTCCAGCAATTCAGGGGTGCAGCAGAGAAGGTCATGTCTTTTCCTTTTTCTTCAGCTTTCTTTCGGTATAACAAAACATACAGCGCACACCGTGGTGTTGTCTGTGAGAAATTGTGAGCTCTCGACAACTGAACATCGATTCTCTGGAGCTCACAATTTCTCATAGACAACTCCACGACATACACTATATGTATAATATTACATGTCCTTGGTATACTTTTTTATTGCATCGGCTGATGGCACTACACGACTATTCATCTCTCTCTATATAAGCCTTGGGGTTGTATATTGTCTTATACGCTATTTACTCTTCCTATATTTGTTGTATTTTCAAACGGCCCTACTCCTGATACACAGTTATAATCCTCAAATCCCATTGTTGTAACTGGTTGTCAACTTTATAGCCTCGTTACACATGCCCTCAAAACGAAGCGATTTGTCCTAAAGATTTTAGTGTGTGGTAATATACAAACATGAATCCCCTTTTCTTCGGTATCACCAGCTTGTTTTCTATTCCCACTGGTTTTGAAAGCCAACTTTGGCCATCATCGTATTAAGTTACCAACGTTGATGCTATAGCCAACAGCAGTGTCGATTTCAAAAATCTTCTGTTTTGTCTCAAGTTTAGAGCATTATATAAACACGGTATATACATATCTAGATAGTTCAGATAGTTGTAGCACCAAAACCGTATCACGATCTGTTTGAAAAAGAATTACATGAACATGTTTGTTAGATATCAGCTGTCTCGAGTGTAGCTTTATTCAGGCCTGTGGTAAAACATGATGTCAATATTTATTTCTGTATTTGTTTGATTTGTGGTTAACGTCGCACTCAAGACTTTTTCACTTATATGAAATGGTGGGAAAATATGGTTTATTGGTGGAGGAAACGGTTTCATTAAGCATGTTTAGTGCTAAATAACACTTAGCTAAGTGAACTTCATGACTGTATAACATACGTTGTGATGGCTTACTCAGCTTTAATATGCTTCATGAAACTGGGGACAGGATTTATTTAAGTGAGCAGGTATACGGCATATAATTATTTTATTTATTTATTTATTTGATTGGTGTTTTACTTATACGACGGCGGCCAGCATTATTGTGGGAGGAAGCCGGACAGAGCCGGGAGGAAACCCACGACCATCCGCAGGTTGCTGGCAGACCTTCTCACGTACGGCTGGAGAGGAAGCCAGCATGGGCTGGGCTTGAACTCACAGCGACCGCATTGGTGGAAGGCATTGGTCATTGCGCTGCGTTAGCGCGCTAACCATATAATTATTGATACTCAAGTATAAAAGTCAAATGACGTCAGGAAAATATGAATTACTGGCATACATTATATGCTTTAGAGATGTACGTTGCATATTTGAATCTGGGGTTCGTAAGTTGTGGTGTTATTTACAATATATAGTTTCAAAGAAAGTAGATATGATAACCCACAAATAGCAAAACACAAAATGTTATTAATAAAACAGTCTGCAGTTACTCAAATCTAATTTATGCAAATGACGCGCAATCGAAGTAGCGTTAGTGTTAAATTATGGGCTAATTTGCGGAATGCTTTCTTTGCCAAGATTAGATAATTTACAATTTTGTGTGAATGTCAGCACCGGTAGGCAATTATCTCGAAACGTTTAGAATGAATCTCTTATTAAGCAGTTGTTTAATGTGAATTAATTTCTCTCTATATCAGAGTGCTCTATAAAGTGATGTACTCATGTTATTATTTACTAAATATAAGCACTTCGAGATTGCTGAGCCTAAGACATTGTAAATTGCAATAAAGTTCACTGGATTTTTATTATCTCAATCTCCTTTATCCATGACACTCGAGGGTGTGTAATTGTTACTTTTTAAGCATTTGCGTAAACTCTTACTAACCCTCAGTTAGGTAAACAGAGGAGAGGCCCGATTTCGTGGCTTACGTGTGACAATTTCCCAACTATCACACCGCGTCGTTGCTGCTGAGATTTTACTCTCATCTAATCTATAATAAAGAAGAAAGCAGGCCATTGACAGACTACTGTGGCGTGTCCGAATCCACGGGACCCCGATACATTTGTCCGTGCAGACACAGCCATTCACAAGTTTAAATCAGAACAATAAAGAATAGTGATTTTTAAGGGTGTTAACTCTGTTAGCGAGTCAGAGATGGATTATCTCCCTTAGCCGGTCTCGTGATGTTTTTGTCATCCGCATATGCAACCATTATCATTATTAGCTAGAAGAACAGGATAATATCATATTTATGACATAGGGTGATTTATACCTACCAGAGATAGTCATCTAAAAAATATCAGAGTTCCATGAAAAGCCACTGGCGCTGTATTCTTAATGTTTTGCGTTATCTTAATGAGCTGGTGTGGCCTACTTTCACAGCTAAACTGCCAATTCCGCGACAAGGATACAAAATGGACATTTTCAGGGTCTAAATCTTCCAGTTAACGGTATGGGATTGCAGAACTTAAGGGATCGTTTTAACTTGGTATACGGTTTCCAAAAGAAGATCCTCAATAAGTAATCATCCAAAATAAAGTACTGAAAACATTCTAGACTGGCTTGATGATTGTGCAGATACATAAAAATAAATAAATAGAATTTAAGAGAAAGCAAATAAAAAAGCAAAATAAGGGATATACATGTACAAGTATAAAACAAAGCAAGATATAATCTACAGAAGGAAGAAAAAAGCATAAAAAGTAAACATACACTCTCCCAAATAATATCCATTTATTTATTTATTTATTTGATTGGTGTTTTACCCCATACTCAAGAATATTTCACTTATACGACGGCGGCCAGCATTATGGTGGGAGGAAACCGGACAGAGCCCGGGGGAAAC
The DNA here is from genome assembly GCA_016165875.1 of Acanthopleura granulata. Taxonomy (NCBI): domain Eukaryota; kingdom Metazoa; phylum Mollusca; class Polyplacophora; order Chitonida; family Chitonidae; genus Acanthopleura; species Acanthopleura granulata. The sequence continues at coordinate 4,181,582 of JABBOT010000012.1, read as the reverse complement.
CCACAACTATCCGCAGGTTACTGGCAGACCTTCCCACGTACGGTCGGATAGGAAGCCAGCATGAAAATTTATTATTAAGATACTGTCGAGAGAAAGTTTAAATACTATGACCCCTTACGTTGCTTCGGGTCACCATTTATGAAAATGTGATGAAAGTACAGCATTTTGAGTTATTTTAGACCACTAACGTCTAGTAAATTAACATCTTTGTGGGGTTTTTTTTGTTTTTTTTTTTTTAGCCTAATTCTTTTCGAGGTATGGGGTTTGGGGAGTGTAGGTTGATATGTTTAGAGATTTACAGTTAGAATCAAACCCTAACTGACGTAATTAGATAAGCCGTCGAGTTTGACTGGGACACGTTGCGACATTTGCCAACTGGCACTCTGTCGTCGCTGCTCAAATTTTACTCCTTGTGCTATACGCTTTATAAGCCGTCAATATACCACAACGGACTGAAAGCGCGCATTTCGAAATCACCGATAGAATTACGTCTAGTACATGTATATAAATGCCAATTTTTCTCTATGTTTTTGAAAATAAAAACATTACGTTTTTCAAATACTGAATTCACTGGATCCAGTTTATACACCGAAGAATACATGAGAGAAAGCCACCCATAACAATTTTCTGTTTTGCTGCAGGTCAGTAACATAGTTGTCTTTCCTTAGATGCCAGGACTAACCGCTAGGTGGCAGCAGACATGTACCGTCTGACATGAATATTGCAATTAGCTGCCTGCTTTATTACCCCCTTTGATTATCCGACCGCATCGTGGACAAGGGCGAAGGGAATCACGACATATTACGTGGCGGCGTCCTCCATAGCCAAGTCACGTGATTTCCTCTGTCACTCGTCTGCCATTAGATGCCGATAATAAGCCATCTAATTCACTGACAGCACGCTTTCTCTACAAAAGGATGCGTTCCCATGGAGATATTGTGCTTCGAAATTTATTGCAGCCTTTTCTGAAGCAATCCATCTCAGAGTCAAGATAAAGCGGAGATTTTTTTCTGCACTCGAAGATCAAACTTTAAGCACCAAACAATTAGCGCTAAAGAGCTGTAATTATGAATAATGGAGGGAGAACGTCTGTTGTCTAAATGCGATAGTACCGGGAGGCCCCCGGTTGGCCCTTGGGTGAGAAAGCGGACAGACTCGGGTGCCCAGTAGATGATCTATGGCCCAAGATAACCCCCTGCTGCGAGAACGTAATGTCATTAATTTAGGGTAAACTATTCCCCTGCGTGTAGCCAAAGCGCCGGATTGGGCACATTGGGTGTAGGCTAGTGGCTCACTTTCCGGGGTGCCGTGATGTTCCCAGTTCATCATCCCCACAGCAATGCTTTGATAGGCTCAGGTTTTGGCTGTACAACATCATTACATAATGCCAGATTATTTGCCTATGGTCACTGATAAGACGCAATGTTGTTCATATCCCACATCAAAGACAGTAATGAGTATTGACGTGAAGGGCCTTTATTTACCATATACCGGGAAAAAAAAAATCACAGTGGATGACACTCAGATACAGGTCTTAACCGCGTTGCTCTGTATAGAAAACCAGTACAACTCCGGTATTTTTGTCTTTATATCTAGTTTATTCCCCAGTGATCTTTGCACATGATATTTTTTTCACGCGCATGGTGAATATACATTTATTATTAATACATCAGTGAAAACACTTCCTTTACTGATAAAGGTGTTATTTTCTTTGCAGTGAAATATCACATTTTGATATTTCACACCCAGGCGTCATGGCGTCAAAAAAGAAACATTTTATTTCATAAAGTTCCAATCTGATCTCAGCGGAATGACGTCATAATGCAAGTTTAGTCAGCTGCTACATTCTCACGTCGCGCAAGAAGACACGACGCCTTCTAACACGTCATGTACAGGACGTCACGTTCTAGACATGTCTGTGACAAAATAGGGCTTGAAAAAATGCCGGAAACTCTTTAAAGTACACAAAATCGTGATACCGTTAGAATATAAATAATAAATAGAATATTGCACATTGAAAGTCGAATACCATAAATATTGTTCTCGTCAGAGAAGCGCCTCGTGGATTATCATTTCCCCTTCTCACTCCATCAATATTTATGGCATTTAACCTTCACTGTGTAATAACCTCAGTTTAGTATGATACAACGACACTACCTGCTCAACAGACCGTTATACAAATTACAGTCACCTTCGTCTTTTCTTTTTATATTGATTTGGTTTATCTGGACAAGGTGGGAGATAGCGAAAATTAACATAAAATAAACCACTTGAAAACAAATGTGAAATCGCGAACGAATGTTCTGGAGAAAGAGTAGCTTTAGGGTCGTTCTGAAGCTATGTATATATGTATACTCTCTCAGTTGCTCTGGGTATGAAGAGCGTGATTAAATGTGACGACTTCCCAGCATGTTGAGCAATTCTGTAGGGGTCACTCCTAATAAATTGTTCTCAGCATCACTACATTTTATATTGATTTCTTTTTTTTTCTACTTTTTTTAACCTAATTTTGTTTAAACTATGGTGTAGCGGTGTATAAGTTGCCGTCATTTAAACATTTACTTGAACATTTACCGAATGATATCCTGACTGGAGTTAAACATCAGGCCTTATTTCACCAGTTACACGTGCGACAATTTGCCAACCACCCAGACTGTCTTCACTGAGCTTGTTTTACTATCTATGGCCTTTTGTATTTCAACTTCACGCTGGACGGCAGACATGGTCGAAGTCCGGGTTCAATTCCGGTCGTGGTCAGCGAATTAGATTCTCAGGTCTTAGTGCGATTTGGGCTTTGGTAGCGACAAAGGATTGATGATACTCTTTGTTTCACCAACAACTCGAATGAAGGCGCCCAAATTTTATCGTGACAAGCGGGAGAGTAAATGAACCTGGCTCTTCGAGTTTCTCCACCCAATTAAGAAACTGTATGGCCGTCATCGTATTAAGTGAAAAGTTCAAATAAATAAACACACAAATTGCATTTTATTCTCTGTAAACTGAATACTTTCCCCAAATCGACCAAGCTCATAATAAGTGACATGTTGGCATCGAGAACCTATAAAACAATGCCCCAAGTCTGGCGGAAGGCTTTGGACTCGTTTTTGTTAAACAGTTATATTTTTTTATATATGGTGAAGCGAGAACACAACAAAACATATATAGATGGTGAAATGTTTAATAAATATTTTACATATTTTATTCTTTTTGCTTTGAAGCACAAAGACGTTGATATGATACAAATATGGCAATTTAAATGCTTGGAATGTTGCCCCGGAAAATAACGAATGCCAGGTCGATATGTCAGGTTGTATATTTACATAATTGTATAAACATAATATACAATTCTATATACAAAGAATATAGCAGATGCACAACAGTTCTGACATACCGGTGTATGCAATATTTCTGGAAATTCTACAAAAAATGATTTATATATAAACCATGCACATGTCAATATCCCCCATGCGTGCTAATATATAATTTCACAGAATATAAACCAATATTTATGTATATTTATATATTGCTTTTTTTTAAATTATCGGAATATCATTCACTGATCCGAAATTTGTCCTGAACCATTTAGCAATATTTGTGGACCTATATGATAAAACCCCCGATTTTAGCCTTGATTGGTGCATGTTTTATTGATGTGGTGAAAAAACATCAAAGCATGATTCGGTTGCGCAGGGGAAATGTAGGAAAAAAAAACGGAAAAAAGATAAAAATGTATACCAAACACGTGAAAAATTCTCTATATATTCAGGTTTAGTTTCTAGATGCAGCACTGAAATACAAATGCAAAACCTACCTCTTATACAGCAAAACCTGTACTGAAATGTGATTAAGAATTTGCCACAAGAACATATGCATCAGTGCAAATGTTTTCAGACTTCGTGTAAGGACAAGATGTAAGCGATAGTAAGAAAGTTCATACAATCGATGCTTAAAAGTCATAAAATAAAGACTTTTGACTTGTATGATTGTGTTTTGTTTTGTTTTTTTTTTTTGGCTTCATGCTCAGTAATGTTTTACTTGCAAGACAGTGGTCAGGTCTTGGGGTTCAGAGGAAAGCAGTCGTTGAGCCTGGGGGAAACCATCTCGTGCTCCTAGCCGGAAACGCCATGTATGTATATTTATATATGAGCACCTGGTGTAGGCCTGTGGCCGCGGTCGTACACAGGGGATGATTCTTATACAAATATGGCATTTTCATTTACATTGAAAGACTGAATCTATAACAATGGACTGAAACAATTCTTTCTGCTGCCTCAACAGTCGCCCAGTTAAAGTGCCATTTTTCATACGACAAAGAACAATACGGACATGCGAGAAAAAGTATGTAAAATCTGTCTAAAATTGTTTACAAATATTGATAAACTTACTGTTGAAGTGCCAAGTGATTCACATTGTACCATATATATATATATATATTCATTTATACGCAAATATTCAAGGATTTAGACGGATAAAGTTTAAAATTTCGCCACTACATGTATCATTCACTAAAAAGCGCCTAATTCATGTACATTTTTTAACGTTGTGATTCCCCCTGAAGCCAACGATATTCATTTATTTAAATATACAACTAAATGAATTCACAGAATTAGATGCATGTAGACAAATTAGCGTCTTTATTTCATGGTGAACTAGTAGGGCTACAGCTGGAATCGCTGTCTTCTAACTGTCGTGGCATTTTTAACGTCGAGTCTACGTTGTTGTTGTTGAGTGACAATCTTGCTGGGCTGTCGTGTGTCCATATATGGTTTCTGTCGTTTACAGCACTGTTGTTGTCGTCATCGATCACTGATATGTTGTCCGTATCTTCGTCAGCACACACGTCAATATTGTCCGGGTCACTCAAAGTCCGACTCGTATCCACGCCAGATCCGACACTTGAACTGGCTTCTTGGTCTTTGAAGTTTGGTCGTTTCAAAGCTTCTTCCTCTCGCTTTTGCTTCCGCCATTTTGCTCGTCGGTTTTTAAACCATATCTGTATGAGTAAAAGTAAAAAACAAAAACGTAAGCAATATTCTACAGATTAGTTCAAACTATTGTCAAGTACAGGTTTTCTACAAAATGTTTTACAGACAAAATTTAATAAAAGAATATTTGCAAACTCCATACAATCAATGTGAAAGTAAAATGTTTTCCTTTTGTTGATCTTGAAATATGCAAATAAAAATTTCCATTCTTTAAATGTACATAAAAACTGAAGACAAACAAAACGTGACAGTGTTTGCAGATTTCAAAACTCTTTCACTCATTCTTTTTTAATTTCCCCGCATATACGTTATGTTCTCACCTCAACTCTTTCCTCTTTAAGATCAGTTTTCAAAGCAATTGTTTCCCTCAAAACGACATCAGGGTAGTGGGTTTTCTGGAATGTATCTTCAAGAATTTCTAACTGCTCTTCAGTGAAAATTGTCCTATGACGTCGCTTTCTTCTCTGACTGGAAAGTAGATCCGGTGTTGGGAATCCCGGCAGATGATGATATGGAGCTGTTTAATTGGATAAAAAGATACTCATTAATATTCAAATATAGTTTAAATATGAAAATCTGTTCCGAATGCAGATACCATTATCACATTCAATAATTCCAAGTAAAAACAGTTTAAGGGAAGATTGAATGGTAAATTAAATGTGATAAAAATGTACATTCAAAAGAATATAACGGTATGTAGTTTGTATATTGTAGCAAACATATGCCATTTTAACTATAATGAGGCCTTAATTATTTAACAAACACTATTTTTGTCGTTCTGTGGATATCTTTGTATGCGTATAATGAAATTTAAGGTGTATATTGTATGCATACATAGGGATATTAGCTGCTTTCTTTATAGTTTTAATCATGGTGGCAAATATGAAGTACAGAAGCCTTTAATGAACAAATCCGACAGTCTATCAAAACCTCCTGTTCACATCTTGCGTTTGTCAACTTCACATCCTTAACTGAGTTTTACACTGGGAGGTGACAAGTGTGGCGTATCTGATAACTTTTTTCAGGAAATTTAATTTCGCGTCTTTTCCGTTTCATTAGGTATCTTATACGATTGCAGCGTTATCAGGGAGCGATCTACCTGGCTGGGTCGCCTACTGGGTATGATACTGGATAATACAGCTTTCTAAACCATTTAAAATTTGACGTCGAATAAAAGCATATGAATGGGATGTCATTATCATTCAAAAACACATTTCTTGTCTTTGTTTATAAAAGTTTTCCCCCCCTCTTAGTAAAAGGAATCTTGCGAAAATATATATCACGTCCTCTCTTTCTTTCAAATCTCTTAACAAACAAGGGATCGTGTATATGAGGGTGAGGAAGAGAGTTGGTGGGGGGACGAGGAGGAGGGGGATCTTAAATGACAAGTAGAAGGCATTATGTAAAATTGCTTAAGTAGACAGATGACTGATTTTGATCTTATCAGCCACAACGTTTGTAAAACAATTACTAAATTAGAAAACTTGTCGTACATCAAAAGGGGCCGTCGTGTTAACGTGATCTTATCTTTAAAAGATGGGGTCCCATTAATAACTTAACTTAGATAGTAAATCGGATAGCGGACGTCGATTGGTATATAGTTTTGGGGCATGATAGCGGCTTTCTGTTCAAGATTACTCGGGATTGTTTAACATATGCGGGTTTGAGCTCGACTCAAAGGCCTACACAAAGTCACTTCTATAATTGCACCTGATATGGTTATGATTTATGAAACTTGTTCCTTGTAGTAACACCAGGTGTGAAGAGCTATATAACATTAGGGTTTTTGTATTTCGTTATACATATATACCTTTGCATTCAAGTACACTTGAGCTATACAGAAACACGTGCTACATAATATAAAGTCGTAATTAAAGACACAACAAACTATAACCCCGATTTCGTAGGATTACCTTACTCTGAAATAGTTTATAAATTATTTTTCTGAAAATTCATGCGTGGACAATTAAATTATATATAAATCCAAAATTGGGTTTCTTTTTCGCTCATGGATAAACAAAAAGTAGGTAATTTAACGGACACACATATTAGAACACTTTTCATTACGCGCGAGATGCATTTAATTGTCTTAATTTCTGAAGAAACACAATGTCATGGAAACACAAGTAAGACAAAAGAGGATTTGATGGCAAAAGTTTTCATAAATTCAGTACCCAATATCGATTCACATAATTGAAACTGTTAACAATTGTAAAATATATATCAACGTGATAATTCTGTTAAATTCACTTTGCTTTTTAAACTGAACCAAACTACAAGTAAAATCAACCTCTGTGTGATACAACACCGACATTCAAAATATTATAACAATTTGGGGCTGGCAAAATGGAAATACTTGCATTTGTCCGCAAAGTGTACGTAATAGAATAAAAAATAGTAATCGTAATAGATCAAAAGGCCAAATTTTCAAGCACTTTGTCAGTTTTGAGTACCACAAAGCCTTATTGAGGACACAAAACAGGTGTCAGTACTTTCAAAATATAAAATAATTGGTAAGAATGCTCCTCATCTGCCAGGCTAATTCTGGGAGATTCGGTCAGTGGCACCTTGACAATACAATATCATTTCTTTATCCGCAAACAAGAATCCTCTTAAAGAGTTTTACTGAAAATCCTTTTCACACGAAGTATCCGGTTATTTCATTGGAAATTTGGCATGTTTTGCGTTGCCTCAATTCCTTTCCATTGTTGACGGCATATCATCACCAGGTGGCGGAGCTGAGATCCACTTAACCCTTTAATCGTCTCTCAGACCTTTCCGACGGTGTCCGGAGATTTCCGAATTTCAGCGGAAGGCCAGTTCGACACTAAGATAATTTTTGGGCGAGGATATAATAATATGGTTTGACACGCATTCTTACCACCTTGTGGAGTGCTGAGGTTTTTCTTTGAGTGCAATTAATGCGTGTTTAAAAGGGTCGGCTATGACGCCTACTGAATGTAGTGTTTGTATAGGTAATGTATCTGTTGTGGCCGCCTGAATGGCTAGAGGAGAACCCATGCGGCGTGAATGCTCTTCTCATTGTCAGCCTTTTAGAGGAGATCTCGTCCGAAGGTGACGCTACGCATACACAGGCGCACGCCATACTCATTGGGCCAAGAAAACAAGGCCATACACAAGATCACGGCGAGGAAAACAGATTAACACACAATAGACATTCTTATGGGATATAATCCTGTAAGCCTTGTAGGTAGAATCTGTGTTGTCTGAGAAGGGGCTGGTAAGTGGCAGAGATTAAAACGGAAACCTCGTCCGGTCTCGTCTCAAAAATCTATACATTACATATGACAGTAATTGGTTTCACACCTAAGAGCCTGGCAAAGAACAGGAAGTGTCTGCAAAAGTCAACCATATCTGACCCGAGATTACCAGCATGTCAGAGTTTGTGACACGTAAGAGATAATAGGAAATATTGAAATCCATTTGTCCTCAATGCACTTATGATTTTGATCTTTTTTTTTTTGGAATATTTGGTTTCATTCGCGGAGATTAAAAATTGCACTGAAATTATGGCTGTCAAGACTGGCTTTTCCGCTGTGAATTTTAACGCACTTCTTTAAAGCTTCAAGCCGATTATTAGTGATTAAAAATACATATGCCTTGATACGATACTTGACCATATGATTCAGTTTTCTTGAAATTAATGTGTGCAACGAAACGCTTTCAGCAAATGTATTACTGACGAAACAGCTAGTTATCCGTAAACTCAAGAGACACTTTCATTTCACCCGAAAACTAAATAATAACGAAATTCGTGGTAAAATAACGTAACACAAATAAAGAGGAAAACGCACAAGAAGAAAAACATGACATAGCTGTAAAAATTATTTTTAGTTGCAGCACTAACCTTTCAGAAAATATTAATTTCGCAAACAAAGGAATATTTTTATTAGGCTTTTGTTAATACACTATAAAAACTTACTGGTTTCTCAAACACTCAAGTTGAAGTTTAAATTTAACTTATCTAAATTATCTAAAAAGATATTGCAAATAGTATTAAAACAATTTCGATCAGGGGATATAATATTGTTTTGTGAATATCTTGTAGCTTACGTCTTTCTACTATTTTGTTGTAGTGATATATGGTTGCACTTCATAATCAAATACAAATATATATTTCGATTTTATTTTAATTTAATGTGTCCACAGTTGATATGGACGTGCATTCCTGTACACATATACCGGCAATGTAATATACTTTACCGAAGAATTTAATTGGGAAAAATGAAGTCCACAAATGACATAGTCCTCAATAAATTCAGAATGAATGGAATAAATTCAGTCTTTATTGTATTTCAAAGAATATTTTGCACAATATATAAGAACTGAAAAATATCACATGCACGTAGTTTTAATTTGTTACGTGAACTGTTGATTCCTGTATGAAGTTTAAGGCATAAATGCATAAAATGTCCTATTTTCCTTAAATAAGATATACATAGCACCTTTGATGTAGGTCTAAATATGAACTTTTAAATACAATGTGAAGGCTTGTCAAGCAATTATTATCAGCTAATTTTAAATCCCGTGACAACTTCATTGGACCATCTGACAGTTCATTAATTACAACATTTTTCTAAGAACTATATAACCAATTTGCCAGAAATAATTATTCTTATTAATGATCTTTGCACATCTTTCAGCCGTTGTGCTACCGTTACTGTTTCTCCGTGTGGTTACATGTGTAGTATACAAGACACCCAAGGATAATACGAACGCTCTGTTAAAAGGTTCATCTAAATGCACTTAGTCATGGCAAGTCGATAATTTCACGGAGAACTTATTAAGATACTTCCAAAAACTCATTTGAACTTAGTAAATCCGGGTATAGGTTTGATGTAAACGAGATGAAGTGAGGCGAACTTCCAACTAGGATAACTGCGGTCATCACTTACTCCCTCTTAAGCCGCGTCTAACACCTCTGGCTTTATGAATTTAATTCGGTGGGATTAATGAAGACGATATCTTGTTTAATCGCAGATGGACGAATGCTCAAACGGGCAGAAAATGAGTTCAACGGCGTTGAAAAATATAATGAATGGGGCATGTTCCCTTCCCCACTTCACAGAGAGGTTAGCTTTAGGCTATGAATTGTTGTCTTCAACCAAACTTTAAAAACATTCCGGCAAACTTATGACGCGAAATCATTTCTGTATAGCTGGCGGTAAATCGTCAAAGAAAAATTTTTAAAGTTCCGTAGCTATTTGTCAAATATCAGAATTCGTTCAAGGGCATTCCCACTCTTCCGTTTGCGGCCATATTAATTATAAATTATTATTAATAAAACTTTGGTAAAATACAAAAAGAAACATTTTTGCATCTATGTTGAATAGTGATGATGTAATAAAACAAGATTCATCTAAAATCACTAAAAACACGGAAGCAAAAATTGTCTTCTTTAGTAATTTTAAATATCACAATTTGACATAGTATACTTACACAATCCATTTCCTTGGTGTGGAAGGTAGAGACCGGCACAAGGTAGATATAGGGAGTACGGGGAGTAGCGCTGGAGAGACATGAGCTGTGATGACAACATTCTATTGTGCGACGCGTCTAACCTGGAGGCGTCTCCATTCATGCCGGAGAGCAAGTCCGATCCACCATTCTGCCCGTAAGTCCTCAAAAGTTGTTCGGTGGCCAGAGAATACGGCATGTTAAAATAGGGCAAAGTTCTCTGTTGCAACAGCGCGCTATGTGGATAGTGAAAGTTTAGCGGTGATCCAGGACTGCCTAAAAATTCTGGCTTCGGGCGAACGAGTTTTCTGTCTTCCATGGCGTCGTCAAATTGCCGACCACCTCTCATTCCTTTCTATACGTATACAGGAACGACAGAATATGAAAATGTTTGTACGGGAAAACAAACACTTGGCTCGGACAGGTTGTACTTCTGATGAAGGTTCGGAAAAGAACTCGACGACTTTGGCCCGAGGAAACTCTGCGAAGACTGTGGGATCAGCTTATATAGCCATCGTTAAAAGCTACGTTACTTAGGTGGCTGCGTCATGATCACACTAATCCCAAAAGGCTGCGTGGACGGCTGGAGTGTGTAGAGAACACCAGGAGGACACTTTCCGGCAAAACCTCACCCACTTGGAAAAGATTCTCTTGTGACTCGGACAGTTTTTGTTTGGCTTAGTCAGCTTCCACTCAGTTGTGAGTCCAGCGACACCGGCTCTTGGAGACCTCTTCAGTTCGATCACCTGTTCACTTGTGCACTATTGGAAGGACAACAGGTCAGATGGCCCCTCCACTGGTTATAGTAACACCACTATCAAACAGACGACCGAAAGCGCCTACGCCACCCGCGCATGCGTAACGCCTGTCAATCACCTCCAAATCACCAGTCGACCAATGAAATGCGCGGATAAACCGGGTGGTGAGACGATTACCACTCCCAACGTATTTCCTCAAAGGTATGTTGCCTTTGAAAGCGGCTAAAGAATAGACAAGAGTAGAATGGTGGTGGACATCCCTGAGTGGTTAACACTAACCATACAGCCCCTGTACTTGATTCATGCCAGTGGACTTTAGGAAATATAGACCCTTTGCGGTCTGCTAGATACTATCAGCACACCAAACACAAACGGTGGAAACGTGAACCTTTTCACCAGCATAAATATATTTAGATTTTCCTTCAACAGAGTTAACCCCACTTATATTTAGACCTATCCCCAGCTTCGCCCACCTAAATAGATACAATTCGTTATATTTATAGAAAATACAACCAATCATCAACAAACCCATATTTTAAAGAAATCTGAATCTGGGTTGAGCACGTAAATTTAGTTGTGCGACGATATATACCGGAGAGATCCGACTTCAGATGACACTAATTGGGTATAAAGAATTGGACGTTGAAGAGCACTCGACACATAGTGGGCATAATCCAGAAAATAACAGCATTACAATGTCAGGAAGGTTCGGTGTTTGTCTATGTCTTTATTCAATTACCCCAAACTGGGCGATATTTACTTGCGGTTGGCTAAGCCTTTGCTTATTCTGGATTAACGCTGATAGAGTCAGGTGTTAAGCCAAAGCGCCTTTCTACAGAAGGTGAAAGGGGAAGGTGAGAACTGATTAGGGTTGACCGGGCTGAGGCCTATACTCCAGGCAGCCTGGCCGCGGCACACTTACTCCCGTGTCACGGATAACCCGGCACTTGAGCGTCTGACACCGAGTACTGCTAGCCTTTTGACCAAGGATTACTGGGAAAAGTGCCGTCTCGTGTCTTAGAATGAATGACCATCACGTGTAACCAAAACTTTTCAATTAAAGGAGTTTTTATTACCGACTGAAGCAATACTCAGAAATATGAAACAAATCATATTTGTGGATTTGCAGAGCATTAAGCCAGTTTTGTGCGAGCATTACTGTTGAGCTTTCTTCCATTAAAGAAAGGAACAAAAATATTATCAAAATTTGCTGTAAATACTTCTTGAATTGTGAATTCGTTATAAGTCTATATACTAAGACACAAAGATGTATTGTGAGGCGGTTAAACATATCATTTGAAAAATATTATTTGAAAGTTGGAACTTCTTCCTTATGCTAAATGGAAAAGCACAAAAAGCAGTAAGATAGTGTATGAATTCTACAAATCTTCAGTTAGAATAAAAATACAGATATATCTATGTATGTATACGTATTTTACCATACGGAAATGCTGGCAGTCATGTAAAGGTTTTCAGAATTTGAAAGAAGAGGTCAGACTGAGAAGTGCTAATTACTTTGTTACTGTTCGTCCGCTCTAAAGTAATTACGGATTCCCTTAACTGATAATATAAACAAGACCAGTTATTTGAAGTAATTTCATTTTAAGAAAGTTATCATTCATATTTATCATATATGATTTTCCCGCTCAGTTATATGGAGAAAGTTATGTTATATATACTTACGAGAAACTGCATGGCATAATTTTGTCCAGAACTATATATACAACAAAAAAAAAGCCCATAGAGATTTTTTTAAACCCTGATCGACAGATCTTAAAACAGTTGTCAGGAGGAAAAATATTTGAGACGTCTGTCATTCTGCGGTGACAAGACTATTGTTCAAAACTCATTATCAGGTTTTCTTCATTCTCTACAGGATGATCACAACGATCCCCATCCTTTTGTCGTCGCACATCACCCCAGTGCAGAGGCCTTATCACCATTAAACAGTTCACACTGAATCTCCCCATGATAAGGATCATTCCATAATCTAGTTCAGAAATCCAAATCTCTATCTTCTGTCGCTCTATATACATGTATATACATGAGATAGATCACTTCATAACCCTGCCTGCTTGGGCTTAATTGTATAAATTCACACGTCAAATATTAATTTATTCTAATGTCTAAGCATCCGTTGCATTCACTTTGAAACAGATACTCTTTCTTTGTCTTACTTTTAATGGATTTAACTGGCTGCATAACTTCCGATTTCTCGTCAAGCTTATTGTGCTTCTATAGAACCAACTGGATTCTTTATATACACGTATACGAAGATTATTGAACAATTTCGAGAAGTATTTTCATGCAAAATACAGGTTTTGGGATTTGTCATTTTTTGTAATATAAGCAGTCAAAGTTCTGTAGAAACAACAGATCAGTGACTTCTATATATGCGGGAAGTATATTTATAAGGTATATGCTTCCGGTCCAAAAAGCAAAATAAATGTATTTACTTTGTAGTATAAGGAGCGTTTCCTGACATTTGAACGAAAGTGCAACTATATACACGATTAACAGACGTTTGGAACATTTATATTTGTTGATAATAAATTTGTGTTTGTTAATGCTAATTTTTAAAATAAATTGTTGAAAATCATATTTAATACAACTTTGTGAGCACATGAAACACGCATAAAAATAACACAACGAGACGTTATTATAACGATTTTTATGGGCGTTACCTAAATTTATTCGCCGTCTGTGCAACGGTCTGGAATATTTTGGAAAAGAAACTATGTATAGAAATTGATTTCAAGAAAACAACCTTCCAAAGGAGCTCACAAACATTTACTTCTAAGAAAACTTGTCTCTTCTTGAGATAATGGAAAACCTTGATCAACTCTTTATGAACAGCCCTCACGAACTCCTCAGACCGCATAGTTTATCTCATTTAACTGATCTGTCATTTTAACAATATCGCATTTTAAAACAGAGGACTAGTTAACTTGGGCTTGCTAAACCCTATATATCGTTATCTCGAATTGAGATAATGAACATTCTTTCAGTGTAACTCAGCGTGTAGAGAAAATTTGTGAATGGTATATACATGAATACGCGTGCGTCTATATATGGTGAAACAAAATGGCGATGCTGTACCTGCCAGGTAAGTGCATATACTTTATCTCAGCCATATATATCGCAACCTTTTAATAATTATTTTGGAAGAGTTGCTAGAATCAGGTCATTATTCAATCAGCGACTGAGAGGGCATAGATTTTCATTACAGACGGTCTGCATTAGTGAAATCATTGTTTAAAATGACGATTACATAGATACAATACCAAGCGGCCTATATGTGACTGTATAAACACCTTGGATCTGAATCAGAAGCCCAGGGTAGGGTGTCTTTCAGGTGTAACAAGTGTTTGATCATTACAAGCGTGAAACCACAAATGGCCTTCCACTGTTAAACTCTTTTAAAGCGTGTACATCAAACTTATCTAAAATCACAGTTGACCATTTGTAAAATAGCAAAAATATCACAGCTACCACTGAATGGAGCAAAAGCCGACATCGTGCTCACCGATGTTTTAACCACATCAAGCAGCCCGCGTGCCCTTCGCTGGACAAGTGTGGTGAATGAAACAATACATCTGATCTATGTACAACCACATTAAAAACAACAACAACAACGAAAACAAAAAAAAAACCTTTCTACAACAAACCTTACGCAATATACAACCAAAATATATAGCTAAATCATGCAAGAGAAGGTCCTATAAAATGGAAATGACATAACAAAATGTTTGAAACTTGCAAAACCCTTATAAAATTTACCTACGGTGTTCATAGTTTTTTCTCTTCTAAATTTTAAAGCGTAAATTCCATTACACATTATTTCTACATTTATTAACTCAGCTATAAAATGTAACAATTAGCAAAGAACATCCAATGTACATATAAATGCATATATAGAGATGATGGGGGAGGCGAAATTTTATCCTGTTTTTCTCTGATAACCTGCTCTGATAACCTCTGCATGTATGGGGAGCCATCATTGAAGTCTGCCTTTCAAAATTTAACTGCTACCCTACCCCCCCCCCACCCACCCATTTTAGTGGCATCTTCAAGTACTGGCCACAATATCGCTGAAATACTGGATCTCTATCTGCCACAAAACTGTAATGATTCATTCGTTCGCTTGAAAGGATTCGTCACATTTAAGTTACAACTTCCACATAAATCGTCGATATATTCCGTTGACATTTTACATATGCATGTTACGGTTGTCGATAAATGATAGGTGAATTTGAAAAACTGAACGATAATAACACTATATTTACAAATATATCTCTGTACAGTTTATGGCAAGTTTTAATCTATGTATATAATTGGATGGTTTTGTTTTTCTCTTTGTTTATTGGTCAGTTAAATCAACAAGAACAGTCTAATCAACACGTATTAAATGTTGATTTCACTACATATACAGCCGTGAACGAAAAAATACACAAAGTATTTCAGTCCTTAGAAGGAGTTTGATACAAATATGTCTTTATATGTGTACTAAAAATTCACAAAAAGTATATTTTATTAAAAATAAATGGCACATTATCCCTTTCATTGCTTATTTATGGGATATTCATAAATGGCTAAAATCTGTTAAATGTGCCACAAATTACAGATAAAAAGATGAAACACCGGCACCGCTATAGTCACTGATAATTTGTATCTATGTAACAGAAAGAAAGGAAACAGCGAGTGTTACACTGGTGTCGCCCAAATAAGGGTTTGAGATAACAGGGAAACACGGGATCGTAGCCAGTGGCACCTTGGAATGTTTTTGACTAAACATAAATAATTTAGTTCTATGGTATTATATACAACCATGCAACATGACATGTTAGGTATTGTCTGTAAATAGGACCTCTGTTATCTTGTCTAAGTTAATGACCAAGAGGAAAGTCCTTGTGAAACCGTGATCGTGCATTACTTTGTACTTTGTGCGGTGGAGATTTCGGAACCCCAACACACGAGAAGATCAGTAAACAACAGTGAACAATCAGCTCTTATCAACGACAAAGGGACCACGAGAGTGAATAATCATCTAATGTCAGGACCAACGGACCAGATGACTGAATAATCATATACGTGGATCAAGGACGACAGAAACACGAAAGTGAATGGTCATTGATTATTAAAGGAAAAGACTACAAAAAGTATAACCAAAGTTATTTTAGAAGAAGACCTGAACGGGCGTAGCCACTTTTTTATAAGTGCTTGGTAACTGTATAAATCACCTTTTAGTCTGGAATTTTTACCACGCCATCGGATACGCCATTTTAGAGAAACCGGAAACACGGTGTCGCGTAATCCGTGCCCTACACTCTTCCGTATTAGATGCGAAACACTCTTTTGTGTGCGAAGTCCCCTTTATTTTACATGGTAAGGCTATGCATTGTGACCTCCTGGTTGAGACCTTGGAAATAACGCTAGACGTATTCTGCTACCACTTTCTCGTTGAAAATGGCTTTAAAGTATATAAAACTCAGCATTGTCTCGTAATCAGAAGGAACACAACTGATTTAACACTACTTCTACATTGTAAAATAAGGAACTAGGAACGCGTGATGTTATAGTGGATACAGATGGTAGAAATTCTCACTTTTGGTTGGTTAAAACTGAGAGCATGGCGACCATTTATAGTTTTTGCTCACTTTGAACTACAAACCACAAAAACATTTTTTTTTTACTATAAATGGGATTCTTTATATATAATATATGCATTTGGTTTGATATGTTTTCTTTAAAGTTAACTATATAGACCACAGAGGTGAAAAATCATCTATATATATATATATATATATATATCATCAAGAAAAAAGTGTATCATCGCTGTATACTCGCATAATGGTTTAGATAAAGTCTGTAAAAGAATGTATACATGCATACAGATTCCAATTACTGGACATTGTTCTGCAGAAGGTATCAATTACATATAACTTCCAATGATTTGGTAAACTGCAGCTCTGTATATGTGGACCGAAAATTAAGTTGGAAGACCCAAGTCCTAATCTTCCGGTTTTGGGAGTCGTTGCTGAACGCTCTGATGCAGTGTTTTCCAGAAGGTTATATAGTTCTCATTAATGTTGGTATCGGTAAGAATATTCTATCGGAATTTTTAAAGTCATTGTTTGGAAATAATTTCCATTTTATATGAATGATGACATAATTCCAGTTATTCTCTTAAGAATGGTTATATAGTTTCACAAATTACCACTTGCTCTCAAACAATAAATAAAAATCAAGAAATACAGAAACAAATCATGAATAAATTAGGCTGTAGGTTGTGTCATTTCAAAATGTCTTTTTGATCCTAACTGTTGTTATTTTTCAGTATTTCGAAAATGCCAGACTATTACAAAATCAATTATTTACTCTACCTTGTGGAGCTAGAACAAATGCATTTCCAGAAAGTGGGTGCAACATATGAAATCTAATAGTATACGTTCAATGGCATATTCAAGCAAATGACCTCTTGCAAGTAGATGAGAAATCGTCTCGCGTCGTCCAATCGCCAATCTGCTCACAATGACAGAACTGCGATATGACACAGGGGACTGACCAGTGTACAGTTAATCTGTAGCCATGTAACACACGTGGCCGCTGAAATAATCCGGCTACAATTAATCGTCAGTAAGAATGGGACTACAGGGTGTGTTTTTATTAAATACATGGGCTAATATCTGTTCCCATCAGCTGTATAAAACATTGATGTTGAACCTCATTTTGTTCTACAGATTATGAATACATGACTGGGCATTTGTAGGGTATTTATCAGGAAGGTGAACTGTTAGACATATGTAGGTGATTGTTTCCCACCCCAAGTTTACGATATATAATGACACGTAACACGTCGTAAAAATAAACCATATAACATACGTGTATACTTGTTTTATTCGGAATGTAATCTAACCCATAGCTTTGCAAAATATGAATCATTTCTTTTATGACCAAAATATTTTCGCTGTAGCCCATGTTAAGCCCTGAAAAAAAAAATCGAACTCATGCGCCACCTTGGTTGGAAGGCGCCCATGTTTTCTCCGGACTGAAAATCTACAAACTGTGAGCTATCATGGTGAATGCACAGTTACAATGACTGTACAGAATATATTTCATATTTTTTGATTTGCAAAAATCCGATTACGTGTATCACCATGGTACTTCCGAATAACTTACACGATTCTAAGTTAATAATAAAAAATATGCACAAATAATTTTTGTTCACATAATCATTCTAGTTATGAATGAAATCATCTCAAGATAACATTTTGAAACAGCAGAATTTACTTCTGGCCTTACCTTTGTCTTCCGATAAATGAAAAGGTATGATTGAAATCAGCTCAGATTTTCACATACATATTGTATAGTTATTGTACACTATATTCAAGTAACTTTTCTCTGTTTTTCTGCATGAAAAATATTGCACCCCGCCACTGCACCACAGTGGAACGGTTTCCGGTGTAGTTGCAAGGAGTTATTTTGCTTGTTTTAAAAATCATTGTATGGGTGGTTTAGGTTTGATATAGCTGTGATGAGTGCAATGGGCATTCCGCATGAGCTATGGATACAGGGTCCGTGGCTCCCCGGTCTGACAAGGCCAGGCCAGGCGTCACAAGGTTCACATTTTCGCTACACTAACGACTTTCGAGAGACTTGGATGACAGTCAAAACGACAGGGAAACATCCTCTTTGTCAAGTTTGGGGCTGATACCGTGCAGGATTCTCATTTTTCTCAAGAAGCATTATCCTTGAATCGGATTAAGAATGCTTGCGGCCTGTTTGCTAATTAATGTTAATGGCACGATCTGTTAACGACCGGACGATCATCTGATACCGCCGCCATCTTGATTTGAAAAAAATGCCCGGATTTGACGTAAACGAGGGCATGGAAATGACGTGTTTATTTAAGCCTTGGACGTCCAAGTATGTCGCTTAGATTGGATACTAGGCGGCCGGGTGCTTGAGAGGGGAATTTCACTGTGCTTATCGTTGATGATAATAGCTTTGTGACAGAACGGCAGACTTAAGGAGTCAAGCGGCAGTCCCCGGAACGACGTGTAGTGAAGTCCTAGTCAGAAATCAATAGCGAACTGTCTTAGAGCGCCTCGTTGTTGTCAGCCACAGCTGCCCGCTGACGTACGCGACACGGCTCACCCGGGGGTAAAGAAATCGGATAAACCGCACAGATTTCTTAAGTATTAAATCCGATCTTTTTAATTTCGTCAAGAAATGCTCGCCACTTTGTAACCTTTCAAATCAATTGGTCTGTACCAGGGTATGAAGAGCACTTTGCAAACAGCGCGCTCTTCATCCTGCACGGTAATATCAAATTCGATGACATTTAATTTTGTTTGACATTCTACAGGTATAATTGTAATTGTGTCTTGAAACAATTCTCAATTCATGCTTCTCAATTCATCGAAATAGTTATTTCAAGAAAGCATTCAGGTGGAATCATTAAATTATTTTCACGAACAGGCAGTCTGCTCAAGACATTTCATTAAGTCATCGAGAATTATATTCCAAAATACAAACGCATTCATGGCCTCACCGGAAATTCACATTTGTGGTTCAAGACTTTCAAAAGACTCTTTTATGCATTTATCGACGTACAAGGCTCCTTCATGATTTACGAGTGCTATACGAATGTCGTTTAAATTAAATTAGCATATTTGCTGAGAGCAGAAACAGTCCGTGGATTCAGCACAACAAATCATCTTCTTCATTAACTTATCTAGAGTTATAAGCATATATTTGCGGCGCACATGCTTTAATAAGCAAGCAAATGTTTGCCCGCACATCTGCTTATTGGCGTTACCTAATTGACCACATGGCAATGTATGACAGCCTGTCTTTCAGTAAACCAACATTTCCGTTGATTGCATTAGACGCTTTCGACTGAAAACCCCTGGGATTCACAGAATTTGGAACAAGCTGGTCCATTCCCGGCATTATGATTTGTAGTTTATTTGAAGACGGCGTCCTTATCATGACGGTCTAAATGTCATCAAAGCGAATAAGGCAAGCCTATGTGCCGGAGGGAAGGATTTAGAGTGAAGCCGAAAGGAAAGGGTCAGATGCATCTGAGAGCGCATTAGTATGGGATTGCCCGGATACTGTTTTGGTAAATTGGTTAAGCCTACTGACGTATCAAGCTCCGCCGTCCATTGGAGAAACGCTCTTAGCTGACGTCCAATGCTGGCCTGGATCTCTTTGTAAAAGAGCCTTGCATGAAGGCGTTTCAGTGCAAACGTCGGCATTCTTTTCGCAGCACATCCGTGAGAAGAAAACAGAATACCATGAAGCTAAACCTGACATTGAAAAGAAACAAAACAAAACAAAAAACATCAAGCCATTATATTTTTAAAAAAGGCTTGGTTAATTTACTTACTGCATGTAATGTAAGCAGAACAACATGGTTATGGTTTAGCTCTATACAGTTACATCTGTTACACGGATGTCATGAACTATGTGAAGGTTTTATATTACATTCATTACATTGTCTCAAACGGTGTGTGCATTTCTGAAAGGAAATCTGAAATTATTCGAGGAACTATTCAAGACATGGAGCTGGCAATGTAAAAAAAATGCAAAATTTTAAATCCTAGTACTCCTGACCATTTTCAATATACTAATCACTATTGTCTTACAGATTTATTTTTAATCAAATATGATTTAGTTGTATTAGATACCGTGGTAAAGTCCTTTTAATTTATAAACCGCCGATTTAAGATATACGTTTGGTAACTCTTATTGTCAATAATTGAAGCTGGGAAATTGGTAATGAAGAATTTTTATATACACAAGAATTTATAAGTACTAATAAATCAATAAATAAGATTTCTGGATATATGTTAAAACGAACACAACGTCGATATTGCTATAACTGATTAACACAATCGGCCAAATGCGGTCTCTTGTCGATTTAACTCAGTTTAAGAAGTTATCGACGAATTTCACACGCGGTGCGCAGAGACACCACGCAGTATCAACCTATGGCAAACGCTCTTCTTCGAATGCAATACTTCGGAAACGACCGTATGACCCCTTTTTGTCGACAACAAGACTCTACACTCAGTTTTAATGGTGCCGAAAACTTGTAAATTTAATCACAAATACACCGCTTAAAGGTGTATCTAGTGTGTTCAAAGAGTGCTAACATAATATGGAGGTAAATCTATCCCTTGTACACCTTGAAAGGCATACATTTTTAAATACATGTTAAAAAGGTGTGAATCGCAACAAATACAATACATTGATAATGTGTGATTAAAGTGACGTTACAAAACTTTTTGTACCGTTATATTTTCATCTCTGAATAAAGCTCTTGAGCACCTTGTGGCTGTAATGTGTGCATGTAGATGGAAAACTTAACTGGCATTAAAGTTCTGCTTTAGGGCAAGGGAAAAGTCCGCGTGATGTTATTGTTGACACACTGTATCGTCCATAGAAACCCACCGTACACTCAAAACATTTGACAGCATTTAATTTGGTGAAAAGAAAACTTTCAAAAATCAGTAAAGTATTCTTGGATACAGTTTTAACTGTATTTAACAGTCTTTTTACTCACCATAACGTCATTTTTTGTGGGATTTTTCTCTTTAAATCCATGAATGCATTTTAAAATGATAAGATAAATCGAAGTCCATTGGAGGTCTATACTGGCTCAAATAAAGGTATACACAGGTAAACCAAACACACACATGTACATCTTTATAAATGGTAAAACAACAGTTTTATTCATCGGTAGCTTGATTTACAACCAAGCCCTGAATGTATGTTACACAAGTACTTGAAATGAAATTAAAGCCGGCCATGTTGTTTTTAAAGTTCGATGCTGTATTATGTTTTTTTGTGGCTGATTTCAATGTTCTGTTTGTACAAGCACATATATTGTCTAGTGATAATATAATTTAGTACCGCCTCAGTGGTTGGAGCGTTCGGAATCAATCCCAGGTCGTGTCATACCAAGGCCTTTAAAAATTTTACCATCTTTTAGCCCACATCAAGCTTAAGTTTCTATTGTGACGGACAGATGGCTTCAGTCAGCATGGGACCTCCGGCGAAGTTAGCGGATACCTGTGTAGACCTACGTACACGGGGCAGTCTGCAACGCACAATATCAGTTTGTTACAGAGAATGTTAAAGGTGATGCTGGTGCCACAGGTAAATGGGACTACTCTATTATGTAACTATTGGTAGTTTTGGAGAAGATGATACAATTAGTCATCCAGCATCTCTAAGAATTAAGATTCGACAGTGGTTGATTTGAAGGCAGAAATTGCAAAGGACGAGAGTTTGTTCACGTTAATCAACATTCTTATCGTCAGAGCCGTCTTTCCAGGTAAGCATGCGTGTTAATTCACTTCAAAGTTAGACTGAGACTCCCAACGTACCGCCATATAACATGTCATCCATAGTCCTCGATTAAAAGGGCAATGCAAAAACGGCTATTTGTTAAGCCGTATGATCTACCAAGACAAATAATATTTAAAGCATTGGAAGAAAAGAAATCTCGTGTATGCCCCAATTTCAAATTCTGGCAAGAGAGGCGGAAACTGATCCACATGGCATGAAAAAGTTCATTTTAGGGCAGTCGTATTTACGTTGACTTGAGGATTTTATTTGGATCTGAAAGGCTTTCATGTCATTCGACAATTTTGTCATTTTATACTCCATTTTTATGTATGTAGCACTTTGTGGGCGTGTGTTTCGCCACTTGCTATTTTGTTTGAGACATTATTTTGGAGCTTGTATCGTTCATTGTCTCTGTGCCATTACGTACATCTCCACCCAGTTTACCCTGAAAGTGACTTTGTGTATAATTCCAAGGAGAGAAATATACGGACGAAATACGGACGCTGCCGTGAAGCCGTCTGTTCTGAGAAGTTACACCTTCACAGGTGGTTGGATATAAACCATCGTGGGCGTGCCATGTCCACTACTGCTTCTCACTTACAGAACTGTCACCCTTCGATTCTAGAATTCCCAAGCACTGTGGATTCTATATTTACGTGCACTGACCCGCCTTTGGAAGCCTGAATTTTCCATCCGGATTTGGACGCTATCACCAGTAAGAAACTATATCTTTTGTAATTATCTGTATTGTGTAATTGTCTGTATATTATTGTCAGTTGTAGTGTTTGTCTATTTTGTTCAATATATATGTATTGAACTTATCCAAGGGTCTTCGTGTTTCTTTGTTTGATCTTATGTAAGGTCCATCGCTGTCTGCGAGTTGAACAAGCCATTTGTCTATCATTTTTTCTTTCCGATAGTTGCACCCTAACACATACCACCAGGACTTTTTTCTTTCTGATAGTGGTACCCTTACACATACCACCAGGACTGTTTTCTTTCCGATAGTGGTGCCCTTACACTTACCACCAGGATTTTTTTCTTTCCGATAGTGGTACCCTAACACATACCACCAGGGCTTGTTTCTTTCCGATAGTGGTACCCTTACACTTACCACCAGGACTGTTTTCTTTCCGATAGTGGTACCCTAGCACCTACCACCAGGACTGTTTTCTTTCCGATAGTGGTACCCTTACACTTACCACCAGGACTGTTTTCTTTCCGATAGTGGTACCCTAACACATACCACCAGGGCTTGTTTCTTTCCGATAGTGGTACCCTTACACTTACCACCAGGACTGTTTTCTTTCCGATAGTGGTGCCCTTACACTTACCACCAGGATTTTTTTCTTTCCGATAGTGGTACCCTAACACATACCACCAGGGCTTGTTTCTTTCCGATAGTGGTGCCCTTACACTTACCACCAGGACTGTTTTCTTTCCGATAGTGGTACCCTAGCACCTACCACCAGGGCTTGTTTCTTTCCGATATTGGTACCTTAACATATACCACCAGAACTTTTTTCTTTCCGATAGTGGTATCCTTACACATACCACCAGGACTTTCAAAACTTTCTTCATTCTTCATTTTTGACCCGTTTGTCACTTGCAACATTTTGCCATATAAGGGCAGTATTAGAAACGAAATTCACATTTTGTAGGTAGTAGATAGTGACCTACAATATATCCCCGCCAGTCACCCTGTGCAAATATATATATATATACACATATATATATATATATATATATACACACACACCTGTTAAGGCCGGTCCCCACTGCAGGGGACAACCACATTCGCAACAACAACCGCGAGTACATGACGTTGCGTAATGTCTCCATTGACGGCGACATGAAAATCTTTGCTCAGCGACAAGGATGTCGTCCTGAAGTCGCCGCGACATGATGTCGGCAGTGAGGGTATCACTACACACTAAATAACGTTCTTTTTTTTCGACGTTGCAGTTGCGGTTGCAGTTGTATTTGTGGTGCGCAGCGAGGATCGGCCTTAAATCTTTATAATATTTAAAGTATATACCATAATTTCATTTCACAGATCCGTCTCCAGTAAAGCTGCAGTTGGGTTCTAGTTCAAGTTCAAAGAAGACTAATCTGTACTAGTGACAGTAAAAGATGTCTTGATTCTTTACATTTCAATACAATATGTTGGCCAAAGTTACTGAATGCAAGTTCAAATGTTACACTGTTGTGCCACAACCAACTATTAAGCATTTGAGCTGGGTCCTAGTCTGGCATTTCGTGGCTTGTCCTCAGCCAATGAACATTTTCTAAAAACATCAAAACAGCTTTGAAATGGGGAGCCTTTCCCTTCAGGGGTACTTCGGGCAAAACCTGTGTAGTCTACTGTTCATTCCAGGACTTATACGATGGCGTTTTGTGGGCAAACTGATAACGCATTACTCGTGCAATGTTAGAGAACAATGGCCAAGTTAGCTTTTGTCCGAGTCGTCAATGCGCGGATACAGGTAGCCCATTGAATAGCTTGGGTCAAGAAATGTAAGTTTATGGAACAAAAGATAGCAAGGCAGAAGGATATCAGTAGATACTCTTTTTATGCTGGTGAAGTGACAAGGTGATATCCTGACCAAATCCAGTTATCTTAAAATGGTGTACCAGAATATTTAGAACTTTAAAAATGTGCTAAAATCAGATTTATTTCATTTCACAGAACACATGGACTGATCCCAATGAAGCTTCAACAATCAAGTTGTTTTGTGGATAGAGAACCATTGCTCGAAGCTACACGCTTCGTTAGTGGACAGGATACCTGTTGGCGACATGTTCTGTATAAGATATGCATCCAAAGAGTACATCTCTCTGCATTGCCAGAAATCGTCTCTCTTGGGGTTCTCTCAAACCAGACCAAGGGCGGCTTTGGTTATGATAATCATTCCTGTAAAGAAAAGGACAAACTAAGTGTCTACCTGGAAATGTAAAAGACCCTAGGAACGACTTAAAGATTCGGGACCACGTTCAGGGTTAGTGACACTTATTCTCAAGTTGATTTGCATCTTACAAAAAAACACATTCTCATGGCAATATAGCTCTCAGTGTTTTTCTCCAATATGCCTCATTGTCAATTTTTAACGTTGAGGTATTCTCGATGAAATCAAAGAACCTTTTCCCCAGGAAACGTTACAGGCCTCAACATTTTGGCCACAACCTTGTGCTAGAGCAACAATATAGGCCTGAACTACGTGTCTTAACAACTTTTTAACTACATAGTTCAAGAGTGATAGTCATATAGTTGATAGTTTACTAAAAGAATCTTGTCGGTTTTTTATGGAATATGATGGGTGGATGCAACTTTCAAGACGAAAATCCGTTAATATAGCTTCTTGGAGTAAACTTCATTTGGGTAGATCGCAAGTGTTATTAGTATGTCACCCAAGAAACTGACCACGCGGCGGTAGAAGAAGGTCTGTGTTTACGTCATCCGTATGAGTGATTTAATATACCTTTTTTTTCAATGAGTATAATGGATATATAATGAATTCATGCCATTTTATACCGCACTGAACGTACATATTTCTAAAAGGATTTGTACCTTGTGTGCCCGGGAACAATATGGGTGTATACTTATATCATTTTGTTCTAGGATTTTACATAGAAAAGTGAGACCGGAGGAGTTCAGAAATTATCTCTCCAAGGCCCGGGTCTTTCATGATTTAAAGAGGCAGCCAAACCAGCATGACTAAACTCGCTCCTACGGCCTGATTGGTGAAAGGGGGTTGGTGCTAATGGACAATGAATGATCCACAAAAGTTGCACTAAAGGACAATAGACCTGGAAATCAGATGTGAGACGTGAGTTTTAGCTTTGACTTAGAATGTCGTTAACATCTACCTGGCAACAGTGTTAGGGTGACACGCTTCTCTTTTGCATGACTTTGACCAGCCTTGTATATGTTGCTATGCGGGGGGTGTGGCGGCAAGGTTTGCTTTAGAATCGGTCCTGTCATTAATCACCGATAAGGTAATTCTTCATCGGTACATGGGCTATACCGTGGGTTGCAAATTTCAAACGTAATGCTTTCATTCGAAAAGTTGATGGCTTTTAGTAAATGGCAATTTTTTTGTATCAGCTCTGTGAAGTGCGTCATAGTATATAGAATGTACACTATATTTTCTTTCTATTTAATATTTTCAACGCCTGTCCGTCATTACTTCTTTAGCCATATCCCAATCGGAGATGAATATACTGTATCATCTGAAGTCTGAGGCAGTTAACAGAGTTTACCTAAAGTATACATATCTTGAATTATTTCACTTACACGGCGGCCAGTTTTATGACTGGACAAAACCGGATTGCAATGAAAAATCACATGCCTTCCACAAATTATATTGTCAACCTTTCTCGGGTGTCACTTGTGTAATATTGATGAAAGTGGTTTCCAGCAAACGTCAACAAAGGAAGCATACGATTAATCTAGAAAATTACCTCTCCGACATTGGAAATGACCCTATGGTAGTTAAAAAGAAAATACCTTAATCACATGGCCTTATCTCGATCCCCTTCCTAAGTCTGTTCTATTTCTGAATGCTGAAATATAAACACTACCAAATCCCAAATACCTAGCGACAGTGAGAAGTAAGAAGAAATATTTATTTATTTATTTGATTTGTATTTAAAGGATTCAAGAATATTTCACTCTCATTTTGTTGGGAGAAAAGCCGGGCAAGGTCTCGGGGGAAACCAAAGATCATCTGCAGAGAGGAAAGAAGTATATGTGGATAGGGACGAATCGACTTGTCCCAGTTGTAGAGAGACTGACACAATTTCTGAGTATAATAATAATTCCTCAACCAGGTCTTTTGAAGAATGATACACATCACTTCATTGGAGGCCACATACTTAACCGGCATCCAATGATTCCGCAATAGCGGCCGTGGAGTACTCCAGAATAGCATCCGGCTTAGAGAAAAGGGTATTTATAGAAAATGTATTTAGGTATAGCGGTGTATCTTAAGGAATTTCCATATTTGGCTTAATTCTGCCAGCGGAAATGTTGCACCTTGAAGGCGTAATAGGTCATTCTTATGGAGGTGACCGTTATACCTAAGTTAGCTCATCTAGGGCATGAAATGTTCTCTTATTTGGAGTACAGTGAATGAGGAAATGAGGAAAATTGGGTTGTATTTCCAGGGCATTTTCCAACAACCCTTTCCCAGACTATATTACAAAGAGACAAAATACAGTCAAGAACTAAGGGATATCAAATGAAAGCGGAGAATCAGGATAAGGAAGATTTGTTACCGCGCACCGATCAGCTCTGAGATTTGCAATATTAATTGTCTGAGAGACTACTTATTCTTAACCCGCTATAGCTCTAATGCAGAGACCGCTGTCAACGCCAGGCCGAGTACTTGCCACGGGCGATTGTGGCCAGATGCATTCCAGGCTCACCTGTGATAAATGTATGAAACACCATGTGCATTTTGTGGGTAACTTTGTCAAATATTTTTCTGGCTTATGATCACAAGAAATCAAATACTGGTGGTTTAATGTCTGTGACGTCCTAATCATACCACGAACAGAATTTCTTATCTGGAATCTGAAACCAGGATATCCCATGTAGTGGTGAAAGAACCTGTCCGTCCCCTGTCTCTAATGTTTTACCTATAAAGTGAAAAGAATACGGTTTATTGTAAAAAGCATGGAGTGTTTTGCAACACAGAATGCAAACAATTCTGTATAACATGTTTTTCGCCCTGACTGTGAGGATCACAAATGTCAATGAGGATGATATTCCGGTTTACAGTTATGTCTTATGCACCGATTAAATCAGTGTTATGTAGGGGCTCTATATGTGGTGCTATGGTGAATGAAAGAACAGGGGAATGCATGTACTCACACGTAAAACAAGTTAAATGGAATTTATGTTTTGTCAAGGGTGACAAAGGCTAGACACATTAAACAGGGATGTTATATACTCATGCTTGCACTGACAGCCAATCGGCGTTGATCCTCTATCCTATTAAGGATACGTACTACATATCTCCAAGCATGAACTTGGCCTACTTAATTCCTTTATTTCATAAGAGCACATTATATTTTATGATATGTATGCTCATTATATCCTTGCACCGATCTTGTCATGGGATAATTTATTACTGGAAACTGTATTTTCGATTATATGGTCATAGAATTTTTGTATTTTAAACTGTATTAAGGAATATTTTCCTAACATGACATTATTCAGGAATAATTGGTGGACAAAACCAGCCAGGGTCCAGCTGTAATCCTCCCTATGTAGTTGCACACAGACACACCAGTACATACAGATGATGTACAGGAAGTGAATCGGCAATTAACGGTAGGTGATTGGTATACACTAAGGTCCCTGAAGGCGTCTAGATTTCCATAACCTGGTGACAATCGCGTGAGGATTCCTCCACGTAATGGAACTTAATATTTACTTGCCCTCACGGCTTATTTGAAACAGTTACGGGTAACGCCTCGCGTTTTTTTACAGGGTTTGTTGCTTATAAGGAAAGGCATCGCTTAATAATATGACAATTATGTACTAATTCAAAGTGTAGGATAACTAATTAAATACCCTGTCAATTTTAACCAAGTTACTCAACAAGAAAGCCAGAATGTCAATGATCGGGAAAGAAGCAACAACAGCAGTTCATTCAGCGATGACACCATGTAGATCAAAAGTGGACGTCCACCAACGTGTGCTGCGATGCGTTACTCTTTCGGGTTAGCATCTACTAACCTGGTACACATGACATGTACAGCGGGTTCATGCATTTATATACCTTTCTAAGTGTATCATAGATTTCTTTAGGGAACGATAGCCTCACAAAACTCAAATGTGGTTTGTGGTTTCATGAGTCATGTATTCGTGTTACATTCTTGATCGCGTATACTGATGTCTTTAGTGCGGTGTTAGTACACGATTTTGGTGCTGTTTTGGCACGGTGTAATGGACACGGTGTAGAAATCACAATCGATATTGTCATTTGGAACTGATGCCAAGATTCAGTTTAACGAGTTCAGATCATACATGGCGATGGCGTCTGCTTATGGCGCGACAGGATAATCACCCTCGCTACTTATTCAGGTCATAGCAGGAATCAATAGCTTTAGTCAAATCATTCTTGCGCTTAATCTGTCCACCCAGTTCCAAGAGTCAAGGGCATTACTGTATCTAGAGTGCCAGTATTTTACAACATCAACGGTGTGGCGGGGGCCTCTGTGGCTCAATTGGTTAGGGCACTAGCCCAGCGTAATGACCCAGAAGCCTCTCAGCAATGTGGTCGCTGTGAGCTCATCCAGCTCATGCTGGCTTCCTCTCCGACCGTGCGTGGGAAGGTATGCCAGCCAGCTGCTGATGGTTTCCCCCGGGCTGTGTCCGAATTCCTCCCACCATAATGCTGGGCGCCGCCGTATAAATGAAATATTCTTGATTACGGCGTAAAACATCAATCAAATAAACAAATAAATAAATAAACAACGGTGTGGCTAACAGGTCCACATGCACACGCCATGGTCACCGTACGACAGAATGGTCATTTAAGGTTGGGTAAAGCTTACCGACAAGGCTGGTCATGACGTATATACTCTTGTTGTCACCATCCAACTGAAATGTTGAATGCACCAAGAAACAATGGCACTAAGAGATGGAACGATGACATCCCTTCGTGTCTTGGAATCATACTTTGTACACACGTTCCATCGCTTCGTGCCGACAAGACTTGAAAGTCTTCATAAGAGCACACTTTCTTCGCCTTCCCAATATATTGGTTTCCATGGTTAGGATTTTTTCTTAACTCACCAAGAAGAAAACATCCACTGAATGAAATACATAAACAATATTTAAGATTTTTTATAAGATTAGATATGCTGATATCTGTTTTACTAACTATTTTAAATTTAATTTGCTATAACTACATTACGTTCATGCATTTGCGTACAGTTTGGACTTTATCCAGAACAGCCTTTTCGATTTAGTCTCGGTGAACACATAGATATTTTCTTCAAAACTAAGAATCAAGTTTTACTTAAAGATAAACCCGTGTGCTTCATGTGAAGCACTTTGACGGTTCCTTGCGAATTTCCTTTACCATAACTGGCCGTTTATCGTATATAAGAATAGTGACTTTGGCACATTTTAGGATAATATTTGTTTCAGAACTTTATATTGACTCACTGACTTTTGATTTTGTATGGTTGCCAAAAGAAATAACAATCTAATGCATGACAACTTGTTTCATTTAATAAAAAACAAATACTCTGAATTCAACTTTGGGAGCTATAAATGAGATTTCATGAAAATATTTAGGCCGACCAAGGATAGAAGACGAATACGATTGTTTTACAGACACACACGATGAATAAACTTAACAGACATCTAAAAAAAAAGGAAAGAAACTGAAATTCTACTAGGCGTTACACCACCACTAAGACTTCAATCGACAAGGTCAGTAGGTAAGAAGGGCCAGTGGGCAGATGGTATAGCGAATATTGCAGTTTACCGTTTTAATAAGGTGACTGATTTACAGTAGCGACGAAAAGAAAGTGGGATGTACATGAAACAACTTTTACGGTGCTTTTTATGCCGGATATGTTAAGTACTACTACATGTAAAAGCGTCTTCACTATCACTATGAGTGCGATATTTAAGTATTTTTTTTCTCAATTTTACTATCGGTTGTAATTTATAGATCAGTGTCTACTGCTTCTGATTTCCGTGGTGCCTCCAATCTCCTCGGAGCGTCCAATTTCCTTGGTTCTTCCAGTCTCCTTGGTCCTTTTAGGTATGGCTATTATTGTATGAAATTTATGTTTTTAGAAATTTTTTTGTTGTACATGTTAATACTTAAAAATGATAAAATGGCTTTTAAAAATTGAAACGTTCTTTTTAAAGCCTTGCAAGCCCTATATAAACATTTGAAGCCCTATATAAACATAGTGCTGTGCATATTTCTGTACTAATTTTCACATACAGCTGTGTATATGGATCTTTTTGGATTGACGCTCAAACCTGAAGTAATTCAATTATATACTTCAAATTTGTAAACGTCCTTTATGCACCCAAGGGTGCATCCAAATTCAATTCTGATGTGTTTAAAGTAACAACGAAGTAAATAATGCTTACAACATATTCATTTTATATATATACCAAAGTAGATCATGTATATGACATATATGTACCCGTGTGTGGGAATGAAGCAATTACGATGTGTTTATTTATTTCCAATAATGTGGCTGTAACGGGTCTTATCTGGCATAAATTGAACGATTGTATGTACAGTCTTTGTAGCACCATCATAGCTGGTGATGTAAGCACCAGCATTGAAGTCAGAACTAATGGCAGTATTGGGACGAATGTATGACCACAAGAAGGGGTATTTAGGCGCTCACGAAAGCAATCCATCATAGACTTGCCTCCTCAGCCATCTAGCGCGTTCAGATGTTTCACGGACACAGTAAACCACCAAAGCATGTAGCAGGTCAATTTCATGTGAATGAGGAGTTACACCAACATTTACTTAATGAACCTGTCCGTATTTGTATTTATCATATCGCCAACTCTTTGGCATCTTAAAAGCTTTCATTTGTTACCGCGCAACCTTATGCTATTACGCGGGCAGCAGGGCCCTTTGATGTCTTTTGACAGGTGTGCTTAAAAAGTGACTTTATAATTATCCTTAAGGGACCCCGTTTAGTTAACTGATGGCTATCTAGCCTCCGTTTTTCTTATTTGTTCCCAATGTTATTCAAATTTGTTTAAGATGTCTTTATATCTGCAACTAACCGATGATAATAAAATCCAGTGAGAAAATAACCTTACATTGGCGGTTCATCCATCACGCTTTGCAGACAAGCCATAATATAGCATAGGCGTACATGCGTACACGCATGCACAGTTGAACGCACCTTCATATACCATGCATCCAAGTTCGTCAGTATATAAGAGATAATGCGTTGCTTCTAATTACGCGAAACATCGTTTAACATCACGAAAACTTCATAGGTCGAAACATGCTGCTTAAATATTTAGGTATAATCTAAAAAAAAGAAGAATATAAATAAATAAAGGCTGAAAAACACAAATAGGTAAATTAAAAAAGAAGTAAAACATGAAGCGATGTATTGATACGGTCTCCTCTGTATGCTTGAGCACTTTGGAACCTTATCTGTTACCTCAGCTTCGTATAACGGAGTTCATTCTCTGTGACTCTCATCGGTGACATAGTCTCTTGTTGTGGATAAGTTTTTTCTTGGCAAAAAATTAGTTTTCCTTACTCAAAATTTGTATTTATCCACGAATAAGCTCAAAGAGCGTGAGAATCTTTAAAGGCCACCACTTTGATGAAAACTTAGGTAAAGCATACAGATTTCAGGAAAATCCAAGTGCTTGTACAAACTAAGAAAGAAAAAAATATATCCTACAGTGTAAATGACGTATATTTGTGATATGATAGATCTCAATAGATTCTTGGTAAGTTTATTTCAGTATAACCTTATGCAGAGTTGACTGCTTTGAAGAAATATGATAAGAAAAAAAACAAAAAATCGCTTCTAACTATAAGTGGATAAGAACTTTTCCGACAGCATTTCCTTGTATACAGCTTTCTCTTCAAGAATAATTTTCCAAAATTGTGTCCAACACCATGGTTTAAAATAAAAATCTCAGTCTCCTGAGAAGTTTTGTTGAACAAATGCATTGGTTTGAAAGGTCATAATTTATACTGCTGTGCTCTAAGGGTCTTGTAAACCCAAAATATTGAACATTATATAGCACATACTGACAGTATTAATCTAATTTTAAAACAAAGGATGCCGATATTCCGACATTGCCTCTTGATGTATATTTCTAAAACCCTTGGCCCAATACAGTCACCAGATTCAAAAATATTTCATGTTTACATCGACATACGCAATACCATATAAACGACCACGCTTTATATACAATACTCCCTAGTGTTGTCCTCACATGACTGTATATGTTGAACATAACGCTGGGTAATCAGGCTTAACATATGGCTTAACATTAATAAGGCCAACGTGTCGTGGCGAGATGCTTTCAGCTTATTTCCTACACTCGGTTTTCACAATACACCCAATTTCACCTCTGACCCTACAGCCGTGGGAGAAAATTGCAAGTCTGTGGTTTTCGGAAAACGTTCGTTTATTCCATTGTACTCTTTCTGAAAAGACACAAACATATCCCTATTAAGCATGAAAAGATGTAAGATTTACTCTGCGTGCTCCCAGCGTATACTGCAAAACCCTCAGTAATGAGCCTCTAACATCATCGTGAATTTTCACAGATACACTCGTTGAATCTATACGGAGTTATATAGTTTGTGCAAGATTTGTTTGGTTTTTCATTAAAAACGTATATGGACATAATATACCGACGATTAAATCACTATATAGATTCCCTAGTACCTTGGATGCTGGATATTACATGCCGGTATATAAATCTTAACATCCTAAGAGACATTCGTATTCCAGTGGTCAACGATATCGGACGTTAATCCTTCATTCCCCCCCAAAAACTTTGAACACAAATCAACAAAGAACTAAAAATATATATATGGTAAGACATAGAGGATGGGGTTGTGAATAAAGAGCTCTAAAGCAGACAACAGTTTTCAATAATATATAGACGTGTAATTTGAATGTATCCAAATGCTGTATAATGCTAGCGGTATATTGTCGTTAATCAAAATTTGCATGTCAGTTGCATCTGTTCATATATCCAAAGTGGCTTTATTATTTACCACAATGCATATTCTGCTCCTAGCCTCTGGTTAAGCAGATATAGGCACAATTATGAAGCGGAGCGCCAGAGATTCTGTACTTTCCGCCTATATATATTTATGGTTACTAGAGAATTTAAATTATATACTCATTGTAAAACTTAAGAAACTTAGAATAAAGGCATTTGATGGTAATTAAAAGCAACCGACACACTAGTTTTGTATAGTAAGAAATTGTAGCAATGAAATCAGTTGTAAAAATGTAATATTACATAAATATTGTACAGCAATATATCACTCGAGCTTTAAGGTAATATAAGCCTTGGTTCATCGTTACACACAAAGTGGAGAACAGTTCAGGTTATGAATATTCGGCCGAATATTTCCCGAAAGCATGTACGTATAGGTCTTATGTACAATGGTTTGGATGAATCGATTATAAACCTTTACATTGTTGGATGCAAATAATGGCGGATAAGGTTAACATTTTTGTATATATATATATATATATAAACTATGCTATACTATACTATACTGTACTTGGTTGCCCTGAAATGAGACTTGGACACTTTCCTTAACATGAAACTTGACGCCATCAAAGTTAAGACCGTATCATTTTTACAGCGAATGGCTATAGTGTTGGCATGTTTATTGTTGTACTGGTAATGTACTGTAAAACAAAGACGCCACTCCTGTATAATCACCATGACAGCTATCAAGAATATTTACATTTTTCCATATTAAGATATGAAAATCTAAAAAAACAGGACCTAGTGTGTGTGTCATATGTCTACCCCCAAACACAAATAACCACATACTTCACAACTTTTTCAGGCCATCTGTTTTCTAACAAGGTTAAGAATCGTCAACCAGACGCAATGTCTATTTTTACCCTCTTGGCACAATCTTTGATGTCCGTCAGAATTTGGTGCCTTAGCCGTTAACGGAATTAAAAAGCCAGATTCCTAAAAACAGACTTTCAAGACTTTATTTATTGACGACAAACAAATTGCATTCATTAAAGAAGAACGCCGACAATAAAGTGGTTAAACCCCACAACAGCCTGGAGGAATCCAAGTGATGCATATGTGGTATATACGTTCCATGTTTATTAATAAAAACAAAGGTATCGCCTGTCAGTGCTTACGACCACACTAATACAGACTGTATCATATACAACACTTTGTCTCAACGCTCCTTTTCACGCCGTTTGAGTATCATTAATTTGTAAGCGTCGCGACATCAAAGGTTCTTCGCCTTTGATCTGGCCGCAGTTTCTCACCTTGCCAGGCATTGTCCCCTCTCAACCCTCTGCGGTCGGCGACACTCAAATGCCTACAGGCTTAAGAAAACAACAAAAGATAAGCTCGAGATAGAGCAAGTGATCACTTTGACATCTTTAAAGTATACGAGATAAATCATAATTAAAAATAATATCGCATGCAGATGTTGTTTGAGTTTTAACACATTTCAAACGACCGGATGATATACACCGATAATGTAGTCATCTGATCTAGAGTTTACTTATCACGCCTGGTTAGTTTACCGAGATATTTGTGACGCAGCCATGTACTCCCTGTCTGTCGGAGACCAAGAAACGCGAATGCATTAGAAAACACGGAGAGGGCATCAAGAAAACACGACTGCATCGGAAAACACAGAATGCATGCACTCCCTGTCATGAAAACACGAACGTATCAGAAAACACAGAATACATGCACTCGCTGTTGCAGAGTGCTTCAGAAAACACTGAGATGGCATAAATCAAAATCAACACGAGTGCTTCGGAAAAAAATAGGTGCACACAGTGTATTGAATATCTTTCTTTGACTGGAGTTTTATGTTCGCTTTCAACATTATTTCCGTCATTTCAGGGCGGTGTTCCCTTGCAGGCTACCACGGGTCCAGTGTTAACATATTTATAATGCCGTTTTGCAGTTCTTTAGCTTTGCAGTTATTTCAAATATACCTCCGCAATAATAAATACTCTGGTTGTATATAGGCTAAGTTTTCCTACATCGGCTTACAAAATAAATGTAATATCATTTCAAATCTCCAACCTCATAAAGGCTTCATTTTGCCGGAATACATATATATATCAATGCATGCCAAGAGGCCTTTAATTTAGTAAATGATTTAGATTATCTTAAAAGCCTGTGCTGACAACAATAATTTGTTATAAAGTTAGACCAAGATTATATTTTTGATTTGCTATAACGCCGTTCAAATTAAGGTATAATAATTTACTCAGTAAATATAATTTTCATCTGTATTTCATTCTAATTTTGATTCGCGAGATATCGTTCTTTTTTGTTTCAGAAATTGTGCTATACGAAAACATCAGATTTATCATGCACAGGTTGTAAACGTGTGGCCTACGCTGACAAGATGCCAGATTTCACATGCAACGTTTGGCCATTCCCTGTAACTACCACACTGCTGTCGGTGCTCTCCATGCTATAGTCTTTTATATTAGTTCTTTTCTGGGATAGGCGATTTACTAAATATATTATCCATATCGGTGTATACGCAGCAGACAAGCCATTACTCATTCCCAAAATTATCAGAAATTTTATTGAAGCTACAGAATATGAGTCATTCTCCAAAACCTTATCTTTCCTGTCCAAGTGAACCTTACGACATATACGCTAGTCTGTATTTTTTATTTTTATATGTAATAGAGCTGTTAAAATAGGTTAAGAAATCTACTGTTTTCGCTACTGAAAGCACCACCGCTCAGATACCAAAGATGCCAAAGGTCACTGCATGGTATAACATGTCTTCACGGTTAACATTAAAATGAAATGCTATACACAATGGATTAAATAAGTGCTAGAAATGTCTCAGTCATTAATTAATATCACGCAAACAACTGTGTCATATCTTCCTCAATAAACTCATTTCTTTTAACATTATTATCAAACACTTCGCAAATAATGTAGCTGTCCCTAGCATATAAGGCATGGTTTTACAGCAACAGAAATCATTATTTAACCATCATAAATCCACCTTTGGACATGGGGTGAGATCAACACGAAGTTCTCAAACTATACTGATATTTTTTAAAAGTTTACTTGATATCATATATTCAGTCAGTTTCGCTGGTGATACGGGGATTATTTGCTGCTTTACGGAACATCTATGAAAAATACAATTTTTGAGTAGAAATTTTTCATATTGGTTGTAATTAATATTGTTTCCATTTGCGCTTCTGTCTTCTGTGTATAGCATGGCCTGCCGGTCTATTTTGATCTGTGTGTCACTGGTGTAATAATTTAGGTATATAACACCAATGACAAAACATGTGGAATAACAGGGATGCAATCTCAAATTCCTACACTCATGAGTGGAGAACAGCTCCACCTTGTCCAGGACTACTCCTGAGTGTATGGGAAATGAGAATAAATGGAAATTTAAACTATAGGAGAGTAGTATCTTTTATCAAAACAGATCCGCTTTTTTGAAAATGACTCATATATAATTACAGTTAATTTATCATCCGATATGACTGTCTTCTTCTGCACATTCGCACAGCTTATGAAATAATAAACTAACCCGTGTGTAGCTAGCGATAGATTTCAGACTTGCATTGTGAATATACATTTGTTTTTCTAATTAGAATCTCTACGCGCTGGTTATCGCATAATTATATCGTGGAAAAGCTGTCGGACAATATACACTCCATGAACTCGCCTAAACAACGATATATATTAATTAGGTGAAAATTTGAAAACAACAGACGAATGCACGTACTTCTGTGGAGTTTCCCATAGTCCATGAGCACCGTAGAGTTTTCCGTCAGTCGTGCGTGCAAGTATATAGCAAGGTCCAAAAAAATAACTGAAAACGTTCAAACCCGCACAACTTTTTTTCAAATTTTACAACAAATGCTCACGGAGCGTGTATGTATACATGAAGCTAGGTTTTATATTTCAAGGAACATGTATATATCTTGATGTTTAAGTATACCCCAAAAAATACACAAAATGTTCAATGCTTTAATAATATAAAGAATCCTTAATTGCCAAAGTGATGGAAGAAAATGAACAAAACAAAATCAAATATAAAGTGAACACTAACAAAACACTTTTGGTTTAAACAATGTACATATTTAATACAGCTGAAAGTGAACTGACGAACAGGCGCAATGCATCTCTCTATACATTACTTTCACTTGGAGAAGGATTTACAAATGGAACTTTATAAATATTGGGTGAAATTGAACTATGTTTTTTTGCAGGATAGCTCAAAACACCAATAAATCAATGTGAGCAATATCGCTCCATGTAAGCGGATCATGGCCAGTGTTTTTAGGATTTAAACAGAAAAAAAAAACTTAATCATATATTTAGGCAGATTAAAACGCACCATGAAACATAGCCTCTTGCATTGTATCCGTGAGATGTTTCGCTGACTGGCTGGATTGTTTCGGCGAGTTCCTGACATACCGGAGTGTACATTCACATGATCGACGAATACAACTGTTTTTTTCTTTCGTTTTTGTTTTGAATTATTTGATATTGGTAAACAGTAAGAACCGGCTGGAAAACGTTTTGTGAGAGAGGTGACAACCCGGCAACCCGGACGAGAGAAATGTACATAACAAATCAATCAGCTGTGAAGAAGAATTTGAATTATCCCAACTGAATGTGTCTTCAGGAGAGAGTAAATATATTATACATTCTGGTGAAAGTGATTATCTTCAGAACTACCACATGGTAAATTTGTTTAGCCTAAGGTGAAATTAACCTTTGTTCGATCTCAACTGACTACTGTATGTACTACACAAAGGTGTGCCATCTGTGTCGTTCGAAGTTCATGGAATGACATTCATATATTTTTAATATATATATATATATTTATATTTCCTCTGACAAAAGAGGAGGGTATGAGGTGACCAGAGCGGATGACCAGATGGTACCGTGCTTTTTTATCTTTCCAAGTGACAAGGTGTTTTCTTGTCACCGTTAGCAGGTTATAGCACCTCCTAACATGTTCAACATCAAACGACATTAACAGTGTGGGCTATCTTAATGGCAAATCTATAATACATCCCCTTTTTGTGAAAGCGGGTGCAGCATTAGCCTGCAGGGAGCAGAGAACAAGATACAAATGTCGGAATGATTACCTCTGGAGGTTGTCAAACTGGGGTTTACCTTTCTTGTACCCTTCGGCCAGTGGCTCCCGCGGGGTAGTTCAACTCTTGGCTCGGATCTCAGGTAATAGTGATATGAGTAAATATGCACACCTTATTAGAGCGCAAGTCCAACATGATATAAGCTTTAGGTTGGACTACTGAAAAATAAGTCTCCTTTTGATTCTCCCAAATATATCCCAGATAAGTTTCTTGGAAAACTTTTGTGCTGCCCCTGTAGACCCTCAGTCGTTAGTCTCGAACGGTGAGGTCGACGCTTTTTCTTTTGATCACTGTCTAGAACGAGATTAGGGAGATAAATGATAGAAAGGAGGGATTTTCCCTTGTCCAAGCCTGTTCGGGCCTTGGTGGTTTCTACTGTCTTATCTCCCCTGATCAATGACACCCCACAACACCAGTCCGTTTTTCCTGATCCTCTCCTTCTGTAGCTAAAAATCGACGTTTATACTGCCTTCTATAATGTCCCCTGACCACAAAGGCTACACACGGTGCGATAGAAGTGCCAGAGACACCATTCTGAAGCTCTGCAACTAGTCTCTCACTGATACACATTGGTGACAAGCCATAAATACAGGACCGCGACACACTGAAAAGCTATAAACTACAAAGCCTCTAGAGAAAGGCAAATTCTAAATCAAACAGGCACGTCATCGTAAGGCCCAGTATGGATTAATATTCTGTACCGTTGACAGGGAGGATGATAGTGTTGGCATTTGATAATACAGGTACTTGGAACTCATTGACAAACACAACGCATTATATCGTACGAACGCATTTTCGAAGACCAGGAAATAGAAGCTTAGTTTTTATGTATAAAAAAGAACAAGAGAGTGAGCATGTTCTGCTATGGGTCTGGTAGAGATTTCATTGACAAAGCATAAGAAGTGCGGGCGATGCGGCAGGCCAGTGCAGGGGTGGGTGTGCTCTAACCAGACGACATCTCCCGTTTGAAAGGTTGATCACGGGGCACGGTCGCATCCAATCCTAATTAACGGCGTAACACCCGGACCATACACAGATGATAACATCTCCAATAACACCGATATTGTCCGTCTGCGTCACCAAACTTTCAAGAATCCTGGTTGGCTATTGACAAAATGTGATCAAAGTTGAAAGGAATTTCCAGACATATATGAAAGAATGTCAATTCAAGAAAGAGGAACGCGCTCGAGGGCTTCCATGTTACAGGGATTGTTCTTCGGACATCTGGCACGAACTTACAGGCACGCAGTATATTCCATATGGGCACCTTGAAAAAGAAAACTGAATCGAATATTGGATCATTTTTTAGAACCCTTTCACAAAGCTTACCACTTCAAAAACATTCTGATGAGGAGGAGTGATAAGGGAGGACCTTATTCGTTCGATTCAATGTTTTCCTTTTCAATATACGTATAGGTTTTATACTTTTTGATCATAAATTTTAAATAAACTTCCAGTCGATGTATTTGTTTGCCTTTATCTGGGTAGCATTTTTGGTTGATAAACATGTCAGTCACACCTTTACAACCTATATCGGGTGCATCTGTATCCACGCTTAAGGCAAGTAATGCAGAGAAGTAATGACATTGTTTGTCTTAACATAAATCTGTCCCCACAAAGCTGATTGGTTATCA
This sequence comes from Acanthopleura granulata, assembly GCA_016165875.1. Lineage (NCBI taxonomy): Eukaryota > Metazoa > Mollusca > Polyplacophora > Chitonida > Chitonidae > Acanthopleura > Acanthopleura granulata. Next base: position 4,140,485 of record JABBOT010000012.1, on the reverse strand, counting down.
GAAATCTGTGATAGGGTACAAAATACGCGTGTAAAACATTTAAAATGTGACGAAAAAAGTTCTGCCGAGTAGATAGTTAGCCCTGTACACTTGGGGGCAAACACAGTGAACGGCGGTAATTGCTTGATCATTCGTGTGATTTCATTTCTTAGTGTACTCACCTATTCTGTGTCCATTTTATACGTACAAAAGAGGGTCACAGTATTAGGTATTTCTGTCGTTTATTTATAGTGTTTAACTGATGGGAATGTCATCGGGGAACAAAGCAATGGCGAGAATGTCACTCGTATGATGAGCATTATGCCCATTACGTCCCTTGAAAATTAACCCTCTTTCTGGTGAATATAGATGGCGTTCGTGACTAGGATATTAAGGAATACATTCGATTTGACATACGTTTGACGAGTGCTAGAAAAGAATTGCTTCTTAACTGATAATTTTGGTGTAAGTATCAGGATAAACAGAGATGCAGTGCAAGGTTCTTTGCAGGATGGAGGGAACCTGAGTACCTTTGGCAGGTTACTGGCGAACCTCCCCATACGTAAAATACCAATATTCAGCCAAGGCCCCAAGAAGAGTGAAATCTAGTAAGGTATTGGAAGTAAATAAGAATGCTATGCGTCCAGGCCTTTCTGATCCAAAATGTTTTTGGAACATCTTAACTTACACACTTAACGACGATCGTCAGGGCGATTACGTTAAGTATGGGTGACATCAAACCCCTAACCACGTCAGTTACCATATATGCTGGCAAGTTCACTTAGAAGGGAATGTGAAGTAGACTGAAAGTTTCGATGATTCTTAAAAAGAGGATAAGATGCTTTTGATTGAGTGTCTTTTTACTTTACCACGGTATATTCAACAAAAAACGAAACACATCATCAGTACTAAGTCAGAAAAGCCAACGTTATTACAATCCAAACATTTGATTAAATTTATTACAATCTAAAACTGAGAAGTTATTTTCAGACACAGTTTTGTAATAAGATATGGAGAGGTATTCAGAGAAAAATATGACCAACAAAGAAACAGAATTCTGTGAATCCTTGAGCCATTCAGCCATTCGGCCTTTCACATATATCTCGAGGCCAACAGTGTTTAAATATACACTGCGATAACGAGAATTTTGAGTGATGTGATAAGCCAGTAATGCATCTTACGTTTTTGAGATAAAACATATCTCAAAATCAGTGAAAGTATCTAAAGTAAGAAATTAAGGTGGCGCTATGTGAATCAAGAGAAGACGGTGCATGGGTCGGATGTGTAACCCGCTTGAGGGTTACAAATCATGTGTGTCTATACCCCTAATCACTTAAATTGCCTATATAACCTAGGAATGAGGACGGGTACAGTATTAGCATTTATGTGTGACTGAAAAAAATCCAAGTTTTCACGGCCGTAAATGATTTTTGTCATGTATAATGAGGGTCTGTGGTTCACGCTCTTGCGCTTTTTAAAGCCATTTATAGGTGCAGATCAAATGAGGCCCGACCCGAACATAACAGGTGGATCAGTAATTGAAATTCCATAAATGCTGATTAATACATGACAATAACTGTTTAACACATTCAGACATCAAAGATAATCACATACTTAATATAAACACCTGATTGTGCACAGTAGGTCAGGGATGCCGCTTATATCGCTGCTCATGACTGGTTTATTATGCCTGGTCGGTCAGATCCACGCGTTCCCAACACTGCACGACTTGACAGCCGCCATAACGAGACATGACAGTAATTCCGCTCAGGTTTTTACAAACGGTTTGAATCGCTGAGTTGTCAATCTCATGATTTACTACATACATACTCATTTCACTAATTCGTCAGATGACATACAGCACTGATGAAATCGTTTCGCTCAGCATTCATTTGCATCTTTTATGATTTGCTTATAGGTTACGTCTCTGTTATATTCCTCATTTCATCGTAAGTATTTTTTTCGCTCTACTTTACGACACATTAATTGCATTTTGATGGGATGATTTGTAATAAAAATGTATTCGCTGTTAAGAGGTGCCTATAGGCCTATATACTTTGTCCTTACACATTCTCTAAGTTGTTCATGTAGGCAAATTATCTTTGCCTGATCACACTTTAGCAAATACAGTACCTGTATAAAATACCCACACTGTTTTCGTTCCCTACTGATTATCCCCATGTGTCGAAGCGAAATATCAGTTGAAGTTTCAACATCTAGACCAAATAACATGCTTGGTGCTTATGATGTCCTGAGTGAACTCATCTGAGCAGGTGGAGTGAACTCATCTGAGCAGGTGGAGTGACCAGACGTTTTGCTAAATAGTTCTGATACATTGAATATATGTGGAATTTCTGATTGTTTTTCTCTTCTTATACCAGGAGATCATCGTGCACGTTTAACATTTTAAATCTGGAATGAACACAGAAGTTTTTTTTTTTTAAGATGACTGCTGCAGCATCAAACATCTATACCAATGGTTGTATATGCACGCTATACTGACCGCCATGCTGACCATCAATTTTCTTTCATTAATTTCTTTGATTTACCTGCAAGTTTCAGAACGATTTGGTGGGCTATCGGTCACTGTGCGAAAATGCTTCCAAAGTTGTGTAATTAAAAGTCAACTACACGCGTAACGATAGATTTTCCAATTTCCGGGAGAGTGCATAGATGGTAGTGGAGAGTCCTTGTCAGTTTGCCCATGTTTACGCTCCAGGCTTCCTGTGTTCTTCTTGTCTCGTTTATCATCATTTTAGTCCAAGGATAAACAGCAAAATGTCATGATGTTCTCTATTGTCAGATGTAAACATTGACATGAACCTGTGCCATGACATAATGCCATTCTTTCTAAATGACATCTCCAAATCTGATAATGCCATTCTGCATGTGTGTCAAGTTGGTGAGTCTCGCTGGTTTAAAATTATCTTCAGTTAAGCTATTCTGAATCTTTGGTTTTACTCATTTTGCAGAGGCTTTTTTCCTCTCTACGATTTTTGAAATAAATACGGTAAACGCCAACTCCGCTGAGAAAACAATGTTTCTTCCTGCCGGAATTCATAAGCGCCGCAACATTAACAAATAAGAGCGATTTTTCCAAAAAAAACAAGTCTATTTTTGCTTCGAAAGTTGAAATTGTTGAAATCTCCTTTACCAAAACCTAATTGCGATTGAAGAAATATTACTGGAAAGAATATTTCTCTGATTCAAAGTACAAGCAGAATGTTTATTGAACACCTGTCCAGTGCGCATGCGGCAGTGACAAGCCACTCGCTTATAAAATGTGAAGGTTGGATGGAAAGCCTTGTTTTGGTTTCTGAAGTATGAACTACAAATAAACAGACAATTTATGAAAAACCAAAGGTTACTGCACGCATGGGAAAATAGGCGAGAATGATGGTCAATTTATTTCTCTTCTCTGACTCTAAAATTTAGGATCATTTCTTGGTGCATGCAAACTGTTACAGTTGTATATCATGCAAAAATCAATATTGTGCAAATTGAAACCCTCGAGGGAAAATGTAACGCAGTTGTTTATGGTCTTCCTAAAGTTATTTGTTTGCCCTTATTGCCTTTAAACTGTGTTGTTGTTTTATCTTCAAAAGGTTATCATACTTAAAGACTTATTTCTGTAAGAAAAATATTTCCAACGAATTAATATTATAATCTTTAGATTGCGAGTTATATCCAATATAGAATCTTGTTGGCCCATCACTGAGCTTAACATAATACAAAATCATAAATATATTGACAAAAAACTTAAAGGTTTCAATATTTCGACAAAAATTGTCATGTTAAAGAGATGCAAAGATGACATCAAATTTTGTCGAAATATGTAAACGTCAAATATGCGACTTCTCGTAGTTTTTTTTTTGAGAGTATATATCTATGTGTTTTTCCGATGTCAACTGGAAGAACGTTTTACAGCGGTTAACTTTTTATACTGAATTTCATGACGGAGGCTTCAAAGTATCAATAAGTTCAATTTACTGAATATTTTCTTTATTTCGTATGGCTGCTTGCTTTTTTTATCCTTATCGTGATCGGAAGTCTCTTGAGATCTCCATTTCCTTTTATCTTCAAACGGATGTGTCCTAGATTGAAAAGAAACCGTAACACATGTGCGCCCAGAATTCACCTAGATTTTATCGTAAATCGGTATCTGTTGCCATTTTATGCTTACTTTTGCTCTTAGATAAAACGCCTTAAAATGAACAAAAGTATTCTCTATTTCCCGACAAAGGAACAAGGCGTGCTTGCGTGTGCCAGAGTGCTATAACAATCCGAGACAAATCTAGCATAAATGTTTTTGAAACATTGCCTAGTACCTAATGGTACAGGAGGTGCAGGTATTAAGGCACGTTTTGGGGGAAAAATAAACATGAAACGAAAGCCACCTAAATAAAGAACTTAATGTTTCACTTTGGAACCAAAGCCTAAATGTTTAAACTAATCAGAAAGCCAGGGTGGCATTTTTTATGATTTGTGTGGTATTATCAAATGGGTCGGGAAGATAAGAAATCCTTTTATTCAGTCACACCTTTGATCTACCAATGAAAGCTTATAAATGAGTAAGTCATTATTGTGCAGAGAATCCTGATGGGTGGCGGTCATAGAGTACGCCTGCGCAAGGCGCTCATTGTACCAAAGATGGCGCCCAGCGGAGGGGGCGTGTCTGAGAGTCTGTAAGACCTGAATGCAAATCACAGGCTAATGTCGACAGCCCTTTCACAAAACAGACACTATGGCTGTACACCATTTGGTCGTTTTCAAATACTAACACATTTTCATCAACAGATAATGCAGTTTAATTACTGAGGAGGCTGTCCGATGCAGGTTACGGCTACTGGTGGCTTGAAAGGGCATGCTAGACATCAGAGTAAATGTTTATACTAGACGGTTTTATTCGGCGGTATTAAATTTTACTTCATTGTTCAGGTGTTGTGAGACATCCCAGTCTTCCTTATTGAATTTACACAGACTCAACCCAGTGACACCTTGTTATTATTCCATGATGGAATGTTGAACATTCCAAAGAAGGAGTAACGTGTAAAACAAACATGTTCCTCAAAGTTACGTTTTCATATTCACATGAATGACTGTATACGGAGATGTTTGTAAAGTGTGGTATGTGACAGTAATTTATTGTCAAAGCTAAAAGCTTTCGGTAACGTCGAGTACATTATAGTAGCCTCCAAGCCTTTAAGGGCAACACATAGATAAGTAATCCCATAGCTCACATAAGAAGCAGAGCGAAATAATGCAAATGATATATATAGCATATTACTACAAATAATCTGGGCCTTACAGTCACATAAAATAACTCACTCAATCATGGTTTATGTTTAAATCTCATCCTTCAGGATTAAACCCTGATCTCATCCACACTTAATTTGACACTATTTCAGACTCGATTCCCAGCTATCAACTTGGGAAACCTTATATGCATATTCACGCGGAGTTCATCGAAAATGTATGATACGTTCAATGCCTTAAATCCATTTAGTTTGCGAAATTCCCATATCTGTAAGTAAATTTAGGCCTACTGAATGAATGCGGTTACAAATAGATAACAGGTCATTCTGAGAGAACATCAGCGATGCTCGCGATGTAGTTAACATTTTAAATGTGACATTGTTACATGATTTTTTGTAGGGGAACAAGATTTACTTAATTGCAGCAAAATCCATTACGTAACCCCTAATAACTCGCATATATGTAATTCATTTGATTTTGTGTTGCAGGCTACGTATAAAATGCACGAGCTATAGGCGCTTTTGATAACTTTTTGGAACTTCCACGCGTTAAGGTGTATAGATCATATTTGTGTACTCAACAAGTCATATAATTATAAATCGTCAGGTTTCTAATTTAGGCTGAAAGAAAGCCCAAACAGACCATACAATTTTTGAATTTGTGATTGGTGGTTAATGAAAATAATTATCTATTCGCGAATTCATCTATTCTTTAATTAAATATATTGTTTTCACAAACACATTATACTCCTCTGCATACACAATACATCTTGGCGTTTTAACTACTTTTTCAGTACATTATTTACATATAAGATAAACATGACAATGACGGAAGCATTTAAGAAGGATTTGCGGATCGATCAGGGCTTTTCAAAAACTTTTAAATTATGTATATATATATATACTATCGGATAGCCTATATAGCCTATAGCCTATATTTATTTGTTTATTCATTTGATTGGGATTTTACGTTGTACTCAAAATTATTTCACTCATATGACGGGGACCAGCATTATGGAGCAAGGAAACCGAGGAGAGCGATGGGGAAACCCACGACCATCCGCAGTTTGCTGGCAGACCGTCCCAGAGAGGCAGATTCCTTTGAGGTGCGGTGTAAGTATAACGGGGTGCGTTGTTGTTGGTATAACACGTTAAAGATCCTCATACCATATTTGGCGTGTACAGATCAAGATCCCTACAGACATGTTGAAGTGCAAGCTAACCTACTGACAGCCCTGTATACGATAAGTCACTTGAAACTTGTTGATGGGTGTGAATATGGAACAAAAGCCACCCACACCCTTTTAAGCCCAAACACACACCCTATAACTCATTGATTGTTAGATTTTAAAAATGATTGAGTACTGACTAAGGATTGGAGTCATCCTTATACATACGCTATATTCATATAAGTGAATCAGTTATTTTCCGGTTGGAAACGCTTCGTTAGTTGAATCGAAGACAGGTCTTCCGGGACCAGAATAATAATGTATAACATAAAGAGAAATCCCATGAACAAATGCATGTGTAATGTGTAAGGGCTGAACCGTGCATGGCTATCCCAGGTATTGCTTTATTCTCTTTTAAGTTTACGATCAAAGGAAAAAGATGTCAGGATGTGTATGTCTCATGACAAGTTATGTGTAGATGTAAGACTGATAAGTCATGTACAGAAATGACAGTAGGACAGAATTTAGTAGCCTCACCTATGTCCTGTTGAGCATGGCATTTGCGGGTACACTTGGACCCAGTTAGTTTTACGACTAATCGAATCAATTCAACTTTTCATGAAATAGCATATTTGAATACAAGATATGCTCTTTCACCTTTGGAGAGTCTTTTGTAGGATGGTTAACTGTTTTGTTTGTTATTCATTACGTCACTCGTTGATTATAGCTGGATGAGAAAGTGGCTTACTTATCAAGATTAATAATTGATTTCTTTTTCTTTTCTATCAGATTTTGATGTGCCTTTGGTTGAACACTTCATGAATGCGTTTTTGACTGATTCACTGGCAAATATTTTTCACCACAAAACAGTCCGCCGCCAAAATGACGCGATCTGTTGACATTTCTGTGTGAACACTAAGGTTTAGGTGAAGATTGACTCCTAGTCAATGCACAAGGCCTGCTTCGAAAATACGTGCATATGAATACATATCGTGTATACTGGCTTTGATTGATTTTCTAAGCACTTGTGCAAAGTATTAAGTGTGCCACGATATGATCGGTCAAGACTGGTAGGATTAAATATCACGGAAAGTCAGGGCAATAAAGATACACGTTCAGTGTAACTAATGGTATAAACTTATTATAATTGTAAATTTTTAAAAAAATGTAAGGAAAACATCTGCTGTAGAGCCAACCTAATATATAAAGCGAGATAAAAGAGGGGCATCATTTGCAAGGGATATACCATCAAGGGGAGATAAATCATGTAAAACCCTGTTGAAAAACTTGTATGGTTGTATCTTACTTCGTCAAATGGATCGTGGTTGAGTTAACGGTTTTCACACCATATTCGTCGTGGTTTCAGAAATTAAGAGCTTGTCTGAGATTAACGACAGAGCTTTAAGCTGTTTGTACAGTAATCCCAATGTACTGGTGTTTCCAGGGAAACGAATCAAGCTTTACGGGTGTCTCATTATTTGAGTCGAAAATGTAAATAACGGGAAAGAAGGCAATTGCCATAGGGCCTATGTACAGATCGTAAAACGTCATAAAACAGTTAGTGCTGTCACCGGCTTTGTCAGTTGTTACATTCACCACTGTTCCCTGCATATTATTGCCAGTTCTTCCGAGATGTACAGCGATGCTATAGCTTGTGTATACATGCTTGTTTACGACAAGTTTTCGATAAGGTTTTGTATAAAATATGGAAAACTACGTAAATGAAATTCTCTCTACAATGAAAGCTGTCATTCGTCTAAGGCGTTTTGTTATTACAACGGAATTAATTTTTTAATAGTTAAACTATACAGGCTTTAAAGTTATTATGTCTGTTTGCTCATGAAGAATAGTGAACTTGGAAGCCAAAGGGGAGCTATAAGTAGGAGAAAGGCTTTATTTGAAGATGTAAAAGCCATGAAGTTGTGGGTCTGCCGAGCCTGGCACATCACATAGTTTTTCTAATACTTATTGTGCCTTGCATGATTGTTCTCCTGTATTATCTTGTTCTTAAAGAAGCGTTTGGTGGTAATATTTATTTATTTATTAATTTATTTTTTATTGAATGAATGATTTATGTACTTACTTATTTATTTATTAAACGCCTTTCTCCAGAAATGTTCACTCACAGAACAGCGGTCAAGTTCATTGGTTGCGTAAACCAAAACCCGCTGCGCGACTACATGGAAGAGGGAAACAGTCATAATATTACAGATTGATTGATTGCATACGCAACTGTGGAACAATATGAGGCATTTGTACAAGCAAGTTTGATGCAGTCAGAATGTGTTTAGCAACAACAGACAGTCAAAAACAAGCGATATGATGCCAAGATAACTCTCTGACAAATGAGTTAAGGAGAGTTTAATGCCTACATCCCAACTTTCCAATCTTGTAGTCTCTTAAATTCGTCCATATAGTTCAGCAGATATGTTACCTACTAGCAGTAGCGTTTCGAAACAGTTAATTCCCGATTATCCCACACAAACATACACCAAAATCTAATCACTTCTTCAGGTTCTCATAAGAAAGCTTGATCTCAGATTTCATTAACGTTGGTACCATTTCAGAAGATCTCTATCATATATTTAGTAGCCAATGGTAAGGGGTAAAACATTTCAAGCGAACAAAAGAATAGATCGTCAAACATTAGAATGTTACCAGTGTATTGTAGGGTTCCCATGTAAAATATTGAAACCAAATGCAATTATATTTGATCCAGTATAATCACAATAGTCCTACTGAGGAAGATGCTACAGTTCTGCACCTTCATGTGATGCATACATTTCTCCATCTATTCCAACAGAAATGCATGCAACCTCATCACGGCATGGCAATTTCGGCTGTTTTCTCAGTGGCCCCAACAAGCGTGGTAAAGTATACTAAACTTTGTTAGCTTTGCTTACACCTGGAAACAGGAGACGGTAACAAAACTGAAGCTTCCAACCGCCATGAAAATTATGGTGCGTTTTCTGAATGATATAATCAAGTGCTGAAAGTTTCATTTCTTATCTATCAACATGGAAGCAGACAGCGTTAACAAAGGTGACTGTGGTGATAAGAGCGTTATCTAATCTCGAACCTAGCGAATTGTGCAAATCAACACCAGGCTCTTTTACATTTCTACTTTTTGTTGTAGGTATATATGTATCATTTCTCTGAGTATTAGTCACCTGGCTGCTGTCGAGAATTATTGCTATGAGTGCAATTCTTGGTTATTTTACACATATTTTCTTTTGTTTCTCTGAGCTACTCTTTTTAATTTTTTTTTTTTTGCGTGTTGGGCGATATCATTTTATAGGACAGGCTTCAAACTTTCATTCCAGGTAAAACTTGGTGTTTTTGCAGGAAATGGAGGTGGGAGCACATTAACTAAAAGTAATGATAAATCAGGGTTCTCTGACTTTTGACTGGGTGATGTTGACCCCTGTCAAGTGTTTACCAACTTTCAAAAAAAAATTTCATCGGTCTACCCCTATCAAGAATTGAGGAGTTTTCTTATGGGACGACGACTATCAGGGTTCGGGGCTTGCACATTTAGATACCGTGATGTGAGGCCAAACCTTAACATGTAAGTAAATGCGAAAGTAATTGTGGACTGTTTTCAAGGTCGTTTTGATGACATTTTGACCCTGTGTTCCCTTTCAACCCCACACGAGACAAGCCAGGAAAAACTCCCTCCCTGCCACATCTGCCGTCCACAAATCCTGTGTTGATGTTTGTGATAATACCATTTCATGGGATTATACACTACATTGAAGCCCATAATATATTTGTCCGGGCTCATAGCTCTGACAAAGGCCGATAGAACTTAGATTATTCCTGCTTATATCGTTGTAGTCTGGCCATTTACCGGCTTAGCGAGCCCGTCTGAATGTTTGTTTACCATTCAAAGCTACTCGATTAATGGGTCTTTCTCTATCCAAAGTGTTCAACCCGTCACGGTCACTTCACGGTACTGCAAACATCGATTTGCTTGTATCGTTCCAAGACCTTTGCAAACATTAGAAATAGAACAGCTTAAGTTGGTAATTGTAGTAATATGATCTATAACCTAAAGCTGCTTATTGCCGTTGATTGGAAGGGCTTGGGCCAATATTATCGACTTATGGAATGGAACGGGATGGAACAATATTTATAGCGGTGTGGAGACCATGGTAGATTGACCATCTTTGGTAGTGCAGAGATATTCCGCTTTATATGTGTACCAAAACACATCTCGTTATCAAGAGTAAACGTTCGTTTACTGACCAAGTGTTGTTCAGAAATCTGCATACCTACATGCCATAAAGTCGCTATAGTTAACAATGTTTCTTTATGTTTTTAAATTATGCACGCTCAAGCCTTATATTACACTAGCTGAAGGCCTGAATTAAGGTCAGATAAAAGTGCTGAAAACAAAAACCTATGCATACTACAGCTAAGAACGAGTTACATTCCAACAGTTGCCATCTTTCTCTTGAAAGATCCTAAACTACCCTAACTTAACGGTCTGATTGGCGCCTCATGCTCCGTTATCTAAAAGAGCCTTATTTTCTGAAAAATCTCTCATTACGGTCGCTGTGAGTTCAAATCCAGCCCATGATGGTTTCCTCTCCGGCTGTATGTGGGGTGGCCTGCCGGCAACCTGCGGATGGTCGTGGGTTTCCTCGGGTTCTGCCCGATTTCCTCTCCGAGCATACGTAGGAAAGGTCCACCAGCAACCTGCGTATGGACGTGGGTTTTCACCGGCCTCTGCTCGCGGTTTCTTCTCTACGTAGACGCTCTACCAGCAGAGTGCGGATGTTCGTGGGTTTCACCTGGGGACTATCCCGTTTCTCCTGGGTTCTGTCCGGTCATATAAGTTTTGTTCTTGGGTATGGCGTAAAACACCAATCAAATAAACAAATAAATCTCTCACCTGTCATTCAACCACAGGCAAAAAAAAAAAAATCGCTGTCGTTCTGTTCTTTAACCCTTTTGGCCAACCGTAGTTTCGTTTTACTTCTTTTCCTCGTCATTCTCACACGCTTTGTATCAGTAAGCCTAACCCCAACACACCCCCTAACCTAACGTTTACACAGCCCTTGCCCAACCCATGCATAACCCTAACCCTTGTCAAATCCTAACCCTATACTAAACCTAGCTCAACTCCAGCACAATTTCATCCCTACCATAACTCAACCTACCCTACCACAACCACAACGCAAGTATAACATAACCCTAACAAATCCTAACCTAACTAACGTTAACCCCCACCATATTTTAATCTTCTTTTTTACCTTTTGCGAAAGGTGTATTTAATGGACACAAAATCCACCCAGACCTGCTTATGTTTTGTCAGCTAGTGACGTCACTTGGGCCAGTCCTCTTAAAATAAGTCCCATCCTAGTCCTATGAAGTTTGCTTATTAGATTCGACTATAAGCGCTGCGTTTGAGTGAATTTCTTTTATATTTTTAAACACATAATCGGAAGTGAAAGTAAGTGGTCTAAAAAAAATCCGGTGAGGTGTTACAAGTTAAACTATCGCATGTACAGGGCTAAACTTCTGATTTGAAAGGAATGAGGCTTTTACGTTTAGGATTATACTTGACTTCCTTACTGTATCAAACTGTGTTTTGTACAGATATTAAGTATACAGGTGTGTTTTTTTTGGTTACAGCACAGCAATCTAGCCTGTGGGAGAAACGTCCGGTGAAAAAAAAACACATACATTCCGTCGACAAGACTTGCTCATCGTTACATGACATCGTTCTGACGGCCAGACTGAGTTGCGACACCAGGTCGCCACAAACTCCTTTAACTTGCCGAACCTGCGATGAAGTTCGAAAGAACTCAGCAGGTGCACACAAAGGCCACGGTTGAAAAAGACAGACAAGACCTTGACGTGATCAATGACGTCAATGTGCACTACTACGTGGCAACGGTGTCTCCAAATGGCAGCCAAACAGCTCTCTCAGCATGGACCTCAAAGGGGCCGAAACCCGCTGAAACTCGATCCACGACACGTCTTCCAGACTCGCAGTCCACCTCCGACCCATGATTTGGGTGATCACCCGCTGCAAAGACCTCCACATGTGCGAAGCCACAGGGCAGTGCCAGATGCTCTATGGTTTCCGGTTGCACCGAGTACAAGGGACCGTCGTAGAGCCCACTCGCTCTACCACTGTCTGTGCCACAACATCCACACAACTTCCTTGCTGTTATCATTTACCTTAGAGGCCCACAAACCCTGAAAAACATGATCCGACGAGTTAAGCTTCATCCCATGCAGCTCCCCCGCTGAAATACCATTACTTTATAAACCCCCTACCCCCACCCCGTGGTAATGGCCGATTGACAATTATCGAATTTTAGATAACACCTGTAACCGTTACGTAGTTCGAAGAAGCTTTACCAACAATGTTCATGGCGTAGTGATAACATGGAACTCAGTACCGGTATGTCTTGTTCAAGGCGAAAGCCTGTGTATGGCTACACATAACTTTGGAATAAGGCCACGAGACTTCAGATATGGATTTCATTCCGTTTGTTCATGTTCTTGCATAATTTGTTGCATTTAACACACTCATCATTCATACAACTTTGAGGAACTAAGCGCAATAAAATCAGCAAATTTCTTCACATATATCACACAGTGCTTCACATCAGTTTTTGTGTATCTCGAATACTAAACTGCAACTCGACTTGATACTCATTTTCCTATGCTATCAAGAACACACACCTCATGGAAAGCAATACTCTGAATCAGCTGTTGTTGGTCACTTCTCTGTTGTTATATCAGCTCTTAGACACCTCTGAGAGAAATTCAGTTTGTCATGTATTATTTTTTTACCAAATTCAGAAGTAATGTTCATAATATCAACTAAAAATCAAAGATGCTTCAGGAAAAGAGACTTGAAAACAATATCTTATATGTACAAAAG